>CM018691.1:32011540-33211540 GCA_009363875.1 Mikania micrantha | reverse complement strand
GCTCTATACGACCTGTATAGAAATTTGAGAATACCTTTATTTATTTTCTCCCTATTAGTTAAAATTTAAAAACAAGGGTGGATGGGTGGGGGGCCTAAAATTGAAAAGTCATTGTCAGGCTTTGAAAAGCCAATCTCCTCGACACTTGTGCCCCTCCCTACTTTCTTTATTTTATAATTATAATAGTAACACTGTGAGTGATTTTACCTGCATGGCTGCACAGACAATCTTTTGTGTATGGAATTGGGTTTGAATATATATATTGGTGGGAGTAGTTTACTTAGGACCGTATGACCCCACCCGGGTCATATGGGTGTGTGTCAGAACTATGATTTGATATGCCAGGTTTTGTTAGAAATAAAATATCCTTACGACCTGTAGAGGCCCATACGAGTCGTATGGATGGTGTGTGTTGAACCAGTCTGGCGTCTCCCTAACAGGTCCCTTCTAAAATCAGTAATTTAACAATTTGTCTTATCCGTTTACTTAAGAACGGAAATCAAACCAATGAGTTTGTGTTAGGAGAATCCAGTAAGAAAAAATGCTCCAATTGTACTTCGAAAGTGTTTAAAACTAATTAGCGTCAAGAAAATAATATAAAAATAAAAGTAAATTACACTTTTCGTCCTATATGTTTATATCATTTTTCAGTGAAAGTTTTTAGCTTTAAAAATATCAAAAAACATACATTATGTTTACAAACCTTTACTAGTCATGTCCTTTGCCCCTAACCCCGTTAATTTTTAATGCTAAATCCTCTCATGTTGACCCCATGTAAGGCAAAATAGTCTTTTACCCTCCCCTAATCTACTCAGGTGCAACACTTGCAACCCATGACCTTTTTTCTCCACAGAACCCACCAACCAAATGTTGGGTAAGCAATGTTTTTAAAACAGGACTGGACATCGAACCGGTCTTTTTACTGGTCAGTGGCTGGACCGGTTGAACCGGATTTCAGAACCAGACAACGTCGTAATATTTTATATATTGAATTTAACAAAATATTTTAAATTTAACATGGTGTATGTTTGAGATTTTAAATAAATTCATAAAAAAAAACAACGGACATAATGTCATAATGGCATTTTTGTTAATTTAATTTGAACTTGTCCTTTTTTTACTATGGGTGTACCATCAATATCAACCATGTCTTCTTTTTGGCTGGTTTTAAGTAGTTTTCCAGACACAATGTTCAGGAGAGAGAAGTTTAAGAGAGAGAAGTTTAAGATGTGTGTTTGTTGAAGAAGATGATATGTAAACTTCACAAATCCGGCTAGCGACTCCGATCTAAGGCAGGAACGAAGACAATAAGGTTCATCTTGCAAACTTTCTTGTATCACGACGTTCCATGAGCCTTCTTTGCCCCGTGTACCGGTCGTCGACGCCGTCAGCTGCTTCCGGCGAAAGTAAGGGTCGTCGTGAATCTTCAAAGCCTGTGTTTTTTACTATTCTAGAGAGACCGGTTCAACCATATTATACGAGCGGTTTCGAGGTCTGACCGCCGGCTGCCAGGCGAACCGGCCGGGTTCTTCATAAACGGTTTTTAGCACATAACCGAACCGTTCAAGTAGCCAAATCCGAGTCCGACCGGCCGGTCCGGTTTTAAAAACGTTGTGGGTAAGTTTAATGTCAGGCGGGTCACAGGTTGAATCGGATGAATCGCGGGTCTTTAGTCGAGGCTTAATCGAGTCAAAGAAGCTGATTACATTCAGCATTTAGTTTAAATTTTAGCATGTGTTTTTTTATGTTTAAATTAACAAGTTAGTGGGTTTGTTTTTTAGTCTTCGTAGTGGGCCTGTATGCATGTTTTTAGAACGTGATTTAGTGTCAAATGGGTTTTGAAAGGGCAACAGTAGTTTAGGTTAATTAGCAGCTTTTGTTTATAGAATATGTAACCTCGGTTTTCAGCAATAGAAAGAGTTGAACAATAGTTTGTTCAGTTGTTCTTGTTTCTGCACTACAAAGGTTGTTGTTTGACTACTACAGCAGTGATTAGGGGCCTGATTACCATCACTTGGTATCAGAGCATGGGAGACCGAAGGTAGCAGGAAGATGATTCCTGATCTGCTCAATGCTCACACAACCAGATCGGAAATCGCAAGAAGCAGGTAGCATGTTCGGTTGTAGCAAGCAGCGAGCAGGAAGCAGAAAGGTGATTAATTGGAGACGTCTAGTTGATCAATAGCAAGAACGAAGCAAGCAGAAGCAAGTTTGAAGTCAGGTTTGAAGATTTCTTGTTGTCAACAGCAGCAGGTTAGAAGAAAGGTTCAGAGAAATTTTAATCACTAGCAAGAATAGCAGAAAATTCAGGAGCCATAACAGTCCGCGGACAAGGTAATATACCGATTCAATGTCCGAAATTAACCGAATCAAACTATACTTTGTGGTCAATTTTGATTGAAACAGTCATAAAAGCATATGGTCTTTGGGAGGCAATAGACCCGGTCACGGGAGGTACGGTAGATGATAAGAAAAATTATACCACGAAAGACATAATCTTTCAAACCCTACCCAAAGATATTCTTAAAAACAAGTGGCAAACCACAGGGACGCAATAGATGTTTGGGAGTCGATTTGGGTTCGGTATTTAGGTGCTGATCGGGTTCAAAAGGCAAGGTTGCAAACTATAAGGAGTGAATTGGAGATACTAAAGATGAAGGAGAACGAGACTATTAATGAGTTTTCGAGTAAAATTGGTGCTATTGTGGCAAAGTTCAAAAGTCTCAGTGTTAGGCTTGAATAAGAAGTGATTGTGAGGAAGTTTCTCAATTCAGTGCCAAAGAAGTACTTACCGATTGTAGCCCCTATCAACACTACTTTGAAGCAAAGGCCGACATTAAAGTTACGGAGGTGATTGTTGGGTAAGTTAATGTCGGGCAGGTCACGAGTTGAATCGGATGAATCGCGGGTCTTTAGTCGAGTCTTAATCGAGTCAAAGAAGCTAATTACATTCTGCATTTAGTTTAAATTTAGTATGTGTTTTTTTATGTTTAATTAACAAGTTAGTGGGTTTGTTTTTTAGTCTTCATAGTGGGCATCTATGCACGTTTTTAGAACGTGATTTAGTGTCAAATGGGTTTTAAAAGGGCGGCAGTAGTTTAGGTTAATTAGCAACTTTTGTTTGCCGAATATGTAACCTCCGTTTTCAGCAATAGAAAGAGTTGAACGATAGTTTGTTCAATTGTTCTTGTTATCGCACTACAAAATCAAGTCTGCATGTTGTTGTTTGACTGCTACAGCAGTGATTAGGGGCATGATTACCATCACCAAAACCGCCTCGATCTCTACCGACATGGAATGGGCCTCTGTCGGTTTGCAATCTCCACATAAGAATGCACTGCCATCATCGCGATCTCCATCATCACAATCTCATGTCATCATCCACCATAGAACACACCACCACCACTACCACTATCAATTCAACCTCGTTTCTTACCACCAATTCTGACAGCATCTTCCGCAACCTTCAGTTTGTCTGAGGCACCCCTTCACTACATGGCACCGCGCGATTTCTCCACCATGCAAGTAGCCGGAAGTTGCTCCAGGAGCTGTTGATGCATGTGTGGGAATCGGTCGCTAAGCAGACCTATTGGTGGGTTTTGTGGAGAAAAAAGGATTAGTCTTGTACAAACACATAAAAGAACATATTCTTGTATATGCATAATAAATGTCATGAAAAAACAACTAAAATTTTTGGTTGATCTTTTCAACCAAGCTCTCTACAATACTAGCATTTAGCTATACAATGTTGTGTGATCAAGCTCAAAACTCACAAATTTGGAAATGAAATTATATGTATACGTGAATAAAGAAGAAAGAAAACCAAATGATATATAATATGAAAAGCTACACTTTTATTATAATATAAAAAGGACACACGCTATTGATTTGAGTAAAGGCTATATGTAGCCATACTACTGCAACAAACTTCCGCATAGAAAAAGCAAAAAAAGACTGCTATCTCCCTAAAGAACCGGTAAACAATATGACGACTTCTTTTGCCCAACGTGCCAATCTTCTAACGTGCACATGCAAAGACTTTGGTCAAATATTTACCCACTATTATTTTCTACTTGAATGTAAATAAATAAACCAAAACTAGATGACCCATATGACCCATGACCCGTAACCGAGTAAATAAACGATTAAATCCCAACATACAATTTAGGTTTTATTCTTGGTTTTTAGCTTTTAGATTTTATCTTTAGATTTTTAAGTTTTGAGTTTAGTATTCTGGTTTATTATTTGGGGTTAACGTATGGGGCTTAGGGTTCAACAAGCCGGTTCCATCGACAGAAAAATGATTTTGTTTGGAGCTTGTTTGGCTTGATTTTCTAAGTTTTTAAAAATGAACCGTTACATGCTATTTCTATACATGTAATTTGGTTCAATCCTTTGTTATCCTTTTATGTGAAAAAGAAGTAGATTTACAAATAATAGAATTTTGACATTGGTACATTACTTTTTTATGCAATTTTTTATGTTTTTTAATCAAAAACTGCTCAAGAAATCATTTCATTGAATTGATCATCATTGATGCTTTTGTGGCAGAATGGAAGGGCAAGCTTGGGAGACACCATCTACAAAAACATTACAGTTGATCACTTTGATCCAGACCATTTCCTTTCATCTATGGATTTATCTTCAGAACACAAAATTCTTGATCTAAAGAACAGAATTGAAGCATCTGTTGTGATATGGAGAAGAAAAATGACAAATAAAGATGGAAAATCAGGATGGGGTTCGGGTGTGAGTTTGGGGAAACGAGAACAATTTGAGGATAGAGCGGAGACGATCTTACTTATATTGAAACATCGGTATCCAGGTATTCCTCAATCTGCATTGGATGTCAGCAAAATCGAAAACAATCGGGTAAGAACACTTTCAAATGTTTCGCGCTAATAATGAAGGGTTAGATGGGTCGAATTCGACACATTTATTTATAACTAGGTCAATCCGGGTTATGTTATATTTTTCAAAAGTCATCTATGATCTTGTAGCTTAATGGCATTGTTGATTACGACTTTAAAAGTGATATGACTTTAAATCCTGGCAGACATAATATATATTAGGTGGTGTTTAGGTGTAAAAAATTGGAGATAAAAAGAATTATCTTTGAAAAGTCAACCAATGTTTCAATAATTATTTACCAAAATTAACTTATTTATCTTGTTTTAGTTCAATATCGTCAGGTGTACTATTATCCAAACTAGACAAACATGTTAACAATTTGTAATACGTTGTAGTCAAGTGGTAAGCATGCTAAACAAGACATAAAAAGGTTAGCAGATTGTAATAAATTAAATGTGTTACTCTTTGATTGCCGAAATGTTTAATCAAATGAACTTGACTGTTTATCAAATGAGATAGGTATAATACACAAAACATGAATATTTTCGAGTGGTGTCATGACTTCTTGTCAAATTATTTCTATGAAATTTGGAGAGTCACATGAGATAGAATTATATTCAAATTTGATACCTTATAAAATCTATCATTTTTAACTAATAGTTTTATAAACTTACATAGTTAATTAATACATTAATTATTGTTTTAACAGTTAGCATGGACTTGACACAACATGTTTCCACATGTAATAAACAGGATATAGGACATGCAATTCTTGAGAGCTATTCAAGAATACTAGAAAGCTTAGCACACAAAGTAATGTCACGAATCGAAGACGTAATGCATGCAGATAATCTCACACAAAATCCTTCAAGAGATCTAAAACGAAACTCTCTTAAAGATTCAGCATCAAGGACATCTGAGAAATTCCCAAACGCAAAAGAAGAGTTAGAAAAACTTAATTACGCAAACGCCCCTGCCTCGATGACATTATCCGATTTCATGGGTTGGACTTCAGAACAAGAAAATGAATCCACAGAAGAACTATCAAACGGAAATGAAAACGCAACATTAGCAAAACAAACATCAGCTACAAATAGCAAGAACCTGACATATCTCGAGAGGCTCGAGACGTTAGGAGGAAGAAGTCCATCGTCTCGCCAGTGACCGTGGTATAATTAATGTTAGGTAAATAGCATGTGAAGTTACAGAAATGAAGTTTCATATATGTATATACTCAGATTTGCATGGAGTCTGCAATTTTGTAATGTGTAAATATAGGAGATACAAAAGCACCTCACATAAGTGCTAATCTTGTACAACATTGTGCTTTAACTTTCACCATTGTAAAAATATGTGGTCAGGATAGCTTTTCTCATATAGATAGAATGATTAGAAGTAAAAAAAGGCAGATAAAGGCCTGTAAACGAATCGAACTATTTGTGAACTGTTTGGCAAAAAAATAGTTTATGTTCGTTTATTTAATAAATGAGTAAACACGGATATAGAATTTGTGTTCGTTTAATTAAATAAACAAACACGAACACACCTTGTATTCATTTATTTGTGTTTGTTACTATTCGTTTAACTATCTAATTTATGGATAATGTGTATTTACATTTATGAGACTTGTCTTTTATATTTGTTTGTGTTTGTTTATGTTTGATAAATTATGTTCGTTTACGCTTGTTCAATTGTGTATATGTGTTTATTTACATTTGTTTAATTATGTTCAATTATGTTTGTTCATTTATTTTGGTTTGTTTGTGTTCATTTATGTTAATGAACAACTCATTTAATTTTCTAACGAACAAACACGAACACATTCATTTCCTTAATAAACGAACACAAACACAAAATTTATGTTCGTTAATATGTTCGTATTCGATTAAGTTTAAATGAACGAACACAGATATGCATGCGTTCATGTTCGTTCGGTTCGTTTACAAGCCTATGTAGTTTATAAGCGCGTGCTTCACATATACATATATTTAAAAGCTTATTTAATCACGTGCTGTAGATATCGTAATTAAATTAATTATTTATGTGTCTCTGATTTATTTAATGTTGAACTCAAAACCTTTTAGTTGTGACGTCTTCTCCTACCGTTGGCAGCAATCGTCACCCATTAACAAGGCCGTTTCAAGCTTTTTGGTTGCCCAAATTGAGGATAAAAATTGTGGCATTTTTTCTACTGTATATAATAACTTTCATCAAATTTGAGACATATAAAATATAGATTATCATAAAGAAGAAAACCACAAAAAGTATTAATTACAAACAAAATGTGTAGATAGAAATTTTAACTCATCATAATCATATTGCAACTAAAAACCAATTAATCAAAATAATTTGATCTACTTGATTTTTGAGGCCCTAACATAGGACTTATTTTTTTTAGGAGCCTTGCCCATTATGATATAATAGTTTCATTCATATATCTTTTAGGGGTTGTTTGGTGATAGATAGCCTTTTAATAGTCCGTAACATGCTATCTTCTAATCGATCATAGTTTTTTAATGGTTAAAAGGTAACCTTAAAGGTATCCAATTAACAATTCAAATTTAATGTTTCAGAGGTTTATTATCCATTTTATTGAATAATAAGTGTAGTAAAACAGTTACTTGTTTTATTAAACAAAAGTATTAACATTAATGGTATGATTGGTATAAATGAATGGAATGGACGAGGGGAATGGAATGGACATGGGAAAGAAATGAATCATTACCATTCTATTGTCTTGTTTGGTTACCTCTTGTAATGAAATGATTCATTACTTATTATCGTTTGATAGACATGAGAAGATCAAGGAATGAAACACATTTTATGGGTCGAGTCGTTTTAATCATTGTTCGAATCATAGGTCGGGCCGTGGCGTGGGTCGAGTCATGGTTTGGACCATCGGTCGGTTCATTGGTCGGTTATAGTTTAGCTCATGGTTCGATCATGGGGCATTTCATGGATCGGGTCATGGTTTGGTTTATGGATCGGGTTATGGTTTGGTTCATGGGTCGAGTCATTGTTTGAGCCAAGGACCGGGTAATTTTCGAGTCATGAATCGGGTCATAGTTCAAGCATGGTTCGGGTCATGATTTGGGTCATTTTTCGTGTCATGGTTCAGGTCATGAGTCGGGTCAGGTTCGACTCATGGTTCGCGTCATGGTTCAGGTCATGGTTCGCGTCATGGTTCGCGTCATGGTTCAGGTTATGGGTCGAGTCATGGTTCGGTTCATGGGTCGGGTCATGGTTTTGGTCATGGATCGGGTCATGGTTTTGGACATAGGTCAGGTTATTGGACGGATCATCCTTCAAGAGAAGGAATGATAAAAAAAAACACCCATACTCCAAGGAATTAAAATCATTAAGGTAGCGTTTGGTATGCATGAATGAATGGTGGAATGGAATGAGTCATTACGTTGGAATGAAAAGAAACGTGTTTGGTTACCACATAGGAATGGAATGTACTATTCCATAAGGAATGTGATTCCTTCACTTTTGATGATTTTCATTCCTTGGAGTAGAGGTGTTTTTTATTCATTCCTTCTCTTGAAGGAATGATCCGACCAATGACCCGACCCATGTCCAAAACATTACTGACCCATGTCCAAAACTATGACCCGACCCATGACTAGAACCCCAACCCGACCCTTGACCCGAACCATAACTTGAACCATGACGCGAACCATGATTCAAACCATGACCTGAACCATAAAGCGAACTATGACCCGACCTGTAACCAAACCCATGACCCAAACCATGACTCGAAGGATGACCTGAACCATGATCTGATCCATGACTCAAACAATGACCCGACCCATTACTCAAACAATGACCCGACCCATGAACCAAACCATGACCCGACCCATGACCCAAACCATGATCTGAACTATGATCCGTCGCATGACCCAAACCATGACCCGATCCATGAATTGCCCTGTGGCACGACCCATGATCGAACCATGGACAAAACAAAAACCAACCAATGAACCGACTGACGGTCCGAACCATGTTTCGACCCATGACACATGAGCCGACCCACGACCCGACCCATGATTCGAACAATGATTAGAACCACAAATCGACCCATAAATTGTATTCCATTTCTTCATCTTCTCATATCTAACAAACAACATAAAGTAATGAATCATTTCATTTCCATAGGTAACCAAACAAGACAATGGAATGGTAATGATTCATTTCATTCCCTTGTCCATTCCATTCCCTCATCCATTTCATTCCCCCGTCCATTCCATTCCTTCGTACCAAACAGACCCTAAAAGTGAAGGAATCACATTTCTTATGGAATGATGCATTCCATTCCTACAATCCTACGTGGTAACCAAACACATTTCTTTTCATTCCAACGTAATGACTCATTTCATTCCATCTTTCATTCATGCATACCAAACGTTACCTAAAAATCTATTCAACCAAATATTCTTACGCGCAATTCGCTGCATGAATGTTGCATGTTTTACACGATTGTATAAAGAAGTTGGTAAAACATATATGAAAAAAATATAAGATTGACACGGTTGTAACCTATTTTGTTATTTAATTATAGCTTGAAATTATAGTGTTTTATAAAATTTTAAATATATTTCATTTTGATGTGCATATTTTTATCTATATTTTGATATAATTTTTAGTTAAAACTTACGTCAAATACAACACATTTTCAATTTATTACCATAACAACATAATGTTTTATAAAATTCCTAAAATATATTGTTACACCAAGTATATTAATACTAGTCTAGTACCCGCGCGTTGCAGCGGAAAACACAACACTTAAGTTGGATGTTTTAAAGGTTTGCATGGTTCGTTCTTGAGTCATAACCATAACAAAAGCAATTTTACCATAACAAAAGCAATTTTTTAAACTTGGTTTTTAACTAAAACCGACTTTAACTACTAACATAAATGGCCAAATGCACCAAAAATGTCAAAAAGTGATTCATTTGTTTTGAAGAGTTTTCTTTTATAATCACTCTATATCACTTAAGTTCTTAAAAACTACCAATATGGGACAAAGTAAGAACACAAACAAATATTTATATTAGAATTAAAAAGTTGTACCATATGCTATAAGACTTGTAAAACTCTTAATTTTAAGAGATTTAAGCAAATTACTATTTTATCCTTCTTATATGTATTATATAGTAGTATAGATATGTGTTTTCATATAAACTAGGTTTATTCTCCCGCGCGTTGCGGCGGGTTATCACAATACACTCACGAGAACATGTATTATATATCATTTGCATAAGCATAAGTTGCATAGCAAAAACAGATCTCTCATCACGAACTCTATACAAAATTTTCATAAAAAACATAAAATCATACAAAATTCTCACAAAATCCGTCTCATCGGCAACCATTCGTTTGAATGAGAAATAACCTCAAATCTCTAATCAAAATTTCAAATTTAATAGAAACTCAAATTTTTAAGAAAATCACTCAAATTTAATACATTATCTTTGTTTATTAATTTTCAAAGTTAAAAAAACTTCTAATGATCAAAGTCAAAATTTTCTATGTCACTACATGGATAGAACACCTAAATAATATAATATATAATAATATAGTATATATATGTTATTGAATATAATATAATAATCAATAGGTCCTACAATCAATATAATAATATTTTTTACACTATTCTTTTTCATACATTTTAACTATATAGAGTAAAGAAAATTTTAGCTAATATGATACAACCACAACAGGAGGCCCCTATGTTACCTACTACGCTACTAATATAAACAATATACGTTTACTACACACACATACATATATTATCAAGAATAAACGAAATATGATACTTGTACAACATGGATGATTTGAATGTAATAAAGACGATTACATGACTGTAACATTTTTCCTCTTCTAATATTTTTTCAAAACTGGACATTTGATAAATTATTTGAATATAATAAAGATGATTACATGATATGTTTTAAAACTGGGCATCTAATAGCTTATTTTTTAAAAACCCGTCAAAAGAGAAACACCCACCAGAAGAGCTAGGGGCTGGGTTTTAAAAAGCGCACTATAGGCGTGATTAAGCGCAAAGTGCGCTAGGCGCAGGCCATGGCGCTTTGTGTAACACAAGGCGAGCTCTGTACCAGAAACGTGAGCTTTTTGCGATTTTCGTGGAAGCATGAAGCGAGGAGGAGCACAACTTTACGTACAGGAAGCATAAAAAGCTTAACTGGGCCAAATATAAGCTTATTAGGCCAGACAAAATAGCCCATTAAGCAAAAAAATAAGGCAACAGGCCTACTAGCCGAGACAAAGCAGTAAAAATTAGATGATTTTTTTACCCTAGAAGTCGAGTAGTCGGCTGTAACTTATTTCATACGTTCTTTCGATCGTTCCCGCTCTCTAGAGAAGCTCTCGTTCTTGATGGCATGCTATGAATCATCCCTCTATACTCGTTGACAATGGCTCTGTCGTCGATTGAAGATTCTAATTCTCGTCGACAGTGGCTCTCGTACTTCCGTCTATAGTCTGCCTTCGATTGAAGATTCTAATTCTCGAAATCCTGGTGGATTGGTGGACCATCTCGATTGAAAACCATGTAAGTTTCTAACTTTGATATGTGTATTTCAAAGTTGTTTCTAGGATTCTAATTCTCAAAATTCTTGTTGCTGTTATGTATTTCAAAGTTGTTTCTAAGATTCTAATTCTCGAAATTCCTATTCCTATTACGTATTTCAATTATCAAAGTTGTTTTATTTATGTTTTTTGCTTTTTTATTCAATGTTTGTTTATTTGAGAATTGAGATTGAGATTTCAGTTTCACTATTCTATTGGTCATACCTTGTTAGATCTCTCTATTAAGTCAATTTTATTTTTTTTATTAAAGGGTATCATAGGCTGTTAACTGTTGAGGTTTATTTTTGTTCGTTTATTTTGCAATACTTAGTAAATGTTTGTTCAATTATGTTTAGTTAAATGGATACTGATGGTGGTGAAACCGGTGGAGCAACTAATACGGGTGACCCGAGTAGAAAATATGGCACTCAAGACCCAACAAACAAAAACAGATGGACTTGCAAATTTTGTGGAAAACCATCAACCGATGGGGTATACCGGTTAAAGCATCACCTTATTGGTGGTTTTAGAAATGTTGTAGCATGTGGCAAGTGTCCCGAGCATGTACGCCAACAAATGAAAGATTTTATGTTGAAAAAAGCCAAGGCAAAACAAGCATATGACCCCTTGATTGATGATTATGATTTGGATAATGAAGAGGATGAAGAATGCGTTGTAACAAGGGTGAAGAGGTCAACATGTTCAAGACAAGAAAATGCTCCAAAAAAAACCAAGGCAAAAATGACCTATTGATATGTTTTTTGCTCCTAAGCCCTAAGACATACTAAAATGTAGAAAGGGAGGAGGACAACAGACCATCAATAAGATTTGTAAAAAAAGAATTGAGGACCAAGGCTTGCAGGGAGCGCGGATATTCCTTTTCATGCTGCCACATATGATAGTTTTCAAATTATGTTGGAAGCTGTGGCACTGTTCGGTCCAGGATTTCAAGCACCAAGTATGCATGAATTGAGGGTGCCTTTGCTCACAAAAGAAGTAGTAGAAACTAAAACAGAGATGGAGAGTCACAAAAAAGAATGGGTATCAAAGGATGTTCTATTTTATCATATGGATGGCGTGATTATATGGCACAAAAATATATTGTCAACTTTTTAGTCAACTCTCCTAAAGGATCGGTGTGTGTGAAGTCAATGGATGTCTCGGAGATTAAAAAGGATGCGTATCAATTATTGGCAATGCTCGAAGAAATGGTTAATGAAGTAGGAAAAGAGAATGTAGTGCAAGTGGTGACAAACAACGCATCCAATTATAATTTGGCAGGTAATTTATAACATAACATGATGATTTATAACTAGTCTTACACTTGCAATTGTATGATCTTAATTCTTTCCCATTGTTCTTCATAGGTACTTACTTGGAAGGTTCAAAAAAGCATTTGTATTGGACACCATGTGCAACTCATTGTCTTGATATGATGTTAGAGGACATAGGAAAGATTTCAAAGATCAAGGAGTGTTTGAAAAGTGTTATGTTTGCAAATGCCTATATATACAACCATACTAGACTTGTGAACATGATGAGCAGGTTCACAAATCAAAGAAATATACATAGGCCTGCCGTGACTCGTTTAGCAACATCATTCATTACACTTGCACAAATGCACAAGCAAAAGAATAACTTGAGAAAGATGATCGTGTCTAATGAGTGGAAGGACAACAAGTATGCAAAAGAAGCTGATGGGAAGAAAGTAGCATCTACTTTTCTTCAAGAAAGATTTTGGAGAAATATTGTGCGACACCCCAGCCTAGCTAAGGCTGACTTGTCACTATTACAGAAATCAGAACAATGCATATTTCTATATTAAATAAATTAACACTAATTAGTTACAAAATATCTAATTGTATCATTTACTATCATAATCAACTTTCTAATCTTTTATCTTCTCTTCACACAACCCTTGAATCCCATGAGTACCTATTTTATAAACAAAGTAAACAACAAAGAGAAATACGGATGAGCCAAAAATTTGCTCAGTAACGGAAGAACAACAGTAATGATGGGGAAATCTTGAAAAAGAAATGAATAAAGAAGTGGCAAGGAACAACAATTATGAAAATAACAACGTCAGCGGAAGCAACTGTAATGATCATAACATACATAGGATAACGAATGTCTGAACGAATTAACCATACGAATAAACAATTTCAACTAATCAGAATGAATACATAAGCAATTAAGTCGTATGGTAAGGAGATACCCATTTGAGCACAAAACAAAACAAAACAAATGGTGTACACAGACCCGTCGGCCTAATGTACCAAATTGTGAGTTGTATGTGGGCACACACCAACACTCACCAAAACAAAACAATTATCCTAGGACCAGTCCATACGCCTCCCAAAATATCACTCCTCAACTGCCAAAATATGGAGACGCCGTGAACCAGTCACACCGTCACGGAAAGTGTTACGCCATTGATGCCCCAATGACGCACTGGTAGAATCACCTACCGGAGGCTTGCTCGGGTATCGGATTCAAAACAGTTTACAATTGACAGATAATCAAAGATTTAAACAAAGGTTAAATGCAATGGTTTCATAAGTCAATACAACAGAACATGCGACAATGAATATGATTTAATAATTATATCGCATGCTTAACAAATCAGAATAAGAATCAAAGAATGCTCAAAACGAAACGGTTCGACCTAATGAAATAAATATAACTAGCAAAATAAACAAATATACTATGAGTCAAATAAACAGAATCCGTACCTTAACCTTAGCAATTAAATCAGCAAGAAATCAGATAATAAGCGAGTAGTCTGGATTCCGATGATTCAATAATCTGTGGTTTTCGTTCGATTTCACGTTAGTTTAAACGAATTATGATTCTTGCGCGTAATTTAATTGAATTCGGTGATTTGAAGTTTTTTTTTTAACATTAAATCGGTCGGATCGATTTATTTTATAAAGTTGTTTAACAACGTTTGTATATCATAATTCAGTGATTTTAATGTTTTCGATCGAAACAATTTTTTTTCTTTTTTTTAATAATAGAAAATATGAATGAAAGCATATCCAAACTTGTAATCTCCCAAATCAAATTTCAAAGTCTTTAACAGTTCTGCAAATCTCTCATTTGTTAATTTTATCATTTTGGAAATTTATAAATTATTGAATTTGACCATCTGATTTCAAAGTAAATTAAACAAAAGTCAGTTTTGAAAGGGGATCAAACCCACGACCTTTCACATAACAAATCGCCCCCAACCGAGTAGCATAGGCTATCAAATGTAAACAAAGTTGGTTGGTTTATGATTTAAACTTCATGCCACCTGATCTTCTTTTTCAATTCCTTCCCAGGTTTTAGAAAACAATCTTGACACCTATATATACGAGTATATATATATAACGATTATGATCCATAACTTCATTGTTTGTTTAAATAAGTTTTTTGTATTTAGCAATTAAACCGAATGCGATCACTAAAACTACAATTTTCTAACCGGATTTGAGACCGATTTATGCAAGTAAACGTAACGGAATATTCCGGTGTATTTAAACGGAATTACTGATTCGAAATGGTTTTACCTTAAACGTAGTACGAAGACGAGCTGATAAAGGAGATGGTACGGGGCGGAGCTTGTCACGGTTGATCGGGGTTGTGAACTGATGATGAGGCGGTGGTTCCTAATCAGATCGATGTTACCGTTTGTAATTTGAGATGATATAATTGATTGTAGAAGATTCCTCACAAATATATATAGGGTAAGGCTAAATACACCCCCTCTTTTGACCTGTCATACCCCTCCCTTCAAATTATTAATTATAAATTTGTCAAAATCAACCCTTTAACTTTATAACACAACCAAAATGCACCAAACATTATTTCTACCTTAAATTTTACTAAACGTACACCCTTATTACTTGTCATACCCCCTCTCCAAAATATAAAATATAAATTTTGACAAAATCAACTCTTCAACTTTATAAAACAACCAAAATACATCAAAACGTTATTTCCACCTTTAATTTTTCTAAACGTACCTCGTTTGGACGAACGATTGCTATGGGACGAACGGTTGGAATTGGATGGATCATTGGTGGGGCTAGTCACTGGTGGTATATGGGGTGGGGCCTGAGGCTTTGTAAAATGCATACTGGGGTTCCCATTGTTCCAATTTTGCAGGCTAAGCACGAGAAAAACTCAAATGATGGTGACTCGCTTGCTGCCAGTTTGGTGTGGATCCTGTGCAGACCTAAATTTTTATATGTTAATTTGAGTTGGAATGGTTGAAGGGGTTTGGACTTTGGAGACCATCGTGATAAACTGATAAGGATCCATGGCTGGTTCATGGGTTGGGAAAGAATCATTAGAATGTGGTAATGACATAAACAGTCCCTCACGATTTGTTGAATGCTTTGGTTTTTTTAGTTAACAACCAAATCATAAGGTTTATTTGTATATGTTTAAAAAGTTTGAGGAGGGGGTATGACAAGTAAAAAAAATATAAAGGGGGTATATTTAGCACCACCCATATATATAATATATCTTTGTTTACGTCGGTTTCCTTTTCTTGCCAGATAAGGTTTGTTGTTTTTTTTAATTTTTTTCTAAATTAATGTAAATATTTAGTGTATATACATAATGAATCAAATCGAAATTTTGTTCGAGTATGGTTTAGTTTCTAAACTGGTTTAAATTTATGTATATTCTTACTTGGAGTGTTTATTTCAGTTATGGTGAAACGAGTGAATTTAATCGAGCACCTTTCGGTTGATTGACTTGTTTACATGTTTGTAAACTAAAGAGACTACTCAGCCAGAGAATGTTAGATTAATGTCGTTTGGTTCTTAAGCTATAAATTTGTTACATTCTCGTTACAAACTAAACAAAAAATTAACCCAATCATGTATTGGTTATATAAATATTTCTAATGTTCGGTAATTAGCTCGTTCTTAATTCGTCGGAACCTGTAATTAAAATTGTTTGAACATTATTAATTAATATTTAGTATTTTATTTATTTATTTAACTGTTATGTTTTTACGGGTATTATATATGGTGTATGCTCTCAAGGTGACACGACCGCTAGTTAAAGTTCTTATAATTGTTGATGGGGATAAAAAGCCAGCCATGGGATATAATATATGAGGCTATGACAAGGGCTAAGGAGTCTATACAGCTAGTTTTTTAAACAAAGAAGAGGAATATATAAAGGTGTTTGAGATCGTTGACAAAAGGTGGGAATGTCAGCTTCATAGACCTTTACATGCTGCAGGATTTTTTTTAAATCCTTAAATGTATTATGATAATGAAGAGAAAGCAAAGAATGGACCGATTATGCTCGGTGTGATTAAATGTATTAGAAGATTGGTTGCTGATCAAAATACTCAAGACCAAATTAGTGTAATGTTAGATTCGTATCAACAAGCAGTTGGTCTTTTTGGCAATCCAATGACTATAAGACAAAGAAAAACATGATCTCCAGGTAAAAAAACTTAAAATAGTTTGTTTTTGTTTTTGCCAATTATTTAAAAAACTCATCATTGATTTTCATTTTTAATAGCGGATTGGTGGGTTAGCTTTGGAGGTGACACTCCATATTTGCAAAAGTTTGCCATTAGGATTCTTAGTCTTACAGGTAGTGCCACGGATGTGGCGGTGCAGAAATCTGATCTACTTCATCAGATTTCATGCAAGAAAAATTTTTATTTCTTCTTGCTTCTGCTTCGTTTCCAGGCGAAAACACACACATAAACCACCATCCAAACTCAATTTTCAAGCTTTCTGAACGCAAGGATCGCACCAGGGATCATCATAACAAGTTCTGATCGTGGTTTTAAAGTCAGAAATCCGTCTGATTAGGTAATGATCCGTTTAAACTTTCTAGTTTGATTTTGATTGATTAGATCTTGATTTTGAACGTAATGACATAGTTAGGATTGTTGATTATTGCCTAGATGATGGCTAGGATTGATTATAAACGAAGAACACGAAGTTCTAACGGTTAAATCCTTGTTTTGATCCGTTGTGATGCCCGGTTTGCATGAAATCATACCCATGATTATAATGGTTTAAACCATTTGATTATAACAATGTAGGTGATTAGTTTGATTAATCTTTGAAATGCAAAGGTTAAATCCAAGTATTTCAAACTAATCATAATCATTAACATACTCATTGGAATGATTATCTGATGTTTGTGATAACAGTCAGATTAGTATGTTAAATCTGGTTATTTAACCTATTCTAATGCTACATTGTGATATTTCATGATATTTGGGTAATCAATAATAAGGATTAATCATTTCTAAGCCATTAAATTATCTAGAAACTGTTTTAGCATTACAATCAACAACATTAACTATCTGATTAATCAGAGATTATTCTGATTAATCTAGAGTGTCATCAGCTTTGTGTTAGGAATCTAATGCAATGTAGATTCCTACATTATCATACATTGTATGATATGACATTAAATTAATTAATTATATAATTAATATCGAGTTGATGATTTACTAAGCAATGTCTTTGACATTGAACGTTCAGAAAGATCTAATCAGTAAACTAGAACATAAATAACTTATTAAATATAATTAAATGCAGAATCATCTCCTTGTTGTTAGATTTGTGAGATTTTACTACCTTATATCATCAGGTGAGTTTCGTACAACCCCTTTTTATTTTTAATCTTTTATAAACATCGGGGTAACACTGCAAACTGTTGACTGAATATATGATATGATTCAATGATATCTGTGTGATTTCATTAGACTTTTGTGGGATTTCATGGGATTTTGCCTGTAGACTGACACTATCATAGACTTGAAAGTCCTCATTTTTGAACTGTATCTAGTGAACCCATGTGTGGCCGAGCAGAAAACATTGATAGTACTATTGGTTGACACCCCATTCGCTGGGAGGATTGCATCTCCCCTTGTGTGAATGTTTGTTATCTGTTTCCTGAACTTCTTAATGGTGTGATAGACATTAAGATAATGAGGCACTAAGATATGTACCGACGGGTAATATCTTGAGAACTGAACTAGACGTCCGAAAGGAACTAGATACAGGTCCCATGGTTATCCGGAACTGAACTTTTGAGAACGTGCTTATCATATCATATTGTTTTAATTTGAACTGTCGATCTCACCAGCTTTGTGCTGACGTTTCAAACTCAAACCTTTTTGCAGGTAAACCATAGTAGCCGGTGAGGATGCACTTTTGAGTTATTTGCACTTTAATAATAGTATTGTAATTAAATAAATATAGTTGTAATGTGGTTGTGATTGCGACACCCTGGTAAAGTATTTACTTTAAGTTAATCTGTGTGCTTATGATATTGGTTCAAGTAAGTCACCCCTCACCTCGGAGACATCACCACTATGCTTCCGCAACCGGTTCAGTGACGTCAGGCTGTACGTGAGGTGACGAGGGGTGGGGGTGTGACACTTGCCATAGGTTGTTTACCATAGTCGGGACTGGAAGGAACAGACCGTCGGTCTCTCAGTGCTTGCCATAGGTTGACCTTCATAGTTCGGACTAGAGGAACAGACTGTTGGTCTCTCAGTGCTTGCCAAACAGTGATTCCTCATTGTCCACTCATGGTTGTGATATGTGACTAGGATGATTCTAGATTTCTCTAGTTGACTTTGTGTCATCTTAGAAATCCTTTATCATAACACCGATGTTGCTAATCATAATTTAATCCGATATGGATTGATTACTGGATTCCTTAGGGTGTTCAGTTGTCCATAAAGGTAACTCGCAAAGCTAGACTTGCAAATGCTATTGTATGCGTGCTGAAACTTACAAACAAAATGCTAAAGCTATGATGGTAATGGGATTGGATAATAGGTAAAATGCTTAATTATCATTAATAACAGTGTCATATGCGAATTAGTATGTGGTGGGATGGCGTCTGGGCGGGTCGTAGGCTCGACTCAGGGGTATGCCCTATATATAAGCATACCGATTTGGATATTACATGTGGAGTTAATGAGGTTAAGGTTTTACAGAAAGAAGTTTGCTAAAGCTATTTTTTTAAACTTATAAACTACATGAACTCACCAACCATTGTGTTGACCTTGTTTTATTTCATGCTTTCTCAAGTGATGAACAGGATTAAACTAAGGCTTTTGGATTGCATACTAGGCTGCCTAGATAGAGGCCCTAGTTGATTTTGGAAGCACATCTTTTGTTATTAATACGAATCACTTTTGATGTCTTGTATAGTTACAAGATAGAAAACAATTGATTCTTTTGGATAGGTTTACCGAGTTAAATTGATATTGTAATTTAACTTTGTAATCCTAGTTAATGCTTGATTGTGCTTTAATTATTCTTAACATTGATGCTATGTAAACAATCTGATCTTCATGATTATCACACACGATATCGCGCCCCGAGAACCTTCCTCCCGGTGGGGAACACGATCCGTCCCGCCGGCTCGGGGTGTGACACTTATTCCTTAATATTTTAATTATTTTTTGAGTTGCTGTTTTTTGTTGTAGCTTGTTCTAATTAACGATATTCAGAAAAGGAAGAACATAAACTCCGGAGTGCATGTTATAGATTGGCTTACAAAAAAAACTCTTTTTAATCTAGAAAAATACTTGATTAGTTCTGATAAACATATATTGGTGGAGAAGAAGGATACCATAAAATCAAAACAGCAAGATGATGGAGGTGGTGTTAATGAGGCTACTCCAGCATTAGAAGAAAATTTTGAGATGCCGATAGTGGAGTACACAGGAGGGCCACAAACACCTTTAAATGAAAACGCTTTAATGTCTGATTCTGATGATGATGTCTGTAATGAAATCATTTACAGCGAGAATCAACTGCATGAAGTGTGAGCTTCTGGTAATCATTTCTTGGTCCCAGTAATATCCCAATATGATATTCCACAAAACACATCTGTTGAGAACGTCAAATCAGTTGATGAAAAACACCAAGCTTCATCAGAGGAGACAACTTCAGATGTCAATGTTTTTCTTGGACATATGGTATATATTTTCTCATTATATTGTGTTTTGTATAAAAAATAATAATATTGATACTTTACAAAAAAAAATATCTACTTGATTTTATAATCTGCAGAGTCAACCAAGAGGAAAAACAGCTGATTAGACTCAAGATGAAGGAAGAAAATGTCAATCTGAAGGGAATAATGAAGAGGTATTCATACTCGTTCATAATTTATTTGCTTCAAAACACAAAAACCAAACTTACAAAGACGAATAGTTGCTCTGAGATAGGAGAAAGCATCATATCATGTTCATATTAAATATTGTTATTTAATATTTATGTCATGATACTGATTAGAAATTTTTTTTATTGTACTAGTGATGGCTGATCGAGGAGAACAGCATGTTCATCAGCGAGTCCCACATGTGATGAGGGATGATACTCCGAGCTCTAGCTCAGCACCGGATTCAGATCCTTCAGAGGCATCGACTGCAGCCTCACGGGCTCCATCTGTAGTGCCACAGGCACAACCAGCATTACCACATTCACCATTAGAGCCTAGACCAGTTACACCACCACCACCAGCACTTCCTATTATACCTAGTCCACCTCACTTACCTCCGGTTGATCCCGTTGCGGATCGGATGCAGAGTATATCACCTCCTAGGGTACCCGTTTGGGACGGGTTGCGACGTATGCGGGGTCAGGCCCGCAAGACCACAGGATTACCTCCCCGGAAGCAGTTGGCTTTCAGGGATGAGTTGCACGCTGTACATGAGGTAGGAGAGTCCTCACAGCAGGCGGAGTTTAGGGCACAGCTTCGCCAGGTGACCTTAGATCTTCAGGGGACTCGACTAGAGTTACAGGAGTCTCGTGCTATTGGGGAAGATACACGTACCACTGTGTTCGAGATACTCTCATCTCATCTGTTGTTGATGGAACAGATGAATGCACTGGATGCTGGCTCGCAAGCTTGGCGGGCTATGATCGAGGAGAGGATGAGGAGAACCGTGATTCAGGGGATGATAGCTGCATTTTGGCAGCGAGTGATAGTGATGAGAGGAGTGATGTTGGGAGTGCTAGAGGGTATGAGCTTAGAGGCTAGGTTATTATGTGTGGCTATAGGGTTGGTCATTATAGCCATGGTGTTGGACGGATTATGGTATTTTCTGCGGTGAGGGCTGATCAGGGGACCGAGCAGTTATGATCTTGTTGTACATATGGTGTGATATAGAGTGATCAGTAGTTATGAGAGCGGGATATTTTGGTATAAATAGATCCCGAGTTTGTGAGTTGTAGTGTATGATGTTGTTGGTTTAGAGTATTATGACTTTTGGTTGTATCGAAACTTGGTATGTATAAAACTATGGTACTGTAATATATGGGTGTTTTTGTATATATGTTGTACAATGAACTTTGTGTGTAAACTATAATTAATTTTTCTGTGTGAGAACATGACTGTGTACTAATGTATCCATATGAGAACAGGTCGAACTAAAATATATATTTCGCTGAAATACAGTACGGGAGCAATACTGTATGCGAATATATCGAACTGAAAAATATATTTTGCTGAAATACAGTACGGGAGCAATACTGTATGTAAATATATTTGTTATTTAAGTACAGTACGAGAGCCATACTGTACGAGAACATGTCTGAATTGTGAACGTGTCTAATTGTGAATGTGTCTGTAACTAAAGTACAGTACGAGAGCCATACTGTACGAGAACATGTCTAAATTGAGAACGTGCCTGAATTGTGAATGTGTCTGGAACTAAGAACATATTAGAGAACTTGTCTAAGAACATGTCCTAGTCCTGTATGAACATATCTTTAAAAACATGTGTTGCAATGCAATGAGCTGGGTAAGACTCTAACATGTTTTTGAAATAACAGGACTAAGTATAACTACGAACAATTGTGTGATCTGTGTGTAATGTGAACATGTCTGGACTGAATTTATGTAGTTATACTATATTCTTATAATCACATTTTAATACAACTTTTCAGTGTAACTGAATGGGATTGTATTTATGTGATAGAATGGGTTATATCTTTAATGTTCTTGAACTGACCTGAGTTTTGTCTGCTTGTAAGCAGAATAATGGCTCCTAAACGAGGTCGACCAGCTAAGAGAGCTACTCAGAACATTACAAACCCTGAACCGAATCAAATTCCATCTCTGAATGTTGACTCAAATCCGGATCCACATGTTAATCCGGAAGCGAACGTAGTTCCACCTGGGAACTTGGAAACGCATACTACTCCACCAGTGAACCCTGGAGCAGGCATTGTTCCACCTGCTGGTACAAGCGGATCTGAAACAAATGAGGCTATGATAGCTCGCATTGTGCGTGAACAACTATCTGCTTGTGGTGTTCTGACACAACACCAACCACATATCACTGCAGGTTCTGGTGGGGAACACGATCATGTTGAACATAATGCTACTGGTGGTCACGTTGAAACTCATACCACTACCGGTACAACTACTATTGTTCCTGATCCACCTCGACAGGGATGTACTTACAAGTATTTTGCTTCCTGTAACCCTCCTACTTTTACTGGCAAAGAAGGAGCGGCTGGTCTAATAAGGTGGATTGAGGAAATGGAAACTAAGCTCAAAATCAGTCAGTGTTTGGAGGAGCATAAGGTGTCTTATGCTGCCTGTTCTTTGAAAGATTCTGCTTTGACCTGGTGGAATACCCAGGCCAAGACTTTGGGTTCAGCCACAGTTGACTCGATGGGCTGGAACGATTTCAAAACTCTGATTAGATCAGAGTACTGCCCAATCACTGAAATTCAAAAACTCCAGGAGGAATTCTGGAATCACTCTATGATCGGTGCTGATTGTCTTGCTTACACCGATCGGTTTCATGAACTCACTTGTCTACTTCCCGATATGTTTCCTACGGAAGCCGCTTTAATCGAGAAGTACATTAAGGGTCTGATTCCTCAGATACGAGGAATGGTAACTGCTGCTGAACCTACAACCCTGAAACATACGATTCTTTTGACCACTAAGCTTACCAATGAGGCGGTAAGGAGTGGTACTCTGTCTTTGAAACCTCAGACGATTCATAGTCGTAGTGATGTCGGTACCTCGAATGTGTCAAAAGGTACCAAACGAAAGTGGTTTGGCAAAACTAAGGCGAAGGCTCCGGCTGAGATCACCCAGAGCAAGCCAACTGTGAAGAACTATGGTGCAAATGTTCCTGAGAGGAAAACTTATACTGGGCAGGCGCCCAAATGCAATAAGTCTCCACTCCATCACACGGGACCATGTCCTGTTTGTCTGAACTGTAACCGAGTTGGACATTATGCTAAATATTGCAACTTTCCTGCTCAGACACCAAACCAAGCACCACGACAAACCACTCAAACCAACCGGTCATGTTACAAATGTGGAAGCCCTGATCATCTCATACGAAACTGTCCGAACAATAACACCAATCCGGGAACTGAAGCTAGGGGGAGAGCTTTTCAGATTAGTGCGACCGAGGCGAGACATGATGCAAATATTGTTACTGGTACGTTTCTTCTTAATAATCTATACGCATCAGTTTTGTTTGACACAGGAGCGGATAAGAGCTTTATCTCTCCTGAATTTGCATCATTAATTTCATTGCCTACGGTAGATCTAGAAACTCCTTATGTTATTGAACTTGCTAACGGCAAGTTGATCAAAACTAACAGTGTTATTCAAGGATGTTCCTTGAATCTAAATGATCATCTTTTCAAAATTGATTTACTTCCTATTGAGCTTGGGAGCTTTGATGTTGTTGTTGGTATGGACTGGCTTTCTAATAACCAAGCGGAAGTTGTCTGTCAAAACAAGGTGATCCGTATTCCATTACCTAACGGTAATACACTGATAGTTCAAGGAGAACGAGCTGGTAGAAAACTTGATATCATATCTTGTATGCGAGCTCAGAAGTTCTTAAGGAAAGGTTGTTATGCTTTCCTAGCACATGTGACTGAGCACAATTCTTTATCTAAACAAATCACAGATATCCCAGTAGTCAAGGATTTTTCTGAAGTTTTTCCTGAGAACATATCAGGATTACCCCCAGTGAGACAAGTTGAATTTCGAATCGACTTGATTCCAGGTGCAGCACCTGTTGCTAAAGCCCCGTATCGGCTTGCACCATCCGAAATGCAAGAACTTTCAGGTCAATTGCAAGAACTGTTAGACAAAGGTTTTATCAGACCTAGTTTCTCACCCTGGGGAGCACCTATTCTTTTTGTGAAAAAGAAGGATGGTTCATTCAGAATGTGTATTGACTACAGGGAACTCAATAAACTGACAATCAAGAACCGTTATCCACTACCTCGTATCGATGATCTGTTTGATCAACTACAAGGTGCTACTTATTTTTCAAAAATAGATTTGAGATCTGGATATCATCAGTTACGTATTCATGATAATGACATTCCTAAAACTGCTTTCAGAACTCGATACGGACATTACGAATTTCTAGTAATGCCGTTTGGTTTAACAAATGCACCAGCAGTTTTCATGGATCTGATGAATCGAGTATGTAGACCTTATCTGGATAAATTTGTGATTGTGTTTATTGATGATATTCTTATTTATTCTCGAAATCAACAAGAACATGCTCAACACTTGAAATTAATTCTAGAACTTTTGGCACGTGAAAAATTATATGCCAAATTCTCCAAGTGTGAGTTTTGGTTACGAGAAGTTCAATTTCTTGGTCATGTAGTAAATCAAAACGGTATTCAAGTGGATCCCAGTAAGATTCAGGCGGTGAAACAATGGGAGACACCACGAACCCCGACTGAAATACGTCAATTCTTGGGGTTGGCAGGTTATTATCGTCGGTTTATCAAGAACTTTTCAAAGATAGCCTTGCCACTGACTACATTGACACAGAAAAATCAACCGTTTATATGGAGTTCTCAACAGGAGGAGGCGTTCCAACTGTTGAAACATAAACTCTGTAATGCACCTATCTTGACACTACCGGAAGGTACTGATAACTTCACAGTGTATTGTGATGCTTCTCGTCAAGGTCTTGGGTGTGTTCTAATGCAGAACGATAAAGTGATTGCTTATGCTTCTCGGCAGTTGAAAGTACACGAGAAGAACTATACTACTCATGATCTAGAACTTGGTGCAGTAGTGTTTGCACTCAAGATTTGGAGACACTATTTGTACGGAACTAGGTGTATTATATACACTGATCACAAAAGCCTCCAACACATTCTAGATCAGAAAATGTTGAACATGCGACAGAGGCGATGGGTTGAACTTTTAAACGACTATGACTGTGAAATTCGTTATCACCCAGGTAAAGCGAATGTCGTAGCTGATGCCTTAAGTCGCAAGGAACGAGTCAAACCTTTACGTGTGAAAGCATTAGGTATGACTGTTCAAACTAGTCTAATTCCTCAAATTAAAGACGCTCAGCAACAAGCTTTACAAGCCATAAACTATTTTGCTGAGGGATTAAGGGGATTAGATAAGAAACTGGACACTAAGGGCGATGGACTGTTGTATTTTAAAGACCGAATGTGGGTCCCTCTATTCGGTAACTCTCGAACAGTTATCTTGGATGAGGCGCACAAATCCAGGTATTCTATTCATCCAGGTGCTGACAAAATGTATAAAGATCTTAAAGACTTTTATTGGTGGCCTGGAATGAAGAAACAAATAGCTGAATACGTGGATCGATGTCTAACATGTCTCAAAGTTAAGGCTGAACATCAACGACCTTCTGGGTTATTGCAACAACCTGAGATTCCCATGTGGAAATGGGATCAGATCTCTATGGATTTCATTACTAAATTACCCAGAACATCACGTAATCATGACTCTATATGGGTTATCGTTGATCGCCTTACGAAATCTGCGCATTTCTTACCTATCCGAGAAGATTATTCTATGGATCGACTCGCTAAACTTTATGTTAATAAGATTGTATCTCGACATGGAGTACCGATCTCTATCATTTCTGACAGAGATAGTCGATTTATGTCACGATTTTGGCAAACTCTTCAGAATGCTCTGGGCACTCAAATCAATATGAGCACTGCTTATCATCCTCAAACAGACGGGCAGACTGAACGAACAAATCA
Source organism: Mikania micrantha (assembly GCA_009363875.1). Taxonomy (NCBI): domain Eukaryota; kingdom Viridiplantae; phylum Streptophyta; class Magnoliopsida; order Asterales; family Asteraceae; genus Mikania; species Mikania micrantha. The sequence continues at coordinate 33,185,051 of CM018691.1, read as the reverse complement.
AACTCTTGAGGATATGCTTAGAAGTTGTGTGATTGATTTTGGAGGTAGCTGGGATATTCATCTTTCACTTGTTGAATTCTCATACAATAACAGCTACCATACTAGTATTCAATGCGCTCCATTCGAAGCACTTTATGGACGCAAGTGTAGATCACCTATCTGTTGGTCAGAGGTAGGTGAAAGTCAAATCATAGGCCCAGAATTCATTCAGGAAACAACTGATAAGATCGCACTCATTCAGGAACGAATCAAAGCTGCTCGCGATCGTCAAAAGAGTTATGCTGATAATCGCCGTAGACCACTCGAATTTCAAGTAGGTGATCGAGTAATGTTGAAAGTGTCACCTTGGAAAGGCATTTTCAGATTCGGAAAGAGAGGTAAACTTTCACCAAGATTTGTAGGACCATTCAAAATTCTTGAACGAATTGGGTCAGTAGCCTACAGACTTGAATTACCTCCTGAACTCGGTAACATTCACGATGTCTTTCATGTATCCAATCTGAAAAAGTGTTTAATTGATGAATCATTGATCGTACCTCTAGAAGAGATTCATATTGATGAAAAACTTCAGTTCAGTGAAGAACCAGTAGAGGTAATGGATCGAGAAATGAAAGTGTTGAAACGTGGTCGTATACCAATCGTTAAAGTACGATGGAACTCGCAACGTGGACCTGAGTATACGTGGGAACGTGAAGATCAAATGAAGTTAAAATATCCACATCTATTCTCATAAACGATTGTCATAATGTAAGTCTTCACTAAATTTCGGGACGAAATTTCTCTAACAGGAGGAGACTGTGACAGTTGCATACGAGAATTTACGTCATCAATGATGTGAGCACATTTGATCGTTATAGAAATCCATGTTGATTTAATAATTGTAATTATTACAGGTTAATAGTAGGTGAGAAATGATGAACGTGGGTGAAAACCGTGTTCAAAACGGAGTCCTGGATTGTCCGGAATCGAAAAACGAAGAAAAATCACTAAGTGTTGGTCGATTGGACTCATCGCGGTACGCGGAGGTGGGCTTGAGGGTTCTCCGCGGTACGCGATGCTTGGCAAATATCTAAGATTTCTCCGGATTTCTTCGCGGTACGCGAAGCCTTTTTGGGCTTCTGGTCGCGGTACGCGACGGATGTGGCGGTGCAGAAATCTGATCTACTTCATCAGATTTCATGCAAGAAAAATTTTTATTTCTTCTTGCTTCTGCTTCGTTTCCAGGCGAAAACACACACATAAACCACCATCCAAACTCAATTTTCAAGCTTTCTGAACGCAAGGATCGCACCAGGGATCATCATAACAAGTTCTGATCGTGGTTTTAAAGTCAGAAATCCGTCTGATTAGGTAATGATCCGTTTAAACTTTCTAGTTTGATTTTGATTGATTAGATCTTGATTTTGAACGTAATGACATAGTTAGGATTGTTGATTATTGCCTAGATGATGGCTAGGATTGATTATAAACGAAGAACACGAAGTTCTAACGGTTAAATCCTTGTTTTGATCCGTTGTGATGCCCGGTTTGCATGAAATCATACCCATGATTATAATGGTTTAAACCATTTGATTATAACAATGTAGGTGATTAGTTTGATTAATCTTTGAAATGCAAAGGTTAAATCCAAGTATTTCAAACTAATCATAATCATTAACATACTCATTGGAATGATTATCTGATGTTTGTGATAACAGTCAGATTAGTATGTTAAATCTGGTTATTTAACCTATTCTAATGCTACATTGTGATATTTCATGATATTTGGGTAATCAATAATAAGGATTAATCATTTCTAAGCCATTAAATTATCTAGAAACTGTTTTAGCATTACAATCAACAACATTAACTATCTGATTAATCAGAGATTATTCTGATTAATCTAGAGTGTCATCAGCTTTGTGTTAGGAATCTAATGCAATGTAGATTCCTACATTATCATACATTGTATGATATGACATTAAATTAATTAATTATATAATTAATATCGAGTTGATGATTTACTAAGCAATGTCTTTGACATTGAACGTTCAGAAAGATCTAATCAGTAAACTAGAACATAAATAACTTATTAAATATAATTAAATGCAGAATCATCTCCTTGTTGTTAGATTTGAGAGATTTTACTACCTTATATCATCAGGTGAGTTTCGTACAACCCCTTTTTATTTTTAATCTTTTATAAACATCGGGGTAACACTGCAAACTGTTGACTGAATATATGATATGATTCAATGATATCTGTGTGATTTCATTAGACTTTTGTGGGATTTCATGGGATTTTGCCTGTAGACTGACACTATCATAGACTTGAAAGTCCTCATTTTTGAACTGTATCTAGTGAACCCATGTGTGGCCGAGCAGAAAACATTGATAGTACTATTGGTTGACACCCCATTCGCTGGGAGGATTGCATCTCCCCTTGTGTGAATGTTTGTTATCTGTTTCCTGAACTTCTTAATGGTGTGATAGACATTAAGATAATGAGGCACTAAGATATGTACCGACGGGTAATATCTTGAGAACTGAACTAGACGTCCGAAAGGAACTAGATACAGGTCCCATGGTTATCCGGAACTGAACTTTTGAGAACGTGCTTATCATATCATATTGTTTTAATTTGAACTGTCGATCTCACCAGCTTTGTGCTGACGTTTCAAACTCAAACCTTTTTGCAGGTAAACCATAGTAGCCGGTGAGGATGCACTTTTGAGTTATTTGCACTTTAATAATAGTATTGTAATTAAATAAATATAGTTGTAATGTGGTTGTGATTGCGACACCCTGGTAAAGTATTTACTTTAAGTTAATCTGTGTGCTTATGATATTGGTTCAAGTAAGTCACCCCTCACCTCGGAGACATCACCACTATGCTTCCGCAACCGGTTCAGTGACGTCAGGCTGTACGTGAGGTGACGAGGGGTGGGGTGTGACACTTGCCATAGGTTGTTTACCATAGTCGGGACTGGAAGGAACAGACCGTCGGTCTCTCAGTGCTTGCCATAGGTTGACCTTCATAGTTCGGACTAGAGGAACAGACTGTTGGTCTCTCAGTGCTTGCCAAACAGTGATTCCTCATTGTCCACTCATGGTTGTGATATGTGACTAGGATGATTCTAGATTTCTCTAGTTGACTTTGTGTCATCTTAGAAATCCTTTATCATAACACCGATGTTGCTAATCATAATTTAATCCGATATGGATTGATTACTGGATTCCTTAGGGTGTTCAGTTGTCCATAAAGGTAACTCGCAAAGCTAGACTTGCAAATGCTATTGTATGCGTGCTGAAACTTACAAACAAAATGCTAAAGCTATGATGGTAATGGGATTGGATAATAGGTAAAATGCTTAATTATCATTAATAACAGTGTCATATGCGAATTAGTATGTGGTGGGATGGCGTCTGGGCGGGTCGTAGGCTCGACTCAGGGGTATGCCCTATATATAAGCATACCGATTTGGATATTACATGTGGAGTTAATGAGGTTAAGGTTTTACAGAAAGAAGTTTGCTAAAGCTATTTTTTTAAACTTATAAACTACATGAACTCACCAACCATTGTGTTGACCTTGTTTTATTTCATGCTTTCTCAAGTGATGAACAGGATTAAACTAAGGCTTTTGGATTGCATACTAGGCTGCCTAGATAGAGGCCCTAGTTGATTTTGGAAGCACATCTTTTGTTATTAATACGAATCACTTTTGATGTCTTGTATAGTTACAAGATAGAAAACAATTGATTCTTTTGGATAGGTTTACCGAGTTAAATTGATATTGTAATTTAACTTTGTAATCCTAGTTAATGCTTGATTGTGCTTTAATTATTCTTAACATTGATGCTATGTAAACAATCTGATCTTCATGATTATCACACACGATATCGCGCCCCGAGAACCTTCCTCCCGGTGGGGAACACGATCCGTCCCGCCGGCTCGGGGTGTGACACTTATTCCTTAATATTTTAATTATTTTTTGAGTTGCTGTTTTTTGTTGTAGCTTGTTCTAATTAACGATATTCAGAAAAGGAAGAACATAAACTCCGGAGTGCATGTTATAGATTGGCTTACAAAAAAAACTCTTTTTAATCTAGAAAAATACTTGATTAGTTCTGATAAACATATATTGGTGGAGAAGAAGGATACCATAAAATCAAAACAGCAAGATGATGGAGGTGGTGTTAATGAGGCTACTCCAGCATTAGAAGAAAATTTTGAGATGCCGATAGTGGAGTACACAGGAGGGCCACAAACACCTTTAAATGAAAACGCTTTAATGTCTGATTCTGATGATGATGTCTGTAATGAAATCATTTACAGCGAGAATCAACTGCATGAAGTGTGAGCTTCTGGTAATCATTTCTTGGTCCCAGTAATATCCCAATATGATATTCCACAAAACACATCTGTTGAGAACGTCAAATCAGTTGATGAAAAACACCAAGCTTCATCAGAGGAGACAACTTCAGATGTCAATGTTTTTCTTGGACATATGGTATATATTTTCTCATTATATTGTGTTTTGTATAAAAAATAATAATATTGATACTTTACAAAAAAAAATATCTACTTGATTTTATAATCTGCAGAGTCAACCAAGAGGAAAAACAGCTGATTAGACTCAAGATGAAGGAAGAAAATGTCAATCTGAAGGGAATAATGAAGAGGTATTCATACTCGTTCATAATTTATTTGCTTCAAAACACAAAAACCAAACTTACAAATTTTTTTATTTTGTTTTCTTAATGTATTTGTAATTACAGTCTTCACTACTTCATAAGTTGGATTCCTTGTTTGTTGAGTGTAACATCAGTGCCGGAACCGGAACCGGCACCGGAACAGTGATCTCTACAGTAAAACGAACAGTAATCAGGTACGAACTATATGTGTTTCATTGCTTATAATATTCATATCATGTTTCATTGTCATTTCATGTCATCAACGAACAAATTCAGAAATCAATTTTGAAAACGAAGTTCAGAACAATGGTTCGTAAGTCAGATAATTATCTGGCGACACAGAACCATCCTGTGTTTAATTGTTAGGCTTTTACTATGTATAAACGTATGTGAGGCTTTACAGAATAAAACAACAACGGATGTCGTTACGTGAATGCTAAACTGACGGATTATTCGTATAGGTGACGATCTGTACGAATACATCTGAAAGTTTAACGTTCTGAATGATGTTCAATAATTAGAAAACCATATTGAAAAGCATAGTTATTGCCGTGTTCGTACGGGTGACGATCTGAACGAACGCGCGCAACAACTACGCGATTCAATTTAAACAGTAAGTTAATTATTTCTGAAAATTTTAAAAGATATTAGTTAATTTATTAGGAATCACAACCTAAAATAATATTTCAAATTCTTGTTTTAAAACAGAGTAGTTTCGTTACGAAAACGACGAGAAACCGGCATTTTTACGGGAAACGACGTGAAACCGAACGAACCCGGATATTTCCCTATCATTTAATGTGGCATTAAAGCCACACTAAAACCCCACCAACCAGCCAACACCTCCCTCTCTCTCTAAAAAATTCGGAGTTCTCTCTCTAGAACCTCACACTCTCTCTATAAGATTTCTTCCACAAATCTTCACGAAATCGACCCATTTTGGTGTCAAAACGACCACCATCATTTGTAGATCACGAAAGTATAACAGATCTAAAGTTTTAACCGACTGATTTGAGGTAAAATCCATGTTTTTGTTCGGTTTTGAGGGTTTGAAAACCCTAATTTCGAATACCTTCATTTTAACCGGCTTTAACCCACCTCAACACTTAGGACTCACACTAGATACCCCTAGAATGATGCAAGCACAAGGAATGAGCCTTGGGTGGTCATTTGCTCGAAAAATCTATGGCTGCTCACCATCGAAACTGTCTTGGGTGAATAAGTGCTCCAGTTCGCCGAATGACAAGGGCAGCCACCTTTTGGCCGAATGGCAAGGGTCCTCATTCGATCGGCCCTTATTCTGTCGCCCACCGTCATTCGCTCGGCCCAATTCATGGCTCATTCGACCACTGTCTTCAATCGGCCATCACCACCATTCGACCTGCTCCCTTTTGGCCAAGCCTCCGGCGACTGACTTGCTTCGGCTGGGCACTCATTCGACGGTATTCCATTCGGGTCATCCTCATTCGATCGGTGAAGTTTGTTTCGGCCATGCTTCATCCGATCGGAACCCTTTTGGCTAGGTGGCTGACCTGCTTCGACCCAACTCCTGTTTGGACGATCAAGTGACCCATGAACTAGTTGGGTTACCTTGGCATACATGGGTTTAGAATACTTGGGTACACGCATGGTGTGTGTATGTCGCATGCATGGGGTGGAATGGATGTGTGTGTGCATGTTAAGTGTTAAGGTTACCTAACATAAAGCCAACTTGTATTAAACAAAGGTAGGTTGTGAACACATTTCTAATCTACCAAATGGGATTGAAGTTAAACAAAGATTAATACAACATTAAATGTTATAACTATTTCAAACATAAAGCATGGATTTCAAGAATCAAGGAAGTAACTAAGTGTGGGAGGTTATTCATACTTAGTAAATGCTATGAAGTATACAACTAAGTACGATGGTTCCATTGAACTTTTCAGGATAAGTTGTACTTGGAAACGATCAAAGAAACGTGAACAAACAAAAGCTAGTAATGGGCGCAAGGCTAATCAAATGAGATTACCCAAACCCATTATGCGTAAGTTTTACTTTCCTTAAAATCATTATGTTTTAACAAGAGGAATGTAAATTGTAAATTTTATTAAAGTAATTAAAGATTCTAACTTAATAGTTTAACTTAAAATAAACTGTTTCAAATGTTTAATTAAGAGACAGTGAATGTGAACCACGTAAACCATACATCAGTAAGGTGTAATGGTAGATACTCAGGGATTTGGGGATCAAATATGGGAAATGTCCTGGACTAGTTAGAAGAAGCTATAGAAATATATTAGTAAACTAAGACACTTAGTTGCACATCGAGACCAAAGCCCTAGATACGACGTCTATTGTAAATACTCATCGTATTCGAATCTCTTAAAAAACAACTCAGGTGCTAAAGATACATAAGCAACCACCAAAGAGCGCGCATTATCTTTTGTGATTCAGTTACACAGCAACACAGGTGAGTTCATAGCCCCTTTTCTAACATTTTTGTTTTAAAACGCAGGGCTGAGAAGCATGCGTAAACTGTTTTATTTAAATTGTTTACTTAAATGCTTTTAATTTGTATATGTTTTACATGTATAACTGCTATTCTAGATTTCTGTCTAGGTAGACTGTTTATTGGACTTAAAACGAGTTATCTATTCGTCATGAGTAAATCACTCTTCAAATCAAAGAACTCTTTTCAAAGAACTATTTTCAAAGAACCAAAGATCTAAAACAAAGTACTATTTTCAAAGATCTATTTCAAAGAACAAACGATCTATTTCAAAGAACTAACGATCTATTTCAAAGAACTATTTCAAGGGTGTGTTATCAAAGAACTAACGATCTATTTCAAAGAACTAAGTACAAAGAACTATTTCAAGGGTCTAACTGGGAAATATCAAAGATAGCATGTGCCAATCTTGGGTTTGAAAGATGTCCTAGCTAGACTGATCGAATATAAGACGCATGTTTGATGATATTTACAGTATTCCCTTACTGTTTTGAGGAACATCTGGGAAATGCTCAAAGATAACATGTGCCAAAGAACTAAAGAACAAAACGAACTATGGACGGTCTAAAGAACTATAAAAGCATATATATCAAAAGATGTCCTAGCTAGACTGATTGATTATAGGTCACATGTTTGATGAGATTTACAGATCTCCTTTACTACTAAGTACCTGATTGCTAGACTAGTCTACTCGAGTTGACCAAGGCCCAATCATTAGGACTTAGATTTTATTAAATATTTATTTATTTATTTATTTAAGCATTTATTTAACTGTTTCTACAATTGTTGTGGTTGATCATACTTGTGTGATGAACTCAAAGAATCGATAGAGATTTCAAATCGTTGTATTTACAGGAACAAAGAACTGAAGAACAAATGGGTTAATGATAGGGGTAAAATGCTTAATTATCATTAACACCAATGTCCTATGTGGATTAGTATGTGGTGGGACGGCGTCTGGGCGGGTTGTAGGCTCGACTCAGGGGTATGCCCTATATATAAGCATACCGATCTGGATGATACATGTGATGTTAATGAGATTAAGGTTGTTACCCGAGGGTTTAACAAATGTTTTGAGTGTACATTAGAACTATAGTGGAATGGAAGAGTATGGTAGGTAAAAATGCTTAATTATCATTAACAACAGTGTCATATGCGTATTAGTATGTGGTGGGACGGCGTCTGGGCGGGTTGTAGGCTCGACTCAGGGGTATGCCCTATATATAAGCATACCGATATGGATATTACATGTGATGTTAATGAGGTTAGGGTCTTTACCGAAAAAGGTTTACAAATCATTTTCAATTACTAAATTATATGAACTCACCAACCATGTGTTGACTTGGTCTTTTTGCATGACTTCTCAGGTGACGAACAGGTCAATTAAGAAGCTTATGCTTTTAGACTAGGACTTCAGATAGAAGACTTAGTATTTTTGGACCTGCATATTTTTGGAACATCATTATACAATTATTTTGTATATCTTGTGTAGTTACAAGATAGAAACTTTATGATGTTTATGGTAGATTTACATTGTTAAATTATAAACGATACTGATGTAATTTAACTTTGTAATTCTATTATATCTAGCATTTCTCATTTGTATCATGTGCAATGTAAACAATCTGATCATCATGATTATCACTCACGATATCGCGCCCCGGGAACCTTCCGCCCGACGGGGACTTCGATCCAACCCCGCCGGCTCGGGGTGTGACACTGAGTTTGAAGGTAGTGTTTCTTTTTTAGTTGAGTTGTTGAGAAGGTATATTTCAGAATACCCCAACAGTGAACTTGTTGATGTGCATCTAAAAAATGGAACTTATTATCGGAGAAAATGTCAAACACCATACAGTTGTTCCCTCTACAAATGATTTTGATTTGAATACACCACAAGTGACACCAGCCGGTCCTTCATCTGATAAAAGTGCTGCAGGACAGCCTGTGTTTGATCAAACACCATAATTCACTTGTACTTTCCTATCTGAGATAGATAAAGCTATTGAATCTTATATGCATCATAGCACTACACATGGTGGGAAAGATAAAAGAAAGATAGATGATGTTCCAACTTATGACAAAACACCAACAACAGATGTCGGTGTGACCACAATCGCAGTTGATACAGATGTCCAGCCAATTCAAATTGATGTATCAGATACAGTTGTGTATGACCAAACACCAAAGACTGTTGGTGAGCCAATTGACCCTCCAGATGTTGATGTTCATGTTGCTAAAAGTGAGTTGCAACAACACAGTTCACCGGAAGGTGTTGCTACCGAAGTTGATAAAATTGAATTGAACCAAGAAAGGCCGGTTAGACGCAAACATTTGGCATCTGTGCTTTGCTCACCCTATTTCAAACGGGTAGTTGCTTTGGATCAAAAGAGAACACCTCTGGAGAATAATGTATCTAATTATGTATTCTCTGCATGTGGGGAATCATGGTAATAAACACCGTGACTTCTAAAACAAAACAAACTTCAACAAAATTTATATATTTTCTAATTTCAAACGTGTGTGCAGGGATATACTTTTTAAAATACATCTCATAGCTGATGTTCCAAGGTTTATATTTGAGAGCTTGCGTCCGGATCATTACATCCACCTAAACGTCATACTTACATGGGCTCAAATCCTTAACTATGAGGAAAAATACAAGTCAAAGAATTCCATTTCAAGACTGTTCAGCACACACCTGTTGTTGGTTAGTTTTATATTATACTTTATATGTTTGTTACTCCAAAACACCTTAATTGGAGTATACCTAACTTTTGTTTTTAGTGTATTATATTCACAAAATAGGGATACGTATGAAAAAAGTGTTGAGGAAATGAACATTGAATTCAACTGAAACATGGAATCTGTTCTTGGTGAAGTTAACCATAACATCCTATCTGGATTTGATCTTGTTTTTGTACCTATCATTAACCAACAACATTTCTACATGATGTGTTTCAATCTAAAAACTCCTAAGGTTGAAATTATTGACAATAGTGGAGTCATTAAATTGGGAATGTGGTTTGTGGAAAAAATGAAGTCAACAACTTACAAAAACTTCAACTTAATGACTTAAGGAAAAAGTATGTGACCAAGATCATTTTACATGATCTAAATGAGCGGTTTGATTGGGTGAGTAGAGATTTGATGAGATACCTTCGACTACCAGTTGAAGTAAGGAGAGAGGCTGATAGAAATGCGCATGGCAACATTGCAGCTCGTTTGCTTGAACATGCTGACTAGAAAAACACCCTGCAATAAATTTTTTATGATTTGACTAGTTCTTTTTGACTGATAATTTTATATGCCAACTATAACTCCTTTTATGATGATTAAACACCATAGTGTTGAACTTTATTACGACTGCTTATACACCATTGTTTTTAAAGACACCGTATACATGCTAAAATACCTGTTTGACTGATGTTTTATTGATTATTAAACACCATACTATGTTTAAAAACATTATATACCCATGATATTTTAATTTTTACCATTAACATATTAAAAGAATATATATATATATATATATATATTTAACATTTTCTTATTTTATTTTTTTAAACTAGGATACACTTTATATTCTTTTTTTTTTAACATTATTAATCCTAATGAAAAACACCATACTTTTTTTTTCTTTTTAACCTGTTAAATAACTTCATAAAATACACCTAGTAAAACACCATAATATGTTTTAAAACACCATAGTATTAAAAACGTAAATTACTTATACACCATTGTTTTAAAGACACTGTATACATGCTAAAAAACCCTGTTTGACTACTGCTTTATTTATTATTAAACCTCGTACTATGTTTAAAAACACTATATACACATGAGATTTTTAATTAATTTTATAACCTTTTTCTAAAATTGCATAATCACCCATTAACGTATTAAAAAACTTAATTTGATTCACACGACCTAGTAAAAAATATTTAAAAGAATATATATATATATATATATATATATATATATATATATATATATATATATATATATATATATTACATTTTCTTTTTAAAAAACCTATTAAAACCTATTAAAACACCATACTATGTTTAAGACGTGTACACTTTATATTTCTTTTTATTTTACATTATTAATTCTAATAAAAAACACCATTTTTTTAACTTTTTAACATGTTAAATAACTTCATAAATACACCTATTAAAACACCGTACTATGCTTTAAAACACAGTAATATTGAAAACATAAATTAATTCATTAAACATTAAACGAAACTTTTTCATTAAACAATATAAACACCATACAAAAAACAACAAAAACTAAAACACCATAAACAAAAAAAACACCACTACAAAAAAATGCTAAGTTATACTCCTACTTCAATGACTTGAGAAATTTCATTTTAAGCTCCACTGAAACTTCGATGCCTCTAATGATTCAAGTAACAATCTTAATCATCTCTTTATTGTTACCCTGACAATCAACATTGAACTTCTTCGCAATGTCTTTCAGAGCATCCTCAGGAAGTCCATTTACCATCTATTTGATCTCTTTTAGTCCATCTTCAACTTTCTTAATGGTACTACCCAACTTGTCCACGAAAACGATATGGACCGGGAAATTTAGATCGACGAACAATTGAACTTCGTTAAGGAACCGGTGGAAATTATGGACCGGGAAACCAAGAAGCTCAAGCTTAGCAAGATACCGATTGTGAAAGTGCGATGGAATTCGCGACGAGGACCGGAATTCACGTGGGAACGTGAAGACCATATGAAACAAAAGTACCCACACCTGTTCGCGGAGCAGACAAACACTGACAACACGGGTTGAATTTCGGGACGAAATTCTTTCTAACAAGGGGAGGATGTGACACCCCGTAATTTCCAGGTCAGCTTATTATTTATTTAAATGTTTATTTAAATACCTTGTGTACACATGGCACTAGAATTAGATCAAATTAGTGTGACACATGGCACGACTGTACGAACATTGAGACACGACAGGATAATTCGATGAATTATCGGCAAACAGCACACACGTGTCAAAACACACGAACGTTGGTGAACGTCAAGCACATTGTGTAGCACAACACTCGAAACTACACGAAACACTCACACTTTGAACTTGGAAGTTCAAACGAGGCCAAACGATAGTTCGGAAGCGTGAAAACGAAGACGAACGGATCAAACCCATTGAAACAGGCTTATTGGGCTCTCCGGGGGCCATCGCGGTACGCGATGGCCCAACAAGAAACCCATTCGCGGTATGCGACGAGTTTCAGAGAATTTGAATCCCGAAATCCGCCGCGCTACGCGGAGAACCTTTTTAACCGTTGACCACGGTACGCGACGCAGTCTCTGCGACAAAATCTTATAAATCCAAGATGAAATCATTTCCAGCCACCTCTAAAATACATTCACCGAAGACTAGCCATCATACTTCGACATTTCTTGTTCCAGAAGCTCTGTTACAGCCCTTCTTCACCATTGGAAGCCATAGGAGACCATTGTGAAGCTTGTAAACCTTGAAGAAGCTTGGAAGAGGCACTCTAGAACACCATCCACCACCACCACCTCCTTGTTCTCGTCAAGACCCACGAACCAGAAGCTCTAGGAGCTGTAGAAGCAACTATCTCGGCGAGTTGGAGCTTTGGGACGTAGTTTTCATGGGTTTTACACACTTACCTCACCTTCACACACACATTCATGTGTTAAAACCCACATGCAACCACCATGGCACCACATGCACAAGATTCACTTCTGGGTTTGTTGATTTTAAGGTGTTTTATGATGATCTATGATATTTAGATAGTGTTTCATGACGATCCATGATGAAGTGCTTGTATAAGTATCATGATTTGGTCTTGACTTGATGAAATAATGCCATGCATGTATGATCTAGGACATTCTAGATGATTTTGTTGATGTTGAGATGATTATTGATGATGCATAAGTAATGTTGCAAGGCTTGATTGTGATGTTGATGATTGAAAATATGTTTTTATGAAACTTCCTATTATTAGTAACTTTTTATTTGTAAAATGGTGTAATAGATGAAATGGTGAACATACATGCATGTGGATTTGCTATTAGGTTGATAATATGATGATTTGATTAGTTAGAATGTGGTTTTGATGATGTTTATAGTCATTTTTCAACATAGTTACTATATTTAGTAACTTTTTGAGTCAAGATGTTGCTAGATGATGAACTTGGTTATGTTTATATGTTTACATGATGCTAAGTAGCCTATTATGATGTTTGGAGATATGAAAATTGGTTTAGAAATGTTAAAATGGTTATTCTATGTAAAGCTACAAAGTTACTATTTTTAGTAACTTTATTTTTACAAAAACCAACTTAGGAAGATCTTGAATGATTCAAGCATGCTAAATGGCTTATTATGTTGTAATATGATGATTAGATACTAAGTTAGATGGTTTCCGATATCGCGTATGCTAGAAATGGAAACTTTCCATTTTAGGAAACTTTTATGTACTAGCATGTTATAAACGACTTATGTGAATCCGTATGATGATGTGCTATGTGTTAACATGATCACATAGAACAAATGAGCATGCTAGAACTTTAAACTGTTATGCTTTGTGAACTTTCCAAAAATGGAAACTAACTATAAATAGTAAGTTGTCCATAGACGCGACTTGCGCGTTTTGCACACGACGAGCACTTACACGATTGCTACACGATTCACAAACGTCACACGGTTCACCAACGGGTCGTTGACTTGACACGGTCAACTTTGGTCAACTCTAGTCAAACACAGTCAACGTGGACCAACACGAGCAAACACGGTCATTGTGGACCGACACGGGCAAACATAAACAACCAAGGGTTGTTGGGCACAAACACGATCACTAACACGAACACTAACACGGTCACATACACGAACTCACGTACGGTAAACGATATAGGTTGCCGGTGACCGACTACAATACTTGACGCTTCAGGAGCTTACGCTTACTTCACTTCTTCATCACTAAGGTGAGTTTACGGCCCCTCTTTAACTCTTTTCAAACGCTTTTAAATAGGGGGAGAATACTAGTTACATCGAGTCAAACATTTATTACTGTACAAACATTTTTGTGTATGCTGGTTTATTGGACAAACATTAAGTGTTGAACTCGTAACAAGTCCTCACAAAGTCTTACCGTTAATGAACAAACAACGTGGTAGATTTGGATGGATCCATTAGGGTATGACCAACCCCACGGGGCACAATGTTGACTGGGTGTCATAACCCGTGCAAACTCTGACCTAATTTACTGTGTGTACGAGACACAGTGGAGGCAAGGACAAACAGGTCTAGTTCGGTAGTGACGCACTGACACTTGGAGCCTAGGGCTCGGTACTAACATTTGATAAACAGCATGACACACTTATATTACTATATGTATATCAAAACCTGTGAACTCACCAACCATTGTGTTGACACTTTTCTAACTTGTATTCTCAGGTAACTAGCAAGGCAAAAACTTTATGTCGACGGAGCTTAGCTAATAAACTAACTAAAAACCGACTCTAAAACTAGACACAAAGTAATAAATCTAGACTCTCTAAAACCTAAGCTACCGACAGGCAAGTGTACCTATCGTATGTAGCAAGACAAAAGTAAGTCCGGATATCGAACCCACAGACTTCTACAGACTGTACTAACTAGACTCTATGACTTATCTATAGAAAATTTGTACTTAACTAAAATAATAATAAGGAGGGGGGTTTTCTAACAAAACTAAGAATAACTTAAATAAACTAAAACAGACGAGCAAACAAAGACTAAACCAGAGAAGAAAAGAAACACTACCTAGGCTTGAATCATATACATGCTTGACAAGGTTCTCTCGGGGATGAAACTAATGTGATACCGGGATGTTATAATACTAAACTCAAAGGAAACTTAGAGCACCCTCGACCCTTCTCAAGGATAGTCAACTAAGGATCCTGAAAGCCGTTAAACCACCGGATACATGGATTTCCCTCACTGGTCATCCAACTATTTATGAAATATCCACTAGATTATCTACCTCACAGTACGATAATCTCAAAACACCTAAGAAATAACTGTTAGACACTCTACCTCACGGAACGAAAGTCACAGTTCACTTAAATGTTAGGGATAACTTGGGTTTTCCTATTGGACTCGATAAACAAGGTTTGATAGACATACTAGAAAGATCTTCTCACAAAGGCTCTAACTAGAAATCCAACATCCAAGACTTATCGACAACTTCTCACCTCACGGCTGTTGAAGCAAGTTGCACATCTTAACTGTTTAAATCTTGATAAGACATTCCTATGAATCACTCGGCCTAAGTAACTCATCCACTAATCAAAAACACACAGTAATTGATTCTAGCATGCACCTATTATGTAACAGACAATCACCAAGATACATGAGGAACATAATATCAATCATTCAACAATAAAAGACACACATATACATCCAATATTCAAAACCAAATCTTTAAATCATAAATCCATCACATCAACATGTTCCAACACCGAAATAAACCAAAATCAAACATGCATAATCATCTAACCTAGATAGTTCTAAGAGTTTAGCCACTAAACATCATATGAAAACAAACCATAATCTGTTTAATGTAAATGAACAACATAGGAATCGAATAAAAACAAAGAAACCGAATAAACCGAATGATGAACACCCGATGTCTTCGATCCTAAGCCTTGATTCTTCAATCCTTAGCTTCCAAAACCTTGAGAATCACCTCTTGGTCGCCTCTGCCGTCTCTCCTATTTGATGATACCCTAATTTTCCTTCCAGCCGTTTTTAATTGAACAAACTTGAATTTCTGCGTTTTTCATCTCGTCGCGTACCGCGACAACATTTCGGAACACCCTCGCGCTACGCGAGGGGTCTCGCTACCCGACAAAATAGTCGGGTCAAACCCGCAATCATTAAAAAGGGTAAAATCGTCTTTTCCACCTTTCGCGCTACGCGACAGGGTTTCTTGAGGGCCTCGCGGTACGCGAGGGATTGAAAAATCCAGAATTCTTCTTTCTTTGTCCTCGGGTTCGTTCTCGTTCAACCGGAAGCTCAATTGCTTGATCTTTTGCACCAAAATGACATGTTTATTACCTGCGAGCATGAAATTACAGAATTGTGAAGAACCTGCATAATTCGACTCTAAAATCTAATAAACTGTACAGAAAAGAAACAAAAACAAATAGAAAAATAGATGTGTTTTGCAACACATCACAAGGCTAGCATGAGGACAGGAATGCACACCTTAAGGACGAGCATTAAAGACTTACATGCATTCTGTCATGACTTTTCAAAAACAATTCAACTTTCATTCTGTTTATGACAATGTTGTGTTAAACTTATTTCATTCCGCTGCATGTTATAACTTATTGATTTCCGCTGCTATGAATTACTTTTCCGCTGCAAACCGTTTTGTTAAGTGTATGTGTCAAACATGGGATTTGTAAACACATATAGAGGTGTTCTATATGACCTTGAGCTGTGATTCTGGCCACGTCACACCCACGTGGAATGACACCACGAGTGGGAATTTGGGGGTGTGACACACAACAACTCAAATTGTTCATATCGCCTGCAACTGCAATATACGCTCATATCCTTCTTACGAAACATAACCTGAAAAACACACCATACACTTGAATACAAAAAAACACCAATAAAAAACCCTTATGTGTAAAAACACCATACATATAACAAATCATAAAAGGACACTAAAAACACCATTTACTATATAAACACCATAACATAACAAAACTTCAACTAATCCATTTTATATATATATATATATATATATATAATTTTATTAATGCAGTGTACACCATTCAATTGTACTAAAAATTTACCTCAAAAAATGAAGAACATGGCTGTGACATTCGTCAATTTTTCAGGTTTTAATCTCAAACAAATTCTATTTAGTTATATTAGACTCACTTAAAATCGGCCAAATTCAACAAGTTAAAAACAAAATATATAATAATATTATTTATATTTAGTATTGATTAATTAGTTCTCAATCAAATCGCAAAACTTAAAACTCCGATGTTATAATTTAAATCTTGTTGTTTAGTAACACTAATATTGGGTCTTCAAAACATATTCAAATGAATATGTGTATATATTTTATGAACCCGATGGTACAATTAATACATAACCTTATTATTTTCATTTAACTCACTCTCACACATCATCATCCAAAAACATACATACATATATATTTATATATGTGTGTGTATGTATGAAAGAAAAAAAATCTACCAAACCTATATAGGTATATATGTGAACGTAAAAAAAAAAAAAAGTCACATACATCCCCATTTTCATCTCATTTGGAGATCACCAAATCTGCCCATTCTTGCCATAATTTTCAAAACTTGTCCAACCAAACACTCCACTCAATATATTAATTCACAATTCCATACCTCATCATACTTCCCATGATATAAACAAAAATCTATACTCAATATTTAGGTAGATATTACTTTTGAAACCCACGTAAATATGTCATATAAAATAATGGTCAAGAAAACAAGTCATTATTCATATATATGGAAGGAATGGTCTCACCATACTTCATGTTATGATAACTAATAAATTACTTTCACAAGTACTATTGATTTCAAATATTGTTGAAATAAAATGCAAACCCACTACCCACCCTTTGACTTACGGTCGACCAAAGGACCTCCAACCCCACACTTATTCACCCACTTTCTCAATTATCTAAGGATGCAAGCAACCTCCATTTTATTTTGGTTTTCCTCCCATGCTCATTTATTGGTTAGTAAAGACACCATGATGGCTTGAAGTAAACCATATATTTGTTGCACCATAAATACCACCGTTTAGTTCACCCTCAAATCACAATAAAATTTCTTTCCAACATCTCTCTTTCTCGTCCATTTGAAGATCAAAGCCTGCACAAAATACAATCCTTCTTTATTTATCTTGACAACCTCTATTTGACTGCAACATCATCTTCTTCTTCACCAATATTCAAGATAAAGACTTTCATCCTTCTACATGCATGAAAAGGTTAAACCCGCTCTCAAAGGTCTAATTTAAAGTTATATATATATATATATATTTACACACACAGATATACAGAAACGCACTTTCCTGATTTCAGGCAGAAAATTGTCTCGATTTTAACATATTATAACTTTGTCATAACAATTTGAAACGGAGCTAACTCAAACTCTATGATTAAGTTCGTCGAGTTAGTTTTTCAATGACCACTTGCACGTTTTCTAACTCAACCAAATGATACTCGAAACAGCTTCTACAAAATCAGTGCGCGGATTTTGACCTTCTGAATTGGACGGCTGTTTCGGCCTATCTTCGAGCAGAATCACAAAAACGTTTCTTAACGAAAGTTGTTCGGAACACGTTAAAATACTAGACTGTAAAGTCTCGTAATTTTTGAAAACCGTTTGCTATTTTAAAAGCTCACTCGAAAATGTTAAACAGAATCTGTCAAAAACGAAAATTTTATAAATGCATAATACATGTCCTATCTATATATCTTTCATGAAAATGAAACTCATTTGTATGTTTATATATACATATATAAAGTATTTTAAAATGTTTATTGTTGAACTATGGTATTTTAAAGTATTGGGTATTGATAAACAAAAAAAAAAGATATTTTTCAATGCATCGTTATAATGCCCAATTTTCTTAAAAATAATAATAAGTGATTTTTCTCTAAGGCATTGTAACATGTTTTATGATTATAAGACACGATAGTTTTACAAAAAGAAAAACCCGTCAACATAAAAATACCAAGAAAACATAACAACACTAAATAACACAACAACAACATAGAATTTATAAGTTCTCGAAGTCAACCTAAGTCTATAATATTATAGGAACCAAGTAGGGGTTCAAACACAAGACGGTATTCACACTCTCAGGACCCGGATCTACACTAACTGTGAGTTTCACGGCCCCTATTTTCTACAATGTTTTACTAATTCACAGGGGGAGAAATCATGCTTGTACTCATTTCAT
Source organism: Mikania micrantha (assembly GCA_009363875.1). NCBI lineage: Eukaryota > Viridiplantae > Streptophyta > Magnoliopsida > Asterales > Asteraceae > Mikania > Mikania micrantha. The sequence goes on along the minus strand of CM018691.1, from coordinate 33,165,878 downwards.
TGACACAAGTGGTTTTGGTTCAACACATTATTACATGAGTCACATTTATCGCTTTTAAGTCCCCTATTCTATAACCGTTAATTGTGGGTAAACGTGAATTATTGGGAATAGTACTATTCGGGAGTGACAAACCCCACCCGTGGTTAGCAGCTCTAACTTTGATTGTAGGTCAGATCGGGTGCACAATATTCATCTCAATACAATGTTTTGCGATAGAACATTGGGATGGGGCAATTCAATCATGTCGAGTTCGGTTATGGGAGCTCATGGTAATAATTAATATACACAACTCATGATATTGTTTTTGAGAACAATAGTCACATTTTGAAACCTTGTGGTCAAATGAAACAATTAAATTTTTACGTGTCTAAACCTGTGAACTCACCAGCTTTATGCTGACTGTTTTTAGCATGTATTTCTCAGATAATTAAAGCAAGCATTGGGACATATTTTGGGAATGATTAGCTTGAAGTCACAACACATTCACATGCATATTTTTGGGATTTTCCTTGCATAGCCTATTGACTTAGGCCAAGTTTGTAAAATCTTATGCATCATATTTTGGAAGTTTAGAAATTTTGTTAGTTATGTTTGGATGATTGTAAGTCAAGACATCATGTAAACCTTTATTATCGATTCATGTAGAAGTTGTTCAATGTAAACAATGACTGTGAAATCATGACCGTCGCACCTTGCGTGTTCCGCCTTGGCAGGGTGTGACAGATTGGTATCAGAGCCATTGGTTATAGTGAACCAGGTTGCATGTAGTAACTTGAACTATAACCCTAGGCTCACTAGGTTCCATTCATACTTCACATATAGGCATGACTTTAGTAAAAACATTATAGGATTGTTTTATTGCAAGCTTGTCAATAACATATAACCATGTTCATGTGTGCTCATTGGATGAGGATTACACCCAATTCACACCACCTCCACCACTGTCGATAACAGAGACACCATCACCCATCGAGGTGTCTAGCGATACCATGTAGGTAGTCACGGTGTTAGATGAGAAATACATCGAGAGTCGCCAGGGAGTCTAGTTGAGGATGATGTAGGCCAGGTTATCACTAGGAACGAGAATATTGAATATAAAGAGATTCTACCATACACAATACTCTAAGGACACTCTATTTCAGATAAGATGGAGGACGATGCTTCTAGGGCTCTAAGTAGTTTCTCTAGCATCATGCAACTCAAGTGAATACTTTCTCAAACAATCTATTTCGAATAACTCTCAACCATGTAACCGGTGGTTACAGGGTGGACTTCTGATGTCCTTAAGGATAGCACTCTGAACCAAGATGGGAGGAACCAAAATGATTATGTAAGGTAAATTGACGATTACGGGTGGCCAACGTAATGGTGAATTTACAGGTACATATGAATTTTGGTGAAACCTATAGGAGATATCAAAAACACCTTACAAAGGATTATATTTTCATTCATCACCAACTACCTGATAGAAGGATGGATTAAGACTCGTAATTTTCCTCTCCTTTCTTATGGTCGTTGTACATTCAAAGAACCTCCAACTGTGCAACCCTACCTCTTCACTTTAGTACTCATAATCAAAAATCAAGTCAATGACTTCACATCAAGGGTAACGTGTACCCTGACCACACCCGTCTACCAAGGAATATTTTCAGTTCAATCCAAAGGAACGAATGAAGAAGAGTTGAATGGAAGCAATAAGCATTTCCTTATTTGAAAGTATAGTGGGAAAACTTCGCCCACTAAGGTTGGATTTTAGGGTATTGCATTGCTTCCAATGTATGTCGGCTCTTCATTTAGCACAACTTTCACAAATTTAAACTACTTTCATCTTTAAGACACCACATGTTGACAACGAAACTAGGTTTATCAGATAGAAACCCCATTTGATCTCAACTAATCAAAATTTTTTCACATTCATCGATGGTTTGGTAGTATCTATTATTTCTCCCTCATGCAGGAGTCCTAGTAAGTCTAAGACTCTCATCACAACTTTGTGTAGAAGACTATCTTAACAAAAATCATAACGAAGCATCTAGGAAATCTACATGATCTGAGTATAGGAATCATAAATTAGAAATTGTAGTAAGACAATATGCTACTCTGTTGTGGCTATTAATTTCTTTTATATACTAATTTCCCTCCTCGGGGTGAAAATTGAAAAAACCTAAGTTAATAGGTGTTATCACCTAGGTGAACACTTTAACTAATAGTAGGTACCTATATCTCAAATCATTCTTAAACCTACTTCTATAACAGACAACTACTTCGGGTATGATCATCTCCATAGAATCACCAAATCATATTTCATCTTTCGATGCCCAAACTCTCATCAATACCTCCTAAGTGAAAGTATTTTAGCTGCTTACTCTCCCATTATGAGTGATCAACACTTGTAAAATGATGCAGTGATTTCAATAATATTTCACATTTCAACTGTGAAGTATGTAAACACATAAGCTAATGTGGACGATTAACAAAACTCTCCGGAACAAATATCAATGAAGATGTCAACACAAACTTCCAACTGTTAATCAAACACCTATTCCAATGTTACATGTAAGGACCATAATTACCCATGTACTCTATTTTTACCATGTTGTGGAATCTATCCTTCAGATTCCTACATGTAACAAAAGTTTAGCCTAATTGTGGTTCTACATCCACATATAACTATCACGTTTGTATTGATCCAAGTCCATCCACATCCGAAGATCACCTTAAATTAAGCTAAGACAACTATTCACCACAAAATCGGTTACTTTTTGATGTGCTCTTCATTCTTTGTCAGAATTGTTAACCCAAATTGCACCTCATCACTACTCATATGACACGTTCTAGGGCATGGCAACTTTGGGCATAGACAAATAGCCACCTAGGCACGAACCAGTTCTTATTACTCAAGATCTTAGCATTCTCCATGACGAATATGTTATTTAGTTCATTTATATTCTAGTTCCATACCTACGACAGTTACATCTGAGTGTGTGACGTCTCCGGGTACCTCTATCACGTAAACATAACCGATAAATCATGAGGTTTTGATCTATAATTACATGGATATCAAGTCAAATATACCCACAGATATATTGTAGCCACCCATTGATCAAACATCTAAATCGAACCTCCTTTAACAAAAATTCTAGGGAAATCTTGGGTATATATCTTTGGTTTGTTGTAACACCACAATTAGCTATGGTGTGTGACCGATTCATATTCGCCAGTAATGTGATGGATTAGCCGCGGTGTAACTTGCACACTAATCCTAAAGGTACCTCGACTTTCAGAACTAGAACTAGATTGGGAACCAGCCTTATCCTGGAAACCACATTCACTTCCATTTTACATCTTGAACAAAAGATGGACACCTCTTTGACAACTTCTAAACATTGTATCTACTCACTTGATCTTTGCATGGCATCCACACCTTGTGTATCTATGTGACATCCATCAAAATTGGAATACAAACCAACTCTCTAAACTACTAAATTCTCTTATCATAACTAGATGTTATCCTTAACTAAATTCGTAAAAATGCCCGACTACTATTTTACTAAACATTGATTCACACCCTGATTGAGCTACCTACTTATCGCATGATAGAAACCTTATGCTTCAGAAGCTAATTCCTTAACTTAAAAAAAAAAAACTTAAGTTTCTATAAGAAAGCTTTCGAAGGACAAGATATTTAAACTTTCAGAGGAGAGCTTTTGAAACAATACGAACTTCCGAATAAAACACACTAGTAATCTTTGATATTTAACTCCTCTACTTGAAATATCTTGAGCTTCATATTAAATAACTCAACCACTCAACCCATTAACTTCCAAAGGTTTCAGTCCTTCAAAAGAGTAACAAACTACTCTTCTTGCCCACATAATACTTAAACTATACCTCGAAAAACTTGAACATTGACTCGCCTTCTCTAGTGTACCTTCCAAAGACTTAACTAAGGTAGCATGTGAAATCCTTGATGAAAGGTCATCACAAGCGACTACGTCCTTCCTTCTCTTGAAGATAGTGACTCACACAAGTTGATGTCCTTTTATATACCTTGTGACAAGGAAACACTATTTCTCCTCAATATTGTACTCAAACCTCGTTGTGTACACAGCTACAATTGATAATTGAATATGATTGAGCAAATTGATCTTTAACAGATTGTCTCAACAAAAAAAAAAAAAAATCCTAGTTCAACTTTACTTGACAAAATCTTAACTCCTAATAAGATTTTATTGCATCTATGCTCGTAGTGCAGGTTATACACTAGATGCAATTACACTATGAGATATGATGTTTGTACTTCTCACCAGCTAGTTATTCTCTTGTAACTAGATAACATCTGTTCATCCAACCCTCACTCAAGAATGAGCACTTCGTGACATGTAAATAATTAAAACATAATATACCTATTTAGATTATTTTTCTCTGCACACCAACATTGATGTAAATTTACATAAGAAAAACACGTTCTAATCTTTGTCAATGATTATTGGTAGTGACAATATTCAGCTCTAATGACACTTCTTTTGAGCTCTAATGTGTGGATTATTCATGTCATGATTAAAATTGGAACAAATATAAGTTTAACTCATACTAACATTCTATCATTGTTCGGGCAAATCAGGGAATGCTAGGTTATAAAGAAAAAAAAATACTCCCTAGACAAAGTTCAAGATTAGGGAATTTGAACCACACGCAAAAAGGGAAACACCAAAACTAGCATGAACTAGTTTAATATATACAAGGACTTTGCATCTAGCATATTAAACTATGTTTGAAACGCACACCTATCCTTGTTACCCGTACTTGAACTAACATCACTCTTAGAGATTTTTTTGTACTAATTTGTTCATAACCTCTTGAACAACTCGATCATGAGAAATTAAAATGATACAGTATGATCATCACGAATCATTGTAACATCATCTACTAACACTTGAATCGTTATTTCTGCTCATTCAACCTTGAAGCTTATAAGATTGGAAGTGACAGCCTCCTGTATATTGGACAGAGGTTAGTTGGAGCCAACAACCAACTCACTGTTCCAGAACTCATTCATTAAACATTTGATAAAATCTTCAACATATTACAGGCTACACGTGATCATTAGAAACGTGATGCTCATGAGAGACGTAAGCCTATGGAATTTCAATTGGGAGAAAAGGTCATGTTAAAAGTCTCACAATGGAAAGAAATTGTTAGATTTGGAAAACACAGAAAGCTAGGTCCATGATACATCGAACCCTTTGAAATCCTAGCAAGGATTGATCTTGTGTCTTACCAACTCAAACTACCTCCTGAACTTAGTGAAGTTCACAACACCTTCCTCGCTTCAAAACTGAAAAAGTGTTTATCTTATGAAACACTCGTTATACCCTTATATGGAATTCAAATCGATAACAAAATCCACTTTATAGAAGGACCGGTACAAATAATGGATTGAGAAGTAAAAAGATTGAAACAAAGTCGCATCCCTATGGTAAAGGTTCGATAGAACTCTAGGCGACGAGCAAAAATTTCTTTGGGAACACAAAGACCATATGAATTCAAGTTTCCCCTACTATTAGAGAAGTCATCAACTCGAGAAACACAAATTGAATTTCGGGACGAAATTCTTCTAACTGGGGGAGATTGTGACATTCGTCAATTTTTCAGGTTTTAATCTCAAACAAATTCTATTTAGTTATATTAGACTCACTTAAAATCGGCCAAATTCAACAAGTTAAAAACAAAATATATAATAATATTATTTATATTTAGTATTGATTAATTAGTTCTCAATCAAATCGCAAAACTTAAAACTCCGATGTTATAATTTAAATCTTGTTGTTTAGTAACACTAATATTGGGTCTTCAAAACATATTCAAATGAATATGTGTATATATTTTATGAACCCGATGGTACAAATAATACATAACCTTATTATTTTCATTTAACTCACTCTCACACATCATCATCCAAAAACATACATACATATATATTTATATATGTGTGTGTATGTATGAAAGAAAAAAAATCTACCAAACCTATATAGGTATATATGTGAACGTAAAAAAAAAAAAAAAGTCACATACATCCCCATTTTCATCTCATTTGGAGATCACCAAATCTGCCCATTCTTGCCATAATTTTCAAAACTTGTCCAACCAAACACTCCACTCAATATATTAATTCACAATTCCATACCTCATCATACTTCCCATGATATAAACAAAAATCTATACTCAATATTTAGGTAGATATTACTTTTGAAACCCACGTAAATATGTCATATAAAATAATGGTCAAGAAAACAAGTCATTATTCATATATATGGAAGGAATGGTCTCACCATACTTCATGTTATGATAACTAATAAATTACTTTCACAAGTACTATTGATTTCAAATATTGTTGAAATAAAATGCAAACCCACTACCCACCCTTTGACTTACGGTCGACCAAAGGACCTCCAACCCCACACTTATTCACCCACTTTCTCAATTATCTAAGGATGCAAGCAACCTCCATTTTATTTTGGTTTTCCTCCCATGCTCATTTATTGGTTAGTAAAGACACCATGATGGCTTGAAGTAAACCATATATTTGTTGCACCATAAATACCACCGTTTAGTTCACCCTCAAATCACAATAAAATTTCTTTCCAACATCTCTCTTTCTCGTCCATTTGAAGATCAAAGCCTGCACAAAATACAATCCTTCTTTATTTATCTTGACAACCTCTATTTGACTGCAACATCATCTTCTTCTTCACCAATATTCAAGATAAAGACTTTCATCCTTCTACATGCATGAAAAGGTTAAACCCGCTCTCAAAGGTCTAATTTAAAGTTATATATATATATATATATATTTACACACACAGATATACAGAAACGCACTTTCCTGATTTCAGGCAGAAAATTGTCTCGATTTTAACATATTATAACTTTGTCATAACAATTTGAAACGGAGCTAACTCAAACTCTATGATTAAGTTCGTCGAGTTAGTTTTTCAATGACCACTTGCACGTTTTCTAACTCAACCAAATGATACTCGAAACAGCTTCTACAAAATCAGTGCGCGGATTTTGACCTTCTGAATTGGACGGCTGTTTCGGCCTATCTTCGAGCAGAATCACAAAAACGTTTCTTAACGAAAGTTGTTCGGAACACGTTAAAATACTAGACTGTAAAGTCTCGTAATTTTTGAAAACCGTTTGCTATTTTAAAAGCTCACTCGAAAATGTTAAACAGAATCTGTCAAAAACGAAAATTTTATAAATGCATAATACATGTCCTATCTATATATCTTTCATGAAAATGAAACTCATTTGTATGTTTATATATACATATATAAAGTATTTTAAAATGTTTATTGTTGAACTATGGTATTTTAAAGTATTGGGTATTGATAAACAAAAAAAAGATATTTTTCAATGCATCGTTATAATGCCCAATTTTCTTAAAAATAATAATAAGTGATTTTTCTCTAAGGCATTGTAACATGTTTTATGATTATAAGACACGATAGTTTTACAAAAAGAAAAACCCGTCAACATAAAAATACCAAGAAAACATAACAACACTAAATAACACAACAACAACATAGAATTTATAAGTTCTCGAAGTCAACCTAAGTCTATAATATTATAGGAACCAAGTAGGGGTTCAAACACAAGACGGTATTCACACTCTCAGGACCCGGATCTACACTAACTGTGAGTTTCACGGCCCCTATTTTCTACAATGTTTTACTAATTCACAGGGGGAGAAATCATGCTTGTACTCATTTCATTGACACAAGTGGTTTTGGTTCAACACATTATTACATGAGTCACATTTATCGCTTTTAAGTCCCCTATTCTATAACCGTTAATTGTGGGTAAACGTGAATTATTGGGAATAGTACTATTCGGGAGTGACAAACCCCACCCGTGGTTAGCAGCTCTAACTTTGATTGTAGGTCAGATCGGGTGCACAATATTCATCTCAATACAATGTTTTGCGATAGAACATTGGGATGGGGCAATTCAATCATGTCGAGTTCGGTTATGGGAGCTCATGGTAATAATTAATATACACAACTCATGATATTGTTTTTGAGAACAATAGTCACATTTTGAAACCTTGTGGTCAAATGAAACAATTAAATTTTTACGTGTCTAAACCTGTGAACTCACCAGCTTTATGCTGACTGTTTTTAGCATGTATTTCTCAGATAATTAAAGCAAGCATTGGGACATATTTTGGGAATGATTAGCTTGAAGTCACAACACATTCACATGCATATTTTTGGGATTTTCCTTGCATAGCCTATTGACTTAGGCCAAGTTTGTAAAATCTTATGCATCATATTTTGGAAGTTTAGAAATTTTGTTAGTTATGTTTGGATGATTGTAAGTCAAGACATCATGTAAACCTTTATTATCGATTCATGTAGAAGTTGTTCAATGTAAACAATGACTGTGAAATCATGACCGTCGCACCTTGCGTGTTCCGCCTTGGCAGGGTGTGACAATGGCTGCTCAAAGTCTTTTACATAAAACTTCACAAAATCCTCAACCTCCTCAAACTTTGCATTAATGCATTGTCCAATCGCAACAATCTCACTCTGAACATCAAGAAAAATTATCTTTGTATATATCATCATAGCTTGTTCCTCCAATACAAAATCAGTTTTTAAATTAGGATTTGTGTAACGAGTATCATGATCATTCTTCATATTAGTATGACGTTGAGCTTCAATAGCAGTTTCATAATTTGTCAAAAATTCAACCAACGTAGCCTTTGGATTGAATACTTGTTCAAAAAAATGATTTTCGCTTTCGGACCTAGATGTGGTACGCATCAAACCAGACATATCCTCGTATCTGTAGTATGCTGGTATCCATGAATCTCTTAATTCAAAAATGTCATCCAACCAACTGTTTTCTTGTAAATTGAAGTCTTCAATTAATACTTTCCACGCCTCCTCAAACTCTTCTGGTGTAATATCATGAGTCCACACAATGTCACATATTCTTTGTTTTAAGTCCGTACTGTAACATAAATGTGCACCAACCTGTTTTTAAAAATTTAGATAAATTAAAAACGCCACATGTACTTTCTATGTAAACAAATAATATGACTAAAAATATAACTAACATTACAAATCACCTTCATTGAAAGTTTGTGCATAACATGCCACATGCATAATCTATGACGACTGTTGATAAAAGTTTCTGCTATTGCCTTTTTCATTGCTGGGTCTTGATCAGTAACAACCACTTTTGGTTCATAACCAAAAGCTTTAAGAAAACACATCAATAACCACTTATAAGTATCATCAGTTTCCGAACCCAATAACGCGACACCAAATGAAACATTGTTATAATGATTGTCAATACCGGTGAACGGTACAAACAACATAGAATACCTGTGTAATTAAATAAAAAATGTAATTACTAACAAAAATTGCAAAGTAAAATATGTCTTATAAACATAATGTAAAAAAACACCATAACATATAAAAACACCATATACTATAAAAACACCTGTTGGAACGATACGTAGCATCGAACGACATAACATCTCCAAAAGTGAAATAATTCCTCTTTGCATCTTCATCCGCCCAAAACAGCCCTTTAAGTCGATCTTCATCATCTGTGAAATATTCACAAGAAAAAATTGGCAGATGTTCCTTCTTCTTCATCAAAAAACTAACAGCCATTTCAGCATCGTATTCGCCAATAAACAAATTTAATTCTCTTTTGAAATTCTTACAATCTTCCTTTGTTACACCAACCTCTTCAAAACCACCAAAAATAGTTCTCATCACATTAAATGCCTTAACAGGACCAATATTTATTTTTGACATGCTATGAATCATATGTTTTTGTAAATGTGTCAATTGTCTTGATGATGTCAAAAAATGCATATCCTACAACTGAACAAAATAGTGATTGTGCTCTTCTACAAATTTGTATATTTTCTATTCATTATCAGTGAACTCCAAACGAATGTGTGCATTACATCTTGTCCTCTTTGAAGAATTTGATCGTGAAACCTTTTGTTTATAAGATTCATCCAATGTATCAACCTTTTTCATTTTATTTATGCCTTCTTTCGAAAAAACATAATATTTCAACTTCTTAACACCTCTTGGATCGTTGTATTCAGTACCCTTTCTTACAACGAAACCCCCGACCGCAGCATATTTCGTGTAAAAAATATACGCATCATCAAGTGTCTTGAAAATCATACCAAACTTTGGTTTAACAGCATCTTCAACGTCAGGAATATATAGCTTTTTTCCCGACTTAGGTGATACTCTTTCTATTCCAATGATATGACAGTATTCCAGACCTTGTTAAAAAAAACACCAAAAAGGTCCCAATATATTAAACACCATACATACATCCTCTATATAAAGTTAAACACCAATCGGTACAAGAAAAATAAACATAATGCATTTTAAAACCCATGATTACATTCGTCGTTACACACCCTCAATTATTAAAAAAACACCAATAATTTTAAGAAAAACACATCCTCAAATATTATAATTTCCTTACTTATATGTAAAACACCAAATTTATTCATCATTATACATCAAACTTCACCCATGATTTAATTATCCACTAAATATATCATAAACACCAAAACACAATACATCTAATTTAAAAACACCATGTCTATATTCATCATTGTACATCCTCATATAATAAAAAAAAACACCAATCAATTTAAGAAAAAAAACTCAATTATTAAAAACTCCTTACTTAAATGTTAAACACCAAATATATTCATCGTAATACACAAATTCACCTATTATTTAATTATCCACTAAATATATCATAAACACCAAAACGCAATACATCTAATTTAAAAAACACCATTTTAAAACACCATGTCTATATTCATCGTTATACATACTTAGATAATAAAAAACACCAATCAATTTAAGAAACAACTACTCAATTATTAAAAACTCCTTAATTATAAGCTAAACACCATATATATTCATCGCTATACATCGTACTCTCAATACGATTTAATTATACATAAAAACACCAAAAACACAAATAACATCTAACTTAATACACCACTACCTTATATCAACTTTAAAAAGACTCACAACAAAACATCGAATACGCCATAATTAACACCATGTCTATATTCATCGTTATACATACTCAGATAATAAAAAACACCAATCAATTTAAGAAACAACTACTCAATTATTAAAAACTCCTTAATTATAAGCTAAACACCATATATATTCATCGCTATACATCGTACTCTCAATACGATTTAATTATACATAAAAACACCAAAAACACAAATAACATCTAACTTAATACACCACTACCTTATATCAACTTTAAAAAGACTCACAACAAAACATCGAATACGCCATAATTAACATACGTAATAAAATTCAAACAAAAAAATCGCGAAAAAAAATACCGTCTTCGTCTTCTATATTGGAATCATTTAAATTCGATTCATCCATCAAAACCTTAATTCTTTGAATGATCGTAATCGTAATATGATCAACTTCAGAACAGTGATAACATCGTCAGATCTTGTTTTTATGTTAATTATGATTAATTTGTTTTGTTGAAACTAAAAATGGAATTGATTGTATTTCCGAATCTGATGCGTAAATGGTTACGGTTTTTATTTTTGAATATACCCGCTAATTAATACAAATTACGTAAATGTCCTTCTTGTTTAAATTTAATCTCTGCCACGTGTCATCCTCAAAATCCTTCCTACCCTTTTTAAGGTTTTTGGCCTTTGTATCCTAACCCTATACTATATATATATATATATATTGGACATTCACATGGGAAGCAGTAAGGTTACAGAAAAAAAAACAAAAGAAGAATTCGTGAAGGGGTTGGGACGACACACTACGGGAGGAATAAGGGGAGAAATCCAACAAGAAATCGTTCATTCCATGCTTCAATCGCGAGTTTAGGTTGTGAACCACTTGAGGTAATAACGTTTTCTCATCTTTGAATCACTATAAAAGGATTTGATAGGGGTTATGAACTAGGGTTCTAGAAACATGAAATTGGTTGAGTTTTAAGTAGTTATGGGATCTTAAATTCGCGTATAGTTGTTTAATTTGGTATGTTTTGAACATTCCTTGTTGTATGGATCATTATTTTTGCAAAGAACCCAAGTTAGGGTTCATAAGAGTGAGATGAGAAAGATGACTCATTTGAGGTGAATAAGAAAAGATATGAATTCTGTCGTTGTCTAAATCTAAAATTATGTATAGAAATGAAATTGAGATGTTGTAGTTGTCTAAAACTCATATGATGAGATTAATATGAGTTTGACCTAAACGGGTCAAATGGGTTAATTTAATCAAATTAGTATATATTTAGAATACGAAATATCCTAGAAAGATTGAAACCTGAATGTTGGGTGAAAGGTGATCAGTATAAGAAATAATACAAAATATGACAAATATGTTAAACAAATTCAAATGGGTCGAATGTGTATAATATGTAAAATATACATACATATATGTGTGTATATATATTCATGCAAATGTTTATATAAACATTTCGAATAGAAGGTTGAACGGATATAAAAATATATTGACTCGTATAGAGTTTAACAGGAAGACAAGATTTCAATCGAAAGGATAATCAAGCAGGATCTCTGCAGACAGAGGTAAGCAATCTAACCGGATTACTATATGAGAAATGATGTAAACATGATTCGATGCAGAGTCAAGTGCTTTTATGGTGGGTTAGAATTGTTATGGTGGTTTTACTAATAATGATTGAACAAGATTAATGTATAGATATAGTAGAATATACGTGGATTGTATATATGGTGGATTCATAGTAGTTTATAAAATATACGGTGGTTAAATAGAGGATACACCTCTATTATGGTGGTGGAAATTTATTTTCCTTATAAGTGGCAAAATGAAATGTTTGTACCTTCATTACAGTGGAAAAATATAAGATTTATATCTTACTTATGGTGGTAGTAATCCTTTATATGGTGGTTATGTAAGAGATGATTTCTCTTACTATATAGTGGATGGTGAATAGTGGACTCTAACTAATGCCAGTTTAAATAAAATGGTGGCAATTATTAATTAACGTGGATGGTGATAACTATTGTTTTGTACAAATATGGTGGCATTGATTACTTAGCGTTTTGCTAAATTAAAATGTTGGGTGAATTTGTAGGTAAAGCTCCAATGCAATAAGGAACGGAATAAGGCTAGGATCGGTTATCTAATATGTTGCATGACCCGTTGCTAAATGGTTTTGGTGAAACTTAAATTTCATAACAAGTAGTATCGTTTTGGGTTTTTGTTGATAAATAGTTATTAGAAGTCGGAGTTTTCTATAGTGTTGTTGTCAAATAGTACTAGTTACCATGACATAAATTAGTGATGGTGGTTATTGTTTATTATTGTGTAAATTGTTGGTTTTGAACATGTTTATTTCATAAGGAAATAGATGTTTTAAAATGGATCATGCCGAAATTTTGAAAAATCTAGAACCATATTTCCGCACGTATTTTAAATAAAACTATTATAAAGTAGGTGTAACAGAGTGAAGATGATAAAGAATATGTGGAACTTGGGATTGATGTGCATGATGAGGAGGAGGATAGTGAATAGAGCATATAGTTTATGAATATTGCTTATAACTATAAAGTATTTTGAGTGTTGAAAACACTTAAGCAACTTTCTTTTGTTTATTTCCTATTTATACTATTATATTATTATTAGTTTTTTGCTTGGTTGGTTTTTGTTAATGTCCTTCTATTGTTAGATGTTAAATACATATAATAATGTTTTTATGTGTTATAAAAGTTTTATATATAATTTACAATATTTGTTTCAAATATGTGTGCCTTGCGTACGAAAAGCCCACCGCTTTTGTGCTTCGATTTTAGACCTTGTCGCTTTTGTGCGCTTCGCACTTTTTAAAACCAAGGCTAGGGTATCTTCTTGAAGATTAAGTACGAACGGAATATGAGTATATGCAAGATGATCCATGGGCAGTCGATGGCGACGTCGATGGAAGACATTAAATTGAGGTAGGAACCACGATTCTTGGAAAGACAAACGTAGTACGGATTCAAATTACTCCTTTGATTCAATATTTATGATTATTTTAATTTATGTGATTTTTAAATTTTAGTTGTTTATATAATTTTAAAATTTTTGTTGCTTATGTATTTTTTTTAGTTTAATTATTAATTTATGTAATTATTAATTTTTAAATTTTGTTTATAAAAACACACTATTAAAATAATGTCCAACCAACCAAAGGTTGGTGTGGCAATCCAGTTGTTGAATTTCTTTAACTTTTTAATTTTATTTTATTTGTGAGCGACATAACGCTTGTGTAGATTGCCGATGGGTATAGTCTTACGGGTGCGTGGATAGTGGGCGATTTAAGGTTTGGTTTTATGTCATTTACTTTCATTTTTTATTTTTATTTTTTTGGATTTAATGGTCATCATGATGTTATGTTATAACAGATGGAGTAAAAAAAATAGTTTTTACATGAATTATTAAAGACTTTATTCAGGTTTATATTTATTATTTTCATGAATTGAATATTAGGTTTAATATGTGTTTTACACCATAGTAAAAACCAAAGAAAAACATGAGTTAGACTAAATTACGGTTTTGAGCTTTTTGCTTCTATTATTTAAGTATTTTATCTATTTTAACTTAAAATAAAATATTTTATTAATACAGTCATGTGGTTAAACAACTAAGTGATTAACGATTTAACCCTTGTGATTTAAACAAGTAATGGTTTTGACTCACAACCATAGTTATGTTTGGAGTCAAAGTCGTTAGAATAATCAGGTTTGTCGGCTAAAATCTTTAGTTGTATAAATCACATAGGCTGCATTGATACCATATTTTTATTTTGGGTTGAAATATTCAAAACACTAAAACTCCATATGCCAACACTTACCTAGTAAAATCTCACATTGTAAGATTTGAGAGGAAATATGAATCTTAAATTTACCCATATCAGAAAAAGGGATATATGAATCATATTGAATTCTCATTGCCGCATATACTTGTATTATATTCACATCGACTATACGTTTTAACAAAATCCCTTTTCAGGTGCTTATATAAAACATTTAGCAGCTCATATAATTTTTTTTTTTTAAAACGAAACTAAAAGAAATAACTTTTAGAAAAGATAAAGTCGAAAATTAATGTAAAATGGAGATGCGGGGGATCGAACCCCGTGCCTCTCGCATGCAAAGCGAGCGCTCTACCATTTGAGCTACATCCCCAATTTGGCAAAGTCATTTAAACAACAAAACATATTATTATTATTATTATTATTATTATTTTGATTAAAATCGAAACTCTCAATTTATCCTTTTTGTCTAATTTAAATTGCTTATTTTTTTTGGTAAATTGGCACACGTAATATTTTCTACGAAGAATAATCACTAATAATAATAAATCATATAAAAATAACCTGTGTTGGTTGTGAATTTTTGTGGCTGGTATTAAATTTTTACATCATGCGTATGTCGTTATAAAACCAAACTAAATCATATGATCAATTTGGGTTTGTGGTAATTGTTGCTTGTAATCATTATTTAAGTAATATTTAGCTGATTATTGAAATATACAGAAAATTTATTCAACTTCACTCGTAATTTCTCTATTGCTTTCTTTCCATTTTCTTGGCCATTTGATTACCCGATCAGTCTACATCAACGTGTTATAAAACCTGACTTTTTTAGATTTATGTAACTGTAACATTATAATTTATACCCACTAAGTTGAAAGGGATGAAAATTCCGACATCTTTTCATGGCATCATCAAGCCTCATGTGATAACTAGGGGTCTTCACCGTGCGGGTTTTAAAATTTTAGATTAAACTGTAAACCAAACCGTTAATAATGGTTTTTGAATAATAAAAACTAAAACTGTGCCGTTAAAAAAACACTACTAAACTGAACAGTTATCACCGAATAACTAAATTACATGCCCAAAGGTTTATTTTTATTTTATTTTATTTTTGTTGAATGACGCCCATCGTAACCCAAACCATTTACCAAAGTTTCAAAATTTTGAAACCAACCAAATGTTTAAGTGAAAAACCGACCACGATACCGAACCAATGACCAATTTGGACGGATTTGTGGTTTGAAACCGAACCACAAACACCATAGTGACAAATAATACGACAAAATGGGAGGAAAATAGAAAGAAAAAAATGGTGCACAAAGCCTAATTGAATTAAAAACCAAGGTTGGAAATTTTTTAAAAAAAGTTCAAGGAACTCGTGAATGCAAAACTTAACAAAAGATGTTATGAAATTGAACGGGTTTTATATGCCGAGACCGGAGTTTATCTCTTCATCTTTCACTTTCGATATAAAGAGATCAATATAACATTCAGACGGTGACAAATGAGAAAACCTGCAATATAATGGCTTTAATTTTTGTTTTTTTGTAAGGTATTATCGTATGTATAAGTCTATTTAAAAGGAGTTATTATTTTAGTTATTGTTGAAATTAAATGGCTTTTTTCTTGGCTCTACCATTTAGCTACCGAGCTACCAAAACTATGTAAAGACAAAATTTTGTTAAATTCCTCAAATAAACGAAGAGTATATAGAATGCATAGAAGATATGTTATTTTAAATATGAATGAACAAAATAAACTTGAAAATAAAAAAAAAAGAAAAAAAGAAAAGAAAAGAAAGAAAAGAAAAAGAAAAAGAAAAAGAAAAAAAGAAAAGAAAAGAAAAAGAAAAAAAAGAGAAAAAGAATTGGAGATGCGGGGGATCGAACCCCGTGCCTCTCGCATGCAAAGCGAGCGCTCTACCATTTGAGCTACATCCCCAATTTTGATTTTAAATGGATAATAGGAGACTTTTAACCACAAAAAGTATGAAAATGCACCAGAAAATTTCTGGCGTTGATAAGCTCTGTCACCACTCTTGGTTTTCTGATAAAAGTTGATTGATTTTTAGCACATCGATAGATGCTCATGGCTAATTTGATCTCCCATTCCCATCTGCCAATTTCTCCCCTGTTCGGGTGCGAGAACCGACGACCCTTTTCTACCCCAATTCACAATTACGCCGCCATTGGAGGTACATTTCAACTCTATTCTACTGGAATTCCGATATATTGTTGTTTTCACTTGTTAATCATCAGTTTTTAGTCGATTATCAATCTGGGTCGGTTACGTTTTGGGGGTTTCTCGAAACCAAATTATACATTAAATAATTGTAAAACTGAACATCAAAGTTAAGCTAAAGTACGAGGAGGATAAAATATAGACGGCGTTAGTTCTGTCTCATAGGAATATAGAGCATGCTTTCAATGAGACATCTGACTCATAATTCTGATTAACCTACCTACACAATGCTTTTAACATTATTTAATGTTAAAATTAGTTGAGTTTTACTTTTGTGCCTTGAAACCGATACATATACACATTATATGCACACACCATACGTTATACAATACATTTTAATTGTTTTTCTATGAATTTACATTTACAATAATAATATAGTATAGAGCCATAATTTATTAATTAAATTTAAGAGGTTGAGTTTAAAGAAGTACTAAGTAACTTCAACATTTGATCCAAATAATTTATTTCAAAGTGCTTACTTTTTACCAAATGATCATCTTGAATCTTGAATATTCACTGAAGAAGTACATTAATCATGCATTGGCTAGCTAGTTATTTCATCTCCAACGAGTCAGGTTTTGACTTTGAAGATTCAAATACAACATTTTTCTTTCTAAAAATTGACTTATGTTAGTGAGTCATTTTATCTTAAAGTTGTCTTCATCGTAATGCATATCGAACACTTGACTGAGGCTTTTAGTTTTCTCAATACAAATGAACACGTCTGCTTTCAATTTCAAAATTAAACAGGTATTTGTTTGACTCAATCAAAGTCAACTGTAGGCAGTGGTAACAAAAAACGAAAAAAAGCGAACAAAATTCGCTAGGCGTAATAAGAGCCACATTGACCCTACAACTATGTTTTGCTAAAATTGTATGATGACGCCCAGAGCTGGCAAAATAGGTACCTGTTAAGACACGATTAGACCTATATAACAAAAAAAAATATTATTTGATTTTATACTTTTTTTAAAAATAATAAAAAAATAAGATGCTAGACTTTATCATCTTTCTTTTTTGCTACATAAAATATAGAACTGTCATGCTTGAATTACTAAACCAAATATTAAACAAGTTGTTTTCATGTTTTATATTTGCATAATTGCATTAATCACGTCGTCTGAAACATGTTAAACCCGTTAAGTCCCGTTTTGCGACGAGATTGAATAATCTTAATCATGTTTTGCTCTTGATGTTTAGTTTTCTTCGTGTAACATCGTTTGAGTGTAGGAAAACAAGGTCGTGCTGCTTTTGTTGCGAAAGCTACAACAGGGAATTTTGAGCCTTCTACTTCTTTGAACATTGTTGGATCTGTTCGAAATGTTGTGAGTCTTCTACATCTCTGAGTCTCCTACTTCTTAAATTTTTGATAAGTAATTAACTTTTTACTTTACAAAATGGAGAAAGTAATGTAACATATTTTAGATTTTTAAAAGGTTATATTCATCATCTAACTTGTTTACTATTGGATTTTGTATAAATGAAACCACATCTGTATATTTGGGTGTTCTATAAACTTGTTTTAGTAGTTGGGTGACCTTATTTGTCAATGGTCCATAAGGCGTGCTCCTAGGCGCTCAGCCGCAACGGTTTTGGCCCTTATGCTTTAAGTGTTTTAAAAATTTCGGCCAAAAATATAATCTTCTATCAATTCAACCCCTGTGGTTTTGGCTCGAAACCTAACTATGGTTGGAGGCCAAAAGCGTTAGTTGTCTAAATCACATGGGCTAAATTGATAAAAGATTATAGTTAAAATACTTAAACCACAGAGACCAAAACCGTAATTTACTCCATTTGAAAACAGTCAAACATTTGTTTTGGTGCTTACATGTTTCCCATGATTTCTTTCCTCTTTATTTTGATCTCAAATGCTTGTGTATATGTTTTGTTTGAATAGTGGGATAAACCTGAAGATCTAGTTGCTCTTATTGGGGTTGGATTTGCATCTGTTGCTACTTTGTGGGCTTCACTCGGTGTAATCACGGTACATGATTACTCGTCTTATCTCGTTTGACCCATTTTTAAAAACCTAGTGGGGATGTGCTCCAGGTTGGGCTGGAACACCAAACGTAGCAATAGGGTCAACGCATTTTACCACCAGAGCATTGCGATGACCCGACAAAATTTATATCACAACGTAAACAAAAATAAACACGTCGCAATGGTATTTTTGGATCACGTTGATGTGATAGTGAATGTCAAGGAAAACAAAAGAGAATTTAAAAAAAATTAGGTAAAATTTAATTTTACTTAACCCAGCTTAGTTTTGAATGAACTTATGCCAAAACATAGATAAAAATAACACCGGAAACGTAGATAAAGGTTGAGTGAAACTAAACAATACATGTCTAAAACAAATAATAAAGGTGAAAATAATAATAAAATTAAAATGAAAAAAAATTAAGATGCATGCTATATTTTCAGCTAATTTTGATGAATATTCTGATTCTATTCTCATGTGAGTAGGCTATCGACAAGCTTCCTGTTGTCCCAGGCGTATTCGAACTCATTGGGATATTGTTCATAGCTGTAAGTAATATTATGTCACATGATTATCTGTTTAGAGGTTGGATCCTTTAAAAAGATTTTAAATATTGTCTTTTTAATTTTAAATAAATGGTTGATATTTAAGTGTTGAAAAAAATAGATGAAATTAAGACTATTATAAGAATATACAACTACATAATTATTAGATGCTTTTCATGAGATTAAGAAAAGAAATGATCTTTCTATTATAACATGGATGGTCCTTATGGTTTACCCAGATTGCACGGATGGTCTCTAACTATCAGAAATTACAACGGTGGCCGAATACTTTGAAAAAACGTAACACGGATGGTCCCTGGAATGGATGCATGTTAACTTTTTCTATTAAATGGATGTAAATGGTCTAAAATGCCCCATTTCTCTATCTCTCTCTGTTAATCCCTCTCTCTCTAGAAATGAAGTCGGTAGCTTCTCCTAGCCGATCTAGCACCCGGCAGCTCCTCGCTGACTCACCACTTATCGGCTGCCACCACCAGGACCGAGCTCCTCCTCGCCGACCCACCACCTGTCGGCTCCTCCTCTTCGTCACCGCTGCTGCATCCTTGTCGGCATGCCGGTTATCACCGGCACCGAGCCCCTCCTCGTTGACCTAACACATGTTAGCTGCCACCACCAGCACTGAGCTCCTCTTCGCCGATCCACCACGCGGTGATGACGGTGCAAGAGGTGGTTACGCAGGAGGATTCGGCCGCCTATGAAAACCCTAGGGTTACGCAGGAGGTGGTAAGGGGTATTACGGTGGTGGTTGTGGTGAGGGGTATTACGGCAGTGGTGGTGGTGGTAAGGGGTATTACGGTGGTGGTTGTGGTACAGTGGTGGTAGCACGGTGGTGGTGGTGGTAAGGGTATTACGATGGTGTTGGTGGCAGTAAGGGTATTACGGTGGTGGTATTACAGTTAGAGTTAAGTTAGATAAGGGGTATTTTAGTCATTTTTGAAAATTTAACAGAAAAAGTTAACAGACATCCACTCCAGGGACCATCCGTGTTACGGTTTCGCAAAGTATTCGGCCATCGTTGTAATTTCTGAAAGTTAGGGACCATCAGTGCAATCTGGGTAAACCGCAGGGACCATCCGTGTAATTAACTCTAATTTTTAAGTATACTAAATTATTAAGTTTTTTATTCTTTTGACTTTTTCAAATTCTTCTATTTTTTTAAACATTTCTAACTTTTTCATACAACAATATGTTTTAACTTTTTCATACAACAATATTTTTTAAAAATAATCCCATCAAAAACTATTTTTGTTTCGTACTATTGTGTATTGTTTTACATTAAAAATACAATACATTTTTCACAAAATCTAGTATATTTTTTAAAATAGATTACATATATCAAAAATCTAGTACGGTCTGAAAAAATATTTGAAACTTTTATTTTTATATATTCATATTAAAAATAAAAAATATTCAATTTTTTTGTGTAATTTTTTTTTTTAAATTATGAACATCTAAAAAAGTGAAAGAAACTTGAAAATAAATAAACAAAAGATGTGATATCCAAATTACTCTTCCTTTCTTTTTTACTAGCATGTAACATATTAAACTCTTATTACTTTCTACTTTTTAGATAAAAACAATTTTTTATTTTAACAATCCTCAACAAACTTATAGCATATGTATTTTTGCCCAATATCACTTGCTTAAAATATGTCATTTTCAAATATTAATACTTTTTTTTTGCTCCAGTGGTTCGTATATCGTTACCTCTTATTCAAACCCGACAGGTAAACCATTCAGTTTATGTTAAATTGTTATATATGTTAAATTGTTATATATGTTAATATGTTATCTAGCCAAGTTAAGCCTAGGAGTTGCATATAGGTCTTAACTCTTAATTTTTAAACGATTTTAACCCATCATAGGCAAAGGCTGCAAAGCTAATTGTAGATACAGGTTGGGTTAAGGGTCCTATCTTAGTTAGATGCCTAGTTCACTGGCCATAACATGACTAACAAGAAGAAATATGTAAATGTCACTATTTTGAATGTAATACTAAGACGTTTCTGAAATAATTATCATATGTAACTCTATGAATTAAAATGTTTTTGCATGTCTGATGTCTATAAATCTAATAGATAAGCAACTAGTGCCGTCACATGTAACAATACAAGCTTTGTGATATTATTTTCTTTTTCTTTTTTCATTTATAATGTTATTTTATTACTTTAAACTTTAAAGTATACTAGTTTTTATAATTCATAAATCTTCATTTATAACTATCTAGTTTACTTATTCAACGGGGTTAATTTACGTGTTTATAACCTAGCAATCTAATATATTTTTGTCCTTTATAAAACTAATTCGATCTAAGTGCTTTTAAAAAATATTATTGTTCTTCGTAGATTAAATTCAAAAAACAAACTACAAACTTTGTAAAATCTTGTTTTAATTTATAACATATTATATTTTAAAAATACATAAAATAATACAATCCAAAATATTTAAGAAAAATAAGAAGAGTAAAGAACAAGGAAAAAATATTAAGGTTGCTCAGTTAGGACCAGTAGGAGCCATAAGCTGAAGTCAAACCTTTTTTAAGTAAAGGATTAGCCGATTAGGCTCAATTCAGTCTATACCTTCTCAACATAGCTCGAGGCTCGGGCTTCATGACCATGCCATTTTATAACTGGGCTCATGCACCTCAATTAATAATAGGAGCATTGGTTAGCTCTAATTTTGATTTATTTCTTCACAGGAAAGAGCTGGTTCAAATTATTAACAAGTTGTTATATGATATTTTTGGGTAAAAATCTATGACAAACGACGATAAGAACGTGTTGATACACAAATGCTGTAAATTTTTATACCATGGTTCGTTTTTAATTGTGTTTAGTGATCGTCCTTGAACACGAGAGCTTGTAAATGTAACAAGTTTAACTCTAGTCCATATGATCTATTTGTAATGACTATGAGTGCTTTGTGTTTATTGTGAATAAATTTAAGTTGTCTTGACTCTTTTATAATTCCTTTTGATTTGTCATATGTATCAACGTTATTCAGTTTTTTGCCATGAAAAAGGTGTTATCAATGATTTTTTTTTTTTTTGTCAAAATGGTATTTATAAAGAATTTTATAACCATACACCATCCTCAGTTAACCATGCACCACCATCATTTTATACGGCACGTATAGGGCTATACGGGTCGTATATAACTTTATATAGCCAGTATACTGCTATACGGCCATTATTTTTGTTTTTATATGACCATCATATATCAATATGATCAGTAACTATACGGACCATATTTTATTTTTCAACTTGACATATCGTTGTTGCAATTTTTATCAGTTTGACTAATCCTATACGAGTCGTATAAACTAATAAACCTATACATGTCGTATAGAAGACAACATGATAGTGTCCAGTAGTAAGAGGTGGCATATGTATATTAGGACCATTTCAAGAAATTAAATTGTTTCTGGAGAATAAACTTCATTTGAAAAATAAGTGGTCATAGAAGAGGCTCTCTTCATCTGAAAATGATGTAATTTAAGAAATTATATTTACCGGTTCTTTTATGACTTTAGATATATGATCACTTAATAGGAAAGGGATCATACGTTGTTTTTGCCCTATGACACATCTGAATGATATTCATTGTTTCAAATATATGATATCATATCATTATCTTTTGGTACATTTAAGACGTCAAACGTACAGCCAACAAATGCTTATCCAAGTCTAGTGATACATGATTTTACAAGATCAAAATTGTTAAAACACACGTTTAACAATAAACCTTAGCGACAGTTAATATAGAAGATCAACTATGTTACACTTTTAACCCATCCAAAATCACACAAATGTTAGTACGAAAAAAACAGTCAGGGCCGTCTTAAGGTTTTTGGTAACCAAAAGAAGGGATAAAAATCAGAGTGGTTTTGCGACTGTAAATAAAAGTTCTGCTCATGTTTGAGACACAAATATATATAATATCATAAAAGAGAAAACTGCATAAATTATGAATATTAAAACAACATGAATTTTTACCTCAATCAAAATCCACTACAAAAAAAAAATCAATTTACCAAAAAGATTAAGGTCCTTTGATTTGGGAGACTCAAAGATATAGTTTTTTTTCTAATGTGAGCCGGAGCCTTCTCTAGTGTTTATTTTTTACTAGGTTAGAAACCCATGTATTACATGGGTTGAACAAATCTAATATGTTACAAACAATTTTTTAATTGAAGATTTGTATGTTTGGTAACAATAATTGTCGATAAAATAATAAATGACGAATACTTAAAAATAATAAATAGTAAATAGTAAAAATTTAAAAATTATAAAATTATATTTTATGTGTCTACTATTGCTATTCTTTTATTAGAATAAGATTTTCTTATTTATTTATTTATATTATTTCTAAACAAACGTGACATCCTTTCAGGTAGTTAGATTTGTAAGTTACCAAGGTTTTACTCATCTTATCACCCTATTCTTCAAGAGTGAACGGAAGGCTATCAAGGAATGATACTAAAGGTGTTCTTGAGATAACGGCTTTTTATCGAGTTGCAATCATATATCTTCTAAGAGATCAATCTACTAGATCAATAGGCTATGAACGCTTGTTCACAATAATTTAGAGGCTTTTTTGTAACATTTTAATGATCATGGCTAACTTTTAGGGGCAGAAAACTATCACAACTTCTACAAGTCATAAAATGGTCATGAAAACTTCAAATTGAACAAATTCAAGTTTCATGACTCAGTTCATTGAGTAGATTCCAATTCATTATTTATGCACCTTCTAAATCGACCAATTGATTTCCAAACAACCTTCACAAGATTAGTATGCAGATTTATACCTCCTTATTTGTGTTGTTGTTTTGGCCTGCTTAAGATCCAAATCATAAAAACGTTTTTAAACGAAAGTTGTTTGGAACACATCAAAATAGTTTACTATAAAGTTTAATTACTTGAATCAAAGGTTTGCTATGTCAAAAAAGCATTTCCAAACTCACTGGACTAAATCTGTCAAAACATAAACTTCAATGACTTTGTGTGATTGTTTTGACCTATTTATATTCAAAATCATGAAAAGTTTTCTAAATAAAAGTTGTTCATAAGACTTGAAATAGTAAACTAGAAAATTTCATAAATTTTTTTCCAAATATTTTTATTTTAAATGTTTACCCGAACAAGCTAGACAGAATCTGTCCAAAAACGAAAATTATAAACTTAAAACACTTTCACAACAAAATTAATTATTTAATGTATGTATGTGAAGGTATGTATATATGTCATACAAATACTTGAATGACAACATATATACCTATAAACATACATACATTGAAATAATTAATAAGTATTGATGTTAAACAAAATGGTAATATTCTAAAATACGTCATTATAATGTCAAAATTTTCTAAAAACCCGACACTTAGTATTTTCAAAGCATTATTAAAAATATTTAGATATAATTTCAAATCATAAAGAAATCCCGACACCTTAACTTAACCAAAGACACAAAAAAACTACAACAAAATACGACAACACGAACTAAATGAAGTTCATAAAATCAAAAGAAATCTATAAAGTTGTAGGTACCAAATACGGTACCAGTCTGGAAAACATCCCGATTTCCATTTCCTACCCAGTTCGCAAGGTGAGTTACATTGCCCCTTTTCTTTTGCTTTTGCTTAAAAAATCATAGGACTGGAACATATTTAACTTTAAACTATTTTCAACAATTCGAACCTGTATCTATGTGGATTTGAGCTATATGTCCCAAACTACCATCTTAACTATATATACTTAACTTGTGCATTGATCATTAATTTGTGAAAGTCAAAGTGTTGTGATGATAGATCTATTGAAACGGACCATTCCACCTAGTCGGTGATCACACAATACTTAATTATTTTGAGGGTAGTATGAAGTTGTCTAACTAGGTTAACTAAGGGTTGATCTACAATAGTTATATGTGTATGCTTCCATATATTGCCTTATTTCACTATCCCTTAGAGGTGTTCGCGGTCCGGTTTTTACAGTTTTTAAGTAGATACGTAAACCAAACAATTAATACTGGTTTTTGAATAATGAAAACCAAAACCGAACCGTTCAAAATGAAAACCGAACTAAACCGAATCGTTGTCAACGGTTTTGTTCCGATTTGGTTTACGGTTTGGGCTTTTGTTTCCATTAAAAATAAAATCGAATAAAACCAAACCTTTTAAAGTTCAAGCGTAATAATCACACCATGTCCAAATGTATTTTTTTTTAAAATGAAACATAATCATGAACTCAATATATACACAAACATATATAGACATGTATATATATATTTGAATATATGCATATATATAAATATATCTATGTGTGTATACATATAACTAAATTTATACACACACATATGGTCCGGTCTGGTTTTTTACGACCGGTTTTTCATGAAAACTGTAAATCAAACCGTTTAATACGATTTTGAACTTTTGAGACCGACCGACCAAATGTTTGAAAAAACTGACCGTGAAACCAAACCGACGACCGGTTTGAGCGGTTTCACGGTTTGAAACCGGATCATGAACACCCCTACTGTGTAATCCCCAGGTTTTTCCTTTTACGAATTCGAATATTGTAATTGTGTTTAATTCGAAAGAAATAAAAGTCTTGAATGTTCTTTGAAACATTGGTATTCTTAAATCTGTAGATTTATATATATTTAAATTTTTATATTATTAATAATAGAAAACAAATCTAGGCTAGTATAAATTTCATAAAAATTATAATTCTTTTAAGGATTAAAAAGTCATAATGGATTGAAATAAAAGAATAGCATTTTATTAGTAAATAAACAATTATTAAGTTTATAATAATAATAATAATAATAGGTGAAAATTCTTAGGATTTATAAGACTTAAGTTAATAACAAGTTTTGTAAATTTTGAGATTTATTTCACAATAATAGATTAAATAAACTAGAAGGATCAAATTGGTAATTTGTTAAAAGTTGAATGTGAGAGGAGAAGGTTTTAAACCAGATTTAAAGATAACAGAAGTTGGGGGTGTAAACTGTCAAAACCCAAAACCTTATTCTTCTTCCCAACCTGTTTTCCCTTCTGGATATCCATTAACCCAATTCCAAACCCGCATGCTATTCTCGATGGTTAGAGTTCATGACAACTTAATCAAGGTTGTTTTGGAAAGGATTACAACTGCGTGAATCCTTCCAATCTACAATTAAAACTGATTGAGAGCCATTAAACGCGTAAATGGCTTCAAAAGATACGCGATTTACCAAAAATTCGAATTCGATGAATAGCAGTATAAAAACCAAATCAAACTATATCATTCTCTTCTTTTGCACCTAGCGAAACTCTCTGTGACAAAAGAACACGCTCTCAAATTCAAAATGATAGTGAACCAGACACAAATCAACCACGACACCACTTGAACTCGAACATATTAGAAACGATATCAATCCAGGCAATTTCTTGCACCATTTTTGTCGGATTTTGATGAGGAACAATAACCCTATGGTTATTTGTAGTCACAAACACTGAAACGTTCGAATTGGATCGATCCTACAACTAGGGCTCATTTGATTTGGGAGTTAATTTGAGACACAATTTAAATATAAGCCAAAACAGATCCATTCAGTGAATCCCCACCTGGTTCAGCGGTAAGACGCGATGCACCCAGGTAGGGGACCCGGGCTCGAGTAGAACCGGTATTTATCCATTTTGGTCAAATTCCTTCATTTTTTATAAAACTAATCCTAAAAATCATTCTCCTATAATCTCTAGTGAGTAAATTAGCCATAGAAAATTTTAAATTAATATTTCTTATTTAATCAAGTTTAGCTATAAAAACAATGATCAACAATCATATTATACACACACTAAGCTTTAATATACATATATTTAGCTTTAAAAAATTCCAATTAAAATATAAATTCATTACGAAATTTATTTTCAGAATTTTTTATTTAATTATTATTTAAGTAATAATAATCAACATTTTAATTATATTAAAAATCATTTAAAACCCAATAAATCATTTTCTAAAATTCTAGAAATATTAATAATAACAATTTTGAATATTTTTGTAACAACAGAGGATAAAATGTTGATTAAAATTTTTACAAAGTTTTCGTATTTTGTAAATAAAACTATTTATTTAAATTAATTATGTTATTAAGCAAAAAATCTAAATTGTTAGTTTAAAATTCAAAATATGAAAATGGTTATAAACCATTGAATAATTCGACTTGTGCTATATTTAATTATTTAAACAAAACTAGTGTTAACCAAAATATATATTCTTACTTGTCGCACCCCCAATTTCCAACTAACGAAATCATACCGTTTAGGGCGTGACAAACCAGGATATCAGGCATTAGACATAACGAAAGACCTCTATATACTTTTCAGACATAAATTTGGTCTTAATTGTAAATTCAAAGTTTTAACGTTTGCGGGAGCGTTTGAAAACCAATAACAAAACATAACAGTTGCAAAACCATAAGTACAATGTTCTATGTTTTAAATCAACAAATAAACATAAACTGAATGCATGAGACTTAACATCCTAGTCCCTGCTCGTCCTTGCTTGTACTCTAGTGTCCTGAGAAAACATGCAAATAAAGTCAACACAAAGGTTGGTGCACACACATGTTTGAATAATCACAAATGTTTGAACAACTGTTTGAAATGTAATGTTTGCAGATAACATAATCACACATTGCATAGTCATGATAGCTAGTCATTGTACTATTTACATAAGCGGTCGACACCGAAGCTGACTGTTTGTATGAATGTTTGCATTTCCACTATTGTCTAGCACAAACAATGGTAATGTTTGATTTGGCTAGTTAAACACCTGCGTAGACCTACAATCTACCAAGTGAGGTTTGTCAAACCCAATAGATCTATCTTCAACTACCACTCTTTGCACTACGGCAAACTAAACGGTTCGATATGTAAGGACTTGTAATGCTATGTTCGCACTTATCGTAAATAGCTAACTCATGCAAGTGATATGTATCTAAAAGTGTTTGTTTGCACATGTTTTCTCCCCAAAATAGTAAAAGTAAAAAAAAGGGGTCGTGTACGCACCTGTGAATGTGAATCGAATGATCAAATGCTCGTGAAATCACGTGGATTAACTTCTACGAAGAATCTGTATTATTACAATAACGTTGTGTTATTCGTAATGTCCAAATCTTGTTTGTGGTTACATACGTGTCAACACACGTATATTAAGTTGTTTGAAACGTTCATACAATAGCATGCACAAATTTAATTTCGTTTGTTTAAATCGTATACGTATATATGATTATGTTTAAACACGCGTAATTATACGCGATCGTGTTTTTTGGTCATAAATATAGATTTTATTATTTTATTTTGTTCGGGATTCTGTTACGGTTCCAACAAAATTTGAACGGATCGAATCGGAGTTAAAACGATAAAGTTATGGTTTAAAATTTGGTGGAACATGGATTCGAACCCAAGACCTCCTGGACACGCACCCCACGCTCCTACCAGCTGCTCTGCTTTTGTTTTCGCAACATGATTCAAGAATTAATTGTTTTAAACATTTAACAGTCGGTTCCCCTTTGTTTGACTAACCGAACCCAATGGCTCCAAATTGACCTACGATTCGAACCCGATCGATCCCTGGACCATAGGGGTTTTGTTTCAGGGATCCAACCGAGTCGCACTATGGTTTTAATTTGATTATTAGTCAAATAAATCGATAAAAATGGTACATGCAAGAGATTCGAACATGTTTATCAAACCCTTGATTCGAATTGATTAAATTCGTTTATCTAAATCTGTAAATCCATGGGGTTTTCATTTAACAAAGAATTTCGAAACTTTATGTGGTATTTACTTTTCATGCCCGTTTGTATCAAGAACCCCAATTCGTTTTTCATCTAGAAACCTTTAATAGGTTCTCATTCAATTCGAGATTATTTTCAGAAATTGTTATAGTTCTTTTGTTCAATGAAAGGTTCCGAAACTATCTGTATAGTTTAATCAGATTATTGATCTCGTTTACCACAAAAACCCCAAATGATTTTTCCTTAAAAACCCTAGAACTCGAATTTGTATGATTTGTTGTTGTTTGACAAAATTGATAAAGGGTTTTCAGTGAAGACATTATTTCGAAGCTGTGTATATAGTTTAATTTGATTGTAGAACTCGTTTTGTTAAAACCCCCCAGATCGATTCACATTAAGAACCCTAGAATTAGAAATTCATCAATTCGATATTGTTACACAAAATTATGTTTGGGATTTACTTAGTCGAGCCATTTAGATTGTGCAGGATTGAATTTTTACGTGGATTGAAGTAGAATCGAAGTAGTTCATCTATAAGCTTGATTTCGGCCAACCTCCACTTGAATTCGTATCTTCACAGTGTTTTGCTTCGAATTATGTTGTGTAACAGGTACTAAAGGGGCCGACTAGGGTTTATGTTTGTTCAATTCGACTTGTTAAATTCAAATTATGTGTGTTTGATGATCACTAATGACGGTTATGAATTTTCAAGCTTCCATGGGTTTAATTCGATGATTTAAGGCTTCATAACGTATGATACGTGTAATTTATCATCATTATGGATGATTTAATTCGGTAGTAACTGATTATTGATGTAGAATTCGAATTCCCATTGATTCTAAACCGAATTTTGACTTCAAAAGTCAAAATTTTGTATTTTAACCTAATTACAAACTTAATCCTTGTAATTTGATTGTTTTGTTACTGCTTTTGTTCAATTCAAGTCTTTCTAGTTTGGTTTTGTACGATTTCATACCATTTCTGTTAGTTTTTGGTTAACGGGGTTAACCGGGAATGCTGGATTGTCACATTATTTTACATGTGTGACACGTTAAGTGCAGCTCTTGAAGACATATGAATAGGATTAGTAGACCTAGTTAATTCTTTAAAACAATATTTAGAATTTCATTTGTAATTGTTTGTTTATTCAATTCTTGTAATGTAAATTGAGTTTAATGAACAAACATATTAATAGCACCATGAGCTAATGAACAGTCAAACTCACGCCCCGACGTATTCCGCCGCCGGTCGGGGTGTGATATAATGGCATCCCTTATTCTCAGTATTAATAAACCATAAGACCATTACCATAATTTTGGTTAACAATCAAGCCTTCTGGTGACCAAAAGCGAAGATCAAATTCGGGGCCCTCTTTGAACTATAAATAAAAGCTCTTTTCAAGTTTTAGACACATAAAATAAAAATTATCATGAAGTAGAAAACTAGAAAAAATATAAATCACAGATAAAATGCGTATATTGATTATTAGACCTGACAATATTGACTTCAAGCAAGATAAATTGCTTGATTTGAGTGTACAATTATTATATTTTGTGTTAAATCGATAACACCAAAACACTTAACGGGTTGAGATGAGTAATACCTTATCACGATGCGAGTCAAGATGGATAACCTAAAACTATGTCAATAGAATGAATTTAAACGGGTAATAATTATCAATAATATGTTTGATGAGAAAATCACTAAAATTATTAAAATATACTATTTGTTTAGTTAGAACTTATTTTAAGTTGAAATAAATTGAAGCTTTTAAAAAGAATTCATTTAGACTCAAACCGATTTTGCTTAAAACCCATCTTGATACACTCTCATCCTGACTCAAAGCTATTATGACATGTTAGTTGTTACCCACCCTGACTCAGATCGCCTATTTTGCCAGGCTTATTAATTACAAATATAAAAACAACTAGAAATTTTACTACAACCAGATAATGGTACAACTAAAAAGTCTATTTACCTTAAAAATTTGGGCCCCCTTGATACTGGAGGCCCTAAGATAGGGTTTTTTTAACTAGCCTATTGACCCGTGTACTACACGGGGTTGCAAAAAAAAAGTTTTTCAATTAAAAGATTAGAAAATTTAAATATGCAACTGAAGATTATATTTAAGAATAATAAAAAAAGACAATTAAAATTTACAAATTTGAAAACACTTCCTTGTACACAACATTCGACGTTTTGTTTTTAAGTTGTCCGTCTTTATCTAGAATCAATAACTTTATCCCATCTCTACTTTTAACCCTGGACAACGCAACATATAACTGACCATGAGTGAAAACTGGATCTTTCAAGAACAAACCAACTTTTGATAGCGATTGACCTTGACTTTTATTTATTGTCATTGCGAAGCATACAACAATCGGAAACTGTCTTCTTTGAAATTTAAATGGTATCTTTTTGTCAGAAGGTGTCAATGGAATTCTTGTAATAAAAGCTCGAGTTCCGATGTTACTTCCAGATATTATTTCTGCTTCTATAACACGATCTCCAAGTGAAATGATTTGCAGTCTTGTTCCATTGCATAAACCATTTCTTTGATCAATATTCCTTAACAACATAACTGGAACACCAACTTTAAGTTGCAATTTATGATTCAGCAAACCAGATAAATTAAGTCCATTCAAGACATCCGGTGAGTACAAATTATGATCAAAATTTGCATGTAGATGCTCTGACTCACAAATACTGTCTGAACTTAAATATTCTTTTTTAGCACCAGGAAACATTGATAACAGCTGATCATTTATTTGTTGTACAACTTCATTCGTTGGTGCAAGAATTGCTCGTTCTTGAAAAAATGTTGGATGTGTGTAGTTTTGAGAAATTGAAGGATATACAAAGTCAATAAGATCAGAAAGAGGATCCGATGAGTTAGAAATTACAAGATCATCTGGTGTGTCAATAAGTACATCACCATCATTACAACCACCAACATTTCCTTCTCCAACATCCAACAACCATTTAGCAAATAACTTTGTTCTTTCAACGTCAGATGATCCATTTCCCATAGTTAGCCTCATGTTTTTCGTTAGTGTAAGAACTTTACATTGACTCCACAAGTAGGAAGAACTTAACGATGCATTTACAATATCTTGTCTACTTCCATTTTGAACCACCGGAAGAATTTGCCTAAAATCCCCACCAAAAACAATAACTTTGCCTCCAAATGGGAGTTCTGAATTGCTATCACCATAAGCATTTAATATGTCTTTTAAGGTTCTATCCAAAGCTTCAAATCCATGTTTATGAACCATTGGTGTCTCATCCCAAATAATTAAAGCGGTTTGCTTTAATAAATCCGCATCATCAGTGTTTGGCTTGATACTACAAATCGAATCCTCATTCAGATTTAAGGGAATATGAAATCTGGAATGCGTCGTTCTACCAAAGGTTAGTAACAATGATGCAATCCCACTTGAAGCAACGTTCAGAACAATTTGACCTTTTGATCTTAAAGCCGATGATAAGGTCTTCCATATAAAAGTTTTACCTGTTCCACCATAACCGTAGACAAAAAAGACACCCCCTTTGTTTTCTGTAACTGCAGTCATGATATTGTTAAAAACAGATCGTTTTTCATCAGTTAACGAAAGAAAAAGACTATCAAACTCTGTCTTTAGGGAAGTCTTATCATAAGCAAGCTCCTCATTGATCAAACGATTATTTGAAGAAGATATTGAATCAATGTCTAGGAAAGGCATTGTTGGGAAGTTGTGCAGTGTGGAACTGTTACGTTGTAAAACTTTTTCAATTTCCAACAACGTAAGATTTTTAACTTGATCGTCAGTAAGTAATAAACCTGTAAAATGGTGAAATAATCATACATAATAAATATTTATAATATAAGTTTCTAGCAAGTGTCAAAACAAATTATTTATAAAAGTTGATATCGTAATAATGTAAATGTTATATATTTTAGTATATTTAATCGATATTATTAACATATAAATATTACTATTAAATATAGCACATATAATCAAATAATAATATTAATAACAATAGTATACCTGTAGCATTCAAAATAACTTGTTGTTTGAAAAGAATGCCGTCAGACAAGTATTCCCATGTTTCTTGCCATACAAAATCAGGTCTAGACATACAAGTAGACGTTAAAAGCATTGCAAATAACGTCCGAATATAATGGCCTGATCCAACAATACTTGCTTCTTTAATAGCTTCTATATATTCATTATCATCATCGAGAAGCCCAAGAGCATAACATGCATCTCTAAAAGTGTAGTGCTCATGCCCATCAACTGTTCGAATTTCATCGAATGATCTTGGACCTTTAACCTTGTATAAAAGAATTCTTAAATAGTAGGCTTCACCCAAAGAAGGAGAAACAGAGTGGATTCTACCAATCGAGAAGCCCCTTTGTCTTGGTTCCCAAGATCGTTTGTCAATTTTCCATACGTACTGAGTTGGGAATTCGACATAAGTCAGCTTTCGTGCATTTTCGTTAACTTGGTTACACTTCATCCAAGATAAAAACATTGATGAAGAAATAGAAGGTTTGTTCAAAACATTTTCAATATCATCGTCTGCACCATAAACGACTTGTTGTTGTCCCGGAAGATGAAAAGTGTGACACCCGGCAATTTCAGGTAAATTGCGACTCTTACATTCTTTACATTTCACATTCATACTTGTTGCATTTCATTTAATTATGTTTAATTAGATGAGTTGAACACAAACGACTACGAAACGATAGTTCGAGGAACTATCGAATCGTACATTGCACATTGGTTTTGGAAACCAAGTGTGGCAAACACAACACTAACACAAAACAATAATTCGGGGAATTATTGAATTGTGCATTACACATTGAGTAGGATTAATCAAACGTGCAAACACTTCGTTAGACACGAGCACAAACTATCAAAGATAATTCGAGGAATTATCGAAACACACACGAGTCTCACGAACGTTGGTGATCAACCAAACTTATGTGCTATTATATGATTATGTGCTAAACATGCGTTAGATGTTTAGGATAAACGTTAGGAATCGAGTACGAACGAAATCGTATCATCGAAGTTGAAAAACATGAAATTGGACCCGTCGCGGTACGCGACAACCCAATCGCGAAAGGCTTCACGATACGCGAAGCAAACCGGGAGTCGAGACTCCCGAATCCCATCGCGGTACGCGATAAATATTTTGATCGGCCTTCACGGTACGCGAAGGCCATGCAGATCAAATTTTCTTTAAAAACCAACCCCATTCATTTACAATCGGTTTTCCCTCATCTTCTCCGAACTCTCCCTTACTCTCTCGATCAAAAACACTGGAAACCAACCATCTAAGCCTCTGGAATCATCATTGAGATCGTCTTGGAGCATCTTGAAGCCATTGAAGCTCAAAGGGAGCTCTTGGAAGCCATCCACAAGTGAAAACTCCACCATCAGCCCTTGTAGCTTCTGTCCAGATCAAATCTCACCATCAAGGAGCTCCTAAGGTAGTTTTAAACGTTTTCCTAGTGTTAGATCGTACATGCAATGGGTAATAACCCACATGCAACTCCATTTAGTTATTGTGCTCGGATGTGTTGGTGATTTTATTAGTATATTGTTATAGATCTTCTGATTTTATAGTTTAGAATGTTAGATTTGAGTTTGATTGAGTTATTGGTTGATTCGATAATGTATTGGTACACTTGCCATAAAAGGAAACTTTTATGTTGCAAGTCTTGGATTTGTGATAATCTAGACATGTTAGACATGTCTAGATGTTGTTAAATGAGTATTGGAGTGTTTAGAAACACATTGGGATATTTTATTTTGTCAAAAACACGATTTTGTGAAAACTTGCTATAAAAGGAAACTTTTAAAAATCAAAAGAGGGCTTTTGATGTTTTAAAGTGTTTTGATGAACTTTGGTCTTTGAAATATGTTTAGAAATTATTTTTAACATATTTAGAAACTTCGTTTTGTGAAAACAAGCTTTTAAACGGATACTTTCCAAATAAGGAAACTTTATTTGGGCAAAACGGCGTATATGATGATTTATGCGCCGACGATGCGTTTTAAATGTTAAAACATGATTTTATAAACATATTGGAAGTTATTAGTTTTATGAAATGAGATTTCATAACCACACTTTCCTAAACCGGAAACTTTCTAAAAATGGTAACTTATGTGGTTAGAGTCATAGGATGCATTTTGGTGTCTTATGTGCATTAAGGCGCATAAACACAACAACCGTGTCACCAACGATTCGTCGAGTCTCACTAGTCAACACGCACACACTCGGTTGAGCACACCGACACTTGGAGTTGTATGGGATACAACACAACACAGAACACATACTCACACCTATATAGTTATAGGTGCATACTAGCAGGTGCTAGCTCTCGCAGACGCGAACACACTTACAACTGGAACTACTCTATCAGGTGAGTTCACGGCCCCTTT
This sequence comes from Mikania micrantha, assembly GCA_009363875.1. Lineage (NCBI taxonomy): Eukaryota > Viridiplantae > Streptophyta > Magnoliopsida > Asterales > Asteraceae > Mikania > Mikania micrantha. The sequence goes on along the minus strand of CM018691.1, from coordinate 33,129,961 downwards.
TACTTTTCTACCTTTGGGGGAGAAAACATAGCATGCTAAACTGTTTTACAAACAACAACTCATTTTATTTGCATATGGACATGCTCTATCACTATATGTATATGTGTGGACCACATCACAACTAAAAGACCTCGCGATACTCCACGGACCGTTAGTAGCGCGTAGCGCCTAGCGTGGTAATCTTGAATAGTACTATTTGGGCCTGACAAGCCCCACCCATCGCGCCTGGGAGGCCAACCCGACTGTAGGTCGGAATGGGTGCAATATTGACCAACACTTTGCCATTGTCTTGTGATGGACATGGCGGGAGGCACAACTGTCAGCTTCGGTACGACCCCGCATATAATATAGCTGTATTGACTAGCTATCAATCGATATTGCATTGTAATGATATGTAAATCGCAACTGTTACTTTAAACATTGGATGTTTATTGCTCATGAAAAACCTGTGCTCTCACCAACCTTTGTGTTGACCTTTTACTCGCATGTTTTCTCAGGTAGCTAAGGCACGCGCACAAGGATTAGGATGCTAGGCTGAAGTCGCATGCATCTGCTTATGAGTCTTAGACTATTAAACATTTGTTAACATTTTGTTATGTTACTTATTGTATTGATAAACAACTTTAATCGCTTCCGCAAATCATGAATGTTAAACTGTTTTGTTAATTTCTACTTTACTTCCGCAACTCTGATTTTACAAACGGTTTTATCCAAGTTATTGGATGTACGTATGAAACCAGACATGTAGGTCTCGCAACGTTGTGTGACCGGAGACTGCGATCCTGACAATCAGTTGTTGCTCGAACCCCGTTCGGGACGGGATTTCTCGGTGTGCGACAGATTGGTATCAGAGACCTCCTGTTATTGCGAATTAGGTTTGCATTTAGTGAACTTAGTCTATAACCACTAGTCTCCACACAACACTTAGTGCTTAGTATTGTGATACTAGCGTACATGATTGTACACACACGCTAATTACGCGCACTATAGCAAATGGTGTCATCATCGTCACCGCATGTGAGTACACATGACGGTGGAAGCCGACCGTTCTACATGTTCCTTACAAGTACCTACTGCACACACTACAATAGTCATTAAGCAAACACTAACACTTATTCTTGCTATGAAGATCATGGCTGGAAGACGTGGAGGACGCAGGAATGCGGGCGGACGCGGGAACATCAACTTGACGCAAACTGAGTTGAACGCCCTCATCAACGAACGGGTTGAGGAGGTACTTGCTGCACGGGAAGCCGCCCGAAATCAAAACCCACTGAACCAAGGTGATGAATCCGTTCATACTCACCTTGCACCACAATCACTCATTTTCAATTCAACAAGTTTACCCGATACTTAACCCAACTCTACTCTTTGCATATCTCAGGAGCAAATCCTAACCCTCCTCTCTGCACGTTCAAGATGTTCCTGGATTGCAAACCCCACTCATTCAGCGGCACTGAAGGAGCTGTCGGACTATTACGCTGGATCGAAAAGGCAGAATCAGCCTTTGTTATGAGCAACTGCAGGAACGAGGCCAGGGTCAAGTTCGCTGCAGGGACATTCGAGGGAGCTGCCCTCACTTGGTGGAATGCCAACGTCCAGAACCTAGGGCTTGATTCAGCCAACGCTCTGCCTTGGGATAATTTTAAGCAAATGTTGAACCGCGAATACTGCCCTCGCGGTGAAGTACAGAAACTTGAGACTGAGTTCTGGAACCACAAGATGGTAGGTTCCGAGGTTGAGGCTTACACGGCCCGGTCCTATGAGCTGGCACACCTGTGCCCGGAAATGGCAACCCCACCCTTCGAACATATAGAGAAGTACATTGATGGACTGCCACCCCAGATCCAAGGAATGGTACTTTCTGCAGACCCCATCACCATGCAACAAGCCGTTCGATTAACCCACAAGCTCACTGACTCGGCGGTCTTACAAGGACTCTTACCACCCCGTGGTGCTGTAACCACAACCAATGACAAGGGAAAACGCAATGGGATGACACCCTGAGCAAGACTTCCACTCTCCAACCACCACCACAGCAACGTAAGCTTGGATCATCTCAAGCTTACGCACCACCCATCCCAACCAACCAAAGTCCAGGAACCTATGCAGGTAAACACCCCAAGTGTAACAAATGCAACTTACACCATGTTTTGGGGCAATGTGGTTCCATCCGATGTCAAAGGTGTGGCAAAGGTGGGCACCTTGCCAAAGACTGCAGGGGTGAACTGCTTGCAAAGACCCCCCAGCCACAACAACAACAACTTGAAGCACCGAAGGGCTGCTTCGAATGTGGGAAACCAGGGCACTTCAAAAGGGATTGCCCGCATCTAAAGAACAACAATAACGGGAACAACAACGGTCCGAAGGGACGAGCCTTCGTGATCGGGGCTAAGGAGGCCCGGAATGACCCCAACCTTGCAACTGGTACGTATCTCTTAAACGATAATTATGCTTCTGTATTGTTTGATACTGGGGCTGAGTGTCACACCCCTGCGCCGCGTGCGGAATCCACGGCGCGGTGACGTATGATCAGTTGAATCATGCACAAGTATTGAATAAGAACAACCACAATGGATTACTACATTTCATAATGTTTAGACAGTTGATTAGTTACAGACAATCTATCTACCAAAAGTAAGACAACTACAGACCCAAAATATAGTTTACAAAATAAGACTCCAAACAAGACAATTAAACATTTAGGATTTAGTGAGTTTCTATTCCATCCTAGCATGTTTCTTCATCTTGTTCTATCTTAGAATGGTCTCCTTAGTTGTCCCTGAGAATGTCTTAAACCTGATTACCTGAAACACGTGAAAAGTAACTGTCAACTACAGACGTAGTTGGTGAGAACAATAGGTTTAAACATTTGTAAACATGAGTTTTATGATATAAGACATAGGTAAGTTAAAGCATCATAAGATTCACACGGATGAGCTGCAACCCAAACTAACATCAAGTAAGAAAATGAGTGTAAACAGTCCTATCACTGTTCGCACATGAGTCAACATATAATGTCAAGTCCCAAACCACGTTTGGAGTTAGATAATATGTCAACAGTTTTGAATAAACCATATGTAACCGAAATCTGCAGTTAGTTTATAAAACAGATTTAAAAACTAACTGCAGCAATCGGTCTGCCCCAATGTATGTGTCCGCTTTCCCTTGTTGTGATCACCCAGTACTAACGCTAATGAATATGATACTTGATGGGTTTATAAGTTTGTTTACAACAATGGACACCATGTTTTCTGAATCTTACTTTAACCGGATGTGTTAATGTCTTATTGAAAACCTGGATTCAACTCCACGAGTTGAATCCTTTGTTTATGTAACATGAAATGAATCTCTTGATTTGAATACCATGATGTGAACAACTTGACTTGAATACCATGTTTTGAACCACTTGTTTTGAATACCATGTTATGAACCACTTGTTTTGAATACCATGTTATGAACCACTTGTTTTGAATACCATGATGTGAACCACTTGTTTTGAATACCATGTTATGAACCACTTGTTTTGAATACCATGTTATGAACCACTTGTTTTGAATACCATGATGTGAACCACTTGTTTTGAATACCATGATGTGAACCACTTGTTTTGAATACCATGATGTGATGACCTTGTGTAATAACAAGGTTTATAACAAAAGGGTTTGTAAAATCCTTTATCAAAAAGTGTTTATCCTTCATAAATACATTTGAGTAAATAATTTCAAACAGTTCAAAAGTCCCTTATAAAACCTTTTTAATGAAAAGAGTTTAGTAATTGACAAGTAAATTAAAACAGTTGACAATTTCTTTAAACAATTGATGAATCCCTTGGATTCGTAAGATGAACCTGAAATGTTTATGACTTACACATAACTTGTGTAATGAAACAAGATTTAAATAGCGATTTTGATCACGTGTTCCACCCCAAAACAGTTATAAAACAGTAAAAGAGGGGCTAAAGTTCTCACCTGTCTGCAGTAGACTCTGAACTAAAACAGTTAGCAAGTAGCAAACAGGACTTCTAACTTGTTCCTATAACATTGTAATCATACATAAGATATAGGATTTATAATTGTATAACTTTGATTCATTGATTGACTTGTGTTCTCATGATTAAGATTGTTGTGAAATCATGAATGTTATGTTTTGAATCCTTTGATTGATCATGGGTCCAAGAAACTTATGAAATGCTCTTTGATGCATAATTCTTATGCATAAATGATATTTGTTTAAGAATTTTGATAGCCATAGATTACCATTTGTTGTGAAAAGATGTTCAATGTTTTCAAGTCTTGTGATTGTGAATTTATCATCATGATTGTTATTAAGTTATAACTTAACCAATTCATGATCAATTCACAAGTATTATAAGTCGAGCCCAAAACAATTGGCCTTAGTCCATGTAACCCCAATGGTCCTTAATTCGAGTTCATGACCACTTAATTCAATAATGGGCCAATTGCTAAGTATTGGGCTAAAGATGGATTTCGTGGGCCAAATGAGTGAATTATTGGGCCTCATGTCTTGTTGGGCTTAACCTAAGGTGGACCGAAGCTAATTAATCAATTGGGCCGAATGGAATTTGATTGGGTTGGGCCGAAAAGTCATGGGCTGCCACTTGGCAGCGAACCCTTTGGGATTTCAGCCCAAGGTTCGGCCTTTATGGCTGAAGGTTCGTTCAAGGTGAGTGGTCCAAGGGTTCGGCTAGTATCCATCATGGTTCGGCCAACATAGTTTAATGAAGGTTCGCCTAGAGATAGTTCGGCAATGGAGCAGCGAACCATGTAGGGTTCGTCATTGTATGGTTCGTGTAATCTCCCTATGGTTCGGCATTCATGATGGTTCGTTGGCATGACACAGGTTCGCTAGATCCCCTAAGGGTTCGACTGCCATATCACGAACTATGCAGGTTCGTTGAACTTTTTAGGGTTCGGTCACCTGAGGAGAAGGGTTCGGCCGTCGAACCTGTTGCCAGCCGCATCACCATCATCAAATCCTGCATCTAAGCTTCGATCTAAGCTAGATTATCAATCAAAGAGTGTTCCTATAGGTGCGAAAATAGAAATAAGATGCTAGAACCGTGTAAAACTTAGATCCAAACACTCACACATAGAAAACCCTAATATCCGGATCTTTCAAGCTTTATTACCTCGAGATTGGCTGGATGAAACTGCGAAATTCTTGTACTTTCGTGTAGATAATGTTGAGAGCTTCGCGTGGACACCAAGAACACCAAAATCCGTTAAGAAACGAAGAAGATACGCGCGTTTGAAGTTCGGTTTTCTAGATAGAGAGAGGGTTCGCGAGTTTGAGAGAGAAAAGGGGTTGTTGGCTGAATTTAATGAAGACAATGGTCTTCTTCAAGGCTTTTATAGCCCCTGTGGTATTCGGGTCCGTTTCGGTCGCTCGGTTCGCGTTTCCGGAACGTAACGCGTATTTTACGCAGTTAAAAATAAAAAGAGTTATTAAACTCATTAAAATGATGAGTTTCAAAATTGTAAAAATATAAAATAATTAATATAATATTTTTACTCTTCGTGTGTTGTCGGATCGTTAAACATTCACAATTTACGTGTATACCCGCAATCGCGTACGTTTTCCGATCGTGTTAAAATATTTAGAGATGTTTAATCGTAATTATAAGTTCAACATTCGTACTATTATGGATCGTCACCCATAACTATACTCAGTCTCGCTTACAGATTACGATCTTGGTTGAATTAATTAATTGTTATACTATTCGTCTCAACACTACGCACTAACACTAACCTGTTACACCGAACGCAGTATATGTATAGGGCTCACTCTCGCTGCCCACCACTGTTTCGATATAACAAGTTACTGTTCTTGCTTAGTGAAATCGACTGTAAATAGATAATACATACTTGTTCTCTGATTACTTAGATCCTGTAACACACAAGCACACATTATGAACACACGAATCACATTGATGAACTGAACCATGAATAGACACTGTTTACAACTACATGACTATATGCACAAATGTTACAGTCTCCCCTAGTTAAGGGAATTTCGTCCCGAAATTAACTAGCCGAAGATACTGTAAAAAGATGAGGGTACTTAAGCTTCATCTGGTCTTCACGTTCCCAGGTGAACTCAGCACCGCGTTTGCCCTCCCATCGCACTTTCACGATCGGGATACGGCTGCGTTTAAGTTTCTTGACCCCATGATCCATGATCTCAACTGGACGTTCAATGAATTGCATGTTGTTCTGAATCTGAATGTCTTCCAGTGGAATCTGAACATCATGATCCGCTAAGCATTTCTTAAGATTTGATACATGAAAAGTATCATGAACATTGCTTAGCTCCACTGGAAGTTTGAGTTTGTAGGCTACGGGACCAATCCGTTCCAGGATCTCAAAAGGTCCAACGTACCTTGGTGCAAGTTTCCCTTTCTTCCCGAATCGGACAACGCCTTTCCAGGGAGAAACTTTGAGTAAGACTCGGTCACCGACTTGGAACTCAAGCGGTTTCCGACGTCGATCAGCATAACTCTTCTGCCGATCCCGTGCGGCCTTAAGCCGTGACTGAATGATTGTGATCTTGTCTGATGTTTCCTGAATGAGTTCTGGTCCTACGACCTGTGAGTCACCAATCTCGGTCCAACAGACCGGTGATCGGCACTTTCTACCATATAAAGCCTCGAATGGTGCACATTGAATGCTTGTATGGTAGCTATTGTTATATGAAAACTCAATGAGTGGTAGATGAGTGTCCCAACTTCCACCGAAGTCAATGACACAAGAACGAAGCATGTCCTCAAGTGTTTGGATAGTCCTCTCACTTTGGCCGTCGGTTTGGGGATGATACGCCGTGCTAAGATTAACACGCGTTCCCAAAGCCTTTTGCAATGATTGCCAAAAGCGAGAAGTGAAGCGACTATCACGATCAGATATGATTGATGTTGGAGTACCATGACGTGCAATGATTTCGTTGATGTACAATGTGGATAGCTTCTCCATCTTGTAATCCTCTCGGATAGGGAGAAAATGAGCAGATTTGGTGAGTCGATCAACGATCACCCAAATCGAATCGAAACCTCTCGGAGTTCTCGGCAACTTTGTTATGAAATCCATGGAAATTTGCTCCCATTTCCATTGAGGAATTTCAGGTTGTTGCAGAAGTCCCGAAGGCTTTTGATGTTCTGCTTTGACCTTTGAACAGGTAAGACATTTTCCCACGTACAGTGCTATGTCTTTCTTCATTCCCGGCCACCAGTAAGATGTCCTCAAGTCCTGATACATCTTGTCGGCTCCAGGATGAACTGAGTATCGCGACTTATGTGCCTCATCACAGATGAGTGTGCGCAATTCTTCAGACTTTGGAATCCAAATGCGGCCGTTGAGATATAACAACCCATCAGCTCGAGGTTCTAGTTTCTTCTCAATACCACAATCCAAGTCTGTCTTGAGTTGATTATCTGTTACTACTTGTTGTTGTGCAATACGTATCAAGTCTTTCAAGTTTGGCTGTGTGTTGATCTCCATGGCTCTTACACGAATCGGTTTGACTGGTTCCTTGCGACTAAGAGCATCCGCCACCACATTGGCTTTACCCGGATGGTAACGAATCTCGCAGTCGTAATCAGTTAGAAGCTCAACCCAACGTCGTTGTCTCATGTTGAGTTCTTTCTGATTGAGAATGTGTTGAAGGCTCTTGTGGTCTGTATAGATAACACATTTGGTACCATACAGGTAGTGTCTCCAAATCTTCAACGCAAAGACCACAGCCCCTAACTCAAGGTCATGAGTAGTGTAATTCTTCTCGTGAACCTTGAGTTGTCTTGAAGCATAAGCAATGACCTTGTCCCGTTGCATAAGTACACAACCGAGACCAAGGTTTGATGCATCACAGTAGACAATGAAATCATCACTGCCTTCTGGAAGACTAAGGATAGGGGAATTGCATAACTTCTGTTTAAGAAGTTGAAATGCATCTTCTTGTTTCTGTCCCCATATAAAAGCTTGACTTTTCTGAGTCAATGTAGTGAGTGGCAAGGCTATCTTAGAGAAGTTTGCAATGAATCTTCTATAATAACCTGCCAAACCCAGAAATGAACGAATCTCTGTTGGAGTAGATGGAGTAGTCCAGTTCTTAATCGCCTCAATCTTGGCTGGATCTACATGAATTCCATCTTTGTTTATGACATGTCCTAAGAAGTGAACCTCCTTTAGCCAAAATTCACACTTTGAGAATTTAGCATAAAGTTGTTCCTTTCTTAGTAGTTCCAAGACTTTCTTCAAGTGATCCTCATGTTCTCGTTCTGACTTGGAATAAATCAGTATATCATCAATAAAGACGATAACAAACTGATCCAAGTAAGGCCTGCAGACTCGATTCATCAAGTCCATGAACACTGCGGGTGCATTGGTCAGCCCAAATGGCATAACCACAAACTCATAGTGTCCATATCGAGTCCTAAATGCAGTCTTTGGTATATCCTCATCATTTACTCTTAACTGATGATACCCGGATCGTAAATCAATCTTAGAGAAGCAAGTTGCTCCCTGTAATTGATCAAATAGATCATCGATCCTAGGTAGAGGATATCTGTTCTTGATTGTTAACTTGTTCAGCTCACGATAATCTATGCACATGCAAAATGAACCGTCTTTCTTCTTGACAAATAGAACCGGAGCTCCCCATGGAGAGAAACTCGGTCTTATGAAACCTTTGTCTAAAAGTTCTTGAAGCTGACTAGACAGTTCTTGCATCTCAGACGGTGCTAATCGATATGGTGACTTCGCCACTGGGTTTGCTCCAGGGACGAGATCAATTCTAAACTCCACTTGTCGGACTGGTGGTAGTCCAGGCAAGTCTTCTGGAAATACGTCTGGGTAGTCTTTGATAACCGGTACGTCTCCAACTGCTTTCTTGTCAGGTTTCTTTTCCACCACGTGAGCTAAGAATGCATAATATTTCTTCTTCAGATACTTCCTCGCCTTGATGCACGATACAATCTTCAATTCGCGGCAGGGTTTCTCACCGTAGACTATCATCGTTTCGCCGGACGGTAAGGGAATTCGAATAAGCTTTTCAGAACATACGATTTCAGCATTATTCTTAGATAACCAATCCATTCCTACCACTACTTCAAAGCTTCCGAGGGTCATAGGAATAAGATCGATGGAAAAGAGATGGTCATTTAGTCTTAGCTCACAAGCATTAATGATGGAATCTACAACTATAGTCTTACCATTCGCTACTTCTACAATATAGGGAGCAGTAAGTGTGGATAGTTGCATATTAAGCAAAGAAGCAGTATGAGCAGAGATAAAACTTTTATCAGCACCAGTATCAAATATGATAGGAACATAGTGATCATTGATAAGAAATGTACCCGTGATGACTGCCGGCTCTTCACGTGCTTCAGCAGTTCCAATAACAAAAGCACGAGCAGCAGCAGTGGTGTTGTTGAGTTTTGGACACTGGTTTCTGAAGTGCCCTTCTGCCCCACAATTATAGCAGGCTCTTCCACCTGCAGCAGTAGAAGTTGTGGCAGCAGTTGTTGCAGCAATAAGATGAGCAGATCGACAAGTCGCTGCAAAGTGTCCCATACGCCCACACTTGAGACACTTCTTGCATGGAGTATTGGGCAGATGATGGTACTGGCATTTGGTGCAGAGTGGAAACGAGCCAGTGTACTGCTTTCTGACATTAGCGGGTTGTGGCATAGCAGTGAGGGGAGTAGCATGAGTAGGTGCAGCCGCAGTCAACGCTGCAAAGTTCTTGATTGTCTTCTGTTTCTTCTTCTTGTGGTGATGCTGTTCAGGCTTCTTGCCTTCCTCAATCTGTGCTCTTTTAAATCCCTTTCGGGTGAGCACTCCCGATTTAACATACTCCTCGGTCAGAGTAGCACCGAGTTGAATCGCGGCTTCCAAGGTAGTGGGGTTGTTACCCATGACAGTTCCTCTAACAACCAGAGGCAACCCTTCAATGTATTTCTCTATCCTGCGGGATAGAGGAGTAACCAGATGTGGTACCAAAATGCACAACTCATGAAAACGAGTTGTATACTTGGCATTTTCGCCACTATCCTGCACCAGATTCCACATCTCCACTTCCAGTTTCTTTAGCTCGTGACGTGGACAAAACTTTTCCACCAATAAGTTCTTGAATCCATTCCATGGTAAGGCTAGAGCAACTTCACGTCCTCTGGTGTTCTTCTCAGAATTCCACCAGGTGAGTGCTCCCTTATGAAAAGCACTTGAGGCCATTTTGACCTTCAGATTTTCAGGGCATCCTGTGAAGTCGAGAATATCTTCGATGCTTTCCAGCCACTGCAGTAGGCCGGTAGCTCCTTCGGTACCAGAGTACTTAGGAGGCTTAGCATCGTTGAACTGCTTGAAAGTAAAGTTAGCAGTTCCAGCGTTTGTGGTATTTGAGTTGTGTGCAGAATCACCGGTACTTCCCCGAAGATTCTGGGTAATATCAGTGACCATGCCTGGGATCACATCCCTCATGTGAACAGCGATAGCTCGAGCAATCTTGTTAATTTCATCATCATTACCGCTTGTCGAACCCCCAGCATTTGGGTCTCGTCGAGGAGGCATTCTACGAATAGAAGCCACAAGCGGGTCAGTAATGAGAATGGATACAATTGAATTTTCATGATAAGGTCAGTAATATATCCATACTACTAGTATTATCATTCAATTGTAATATGATCCAGTACACGTATAAGTTATCAACTTATTTGTATACTTATCATGTGAATATGTACGATGTCTCGTGATCTCTCCACCAAACCTACACACTGACACTTTCCCGATATACCGAAAATAGTATATATATAGGGCTCACTCTCGCTGCCCACCACCGTTTCGGTATACCACGATCATGCCCTTGCTAGCATTTGGCAACACGTTTATACTGATTTCCATGTGTTTTCCATTGATTAAGAATCCCATGATCTTTGAGCAACTTGAACTATGATCTATTCCATGATTGAACTATGATTATGTTATGCGTGCACCTTCTAACAATCGTTAACATGTAAAGCTAAATCATACGTGTGCTCTACACTTTCCCGTTAATCTATGTTAGTAAGTACCAATGATGTAATCACTTAAGAATTTCACTTAAGGTTTACATTGAAGGAATGTTCACAACTTGAGTGATTCACCATAATGTCTGGTTCACCCAAGTTTGAATTCCACTATGATTTGATTCACCAATGATTGTATCCCATGTGTTTGTACCCCATGCGTTTGACCAATGTTCAATGATTCCGGTTGTTCCCGAATCCTCACTTCAAATTCAAGCGCCGAATTTTCCCTGACAAACCAAGATAAGCTTATATATAGGGTAAGCTCTCACCGACCCACCACTTACCTCAGCCCATCAGCGTTAATCCGCCGTTTGCATTTGAAGCTAAGATTCCAACCCTTGATTGATTATGATTGTCTCATGATTTCTCTTGTTCCTTGATTCTGTTTATGATTATGTAAACCATGGTTCTTAATTTACCAGAAACTAAGACCTTAGGTTTAGGTATATGTGTCCTAGGTTAATCAACCTAGTTTCCCAATACTTAAAGTACTGAGCTTAATGATTTCCTGTGAGAACTTCAACTAAAGAATACTGTTACACAGATTCTAAGTTATAAAGTTCCTATGATAATGAACACCTGATAATGATAACAATGATAACAATGACAAGGATTTCAAATCTAAGTTCTAAATTAATAGACCTCAACCTTTGAATTCCTATAGTGATATGACAAGGATCTCAAATCCAAGTTCTAAGTTAATAGATCTTGACCTTTGAATCCTATAATGAATATGACAAGGATCTCAAATCCAAGTTCTAAATTAATAGATCTTGACCTTTGAATCCTATACTGAGTATGACAAGGATCTCAAATCCAAGTTCTAAATTAATAGATCTTGACCTTTGAATCCTATAATGAATATGACAAGAATCTCAAATCCAAGTTCTAAATTAATAGATCTTGACCTTTGAATCCTATAATGAATATGACAAGGATCTCAAATCCAAGTTCTAAATTAATAGATCTTGACCTTTGAATCCTATAATGATCTCTGTGTGAGAATTTCAGATCAAGGATACTAAGAATATAGATCCTTGCCTCTGAAATCCTTAAATGCATATGTGTGAGAATTTAATCCGGTTTCTAAAATTATAGAATTCCGGTTCAAATTCTTTGACTCGATGTCTAATCTTAGAAAAATGTCCCTAAGATCTTTCAAGCTTATTGTAGACTTAATGCTCACTTAAGTTACTTAGATCCTAAGTATCCTCAAGCCTATAGCACTTAGTCCTATTGGGTAGCTTAGGTTATAGTCTAGGTCATTAAACATTGGGTTTTTCCTAGTTCTCTACAACCTTGGCTCTGATACCAACCTGTCACACCCCTGCGCCGCGTGCGGAATCCACGGCGCGGTGACGTATGATCAGTTGAATCATGCACAAGTATTGAATAAGAACAACCACAATGGATTACTACATTTCATAATGTTTAGACAGTTGATTAGTTACAGACAATCTATCTACCAAAAGTAAGACAACTACAGACCCAAAATATAGTTTACAAAATAAGACTCCAAACAAGACAATTAAACATTTAGGATTTAGTGAGTTTCTATTCCATCCTAGCATGTTTCTTCATCTTGTTCTATCTTAGAATGGTCTCCTTAGTTGTCCCTGAGAATGTCTTAAACCTGATTACCTGAAACACGTGAAAAGTAACTGTCAACTACAGACGTAGTTGGTGAGAACAATAGGTTTAAACATTTGTAAACATGAGTTTTATGATATAAGACATAGGTAAGTTAAAGCATCATAAGATTCACACGGATGAGCTGCAACCCAAACTAACATCAAGTAAGAAAATGAGTGTAAACAGTCCTATCACTGTTCGCACATGAGTCAACATATAATGTCAAGTCCCAAACCACGTTTGGAGTTAGATAATATGTCAACAGTTTTGAATAAACCATATGTAACCGAAATCTGCAGTTAGTTTATAAAACAGATTTAAAAACTAACTGCAGCAATCGGTCTGCCCCAATGTATGTGTCCGCTTTCCCTTGTTGTGATCACCCAGTACTAACGCTAATGAATATGATACTTGATGGGTTTATAAGTTTGTTTACAACAATGGACACCATGTTTTCTGAATCTTACTTTAACCGGATGTGTTAATGTCTTATTGAAAACCTGGATTCAACTCCACGAGTTGAATCCTTTGTTTATGTAACATGAAATGAATCTCTTGATTTGAATACCATGATGTGAACAACTTGACTTGAATACCATGTTTTGAACCACTTGTTTTGAATACCATGTTATGAACCACTTGTTTTGAATACCATGTTATGAACCACTTGTTTTGAATACCATGATGTGAACCACTTGTTTTGAATACCATGTTATGAACCACTTGTTTTGAATACCATGTTATGAACCACTTGTTTTGAATACCATGATGTGAACCACTTGTTTTGAATACCATGATGTGAACCACTTGTTTTGAATACCATGATGTGATGACCTTGTGTAATAACAAGGTTTATAACAAAAGGGTTTGTAAAATCCTTTATCAAAAAGTGTTTATCCTTCATAAATACATTTGAGTAAATAATTTCAAACAGTTCAAAAGTCCCTTATAAAACCTTTTTAATGAAAAGAGTTTAGTAATTGACAAGTAAATTAAAACAGTTGACAATTTCTTTAAACAATTGATGAATCCCTTGGATTCGTAAGATGAACCTGAAATGTTTATGACTTACACATAACTTGTGTAATGAAACAAGATTTAAATAGCGATTTTGATCACGTGTTCCACCCCAAAACAGTTATAAAACAGTAAAAGAGGGGCTAAAGTTCTCACCTGTCTGCAGTAGACTCTGAACTAAAACAGTTAGCAAGTAGCAAACAGGACTTCTAACTTGTTCCTATAACATTGTAATCATACATAAGATATAGGATTTATAATTGTATAACTTTGATTCATTGATTGACTTATGTTCTCATGATTAAGATTGTTGTGAAATCATGAATGTTATGTTTTGAATCCTTTGATTGATCATGGGTCCAAGAAACTTATGAAATGCTCTTTGATGCATAATTCTTATGCATAAATGATATTTGTTTAAGAATTTTGATAGCCATAGATTACCATTTGTTGTGAAAAGATGTTCAATGTTTTCAAGTCTTGTGATTGTGAATTTATCATCATGATTGTTATTAAGTTATAACTTAACCAATTCATGATCAATTCACAAGTATTATAAGTCGAGCCCAAAACAATTGGCCTTAGTCCATGTAACCCCAATGGTCCTTAATTCGAGTTCATGACCACTTAATTCAATAATGGGCCAATTGCTAAGTATTGGGCTAAAGATGGATTTCGTGGGCCAAATGAGTGAATTATTGGGCCTCATGTCTTGTTGGGCTTAACCTAAGGTGGACCGAAGCTAATTAATCAATTGGGCCGAATGGAATTTGATTGGGTTGGGCCGAAAAGTCATGGGCTGCCACTTGGCAGCGAACCCTTTGGGATTTCAGCCCAAGGTTCGGCCTTTATGGCTGAAGGTTCGTTCAAGGTGAGTGGTCCAAGGGTTCGGCTAGTATCCATCATGGTTCGGCCAACATAGTTTAATGAAGGTTCGCCTAGAGATAGTTCGGCAATGGAGCAGCGAACCATGTAGGGTTCGTCATTGTATGGTTCGTGTAATCTCCCTATGGTTCGGCATTCATGATGGTTCGTTGGCATGACACAGGTTCGCTAGATCCCCTAAGGGTTCGACTGCCATATCACGAACTATGCAGGTTCGTTGAACTTTTTAGGGTTCGGTCACCTGAGGAGAAGGGTTCGGCCGTCGAACCTGTTGCCAGCCGCATCACCATCATCAAATCCTGCATCTAAGCTTCGATCTAAGCTAGATTATCAATCAAAGAGTGTTCCTATAGGTGCGAAAATAGAAATAAGATGCTAGAACCGTGTAAAACTTAGATCCAAACACTCACACATAGAAAACCCTAATATCCGGATCTTTCAAGCTTTATTACCTCGAGATTGGCTGGATGAAACTGCGAAATTCTTGTACTTTCGTGTAGATAATGTTGAGAGCTTCGCGTGGACACCAAGAACACCAAAATCCGTTAAGAAACGAAGAAGATACGCGCGTTTGAAGTTCGGTTTTCTAGATAGAGAGAGGGTTCGCGAGTTTGAGAGAGAAAAGGGGTTGTTGGCTGAATTTAATGAAGACAATGGTCTTCTTCAAGGCTTTTATAGCCCCTGTGGTATTCGGGTCCGTTTCGGTCGCTCGGTTCGCGTTTCCGGAACGTAACGCGTATTTTACGCAGTTAAAAATAAAAAGAGTTATTAAACTCATTAAAATGATGAGTTTCAAAATTGTAAAAATATAAAATAATTAATATAATATTTTTACTCTTCGTGTGTTGTCGGATCGTTAAACATTCACAATTTACGTGTATACCCGCAATCGCGTACGTTTTCCGATCGTGTTAAAATATTTAGAGATGTTTAATCGTAATTATAAGTTCAACATTCGTACTATTATGGATCGTCACCCATAACTATACTCAGTCTCGCTTACAGATTACGATCTTGGTTGAATTAATTAATTGTTATACTATTCGTCTCAACACTACGCACTAACACTAACCTGTTACACCGAACGCAGTATATGTATAGGGCTCACTCTCGCTGCCCACCACTGTTTCGATATAACAAGTTACTGTTCTTGCTTAGTGAAATCGACTGTAAATAGATAATACATACTTGTTCTCTGATTACTTAGATCCTGTAACACACAAGCACACATTATGAACACACGAATCACATTGATGAACTGAACCATGAATAGACACTGTTTACAACTACATGACTATATGCACAAATGTTACACTGAGAAAAGCTTTATATCCAAGGATTTTAGTGAGATACTTGCCATTACCCCAACCCCCTTAGAGGTTGAATACACAGTAGAGCTAGCTGATGGTAAATTAATTTTGACCAAGCACATCCTTAAAAAATGCACTTTAGAGCTAGCAGGCCATAAATTTAAGATTGACCTCATGCCGGTCACACTAGGTAGTTTTGATGTCGTAGTGGGCATGGATTGGTTGTCTGAAAACCAGGCCGAAATCATTTGCCACGACAAGGTTGTGCGCATACCTCTCCCTGGCGGAGAAATTATAGACATCAAGGGCGAAAGGAGTGACACTCCTCTGAACATCATCTCGTGCATGAAAGCTCACAAATGCTTACGAAAAGGATACACAGCTATTCTGGCGCTTATCACCGACAAGACTGAAGAGGAGAAGAAAATAGAAGACATCCCAGTCGTGTGCGACTATCCAGACGTATTCCCTGAGGATCTACCAGGACCACCACCACCTCGACAAGTGGAGTTCCGCATAGACCTTATGCCGGGAGCAGCGCCTATTGCACGAGCACCATATCGACTGGCACCTTCGGAGATGCAGGAACTGTCCAATCAACCGCAGGAGTTGCTGGACAAGGGTTTCATCAGACCACGCTTCTCACCCTGGGGAGCTCCGGTCTTATTTGTAAAGAAGAAGGATGGCACGTTCCGTATGTGCATCGACTACCGTGAGCTGAACAAAGTAACAATCAAGAACCGTTACCCCTTACCTCGCATTGACGATTTGTTCGATCAACTGCAAGGATCGAGTTACTACTCTAAGATCGATCTACGATCTGGGTACCATCAGTTGAGGATTCAGGAGGAAGATATACCTAAGACTGCCTTCCGCACTCGGTATGGTCATTATGAGTTTTTGGTCATGCCATTTGGGCTAACTAACGCACCCGCAGTATTCATGGACCTCATGAACAGAGTGTGCAAACCATACCTCGACAAGTTCATCATTGTCTTCATTGATGATATTCTTATCTACTCCAAAACCCAGGAAGAACACAAAGAGCATCTTCAATGCGCTCTTGAACTGCTTCAGAAAGAGAAGTTGTATGCTAAACTCTCAAAGTGCCACTTTTGGATTCGAGAAGTCCAATTCTTGGGACATGTTGTTAACGAACAAGGGATTCATGTGGATAAGTCTAAGATAGAGACAATCAAGAACTGGGAAGCACCAAAGAACCCAACTAAGGTGCGACAATTCCTAGGCTTGGCAGGCTATTATCGACGATTTATCGAAGGATTTTCAAAGATAGCCCAACCACTCACAGCTTTAACCCACAAAGACAAGAAATATCTCTGGACTGACAAACAAGAAGATGCATTCCAACTCCTCAAGCAGAAGCTCTGTAGTGCACCTATCCTATCTCTTCCTGATGGAACGGACGATTTCGTTGTATATTGCGATGCCTCGATACAAGGGCTCGGCTGCGTGCTGATGCAGCAAGAAAAGGTGATCGCATATGCTTCTCGACAACTGAAAGTCCACGAGAAGAACTACACCACCCACGACTTGGAACTTGGAGCCGTGGTATTTGCCCTCAAGATCTGGAGACACTACCTGTATGGTACAAAGTGTACGATATACACTGATCATAAGAGTCTCCAACACATATTCGAGCAGAAGGAATTAAACATGCGACAACGTAGCTGGCTCGAACTCCTAAAAGACTATGAGTGTGCTATCAAGTATCACCCGGGGAAGGCCAACGTTGTGGCCGATGCCCTAAGCTGGAAAAACACATCGACACCCAAGAGGGTACGAGCTTTACAGCTTACCATTCATCCTAACCTTCCTGAGCAGTTACGTATTGCCCAGGAGGAGGCACTTAAACCGGAAAACCTAACGGCAGAATCGCTAAGAGGAATGGAGCAACACCTTCAAGTAAAGGCCGATGGTTTACATTATTTCATGGAACGCGTCTGGGTTCCACGTCACGGAAACCTACGAGACCTTGTGATGGATGAGGCTCACAAATCTCGGTACTCCATTCACCCTGGATCTGATAAGATGTATCATGATCTGAAGGTACTCTACTGGTGGCCACATGTAACGACCGGTTTTAACGGTCACGTATGTGTCAATAAATAAATTTTATGATATTTTAAATTATGTTGTGATAATAATATAATAACATTTGGGTATTATAGTTAACTAGTAACTAACATGATTATGTTGGTTAAGTGAGTTAACTAATTTAAAAGGTTGAGGGGCTGAACTTGTCAAATAGGCAAAGATGTTAAAATAGAGATTATAAGACTTTGACTTGGTCAAAGCCTTCATTTTATCAGCTATATGTGTGTGTGTGTGTTACGTGAGAAACATAGAAGAGAAGAGGAGAAAAAGGAACTTGCAAAACCTAGCTTTCAAACTCACGATTCTTGTTGATTTTGTGGTTCAAATTCGAGATTGAAGCTTCTAATCTTGTCTACTAGTGATTCTAACATCTTGTAAGTAACTTTTAATCTCTTAATTGATGTTGATTAGAAGTTCTTGAGATGAACAAAGTTAGGGTTTGTTTCTAATCTTGAAATTGGTTGTTTAAATGGGTTAGAAACCATGAATAGATGCTTATTAAGTGTTTGAGACAATCAAACTACTAGTTATTGTGTGTGATTGCATAAAGATATGAACTTTGATGTTAATGAAATGGGTTAATTAGTAAGTAAACTTGCTGAATGAATGTGCCTATAAGTTATGCACATAAGATGCTTGGTGAAATGTTTGAACCAAAAGCGATTAGTTGCTGAATTGAATGAAAATATGTTGCTGTACTGTTATTCAAAAATTCGTATAAAATCATAGAAAAATAATTAGAAAATGAGCCTTATATGGTTGGAAAGCTATTTGAAAGGGCTACAATCCATCTTTTGACATGAAAAGCTGAAAAAAACTTAAGATGGGCTAAAATGGCAATTACAGCAGCAACATTGAAAAATTCAGCAAGCTGAATTGAGAAAATGAAGGTGCAGGTCTGATTTTGTAAATTGTGTATAAAATCAACCGTGTATCCGTTTGAGGCGTATTTTATATGCCTGAAAAGGTATAAGAGTCTACTACAAACCATCTTTGAACATGAAGAGCTAAAACATATCGTAAATGTGTCAAAAGTGTTGATTACAGCAGCAACTCAGAAAGTTGCTGCACAAAATTGAAATTCGAAAGTCAATGTTTTTTTAACATAAACATGTGATTATAAGTAGTAACTTGACTTCTAAACACTATATATTGATAATTGAGATTCAAATTAGTTTGAATCAATATGTATATGTGTTGTGTGTATTAAAACTAGTTGTATATATATGTGAATTGCAACTAGGTGTTGGTGGTGGAAGTCAAGGAATAAGTCATAGAAGTGGAAAAGAGGTTGTAGGAGGGGACCAACTATTTGAACAAGGTAAGTTACCCAACTTACTATAACATTACATATAAATAGTAGAAAGAGTCTACTTTATTGTTGGTGTTTATTTATTGATTGTGCATAACTTAACTAATGAAACTAATTGAGTTAAAAGACCTATGAGAAGGCATTTTTAGTTTCAATATAAATGTTATGCTTGAGTTGTATGTTTGATATAAATGGCATAAAATTAGCCGGATGAGCCGGTAGATGAGTTCATGATACCACATGAGTGTGGATAGCCGGATGAGCCGGTAAAAATTGATCAATTGGACCACTAGAGAGTGTATAACCGAATGAGTCGGTAGATAATGTTATAAACCACTAGAGTGTGGATAACCGGATGAGCCGGGAGTTAAATTGATAAAAAACCCACTAGAGTGTGGGTAATTGAATGAGTCAAATAGTGAATATAATTTTATGATTAACTAGAGGTGCTAGTAATGGAGTTGGGAAATAGATCATATAATCCTATTTGTGAAAATGACCTGTTAAGGGAAATTAATGCACGATGGTGAGTTATGTGCAATTAAATGTTTGAATATGATATATTATGATCTAAACATGATAAACATCCATATGATATGTATGTGGATGTGTTAGAATGAGTTTTGGGAACTTTGAGGGTTGCTTACTTAGTTCATATGAACTAACTGTGAATTTATATGTGATGTTTACAGGTCAAAAATAGATATGCATTGAGCGTTCAGATCGGGCACGTTTTGGAGCGGAATCACTCGTTTGTTTTTTTTGTGGATGTAACTTAAACTTACTATGTTTTGTTGACGTGTAAATATTGTAAATAAGTTTGTGTCAGTTTTGAATATGACAGGTTATAAAGGGTTATTTATTGAGTTTTCAAACAAACCCTTGCAAAAAAATTTTTGGGACCAAATTCCGCAACGTGTTTATGTCTAAACAAGTGTCTTATGATCCGTGTGGGATCTGGGTGTCACAAGTTGGTATCAGAGCAATGGTTTGAGTGAATCAAGTGCGTTGCGAACACTTGATCTCAAACTCGTGTGCTCTTGATATGAAAACATAACGTTTGATTCAAAGACCCGATCATGAAGCCTATGAGGTTAGCATATCTATTTCATGTATTATAATTGTTAAATGTATTGTGAATCAGTACATATGAAATGTGATTATGTGAAACCGAAATCAATGTCTTGAGTATGAAATGAAGGAAGTAAGAAATTGGGCATATAATGAATGGACTAGTACGTCTGGCCAACTTACTAGTGCAAACATGGTATGAGCAAGTTCTTATGGAGATCATCTTATATTTAGGCCGTTGAAATTAAGTAAGGTGTTAAGAGTTGCATGAAAAGTGATTGTAGAATCACTAAGAATTTGAGTTTTTATATAGTGATAACTATATGAATATACCATGGTGTGTAAAACTAACATGTGAGCTATACAATTTCAGTCACAAATGGCTGAAGAACATAACTCCGGTGGGAGTGGTCATGTGGAAGGAATGCTTACCGAGAACCAACGTATGATAAAAGAGGAAGTGGCAAGAGCTCTTGAAGCTGCTTTGCCTACATATATTGAAGAAATTAAATCCTCTTTGAAAGATTTCCTTCATGAAGAGTTAGCGGATTTCAAAGCTGGGGCTGACGTAGAACAACCTTCCAAGAAGGTTACTTATAAAGATTTTATGGCTTGTAAGCCAGCAGAGTTCAAGGGAGAGGTGGATCCTTTGATGAGTCAGAGGTGGATTGCTGATATAGAAAGTGCATTTGATACCAGTCACTGTGACTCTTCTGATCAAGTCATGTTTGCTGGTAATAAACTCAAACATAGAGCAAAAGATTGGTGGGAGTTGTTACGAAAGGAGAGAGGTGCACAAGGTATGAAGGGGTTGAACTGGACTCAGTTCAAAGAACTCTTCTTGAAACGCTTTTGTCCTCAGGCTGCTATTGATCGTATAACTAAGGAGTTTTTACATTTGAGGCAAAAGGAGGAGAGTATTGACACCATCACTGCTATTTTCTATGATAAAGCAAGGTTTTGTCCGGATTTGCTTCAGACGGAAAGGATGTGGATCAACCGATATCATACCATGCTGAATGCTAAGTATCGGGAGTTCCTCACACCTTCTAGGTGTGATACATTGATGGAGCTAATAGATTGTGCTAGAGAAAGAGAGTTGGAGTTGAAAAGACAAGATGATCGTGGGGAGAAAAGAAAGGCGGTTGTTGAGGTGGGTTCTTCAAAGAAGGCGAAGTTTGTTAAGCCGCCTAAGAAAATCAGTTTTATTAAACCTTGTTCGAATTGTGGAAAGCTACATACTGGGGAATGTCGTGCAAGAACCACCATATGCTATAAATGTGGCAAACCAGGGCATTTTGCTACTCAGTGCACGAGTCCTATTAGCTTATGTTATAACTGCTACAAACCCGGACATAGGAGAGATGAATGTCCTGAATTGAAGGGAACAAGTCAGGCTAGTGGTGGAGGTCGATCATTTGTGACACAGAGTTCAGGAAAGAAGCCCGAAATACCAAAACCAAAAGGAAGAGCCTTTCAGATATCGGCGGAGGAAGCCAAAGTCACATCGGATGTGGTGACAGGTACTTTCCTCCTTAACTCGATATCTGCATACATATTGTTTGATTCTGGAGCTAGTAGATCTTTTATATCTGCAAAATTTGTGCATCATCCCTCGTTCGTTTTAGAAAAGCTATCTGTGCCATTAGAAGTGGAGGTAGCTGATTCTAAAAGTTTCTTAGCATTTGATATCTATCGAAATTGTAAACTTACCATTGAGGGTGAGGATTATAGTGTTGACTTGATTCCTATGGTATTAGGAGAGTTTGATGTGGTTATAGGGATGGATTGGCTATCTAGTTATCGAGCCAATATTGTTTGTGATCGTAAAAGTATACAATTAATAGCTCCGAGTGGCTATGAGGTGTCGATTCAGGGTGAAAAGAGGGGTGGTGTTGTTTTGTGTTCATTGGTGAAAGCTATGAAGTATATGAACCACGGGGGTCAATCCTTCTTAGCTTATGTTATTGATAATGAAAAGGTGGTACAGAAGTTAGAGGATGTTCCAATTGTTAGAGAATTCCCTGATGTGTTTCCGGATGATTTACCGGGAATTCCTTCTGATAGAGATGTTGAGTTTAGGATTGATCTTATTCCAGGACCTAAGCCTATAGCTAAAGCTCCATACTGTTTGGCACCGTCTGAATTGCAGGAGTTGATGTCTCAACTGCAAGACCTTCTCGACAAGGGATTTATACGCCCTAGCATCTCACCGTGGGGTGCACCAGTCCTTTTTGTTAAAAAGAAGGATGGGAGTCTACGAATGTGTATCGATTATCAAGAATTGAATAAGGTGACGGTGAAGAACAAATATCCTTTGCCTCGTATAGATGATTTGTTTGATCAGTTACAAGGGGCTTCTTGGTTTTCAAAAATCGATCTTCGTTCGGGTTATCATCAACTTAAGGTTAGGGAAGAAGATGTTCCCAAAACGGCCTTTCGTACCCGATACGGTCATTATGAATTTCTGGTGATGTCTTTTGGGCTGACGAATGCACCAGCTGCGTTCATGGATCTGATGAACCGCGTGTGTCACCCAATGTTGGATAGGTCTGTCATAGTTTTCATAGATGACATTCTTATCTATTCCAAAAATGAAGCCGATCATGCTTGTCATTTACGTGAGGTACTTGAAACTCTTCGTAGGGAGAAATTGTATGCTAAATTTTCTAAATGTGCCTTCTGGCTACGTGAAGTCCAATTTCTTGGACATGTGATTAATGCAGATGGCATTTTAGTTGATTCTTCTAAAATTCAAGCGGTGACAAGGTGGAGTCCACCCAAGACTCCTACTGAAATCAGAAGCTTTCTTGGCTTAGCTGGATATTATCGTAGATTTATTCAAGACTTTGCCAAGATTGCATCTCCCTTGACTAAACTAACAAGGAAGAATACTAAATTTGTTTGGGGTGAAGATCAAGATAAATCATTTAATGAGTTAAAGACAAAATTAACTCAAGCACCGGTGTTGACGTTACCAGATGGACCTAATGATTTCGTTGTGTATTCGGATGCTTCTTATCTTGGTCTGGGTTGTGTTCTAATGCAAAGAGGAAAGGTAATTGCCTATGCCTCAAGACAATTGAAAACCCATGAGATTAATTATCCAATTCATGATTTAGAACTTGCAGCAGTCGTATTTGCCTTAAAAATCTGGAGGCATTATTTATATGGTGTAAAGTGTACAATTTACACCGATCATAAGAGTTTGAAATATTTCTTCACTCAGAAGGAATTGAATATGAGGCAAAGACGATGGCTGGAATTGCTCAAGGATTATGATTGTGAAATCCTTTATCATCCGGGTAAAGCGAATGTGGTGGCGGATGCCTTGAGTAGAAAAGAAGAGTGCGAACCAATCAAAGTGAAAGTCATGAAGCTTGTGATTACTTCCGGACTAATTGAGCAAATTAAGGAGGCTCAAAAGGAAGCTTTAAAAGAAGAAAACTGGAAACGAGATAGAATAAAAGGGCAAGCGTATAATCTAGATGAAGACAATCGTGGTTTAAAGACTAGGTGGGGTCGAGTGTAGATACCTCCCACTTGTCCACTTAAGTCTACACTATTGGAGGAAGCACACAAGTCTAAATACTCAATTCATCCAGGAGCTACTAAAATGTATCGTGACCTTCGGGTAAACTATTGGTGGCCTGGTATGAAGCGAGATGTGGTTAAGCATGTGGAGAAATGTTTGACTTGTATGCAGGTAAAAGCTGAGCATCAAAAGCCATATGGTAAGTTCCAACCATTGGAAATTCCATTGTGGAAATGGGAGCATATCACGATGGACTTGATAACTAAACTTCCTAAAACTAGAAAGGGTTATGATACGATATGGGTTATCGTGGATAGGTTGACGAAGAGTGCTCACTTCTTACCTATTCGTGAATCCTATTCTTCTGAGAAAATGGCTGAAACATATGTTAGAGAAATCGTGTCTAGGCATGGTGTGCCTGTAACAATTGTTTCTGATCGAGACACTCGATTTACTTCTCATTTCTGGAGAAATTTTCAGGAAGAATTAGGTACAAAATTGTTGATAAGCACGGCGTATCATCCTCAGGTGGTGGATGAGTAGAAGGTCCCTCAGCAGGAATCTCCTGAGTATCCTCAGCTGGTTCCTCCTTAGGCTCCTCCTCCGGATCCTCATCCAGATCCTCCTCCGGATCCTCCTCAGGGTCTGAATCATCCCTCTCAGATGGTGGAGGAGATGGAATAGGTGGTGCTGGTGATGATGGTGGTACTGGAGCTAACGGCTCCTCATCCTCCGAATCAATAATGTGTATGTATGGTGCTGATGATGAAGATGCCATGTCTGTTACATAAAACCATATGTAAGTGCAGTGTCATGGAATGTGTAAGCAAGTCTATTACATAATGCCATATGTAATTTCTAAGTGATATGTGTAAGTATGCGTGTCTAATGTCTAACAGTTATAGTCTAAGTCTACAAATGCAAACCTAGTTCGCTATAACCAATGTCTCTGATACCAATCTGTCGCACCCCCAATTTTCAACTAACGGAATCATACCGTTTGGGACGTGACAAACCAGGATCTCAGATCATTAGACATAACGAAGACCTCTATATGAATTTCAAAACATACTTTGGTCTAAAAATGTAATTTCAAAGTTCTACGTTGCGGAAGCGTTTTCAAAATAAAAACAAACATAATAGTTTGTAAACTGAAAATTACAAAAGTAACTTTCAAATGTTCAAATCCAGATAACTGAAATATAAAATATGCATGCGACTCGATCTCCTAGTCCATGCTTGCTTGTTTGTGCAACCTTAGCGTCCTGAGAAAACATGTAAATCAAGTCAACACAAAAGTTGGTGCATTACACAGGTTTAAGCATTCACAAATGTTTGAAACAACAGTTTGAATATAATGCTTGCAGATAACATAATCACACATGCATAGTCACGATAGCTAGTCATTTATACTATTTACATAAGTGGTCGACACCGAAGCTGACTGTTGCATGCTAACGCATGTTTTGCCTTGCCACTATTGTCTAGCACAAACAATAGTAATGTGAATTGGCTAGTCAAACACTTGCGTAGATCCCATCTACCAAGTGAGGTTTGTCAAACCTAATAGATCTATTTCCAACTACCACGCTTTGCACTACGGCAAACTAAACGGTTCGAAATGTAAGGACTTGTAATGCTATGTTTGCACTCAATGTAAACAGCTAACTCATGCAAGTGATATGTATCTAAAAGTGTTTGTTGCACATGTTTTCTCCCCCAAAACAGTTAAAATAAGAAAGGGGCCGTGTACGCACCTTTGATAGCAATAGAATGATCAAACACACGTAAAATCGCGTAGACAATCCTCTACGAAGAATCTGTGTGATAATAATACGTTGTGTTATTCGGAATGTCGAATCGTATTTGAAATCACATACGTGTCAACACACGTATGTTAGAGTGTTAGAAATGTGCATATATAAATACGCGTGACTTTAAAATCGATTAATTAAATCATATAATCGTATACGATCTTATTTAAATAAGCGTAACCATACGCAATTATGTTTTCGGGTTAAAATGTGAATTTTATTATTCTAATACGTTCTAAATTGAATTCTGATTCCAACAAAATTTGAATGGGTCAAATCGGAGTTAGAATGAACGAGATATGATAAAAATACTAAAAATGGTCTAAAACTCAAAAATAGTTGGAGCCCGGGTTCGAACCCGCGACCTCCCTTCCTGAATACACCCATCCTACCATTCCTTCTGCTTCTAATTTCGTTAACAGAACCCATTTCAAAAGGTTTTAACCAACAAAGGTTTGGTTTCTCTTTGTTTAACTATGACCGATCCATGTGAGTCCCAATTGACCCACAAATCGATCATAAATGATTCTACCACCATAGGGCTTTGGTTCCTTAGATTCAAGCGCATCTATGGGTGATTTTAATTTACCCATTGACTCGGATAAACGCTTCAATTCAGTCCCGCTAAGTCCGGTTCGAACAACCCCAAGTTCTTGAATCTTTTGAGCCGAATTCAAACATAACATGCCTTGAATCCATGGGGTTTTTCATCCTAGGCCCAAAACGAAACCCTCTGTGTGATTAAATCGAGTTCTTAATACTGATTGTTTATCAAACCCCAAGCCCGATTACTTTAGAAGCCCTAGAACTTGAAGTCATAGAATTCGTTCTTGTTATGTGAAACTGATATGGGGTTTTGCTTTATCAGATGATTTCGAACCTCTCTATAAAGTTTAATTTAATTACTAAACCCGTTTTCATGAAAACCCCCAAATCCTTATATTACAAGAACCCTAGAAATCGACTCCCTAGAATTCGTTTTTGTTTGATAAAATTGACATAGGTTTTTCATATAAGGGATGTTTTCTAAACTTTATGCATAGTTTAATTCGATTTTCCATTTCATTTGATTAAAAATCCCCAAAACACCAAAGACGATGAACCCTAGAACTAGGATTCATAGCACTCGATGTTATCAGTCAAAATTGACTTAGGATTAACCTTAGTCGGCTCTTTTAGGTGTTGTAGGTGTCAAGAATTACCTGTTTTGATGTTATCTTGATATAGATCGACTAATGACTTGATTTCGGCTAAACTCTCGGTCGAATCTTCAATCCTCGACTTGATGCTTCGAATTGTGGTATGAGATATGTTCTGAAAGTGCCGAATAGAGGTTCTGAGGTTTCAATTTCGCGAATTATGATTGGGAT
Organism: Mikania micrantha; assembly: GCA_009363875.1. Taxonomy (NCBI): domain Eukaryota; kingdom Viridiplantae; phylum Streptophyta; class Magnoliopsida; order Asterales; family Asteraceae; genus Mikania; species Mikania micrantha. Next base: position 33,102,823 of record CM018691.1, on the reverse strand, counting down.
ATACGATTTTGATAATGAGAAGCTACGGTTTCGACCTTTGAGGTCGTTTTTGGTTTAATTCACTGATTAAGGGATTCATAACGTATGTTGGTTGTTACTAATCATCAATGTGATGATTTAGGATAGTTTAATTTGAGTGTAACTGATTGTGAAGGTGAAATTCGACTTCCAATTGATTTCTTGGCCGAATTTTGACTTTTAAAGTCAAAATCCTTATATTTTAACTTAATTATAATTAAACCATTGTAATTTTAATGTTTATAACTTGTGTTGTTCACTTCTAACCCTCGTAGTTGATTTTATTAACTTTTTGTGTCATTTCGGTTAGTCCTGGTTTAACTGAGTTAATCCGGAATTGCCGGATTGTCACATTATCCCCTTGTTGAAGGAATTTTCGTCCCGAAAATTGCTAGATGATAGGAGTAGTTAGGAAACTACTTGTGAATTCAAATTGTACGTGTTAGTGTGATGTCTGATCATTCTGTGCGCTTGTGTGTACTCACACACAAAACCCAATGTTTGCAATCATCACACCTAAGTGTGATCGTTCTATGTAACTGTTTGCGTGTACACTAGTTAGTTCACCTAACTGTGACTGTTTGTGTTTGGTCATACTGTGCTGTGTAATCTTGTACACAGTAAGTGTTTGCAACTATTTGTACTATGTAACCTCGCACATAGCAAAATGTGTGTAACTAATCATGCATAATGTAGCACAAATGTTTGTAACAAAACCAATTGAATAAAGTGTTTGTGCTTACAGTTTGAAATCTGAAATGTTGATGTGTGAAGCATCACGTCATCCCCTTGTTGAAGGAATTTTCGTCCCGAAAATTTAACATGTCTTCACAGTGTTTGCAATTGTTGTTTTGAACAGATGAGGATACTTCTTCATCATTTGATCTTCTCTTTCCCATGTGAATTCAGGACCACGTCTTGAATTCCACCGGACTTTGACTATCGGAATCTTGCTTTGTTTAAGTTGTTTGACCTCTCGGTCCATGATTTCAGCTGGTTCTTCAATGAATCGTAACTGTTCGTCCACTTGTATTTCCTCAAGTGGTGCCATTAATGTCTCATCAGAAAGACATTTCTTCAAGTTTGAAACATGAAAGACATCATGAACTCCACTAAGTCCTGTCCGGTAATTTGAGTTGATACGCAACTGGACCAATCCTTTTCAGGATCTCAAAAGGTCCTACGTAACGTGGACTAAGCTTCCCGCGCTTACCAAATCGTATCACACCTTTCCAAGGTGATACCTTTAGAAGAACTCGGTCTCCTACTTGAAATTCCAACGGCTTGCGACGTTTGTCAGCGTAACTCTTTTGTCGATCCCGGGCCGCTGCCATACGGTTCCAGATTTGAACTATCTTCTATGTCGTTTCGTGTACTAGTTCAGGACCTGTTATCTGACTGTCACCAATTTCAGCCCAACAAACTGGTGAACGACATTTACGACCATACAATGCTTCAAATGGTGCTGCCTGAATACTTGTACGATAACTATTGTTATACGAGAATTCCACTAGTGGTAAGTGATTTTCCCAACTGTCACCAAAGTCAATTACACAAGCTCGTAACATATCCTCGAGCGTTTGAATCGTACGTTCACTCTGACCGTCTGTTTGTGGATGATAGGCGGTACTCATGTCTAAACGAGTTCCCAAGGACTTATGGAGAGATTTCCAGAAGTTTGAAGTAAATCGGGCATCCCGATCTGATAAAATAGAGATTGGCACGCCATGCCGTGCTACTACTTCCTTGATGTAAATACGAGTCAGCTTCTCCATCTTGTCGGTTTCCTTGATTGCTAAGAAATGTGCGGATTTCGTTAGTCGATCGACAATTACCCATATCGTATCACAACCACTTGGTGTACGGGGTAACTTAGTAATGAAATCCATAGAAATCTGTTCCCATTTCCACATCGGTATTTCTGGTTGTTGTAACAAACCAGATGGTTTCTGATATTCAACTTTAACTTTAGAACAAGTCAAACATTTGCTAACATACTTAGCAATGTCGGCTTTCATGTGAGGCCACCAATACAGTGCCTTCAAGTCATGATACATCTTGTCTGACCCCGGATGGACTGAATATCTAGACTTGTGTGCTTCATGTGACAATCTGACTTTTCACACTAACCTTGTTAACGGGAGTTGGTGCTATCACAGGCCCAACAAGGCCAACCAAGGCCCAATAAGACCAATGAAGGTCCAACAGGCCCAACAAGGCCAACCAAGGCCCAATAAGACCAATGAAGGCCCAACAAAATCAAGGAAGGCCCGGTAAGACTTAATGGAGCCTATGAAGGTCCAACAAAGTCTAGTAGGCCTAATAAGATTAAATTAGGCCCAAGGAAAACAATGAAGGCCCAATTAGATCAAACAAGGTTAAAGTAGGCCATTAAGGCCCAAGGTAAACAAAGTAGGCCCATGGAAGGCCAAGGCAGGCCCAGAAAGGCCCAGTGAGGCCCAATTGCAATAATAAGGCCCAATTGGGATTAAGTTAGCCCAACAAGGAGTTAAATGACTCAATTAATAACAATTAGGGATTTTAAGCTCAACTTTGTTAATTGAATTATTATAAAATTGAGCCAAACCAAACATAAGGATTGGAATTAGTAGAAATCAGTTTCAATATGCTCTAATTACAAAACCTAGACTTGTAATTAGTTTAAAAGTTCAATTTTGACTTTGAAGGTCAAAATTCGTGTATGTAGCATAGTAGAAATTCGAATTGGCAATGCTAAGGGTTGAAAACCGAAAATTAATGATCATAAATCATTTCAATAATGATTATTAAGGATAATTAGACGTTATTAATTCCTTTAAACAGTCGAATTAATGTGTGGTTAACAAGAAGGTTGTAACCGTTTGAATTGAGGATCGAATTCATATAAATCGGTTGTAATCCATTCGATTAACCTCTAAAGCACATAAGTCGGCATCTTTAGAAGAGATTACAAGCAACAATTCGATCAGTGAAGCTTCAGTTCGAAGGATTTGATCGCGAGTGAGCCGAACATAGGGCTTGGAGTGAACTACATCAATTGGATAGCAAATCAAGTAAGCAATCACTGAAAAACTTTCTAATATGGCCGACTAAGTATAAGCATATCATAATTTCAGTTTATAACAATGGATTAGTCGATTTTGATAGTTAGGGTTCTTACAATAAACGAATTGGGGGTTTCGATCGGGATGGATGTTAATATGAAATTAAACTACACCAATAGTTTCGGAGGGGTCCGATTTAACTAAAACATGTATCAATTCCAGTGAGTTACAACGATTCGATGGATTTCAATTCTAGGGTTCCTTATGTATAACGAATTTGGGGGATTTCTATACAAATGGGTTTAAGAATCGAATTCAATAGCATGGGTAGGTTCAGAGAGTTCCGATTAAGGGTAGTGTTATAGAAATTTCATCAGAAGATATCGAATTGAATGATTTTGGATTAGGGTTCTTCGGTTAAAAATGAAGTTGGGGAATTCGAACTAGATGTCTGGGATAATCAAAATTTATAGCACAGAATGATTAGAAGTACTATGTTAGAGGAAAACCCTAAGAATTTAAGAACGGTTGATCATGAATTTAATCGATTTGATTAGAAATGGATAAATTTATGTTCGGATGTTTATACATTCGATTAACCGAGTTATACTGGTTAATTTTCAAATTGAATCTTGGTATGAAGTCGTTTAAGTAATTAGAAACATAACCCCATGATTACAAGCTTGATTATAACCGAATCGGGGCTCAATTGGATCCATGTTGTTTCGGCTATGATTAAACAAAAGGAAATAGGGCCGGTTGGGCTTAAAACAAGTAAGGGCCATGATCCATCAATAAAAACTGGCGAGAGCAGATGGTAGGATGGGTGTGTGTGGAGTTGAGGGTCGCGGGTTCGAGTCCCGGCTCAACCGATTTTTGATGTTTTGATCATTTTTGGTATTTTTAACATAACTTTCTCATACGAACTCCGATTAAGTCCGTTCAAGTTGCGTTGGAACCGTAACGAGAATACGAACGCATTAGAATGATAAAATTCATATTTTAGTCCGAAAACGAAATCGCGTATAATTACGATTAATTGAATAAAATCAAATATGATTTTATTTAATCGATTTCAGTGACACGCGTACTTCCGTATGCCTAATTCTCACACTTTAACGTACGTATGTTGATACGTATGTGATTTTAAGCACAAAACGATTATTCGAATAACAATAGGTTATTGTTTAAATCACAGATTCTTCGTAGAGGATTTCTACGCAAGTTCACACGTGTTTGATCATTCTACTATCATCAAAGGTGCGTACACGGCCCCTTTCTTATTTTAAACTGTTTTGGGGGAGAAAACATGTGCAACAAACTGATTTTTAGATACATAACACTTGCATGAGTTATCTGTTTACATTATGTGAAAACATATCAACTTGAAAGTCCTTACACACCTCGAACCGTTTAGTTTGCTGTAATGCAAAGCGTGGTAGTTGGAAATAGATCTATTAGGTTTGACAAACCTCACCTGGTAGATGGGATCTACGCAGGTGTTTGACTGACCAAACACAATTTTTACTATTGTTGTGATAGACAATAGTGGCAAGGCGAAAACATGCTATAGCATGGCAACTAGTCAGCTTCGGTGTCGAACACGTATGTAAATAGTTTATATGACTAGCTATCATGACTGTGCAATTGTGATTATGTTATCTACAACTTGTTATTCAAACTGATGTTTTGAACACTATGATTACTTAAAACCTGTGTTATGCACCAACCTTTGTGTTGACTTGATTTGCATGTTTTCTTAGGACGCTAAGGCGCGCGTAACAGCTGGCATGGACTAGGAAGATAGAGTCTCATGCATTTCTTTCATTTTGATTATTTAAATTTGAATATTTAAGTACTTGAATTGTAATGTTTGATTTACAACTGTTATAGTTTTTAAACGCTTCCGTACTTTTTGTAAACTCTGGTTATTATGTTTGTTATAAAGACCAACATATGTTTTTGAAATTCATATAGAGGTCTTCGCTATGTCTAATGATCTGAGATCCTGGTTTGTCACGTTCCCAAACGGTATGATTCCGTTAGTTGAAATTGGGGGTGTGACAGATTGGTATCAGAGCCATTGGTTATAGCGAACTAGGTTTGCATTTGTAGGCCTAGACTATGACTGTTAGACATTAGACACACACACATACTGCTTAGAAATTACATATGGCATTATGTAATTGACTTGCTTACGTATTCCATGGCACTGCACTTACATATGATATTATGTAACAGGCATGGCTTCATCATCAGTTCCTTATGTTATCATTGATGATTCCGAGGACGAGGAGCCGATGGTTCCGGCACCACCATCATCACCACCACCACCCATTCCATCACCTCCACCATATGAGATGGAGGACTCCGATCCAGAGGAGGATCCGGAGGAAGACCCGGAGGAGGATCCAGACGAGGATCCTGATGAGGATCCAGAGGAGGATCCAGACGAGGATCCAGTTGAGGACCCGGATGAGGATCCGGAGGAGGCATCATGGGTGAATACCCAGGGACTCTATGCTGCAGGACCATCTACACATCCACCACCCGTACTGGATGCTCCTGAGCCTAAGAGGCGAAGGACAGACGCGGAGGAGATCGCCAAGTTGCGTGAGGATCTGGATACGGCAGAAGACAAACTCATACAGAGATCTCAGGAGTTATGGGATGCCATTGAGAGGCAGGATGAACTTGCCCATCTAGTTCATGACATGCGGGATGAGATGGTGAACATGATTGGTCGTTTAGAGGAGTCAGAGAACCGAGCCGAGATCTTGGAGGGCAGGATTGAAGCTTTGGAGGATTTAGTGGTAGTTGAGAATGAGGAACAGGATGAGGATGAGGATGAGGAGGAGGAACCAGCACCAGTTGCTGAGTCCGATCCTGAATCCACTGTTGAGGACGATTGATTCTCTTTCTTTTATTTTCTGTTTTGTTTAAACTTATTAGGAACGGGTTGTGTTCCTACATTAGTAGTTTGAAATTTTGTATTTCATTTCAAAAAGTATTGTATTCAAAGAAAGTTTCTATTTATGGAAGAATTATTGTTTGTTTTCAACAACTGTGTTGATTATATTACATGTTGTGTTGTTGTTTTTACTTACACATGTTACATTGGATTTTGACTTCGTGCTAACACTTCTTATAAATAGGAAACTAATGGCTGAGGGAAACGTACATATGACTGTTGCTGAGCTCAACGAGCTAATTAACAACAGAGTCGCGGAGGCTATTGCACAGTATGCTCAGACACACAACACAGGGCCACAGGGTCCAGCTGGGGGAGTGATTAACCCACAAGTCTGCACGTTCAAGATGTTCTTGGACTGCAAACCACACAACTTCAAAGGGTCGGAGGGAGCCATAGGACTTCTCCGATGGATTGAAAAGGCTGAGTCTGTATTTGAAATGTGCAACTGCCCTGAGGATAGCAAGGTGAAATTTGCTACTGGAACATTAGAGGGTCCAGCCCTGACTTGGTGGAACTCCAATGTTCAGACCCTGGGGTTGGGTGAAGCAAATGCATTGACCTGGAACAACTTCAAAACCTTACTACAAGAGGAGTATTGTCCTCGTAGTGAAATGCAGAAGTTGGAAGAAGAGTATTGGCACCTCAAGATGGAGGGGTCAAACATTGAGGAATATACGACCAGATCGCATGAACTGGCCAGACTGCTACCACACATGGCTACTCCAGCCAGTAAGTGGATCGAAAGGTACATTGGAGGACTAGTGCCTCAGATTCAAGGGTTGGTGACTTCAGCAAATCCCACCACTATCCAACAAGCTGTTCGTCTAGCACATCAGCTTACTGATCAGGCAGTGTTGCAAGGGACCCTGCCTAAGCGAACATCTGCTACCAAGGTAGGAGATCACAAGAGAAAGTGGGATAACAACTTCAAGGGTAACAACCAACAGCAGAACAGGAAACAGGACTCAAACAAGTCCTATCATAATTCCAACAGTGGTCAGCAATCATCGTCATCAGGGGGCTATATTGGTAAGCACCCCAAGTGCAACAAGTGTGGTTACCATCATGCGGGTAACCAGTGTGACAGAGCTAAGTGCCAGAGGTGTGGCAAGATTGGGCACGCGGCTAAGGATTGTCGCGGAGAGCTGCAGAACAACAATAACAACCATAATAACAATCAAAACAACGCGCAGAAAGGTTGTTTTGAGTGCGGCAAGATGGGCCATTTCAAGAAAGATTGCCCACAACTTAAGAAAGGCGGGGACAACAATGGTAATGGTAATGGTAATGGAGGTGGCAACGGTAATGGCAATGGCACCAACAACAACAACAACGGTGCTAGAGGCAGGGCGTTCGTGATTGGAGGACGTCAAGCGCGGGAGGATCCCAACATAGTTACGGGTACGTTCCTCTTAAATAATCACTATGCTTCTATGTTATTTGACACTGGTGCCGACCGGAGTTTTGTATCTAGTTCACTTGCAAAGTCACTAGATGTTAGTCCCACTGCCTTAGATAGTCCCTACACTGTGGAATTAGCTGATGGTAAGTTGATTGTAGTAGAAAACATTTATAAGGGATGTATTTTGGATTTGATGGGTCAGACATTAGAGATTGATTTGATGCCTATTGCCTTAGGCAGTTTTGATGTAGTCATTGGCATGGACTGGTTGTCCAAGAACCAGGCTGAAATTGTATGCCATGAAAAGATTGTTCGCATACCTCTTCCGCAGGGAGAGACATTATATGTACAAGGCGAGAAGAGCAGTACGCCACTGCGTCTCATATCTTGTATGAAGGCACACAAGTGTCTACGTAAGGGTCATACGGCAGTTATAGCACTTATAACTGAAAAGCCAGTAGCTGAGAAGAAGCTTGAAGATATACCTATAGTTTGTGAGTTTCCGGAGGTATTTCCAGAAGACTTGCCGGGATTACCGCCTGTGAGACAAGTGGAATTCCGAATCGATCTTACACCAGACGCAGCACCGATAGCTAGGGCGCCTTATCGACTTGCACCGTCAGAGATGCAAGAGTTATCCACACAATTGCAAGAGTTGTTGGATAAGGGTTTCATACGACCTAGTTTTTCACCATGGGGAGCTCCAGTGTTGTTTGTAAAGAAGAAGGACGGAACTTTCCGGATGTGTATCGATTATCGGGAATTGAATAAGGTTACTATCAAGAACCGGTATCCGTTACCCAGGATTGACGATCTGTTCGATCAGTTGCAAGGTTCGAGTTACTACTCGAAGATTGATCTCAGGTCGGGTTCCGAAGACAGCATTCAGGACAAGATATGGCCATTATGAGTTCTTGGTCATGCCATTTGGGTTGACAAACGCTCCAGCTGTATTCATGGATCTCATGAATCGTGTTTGTAAACCTTATCTTGATAAGTTTGTCATTGTTTTCATTGATGACATTCTCATTTATTCAAAGTCTGAGGAGGAACATGCTGAACATCTTCGATTACTGTTAGAGCTATTGAAACAAGAACAACTGTATGCTAAGTTCTCGAAATGTGATTTCTGGATGCGAGAAGTACAGTTCTTGGGGCATATAGTTAATGAAAAGGGTATACATGTTGATCCAGCGAAGATTGAAGCGATTAAGAATTGGGAAGCGCCAAAGACCCCTACCGAGGTACGACAATTCCTCGGTTTGGCGGGTTATTATCGACGATTCATTGAGGGTTTCTCAAAGATCGCTCAACCACTTACAGCTCTGACGCACAAAGGAACAAAGTATAACTGGACTGATAAACAGGAATCTGCATTCCAGTTATTGAAACAGAAACTCTGCAGTGCACCGATTCTGTCCTTACCGGAAGGAACAGAAGACTTTGCGGTGTATTGTGACGCATCTGGACAGGGTTTGGGATGTGTGTTGATGCAACGGGATAAAGTGATCGCTTATGCTTCCAGACAACTAAGAACACATGAAAAGAATTACACCACTCATGACTTAGAGTTAGGAGCAGTGGTTTTTGCTTTGAAGATTTGGAGGCATTATTTGTATGGAACTAAGTGTACAATTTATACTGATCACAAGAGTTTGCAACATATCTTTGATCAGAAGGAGCTTAACATGAGGCAACGACGATGGGTTGAATTGTTGAACGATTATGAGTGTGCGATTAAGTATCACCCGGGAAAGGCTAATGTCGTAGCCGATGCTTTGAGCAGAAAAGATACAACGGGAACAAGACGGGTTCGCGCACTTATGATGACGATACATACCGACTTACCTGACAAAGTACACAATGCTCAGATTGAGGCTTTGAAAGCGGAAAACTTAGTACCGGAATCTTTACGAGGAATGGAAGAACAATTGAATGTTAAACCTGATGGAATTCGTTATTTCATTGATAGAATGTGGATACCTTTGTATGGAGGTTTAAGGGAACTCGTGATGGACGAAGCACACAAGTCCAGATATTCAGTCCATCCGGGATCAGACAAGATGTACCATGACTTGAAGGCACTGTATTGGTGGCCTCATATGAAAGCTGATATTGCTAAGTACGTTAGCAAATGTTTGACTTGTTCGAAAGTCAAAGTTGAATATCAGAAGCCATCTGGTTTACTGCAACAACCAGAGATACCGATGTGGAAATGGGAACAGATTTCGATGGATTTTATTACTAAGTTACCCCGTACACCGAGTGGTTGTGATACGATATGGGTAATTGTCGATCGATTAACGAAATCTGCACATTTCTTAGCAATCAAGGAAACTGATAAGATGGAGAAACTGACTCGCATTTACATCAAGGAAATAGTAGCACGGCATGGCGTGCCAATTTCTATTATATCAGATCGGGATGCCCGGTTTACTTCCAACTTTTGGAAATCTCTTCATAAGTCATTGGGGACTCGCTTGGATATGAGTACCGCTTATCACCCACAAACCGATGGTCAAAGTGAACGAACGATTCAAACGCTCGAGGATATGTTACGAGCTTGTGTAATTGACTTTGGTGATAGCTGGGAGAATCATTTACCGTTGGTGGAATTCTCTTACAACAATAGTTATCATACAAGCATTCAAGCAGCACCGTTTGAAGCTTTGTATGGTCGCAAATGTCGTTCACCAGTTTGCTGGGCTGAAATTGGTGACAGTCAGTTAACAGGTCCTGAACTGGTGCACGAAACGACAGAGAAGATAGTTCAGATCCGGAATCGTATGGCAGCGGCTCGGGATCGACAGAAGAGTTATGCAGACAAACGTCGCAAGCCATTGGAATTTCAAGTAGGAGACCGAGTTCTTCTAAAGGTATCACCTTGGAAAGGTGTGATACGATTTGGCAAGCGTGGGAAGCTTAGTCCACGTTACGTAGGACCTTTTGAGATCCTGAAAAGGATTGGTCCGGTTGCGTACCAACTCAAACTACCGGATGAACTCAGTGGAGTTCATGATGTTTTTCATGTGTCAAACTTAAAGAAATGCCTTTCTGACGAGACATTAATTGTACCATTGGAAGAAATACAAATAGATGAACAACTGCGATTCATTGAAGAACCAGCAGAAATCATGGACCGAGAGGTCAAACAATTGAAGCAAAGTAAGATTCCAATAGTCAAAGTCCGATGGAATTCAAGACGGGGTCCTGAATTCACATGGGAACGGGAAGACCAAATGATGAAGAAATATCCTCATCTATTCAAGACAGCTACTGATAACACTGAGAGCGCACGTTAAATTTCGGGACGAAATTTCCTTCAACAAGGGGATGACGTGATGCTTCACACATCAACACTGCAAATTTTAAACTGTAAGCACAAACGTTTTATTTATTCAATTGATTTTGTTACAAATATTTGTGCTACATTACATTCTATATGTTTTATGTGCTACATTTCATATGTTACATGTTATGGTAGTACATACATGATTGGTTACAAACACATTCTACTATGTGCGGGGTTGCATAGTACATACATTTTGCTATGTGCGGGGTTACATAGTACAAACAGTTTCAGACACTCACTATATGTGAGGTTACACAACACAGTATGATCACACACAAACAGTCACAGTTAGGTGAACTAACTAGTGAACACGCAAAACAGTTACATTGAACGATCACAATTGAGTTGTGATGTTGCAAGCATTAGACTTTGTGTGTGAGTACACACAAGCACACAGAATGATCAAATCACACTAACACGTACGATTTAAACTCGTAAGTAGTTTCCTAACTACTCTTAACACTTGTTAATTTTCGGGACGAAAATTCCTTCAACAAGGGGATGATGTGACAATCTGACTTTTCACACTAACCTTGTTAACGGGAGTTGGTGCTATCACAGGCCCAACAAGGCCAACCAAGGCCCAATAAGACCAATGAAGGTCCAACAGGCCCAACAAGGCCAACCAAGGCCCAATAAGACCAATGAAGGCCCAACAAAATCAAGGAAGGCCCGGTAAGACTTAATGGAGCCTATGAAGGTCCAACAAAGTCTAGTAGGCCTAATAAGATTAAATTAGGCCCAAGGAAAACAATGAAGGCCCAATTAGATCAAACAAGGTTAAAGTAGGCCATTAAGGCCCAAGGTAAACAAAGTAGGCCCATGGAAGGCCAAGGCAGGCCCAGAAAGGCCCAGTGAGGCCCAATTGCAATAATAAGGCCCAATTGGGATTAAGTTAGCCCAACAAGGAGTTAAATGACTCAATTAATAACAATTAGGGATTTTAAGCTCAACTTTGTTAATTGAATTATTATAAAATTGAGCCAAACCAAACATAAGGATTGGAATTAGTAGAAATCAGTTTCAATATGCTCTAATTACAAAACCTAGACTTGTAATTAGTTTAAAAGTTCAATTTTGACTTTGAAGGTCAAAATTCGTGTATGTAGCATAGTAGAAATTCGAATTGGCAATGCTAAGGGTTGAAAACCGAAAATTAATGATCATAAATCGTTTCAATAATGATTATTAAGGATAATTAGACGTTATTAATTCCTTTAAACAGTCGAATTTAATGTGTGGTTAACAAGAAGGTTGTAACCGTTTGAATTGAGGATCGAATTCATATAAATCGGTTGTAATCCATTCGATTAACCTCTAAAGCACATAAGTCGGCATCTTTAGAAGAGATTACAAGCAACAATTCGATCAGTGAAGCTTCAGTTCGAAGGATTTGATCGCGAGTGAGCCGAACATAGGGCTTGGAGTGAACTACATCAATTGGATAGCAAATCAAGTAAGCAATCACTGAAAAACTTTCTAATATGGCCGACTAAGTATAAGCATATCATAATTTCAGTTTATAACAATGGATTAGTCGATTTTGATAGTTAGGGTTCTTACAATAAACGAATTGGGGGTTTCGATCGGGATGGATGTTAATATGAAATTAAACTACACCAATAGTTTCGGAGGGGTCCGATTTAACTAAAACATGTATCAATTCCAGTGAGTTACAACGATTCGATGGATTTCAATTCTAGGGTTCCTTATGTATAACGAATTTGGGGGATTTCTATACAAATGGGTTTAAGAATCGAATTCAATAGCATGGGTAGGTTCAGAGAGTTCCGATTAAGGGTAGTGTTATAGAAATTTCATCAGAAGATATCGAATTGAATGATTTTGGATTAGGGTTCTTCGGTTAAAAATGAAGTTGGGGAATTCGAACTAGATGTCTGGGATAATCAAAATTTATAGCACAGAATGATTAGAAATACTATGTTAGAGGAAAACCCTAAGAATTTAAGAACGGTTGATCATGAATTTAATCGATTTGATTAGAAATGGATAAATTTATGTTCGGATGTTTATACATTCGATTAACCGAGTTATACTGGTTAATTTTCAAATTGAATCTTGGTATGAAGTCGTTTAAGTAATTAGAAACATAACCCCATGATTACAAGCTTGATTATAACCGAATCGGGGCTCAATTGGATCCATGTTGTTTCGGCTATGATTAAACAAAAGGAAATAGGGCCGGTTGGGCTTAAAACAAGTAAGGGCCATGATCCATCAATAAAAACTGGCGAGAGCAGATGGTAGGATGGGTGTGTGTGGAGTTGAGGGTCGCGGGTTCGAGTCCCGGCTCAACCGATTTTTGATGTTTTGATCATTTTTGGTATTTTTAACATAACTTTCTCATACGAACTCCGATTAAGTCCGTTCAAGTTGCGTTGGAACCGTAACGAGAATACGAACGCATTAGAATGATAAAATTCATATTTTAGTCCGAAAACGAAATCGCGTATAATTACGATTAATTGAATAAAATCAAATATGATTTTATTTAATCGATTTCAGTGACACGCGTACTTCCGTATGCCTAATTCTCACACTTTAACATACGTATGTTGATACGTATGTGATTTTAAGCACAAAACGATTATTCGAATAACAATAGGTTATTGTTTAAATCACAGATTCTTCGTAGAGGATTTCTACGCAAGTTCACACGTGTTTGATCATTCTACTATCATCAAAGGTGCGTACACGGCCCCTTTCTTATTTTAAACTGTTTTGGGGGAGAAAACATGTGCAACAAACTGATTTTTAGATACATAACACTTGCATGAGTTATCTGTTTACATTATGTGAAAACATATCAACTTGAAAGTCCTTACACACCTCGAACCGTTTAGTTTGCTGTAATGCAAAGCGTGGTAGTTGGAAATAGATCTATTAGGTTTGACAAACCTCACCTGGTAGATGGGATCTACGCAGGTGTTTGACTGACCAAACACAATTTTTACTATTGTTGTGATAGACAATAGTGGCAAGGCGAAAACATGCTATAGCATGGCAACTAGTCAGCTTCGGTGTCGAACACGTATGTAAATAGTTTATATGACTAGCTATCATGACTGTGCAATTGTGATTATGTTATCTACAACTTGTTATTCAAACTGATGTTTTGAACACTATGATTACTTAAAACCTGTGTTATGCACCAACCTTTGTGTTGACTTGATTTGCATGTTTTCTCAGGACGCTAAGGCGCGCGTAACAGCTGGCATGGACTAGGAAGATAGAGTCTCATGCATTTCTTTCATTTTGATTATTTAAATTTGAATATTTAAGTACTTGAATTGTAATGTTTGATTTACAACTGTTATAGTTTTTAAACGCTTCCGCACTTTTTGTAAACTCTGGTTATTATGTTTGTTATAAAGACCAACAAATGTTTTTGAAATTCATATAGAGGTCTTCGCTATGTCTAATGATCTGAGATCCTGGTTTGTCACGTTCCCAAACGGTATGATTCCGTTAGTTGAAATTGGGGGTGTGACACTTCATCCATCACGAGTTCCCTTAAACCACCATGCAAAGGTATCCACAGTCGATTAATGAAATAACGAATTCCATCAGGCTTGACATCTAATTGTGTTTCCATCCCCCGTAAGGATTCATGTACCAAGTTATCCTTTTCTAAGGCTTCCAGCTGAGCACTGCGTACCTTGTCAGGTAAGTCTGTCTGTATCGTCATCATAAGTGCACGAACCCGTCTTGTTCCTGTTGTGTCTTTTCTGCTTAGGGCGTCAGCTACCACATTAGCTTTTCCCAGATGGTACTTGATTGCGCATTCGTAATCATTCAACAACTCGACCCATCGTCGCTGTCTCATGTTGAGTTCCTTCTGATCAAAGATATGTTGCAAACTCTTATGATCAGTGTAAATGGTACACTTGGTTCCATATAAGTAATGCCTCCAAATTTTCAAAGCAAAAACCACTGCTCCTAATTCCAAGTCGTGAGTAGTGTAATTCTTTTCGTGTGGTCTCAGTTGCCTTGAAGCATAAGCAATCACTTTATCACGCTGCATCAATACACATCCCAAGCCCTGTGCAGATGCATCACAATACACCACAAAGTCTTCCATCCCTTCCGGTAAGGACAGAATCGGTGCACTGCAGAGTTTCTGTTTCAATAACTGGAATGCAGCTTCCTGTTTATCCGTCCAGTTATACTTCGTTCCTTTGTGCATAAGAGCTGTAAGTGGTTGAGCGATCTTTGAGAAACCTTCAATGAATCATCGATAATAACCCGCCAAACCAAGGAATTGTCGTACCTCGGTAGGGGTCTTTGGTGCTTCCCAATTCTTAATCGCTTCAATCTTCGCTGGATCAACATGTATGCCCTTTTCATTGACTATATGACCCAAAAATTGAACTTCTCGCATCCAGAAGTCACACTTCAAGAATTTCGCGTACAGTTGTTCTTGTTTCAATAATTCCAACAACAATCGAAGATGTTCAGCGTGCTCCTCCTCAGTCTGAGAATAGATGAGAATGTCATCAATGAAGACAATGACAAACTTATCAAGATAAGGTTTACAAACACGATTCATGAGATCCGTGAATACAGCTGGAGCGTTTGTCAACCCAAATGGCATGACCAAGAACTCATAATGGCCATAGCGCGTCCTGAATGCTGTCTTCGGAATATCTTCTTCTTGAACTCTGAGTTGATGATAACCAGACCTGAGATCAATTTTCGAGTAGTAACTCGAACCTTGCAACTGATCGAATAGATCGTCAATTCTAGGTAACGGATATCGGTTTTTGATAGTAACCTTGTTAAGTTCCCGGTAATCGATACACATACGGAAAGTCCCGTCCTTTTTCTTGACAAATAAGACTGGAGCTCCCCACGGTGAAAAACTAGGTCGTATAAAGCCCTTATCTAACAACTCTTGCAGTTGTGTAGATAACTCTTGCATCTCAGATGGTGCGAGTCGATAAGGCGCCCTAGCTATCGGTGCTGCGTCTGGTGTAAGGTCGATTCGGAATTCCACCTGTCTGATAGGCGGTAATCCCGGCAAGTCTTCTGGAAATACTTCGGGAAATTCACAAACTACTGGGATGTCTTCAATCTTCTTCTCAGCTACCGGCTTCTCAGTTATAAGTGTTATAACTGCTGTATGACCTTTACGCAGACATTTGTGTGCTTTCATACAAGATATGAGACGCAGTGGCGTACTGGTCATTTCGCCTTGTACATACAACGTCTCTCCATGCGAAAGAGGTATACGAACGATCTTTTCATGGCATACTATTTCAGCCTGGTGTTTGGACAACCAGTCCATGCCAATGACTACATCAAAACTGCCTAAAGTGATAGGCATAAGATCAATTTCTAATGTTTGACCCATCAAATCAAGAATACATCCTTTAAAGATTTGTTCAACTACAATTAACTTGCCATCGGCTAATTCTACAGTGTATGGATTTTCTAAGGCAGTGGGACTAACATTTAGCAACTTAGAAAATGAACTAGACATAAAACTCCGGTCTGCACCAGTGTCAAATAACATAGAGGCATAGTGATTATTTAAGAGGAACGTACCCGTGACAATGTTGGGATCCTCCCGTGCCTGTTGTCCTCCAATCACAAACGCCCTGCCCCTAGCACCGTTGTTGTTGTTATTGTTGTTGTTATTGGTGCCATTGCCGTTGCCGTTGCCATTTGCATCGTTAGTTCCGCCTTTCTTTAGTTGTGGGCAATCCTTTTTAAAGTGCCCTAGCTTACCACACTCAAAACAACCCTTCTGTGCGTTGTTCTGGTTGTTATTTTGATTGTTGGAATTGTTTTGCAGCTCTTCGCGACAATCCTTAGCTGCATGTCCTCCTTTGCCACACCGTTGGCACTTAAAGTTATCACACTAATTCCCAGCATGATGAAATCCACACTTGTTGCACTTTGGGTGTTTACCAATATAACCCCCTGATGATGATGACTGCCGACCACTGTTCGAGTTGTGATAAGACTTATTTGAATCCTGCCTTCGATTCTGCTGAAAAGGCTGTTGGTTGAAATTCTTAGAGTTACTGCTTTCCCACTTCCTCTTGTGGTCTCCTACCTTAGTAGCTGATGTTCGTTTAGGCAGAGTTCCCTGTAACACTGCCTGATCAGTCAGTTGGTGCGCTAAACGAACAGCTTGTTGAATCGTTGTGGGATTTGCAGATGTAACCAATCCCTGGATCTGAGGCACCAACCTTCCTATGTACCTCTCTATCCACTTACTGGCTGGAGTAGCCATGTGAGGTAGAAGTCTGGCCAGTTCATGTGACCGAGTCGTGTACTCCTCGATGTTTGACCCCTCCATCTTGAGGTGCCAATACTCCTCCTCCAATTTCTGCATTTCACTACGAGGACAGTACTCCTCCTGGAATAAGGTCTTGAAACCATTCCAAGTTAGGGCATTGGCCTCGCCCAATCCCAATGTTTGAACATTCGAGTTCCACCAAGTCAATGCCGGACCTTCCAAAGTTCCAGTAGCATACTTAACCTTATTCTCCTCAGGACAGTTACACATCTCAAAAACTGATTCGGCTTTTTCAATCCATCGTAGGAGTCCAATGGCTCCCTCCGATCCTTTGAAGTTATGTGGCTTACAGTCCAAGAACATCTTGAACGTGCACGCCTGTGGGTTCACCAATCCCCCTGCTGGACCCTGTGGCCCTGTAGTGCGTGTCTGAACGTAGTTCGCGATTGCCTCCGCGACCCTGTTATTGATCAGCTCATTGAGCTCAGCAACTGTCATCTGTACGTTCTCACCGGCCATTATCTTCCTAGTTAAAAGAAATGTTAGAGTGTTATCAAAGTCCAATGTGAAACGAGTAAACAATACAACAAACATCAAACATGTAATGTAGAAATCAACACAACTGTTGGCAATAAGTAATAGTTTTCAATAGATAATAATCTGATTGGGTACAATACTTTCAAAATCAAAACATAAGTTTTCCAATCATCTAATGTAGGGACACAACCCGCCCCTAATAAGTTTAACTAGATCAGTCCTCCGGATCATCAATAGTGGATTCAGGATCAGAATCAACAGCTGGTGCTGGTTCCTCCCCTTCCTCCTCTTCATCCTCTTTTTCATTCTCCGAGGCCACCAAGTCTTCCAAGGCTACAAGTCTGCCTTCCAGAATCTCAGCTCGGTTCTCAGAATCTTGGAGAAGATCAGTCAACTGGATGATCTCATTTCGCATCTCATTGACCAAGTTGTAAAGGTTATCGTGTCTTTCATTCGCATCCCAGAGTTCCCGAACATTGTACTCAATCCTATCATTTGCCCAGTACAAGTCCTGACGTAGTTGGGCAATCTCCTCTGAATCAGTCCGTTGCCTCTTAGGCTCAGGAACATCCAATGCAGGTGGTGGATGAGTAGAAGGTCCCTCAGCAGGAATCTCCTGAGTATCCTCAGCTGGTTCCTCCTTAGGCTCCTCCTCCGGATCCTCATCCAGATCCTCCTCCGGATCCTCCTCAGGGTCTGAATCATCCCTCTCAGATGGTGGAGGAGATGGAATAGGTGGTGCTGGTGATGATGGTGGTACTGGAGCTAACGGCTCCTCATCCTCCGAATCAATAATGTGTATGTATGGTGCTGATGATGAAGATGCCATGTCTGTTACATAAAACCATATGTAAGTGCAGTGTCATGGAATGTGTAAGCAAGTCTATTACATAATGCCATATGTAATTTCTAAGTGATATGTGTAAGTATGCGTGTCTAATGTCTAACAGTTATAGTCTAAGTCTACAAATGCAAACCTAGTTCGCTATAACCAATGTCTCTGATACCAATCTGTCGCACCCCCAATTTTCAACTAACGGAATCATACCGTTTGGGACGTGACAAACCAGGATCTCAGATCATTAGACATAACGAAGACCTCTATATGAATTTCAAAACATACTTTGGTCTAAAAATGTAATTTCAAAGTTCTACGTTGCGGAAGCGTTTTCAAAATAAAAACAAACATAATAGTTTGTAAACTGAAAATTACAAAACTAACTTTCAAATGTTCAAATCCAAATAACTGAAATATAAAATATGCATGCGACTCGATCTCCTAGTCCATGCTTGCTTGTTTGTGCAACCTTAGCGTCCTGAGAAAACATGTAAGTCAAGTCAACACAAAGGTTGGTGCATTACACAGGTTTAAGCATTCACAAATGTTTGAAACAACAGTTTGAATATAATGCTTGCAGATAACATAATCACACATGCATAGTCACGATAGCTAGTCATTTATACTATTTACATAAGTGGTCGACACCGAAGCTGACTGTTGCATGCTAACGCATGTTTTGCCTTGCCACTATTGTCTAGCACAAACAATAGTAATGTGAATTGGCTAGACAAACGCCGAAAGCCTCTGGAATTTCAGGTAGGAGATAAAGTCATTCTGAAAGTTTCGCCATGGAAAGGCGTCATTCGTTTCGGTAAGCGAGGCAAACTGAACCAACGGTATATTGGACCTTTCGAAATCCTGAAAAGGATTGGTCCGGTGGCATACCAACTCAATTTACCAGCCGAACTCGACGGAGTTCACAACGTATTTCATGTCTCGAACCTGAAGAAATGTTTATCAGATGAGACACTTGTAGTTCCACTGGATGAGATCCAGGTGGATGAACAACTAAGGTTCGTGGAAGAGCCGGTAGAGATCATGGACCGTGAGGTCAAACAACTCAAGCAGAGTAAGATCCCTATTGTTAAAGTTCGATGGAACTCGAAACACGGACCTGAATTCACGTGGGAGCGTGAAGATCAGATGATGCGCAAATATCCCCATCTCTTCAAGCAGACAACGTCGAACGTCGACAACAACAAATAAATTTCGGGACGAAATTCCCTTCAACAAGGGGATGATGTGGCAACCGGAAAATTTTTGTTTCTCAAACACTTTTGCTTCTCAAACACTACCAACAACAACCAAATTTCGGGACGAAATTTCTTTCAACAAGGGGATGATGTGACACCCGTCAATTTCAGGTAAATTGCGACTCTTACATTCTTTACATTTCACATTCATACTTGTTGCATTTCATTTAATTATGTTTAATTAGATGAGTTGAACACAAACGACTACGAAATGATAGTTCGAGGAACTATCGAATCGTACATTGCACATTGGTTTTGGAAACCAAGTATGGCAAACACAACACTAACACAAAACAATAATTCGGGGAATTATTGAATTGTGCATTACACATTGAGTAGGATTAATCAAACGTGCAAACACTTCGTTAGACACGAGCACAAACTATCAAAGATAATTCGAAGAATTATCGAAACACACACGAGTCTCACGAACGTTGGTGATCAACCAAACTTATGTGCTATTATATGATTATGTGCTAAACATGTGTTAGATGTTTAGGATAAACGTTAGGAATCGAGTACGAACGAAATCGTATCATCGAAGTTGAAAAACATGAAATTGGACCCGTCGCGGTACGCGACAACCCAATCGCGAAAGGCTTCACGATACGCGAAGCAAACCAGGAGTCGAGACTCCCGAATCCCATCGCGGTACGCGATAAATATTTTGATCGGCCTTCACGGTACGCGAAGGCCATGCAGATCAAATTTTCTTTAAAAACCAACCCCATTCATTTCCAATCGGTTTTCCCTCATCTTCTCCGAACTCTCCCTTACTCTCTCGATCAAAAACACTGGAAACCAACCATCTAAGCCTCTGGAATCATCATTGAGATCGTCTTGGAGCATCTTGAAGCCATTGAAGCTCAAAGGGAGCTCTTGGAAGCCATCCACAAGTGAAAACTCCACCATCAGCCCTTGTAGCTTCTGTCCAGATCAAATCTCACCATCAAGGAGCTCCTAAGGTAGTTTTAAACGTTTTCCTAGTGTTAGATCGTACATGCAATGGGTAATAACCCACATGCAACTCCATTTAGTTATTGTGCTCGGACGTGTTGGTGATTTTATTAGTATATTGTTATAGATCTTCTGATTTTATAGTTTAGAATGTTAGATTTGAGTTTGATTGAGTTATTGGTTGATTCGATAATGTATTGGTACACTTGCCATAAAAGGAAACTTTTATGTTGCAAGTCTTGGATTTGTGATAATCTAGACATGTTAGACATGTCTAGATGTTGTTAAATGAGTATTGGAGTGTTTAGAAACACATTGGGATATTTTATTGTCAAAAACACGATTTTGTGAAAACTTGCTATAAAAGGAAACTTTTAAAAATCAAAAGAGGGCTTTTGATGTTTTAAAGTGTTTTGATGAACTTTGGTCTTTGAAATATGTTTAGAAATGATTTTTAACATATTTAGAAACTTCGTTTTGTGAAAACAAGCTTTTAAACGGATACTTTCCAAATAAGGAAACTTTATTTGGGCAAAACGGCGTATATGATGATTTATGCGCCGACGATGCGTTTTAAATGTTAAAACATGATTTTATAAACATATTGGAAGTTATTAGTTTTATGAAATGGGATTTCATAACCACACTTTCCTAAACCGGAAACTTTCTAAAAATGGTAACTTATGTGGTTAGAGTCATAGTATGCATTTTGGTGTCTTATGTGCATTAAGGCACATAAACACAACAACCGTGTCACCAACGATTCGTCGAGTCTCACTAGTCAACACGCACACACTCGGTTGAGCACACCGACACTTGGAGTTGTATGGGATACAACACAACACAGAACACATACTCATACCTATATGGTTATAGGTGCATACTAGCAGGTGCTAGCTCTCGCAGACGCGAACACACTTACAACCGGAACTACTCTATCAGGTGAGTTCACGGCTCCTTTTACTTTTCTACCTTTGGGGGAGAAAACATAGCATGCTAAATTGTTTTACAAACAACAACTCATTTTATTTGCATATGGACATGCTCTATCACTATATGTATATGTGTGGACCACATCACAACTAAAAGACCTCGCGATACTCCACGGACCATTAGTAGCGCGTAGCGCCTAGCGTGGTAATCTTGAATAGTACTATTTGGGCCTGATAAGCCCCACCCATCGCGCCTGGGAGGCCAACCAGACTGTAGGTCGGAATGGGTGCAATATTGACCAACACTTTGCCATTGTCTTGTGATGGACATGGCGGGAGGTACAACTGTCAGCTTCGGTACGACCCCGCATATAATATAACTGTATTAACTAGCTGTCAATCCATGCTGCATTGTAATAATATGTAAATCGCAACTGTTACTTTAAACATTGGATGTTTATTGCTCATGAAAAACATGTGCTCTCACCAACCTTTGTGTTGACCTTTTACTCGCATGTTTTCTCATGTAGCTAAGGCACGCGCACAAGGATTAGGATGCTAGGCTGGAGTCGCATGCATCTGCTTATGAGTCTTAGACTATTAAACATTTGTTAACATTTTGTTATGTTACTTATTGTATTGATAAACAACTTTAATCGCTTCCGCAAATCATGAATGTTAAACTGTTTTGTTAATTTCTACTTTACTTCCGCAACTCTGATTTTACAAACGGTTTTATCCAAGTTATTGGATGTACGTATGAAACCAGACATGTAGGTCTCGCAACGTTGTGTGACCGGAGACTGCGATCCTGACAATCAGTTGTTGCTCGCGCCCCGTTCGGGACGGGATTTCTCGGGGTGCGACAAAAAGGAAGTCGAACAACACAAGGAGTCCTGTAATGAATATCGTATCCGAATATACGCCATGAAGCTTCACATGCAGATAGATATCAACAATCATAATATTCCTTGATTTCGTCAGTTGATTCATCATGAATTTGTTCATTTTGATTTTTGCTAACATAAATGGTAGCTCTATCAGGTCCTTTGTTGATGTATTTAAACAAATACTTGATAGACGAAGCTTGGTTACACCACTCAATGTTAATATGGGCCTGGTATCTTTTCAAAAGAGTTTTGTTGTACGGAACAACGCTTCTATTATCTAACTTAACTCCAGACTTTTCAACAAAAAATCCAGAATCTCTTCTTCTGTAAACTGGATAACCGTTGGAATCAGTTGATGACCTCTCAGAAAATTTCTTTGGGAATTTTTTTGAACACTTCTTATCAATCATTCATGGGCAATTCATATTATGAGCACCACATGGACCATGCATCATGAGTTCTTTGACAAGAGAATATAACTCTGGATCTTCATCCTTATCAGGAATTTCTGCTGAAATAATCGGATCAACATGTTCAACAGAAGACAACTTATGATCAGCTTGCATAAAAACACATACATGTGCATGAGGCAAACCACGTTTCTGAAATTCCAGAGTGTAAACAACTAAAAAGACATTGGAAAATAACGTATTAGTCAATATAAAAATGAAATATAATATTTTGATAAATGATTATTTTCAAGCTTTAATTTTAGGTTATTTGTGTACATATGAAAAGTTACTTAATGTCATAACAATGTAAACTTAGAGGTTGGTCATCGAAAAATTATGTTAAAGTTTAGAAATAGGAACATGTAAGTTTATTGTCAATGCAAGTGTGAAGGTTTATGCCTTTATATGTTAGTTTTAAAAAAAATAAAAATAATTTTTTTATATGACATCAATCAATTATTTTTTATATGACATATTAAATAAAATTTAAGATATAATTATTACTACTAAAAAATAATTGAATTTAAAAAATTTCTTGTAATATACCTGCTTGAACTTTGCCAAGTAAATGATTATCCTTTATGTCCTTGATAAATGAATCAAACTTTATTTTGAACAATCTGCATAAGATGTCTGGTCTATCTTCAGGATTCAACATTGTATCTTTAAGAAATCTTTTTACTTCAGGCCATTTTGGGTTGCATGTAATGGTAAGAAAAAAATCTGGATATCCATACCATTTGCAAAGAGACATGGCATCTAAGTAATTTTGAGTCATGTACCGTGTACCACCGGTAAAAGAAGAAGGTAATATAACCTTTTGTCCAATTGAAGATATGTCAACATTTGCTTGATTCTAAACCTTACGTATCAACCAAAAATTGTTGATACGCATCATTGTGTACGCATCAACCAAAAATTGTTGGAAAAGCCTTCGCGAGTTTAAAATTAATGAAAACTTTTGCACTCTATCTTGGACTCTGAAAGCAAAAAACTCTCGCATTGTACATTTTGGTCTCTTGCTTTTTTGTGTAGAAATAACATCTCTATGAGGAATGTCAATCCGATAGCCATCTTCACCATATGGAAACAACAATGGATACTGGAGTGCAAGATAAGAAGGATGTAATTCACTTATATGTTTTAGGGCTCCGGATCGAGTTTGAACAACAATATCTTTACTTTCAATACAATCTCCACTATCTCCTACAATTAAAGCAGCAACTTCAGAAGCAGTTGGTAGGTTGTATGTCCTTCCATCCTTTTGTCTTTTTGCAATAAGGCGTAGCTTTAGGTCTAAATGCTCATTTTCCTTGAAAGAATCTCTTACCATTCTGTAGCATTTAACCAATTCATTATTTGAATCAAGCATTTCCTTCAATAACTGAATAATTTGAACATCTATCAAATCCTCATTTGATGTAGATCCATCCTTTGGTTCACTGTAAATATTTACAAGTATCAACCAGTTAGTAAATACTTTATATTTATATACATATATTAAAAAATCAATTAAATATGTAAATACTTACCGAAATACATTTTGCCTATTTGATATCTCATTCTCGGTATCATATATGTATAATTGTGAGAACCTTGGCTTTGCTCCATTTTCAGGTAGAAGACTTCCAATACTATGATAATTTTGACCACTTAGTCTGAAAATGAATGGAGTTTTACCTTTATTAATGGATGAATCAATCTTTCCACCCATTGACGTAAACGAAAACATTGAATTATATCGTCGGATGTTCTTCAAGAAATACTTGCTTCTAGAATCCAGAGAAATATATAGATTTTTAAAATTTGGTTCCGGGTCCTTTAGATCGGGAAGTTGAACCTTGCCATAACCGCAACAAATTGAATAAGTGTTTTTTACTTGACTTCTGTTTCCTCTTATGCCTTCATCTTTCCATACCTTTGCATCACATTTTTCACATACAAAAGTTTGGTCACCATGATCCAAGTAATCTGTAGCAAAACATAATAAATTATTATAAATCTATGACGAAAGATGGTAAGGTAATATATTAAAAAAAATTCTTTTGTTTGAAATATTATTTTACCTTTAGAGATGCCTAAATCTATGTTTATAATGGTTGGTCCAACATTAGTTTCTTCTTCTGATGCCTAAATCTATGTTCATATGAATAGGGGATATATCTCCAATTCTTCCTCTTAAGTTAAGATTTGATGATGACAAATTGGACAATTCAGATGTAGAAGTTTTTAATTTTCTACTATCCAAATAATGTTTTCTAACTTTTCGTCTGTCCCGAGAGTAACTGCATTCAACGTCATTGTTTTGGGTTGAAAAAAGAATAAAATAAAAAATCAAATCATAACAATATTATAATTTTTTGGAAATGTAATTTATGAAATTTATTTAAGATGAAACAGTAAAATGTGTAAGCCAAAAACATTACCATTTGTGATGTTAGATAAAGGATATCTGATGTTTGTGTTCCAGTCAGTAGACGCATATTTTGCATATTCACTAACAGCTGCAGATCGTGGGTTATTCGATGATGTGAAATTAGTTACGCAAATGAGAGCACATGCTGTAAAATTAGTATAATTATCAATTAAAAAAAGACACTTATCATGTTATAACGCTAAATTGTTAAAAAAAAAAAAACCTTACATTTAGATTAAATATTTTGTACGCATCATTTTAAAAGAATGACTTACATTTGTAACAATGTATCATACTTAGATTGGGTGTTGAAGGTGTTTGTTCAACATTTGACAAGGAAGATTTTGCCGTTGATCTTCTGCTATCCATATATAATTTTCTTAATCTTCTTCTTTCTTTAGCTTGACTAAAACCCATGTTATTATTTGAACCTAGAAAACATAAACAGTAAAAAAACTGAAATAAGAATTATACTATAAAAAAATTGGTTATGGTATAGGGTTATTGAAAAATGAAGACGTTTTCGAAATAACTTACCGAAAGTAATGTCAGATAATGGATTTCTATTGTTTGTGTTGGAAGGAGTGCATGCAAAAGTTGCACTTTGATACAGGAAAGATGTATTTGTAATGATATTTTGTGAACAAAATCCAACATTTCCAAGATCATATGAAGATGTAAAGTTAGTCATACAATTGTGACCAACATCTAACAAATGGCAAAGGTAAACGCAAGAATAAGCAAATTAAATACTTTTATTTAAAAAATAAAAAAAAATTAATCAAATTATAAATTATGTGCACATATTATTTTACAAAGTATGCATGTGTTGACAAAAAATGTTACTTACATCTTAAAATCTGTTGTGCAGTTGTATTGATTGTACCAAATTTTTCTTTGGCATTTGATGAGGAAGAGTTTTCATTTGATTTTCTAGTATTGCAATTATTTTTTCTCACTTTTCGCCTTTTTGTATGCTCAGTAGAATCCATGATATCTTCTATGTCTGGAAAAAAATTAACAGTAAAAGAATTAAAATAAGGAAGAATTTCGTATATTTTCTAAAAGATACAAAATTACGTATCTTTTGTGCAATTGAAGATATGTTTAACATTTGGTTGTTTTTGAATTTCACGTAACTTTTCATAACACCCACAATTGAAAAAAAAATTACATATGAAATGTACCATATGAGTTTAAAATTAAATTAAATGGTTATAATCTAAAATTTTAATAAACGAATTTTTATTTTGAAAATGTGGATAACAACAGTCAATACAAGTGGCCCATACTTGAAAATATGATAGAAATTGAATGCGTAATTTATAAAACATGCAGATACACATTAGCTAATTTTGGTGATATTTCAAAATGAATAAAACATCCAGATACACATTATTTATATTTTTTATTAATATGATAATCGAAATGATAGGATGCAATCGAAATTACGTATCTTTAAAAACATATTTTTTTAGGAGTATTGTATATTATGGATTAAAAAGTTGTTGTTTGACAATATATGTTATTTTTCGATTTCGAAATGTTATATGTAACTCTCTTTTAAGATAATTATATGTTTAAATATATAATTGTTAAAGTAAATATTTTGTAAATATAAAATGTCTCTTTTTAACTTAAATGCGTAATTAATTTAGAAAAATTGGTACAAACTATTTATGTAATGCAATAATGAATTATTGACAAAAAATCGGAATACAAAAATATAGAAGAATTATATGGTAAATTATGTTTATTATGTATGGTTTATTATGTGTGTGATTGCCAAAATTTTTAATATAAATTAAATAACGAATTCGTTACCTGGTTCAAAGAAGGAAGAGGCATTGAAGCTGTGATTCTGTGAAGCAGGCCGCAGGGGCGAGGGATGCAGGGGCGAAGCCGTGGCTGTCGGGCTGGCGTGCTGTGTTGCGGTGCTGGTGCCTGGTGCTGCCGACTGCCGTGAAGACTGGGGCGTGGCCCATTTATCTATACAATGTAAAATTGGTGTGATATTAAAATTATTTTAAAACTTACGGTTGTAATTTTGACCCATTTATGTATACTTGAATCAATTTGGATTGTATATTATTTTAATTGATCAAACAGACCAGGAATAAAACATTTGTTAAAAAATGAACTATAAAACGATTTGAATCGTTTCTAATAATCATTTTATACATACAACATCCTAAATTCGCATTATTTTGATTCATATCGTAACAGTAGAAACGAAGCATACAAATGAAAAGAAAACAACAAATGCAAAAAAAAATACCACTTAAAACTACTTATTATTTATCATAAACCAAAAGTGGAGACAAACCTTGATATTTTTCAAATCAATAAATGATTTTGCCATTGGCATCCCTTTAATATCAAATTCAACATTAAAACTACATACTAACTCCCAATGGGTTATGTAGTTAACATCCTCACATTAGTCACATATAGTTTCCTCAAGAGCTTCCTCTTTAAAAATTTAAAAATTTCAAAACAAACAGAATAATTTGTGAAGCCTTAATTTAAAAATTTACAAACAGAATACTACAATGAATTATAAATACTTCAAAACAAAAACCAATATTGAATCATAGGTCATGTGCATCAATATAAAACATGCAATCAATAAAAAAAACAATACGAATTATAGTTGCATATGAATCCTAAGTTATAAACCATATCAATAAAGACATGCAATCAATATAGAATCTCAGGTCATGTGCATCAAGTGTGTTAAAGTTCAGGTTCAGACCGTTTTAAGGGCAAAATGTGAGCCAAACAACTTTTAATGGTTTTTGATCCTCACAAAATAAAAACAAACCATTGAGTATTGAAGCTAAACCATGAAAGATTTGGTTTCGCGGTTTGAATATTATTTTTCTTAGATTTACTTATTCAAGAATGAAAAAATAAAGCAATACTAACATGAGTGCAAACTTCATAAAAAATACATATGTAAGCTCTGATATGTTCTTACCCATCCAAAGTTATAAACTGATAGCAAATGAAATTACAACTTTAAAAAAATATCAGAATGATTGAGCAACAACAACCTTGAGGAGCCGAAGCAACTGATATATCACTCAGTTGAGGCGATCAGAATTAAATTTGAATTTTTAAAGAGCAACAATCAACATGGCCCAAACAATTACCAGTGTTAGTATTCATAATAAACAGAGTAATTAGATAGATTCGATGAACACATCAGCCTAGTAACATATTAAAACATAACATAGTAATCATCTTGATAAATGATTTAATAAACTTCACCCGTGTAATTTGGTAAAATTAAGACATCAAAATAGTAAATCTTCATCATAAAAATGAAATGGTACTTTACTAATTTGTTACCAACATAGCTAGTTACACACGAAAGAAATCCTAAAAATGAAAAAAAAACGAACAATAGAAAAGGAACATGGAGATATAAGAAACCATAAATCAAACAGAAAGTGGTAATCTAACATTGAGTGATTGTACGAAGTTAACTATAAAGGTTAATAACAATTTAAACCTAAACCATTTTTCAACAAAATGGTATATTGATTGTATAAAATTACTGAATTTGATAAAACCAAGATTAACAAATTATGATCAAAACCCAAATTGAAAATAAACATTATTATCAAACAGAAAGATGAGTAAGTTTAAAGGAAATTATCAACCACAATAAAAATTCAGAAACAAAATTGTACCTTAATGAAGTGCCAACTCAAGTGCATTTGTAGTCATGTCCATCATCACCCTCATAAATCAAATTCATAATTTTCAATAAACAACATGATTAAATAATATAAAATAGTGCCGTAAATTACATTGTATAAAACATAAATAACAATAAGCATATTTGAATTCGAAAGGGCGAAATGTTTTACCTTCTCATGTTGAGTCCATTGTTCAATTATCAAGCAAAATGGTTTTCTTGTAAAGCATTTTATACAAACATAAGAGCAAAATATTTCACTTATAATGCAGCCGACTCATTAGCTATGACAAACTGAGTCAAACCACCATAAAATTTATAAATGCTGGAAAGCCCTATAAACACAAACGATCAATTAAGCTGCTATTATCTACCAACATGATTGAAGAAATTGAAAAATTTTATCTTATTTCACCCAATCAAGGAGTTGTCTTGATTAAGACAGGGTGATTGTACGAAATTAAGTATAAAGGTTAATAACAATTTAAACCTAAACCATTTTTCAACAAAATGGTATATTGATTTTTAAAAATCACAAATTACGATAAAACCAAGATTAACAAATTATGATCAAAACCCAAATTGAAAGTAAACATTATTATCAAACAGACACATGAGTAAGTTTAAAGGAGATTATCAACGACAATAAAAATTCACAAACAAAATTGTACCTTAATAAAGTGTGACATCGATATGTCCAACATCAATCCCCAACTCAAAGGCATTTGTAGTCATGTCCAACAAAATAGTCATGTAAAGGGTTATATGTGAAATAAAAAACCAAAGTTGAAATTAAAATGAAATCATAAAGAACAATGTATATGGATTTATAAAGCTCTATCTGTTTTGTAAGAATTAAGTAGCAAGAAGAATAATATGACCTGAAGAAGTGTCAGAACCATCATAAAATTTATGAATGCTGGAAAGCCCTATAAACACAAATGATCAATTGAGCTGATATTATCTACCAACATGATTGAAGAAATTGAAATATTTTATCTTATTTCACCCAATCAAGGAGTTGTCTTGATTAGCAACACAGGATGATTGTACGAAATTAACTATAAAGGTTAATAACAATTTAAACCTAAACCATTTTTCAACAAAATGGTATATTGATTTTTTAAAATTACTGAATTTGATAAAACCAAGATTAACAAATTATGATCAAAACCCAAATTGAAAATAAACATTATTATCAAAAAGAAACATGAGTAAGTTTAAAGGAGATTATCAAGAACAATAAAAATTCACAAAGAAAACTGTACCTTAATGAAGTGTCACATGAATATGTCCAACAGAAATCCCCAACTCAAGTGCATTTGTAGTCATAAAATTTTCAACCAAAAAACACATATAATAACAATCTGCGTGAAACATCTTATAAAATTGATGAGTTAAACTGAAGACCCCTAAATAAATTTTAGGGTTTTCTTATACGACGAAAATAGAGGATGATACAAACAAACAATTTTAAAAAGATGTTATACTAACCTGTAAGCAAGAAATGATTCAGCGTAGGATGTAGCAGAAGGAGATGAATCGATATACTGCCGAAGAGGATGGGGCTTTACGTGATTTTCACGGATCTGGATCGCGATTTAGCGGATAAGATGTAGTCGTTTGAGATGGATCCAAAACTGCCGACGAGGATGGGGCTCTGATGATCTCGACGGACGTGGATCGAGATTGAGCAGATGATGAAGGTGGCGTCGAGGATCTTTTTGGGAGGAAGAAAGATTAGGTTTTCATATTTGAGTTATGTGCGTTTGGGGAAATTAGATGGAAACGGGTATACCGGGTACAACTTCTAAGGTCCGCGTGTTTTAGTTTTTGAGAAATCACGTAAACCTGCCATGTGGCATTTTAAGGCTTTCATCCAATCATATTTTGCCATTTGTCATCTGGTTTAACCAGCGAACGACATGTGGCGGATTGTTATTACTTTATTAGGTAGTATAGATTTTTTTTTATTTTTGGTAACATTGCAAGTGGACCTTGTTAATAGGTATTTCCAATGTTTTAAAAACCGGTTCGAACCGGCCGGTTCAATCGTCTGCCGCTTACTAATCCGGTACGAAACCCTCCGGTATTATGCAGGTTCCTTCAATCAATCGTGCCGGCGGTTTAATCAGGTTTTATCGGTATTTTCGGTTTTAAAAAAACACAAAATTTCAGCATTTAAGCGATTTTCGGCTTTTAAGCGGTCGTGAACTTGATGCGTTTAATACGCCAATGTCATAATCCTATTATGAAATTTTATTTAAAAAAAAATTATTAGAATTTGAGTACTTTTAGATTATTTTGGATGAATTTGAGTACATATTGAATTGTTTTTGGATGAATTTGTATACCTTTTGGAAACTTATTTGAGTATAAGTTGTATTTATATAGAACTAGGTTAGTATCCCGTGTGTTACACGTGATGAATAAAAAAATATAATAAATAATTATCGATAAAAATTTAAACAATATAAGAAGATTTTTTAATATAAAATAATTATATTATTTTTTTAACACTATAATTTTTTCAAATTTTATTTATTTAATTTTTTTTGTTTTAATTTTCTTTTTGAAAATTCAGTATTTTATAATAATTGTTTTTTTTATAAAGTGTGTTTTTTGATATTAATATATTTTTAATGTATTAAAAATCTTTTTTTTTTCTTAATTCAAAACATGTATTTAATAGGTGAGAGATGAGGGAAAAACAAAATTAAGGTGCTCTAGGAACATGACAAGTGTCCATAGAAACCTTTATTTATTAGAATAGATAGATTTAATGGTTAATTAGCGTGTCCGGTTGAAACATCCGCTACAACCCAATTTAACCGGTTGAACCATTTTAGAGTCAAACCCAGTACGCCTAAAATACCGGTTTTTAAAACATTGTTTATTTCCACCCTTTGTTGTCAACACGAACCACGCTGGTGCAGTGGTGCTTATAATTGCAATGAGTTACACAGTAGTAACAGGTATTTATAACCGGCGCAACGAAATCGGAGCTTGCGCCTTTCAGCTATCTGAATTTCAGTTCATCGCGGTTGATGTGTGCATTTGATTTCACCTAAATCGTCTTCCTTATTATCAATTTGAGCTTCGACCTACGTATAATTGTTTTCCAGGTTAATTTGCAATCATCTTATTGCCGAATTTTGAAGGTTTTCTTCACGAACATTGATCAATAGCAGTCAAAAGTTAGCAAAACAAAATCGCAGAGATTCGTCGACGACAATCAAGAAAGGTATGCATATAGATTCATATATCACAATTTGAATATACGAAATTGTAGATCTGTTGTGGCGTAAATCCTAATGCCTAAAATTGAGTTTAATTGTGCAATTTAATGCTGATCATTGATCGATTTGAATTCGATTCTCAGTGTGTAAGCTTCCTTATGAATTTGATCCACGTGATTTGAGGGATTTGAAGATTTAAGGTATAGATGGCCTGGTTTAGCGGGAAGGTTTCGTTAGGGAACTTCGCGGATATAGCTGGAGCAGTTAATAAGTTAAGTGAGAGCGTGAAGAACATCGAGAAAAATTTTGACAGTGCTCTTGGATTTGAAGAAAAGGCTAGCGGTGCTACTTCCACTACTGAAGGTGAGTACATCTTTGCTTGATATGTCTTGCCGTTATAGTTGAATCAATTTCTCATTCTCATTGCACTTTTCCGCACAAATGGAATACAACCATTAGAGTCGTTAATTTCTGGGATTGCAGTTCTCAACTGGCCATTTAACTTTGGACTAGTTTTTTGATATGATTAAATTGCCTATGTTAATGTCAATTGCAATCATCATATCAAATCTGGAGCACTTAAAATTGAAACAAAAAGTTGAAATCAAATGTTACCAACATTTGATGTTGAATGTGCATAGTTCTTGGCATTAAATCCACAAAAGAAGCACCAATAATTAAGAGCAAAATAGGAAGCACATAGAATGAGTTTCCCTTGTGCTACAATTAATTCAATGTTGAAAAGGAGAATGTACGATTACTTGTCGAGTTTTTTAAATAACCTCCAATAATGATGACATGAGGGAAGTTTGTCGACCCAAATCTATGACTATATGTTTCTAATAGTGACTATGGGTGAATGTCTATTTTAATTTTAAAAATTTCCAGACTAGGAACTTTGCAGTATTGTTGGGAAGTCTCATCAAAAATTTATTATAAGTTCATGGGGTAAGGGAGACAGGGAGTATAAAACATTAATTTTTCAAACCAAGGAAAACAATAATTAAGTTTGTTTTGATGCAAAATTGTGAACTTCATTTCACATAATATTCTTTTTTTTTTCAAGGTTAAGGAAAAATTTAGCCTTGAATTATCTTTTGACATAAATGCATGAATAAGTCTATATTCTTGAGTCACAGACTTACAGATGGCAAAATATGTCTCCTGGTCACCCTTATAGTAACAGAACATTTTGCCTCAATTGCTATACATTTCCCAGAACTGGGATAAACTAAAACAGATACATTATGGAATGACCTATGAACTAGTTTATATATGTGGATGGGTGGTTTAGGAAAATATGTTGAATAATTTGGTGGTCTTCAGTCTTCACATAACATTATCCCTAAAAAAAATACCTGTGAATATCTGTTTTCATGCAAACATTTTAATGATTGTGATGTTGAACTGTTGATAAACTGACCATGTCAAGAGAGGTGAGGGCTATGTTTCCCTCCCTGTTTTTATGCTACTAAGTGTATTTAGTAAACTGCCTACTAGCTTCAGGGTCGTGACCCACTGACATAATGAATTTTATGTGACAAAAAGGTGAGGATGACCCTGCTAAATCCATGGAAAAAGTTGAATCTTCAGGTTCTCAGTCTTCGTCTTCTTCTCAAGAAAAAGAAGGGCCCAAAGCTAATAATATACGTGATTTTGTGAGAAAAGAAAATTTAGAAATTCAGCATAAAGAACAAAACCACCCTTCAGAAATAGATATCTCTGAAAAACCTCCGGAAATAAATATTATTAATAGTGAGAACTCAGATGTTTCTGACAAACCCCTGGAAACAAATGTTGCATCTTCTGATAATGCAGAAAATGTTGCTGAAAAATCAAATATTGCAATATCTGATGAAGTAACTACCTCTGCTGCTGAAGTTGATTCACAAGCAGATTTAAGTGTGGATCATGCTGAGCAGTCAGAGTTTGTGGGCAATGTTGTAAGAATGGATGACTCAGAAGTTGGGTCTTTAAACAAGTCAATACAAGAGGAGTCAACCGATTACGTTGAACAAGTTGTGAGTACATCCGAGCTAAATGAAGTGCACCCAGCTTTTGATTTCAAGTCAGAAGAGGCTTCACATGAAGAACCTATTCCTGCAGTTGAAGTAGTGAACCCATCATTTGATGGTCAAACTGGAACTTTGTCAGAGCTTAATGAAGGTCAATCGATCACACCTGAGGAAATTAAAGTTTCTGAAGAAGGCCAACTGCATTTAATACAAAATTCAGATGATGTATCTGTGACAATTTCCGAAGTGGTTACAAAAAAAGATGATTCAAGTTCTATGGCTGAACTAGAGAAGGTGACCCGGGAGATGAAAATGATGGAGACTGCACTTTTAGGGGCTGCTCGACAAGCTCAGGTATCAAAATTTTAATTTTTGGTTTATGAAAACTAGATTCTGGATTCACTCTTTTACTAGGTCAACTCTTTAAAAGGAAATTTGAAGTCATAGGAAATGAAGTTATTTTAACAGTAAATGAGAAGCATTTGCCCATTTATTGTTATGAGCGTTAAACTGATCATCCAAGATTCTACCCTGGTTCTTTTCCAGATTTAAGTTTTTGCTTAAGATGAGACTGATTCAATTTTTTTAGATGCAACTGACGATGTGATTCTAATATGTCTGGTCAAATTTTGTAATAGATTATGAGATCATCTTCTTTTTGTCCATGTTTATTAATCATATCTCTAAAACTTTGTTATATTATAGACTGGATGAAAATAGTTACACCTTTGAGCTAGTGTGGATTTTGATGAAATATTTTAATTATGAATTAATCCAATACTGAGATCCGAGAAGCCCATCCCTCTTAAATCATTGTAATGCTTTTATATTATTAACTAGGTAAATAACCCATGTATTACACAGGTTGAACAAAAAAAATATGAAATAGTTAATAATAGTAATTTAAAATTATAATTTGATTTTTTAGATAAAAATGATAGAAATTAAATTAGGCATAAGTTAGTATTTTAAATAATATAATAACAATATTATTTTTTTAAAACTTTTTTCGAAAAAGTTTGTTATTCTATTTTTACAAAATTGGTTTGTAAAAATGTCATTCTTTTTACAAAAATATAGGATACTTCTACGTATTACACGAATTAAATAAAAAACATTAAATATTTAGTAATAAGAATTAACAATTTTAAAAATAATATTTTGAGATAAAATATAATTGAAAATACATGTAAGTAAACAACGTAAGTAATAAAATAATATAATTTTTTTCTAGGTTTCATGTTTTAAAAATTTTTGTTTTTTGAAAAAAATTGTTCTAAAAAAACTGTTTTTGTAAAAAGGTCATTTTATAATATATATCTCATTGTTT
The DNA here is from genome assembly GCA_009363875.1 of Mikania micrantha. Classification (NCBI taxonomy): domain Eukaryota; kingdom Viridiplantae; phylum Streptophyta; class Magnoliopsida; order Asterales; family Asteraceae; genus Mikania; species Mikania micrantha. The sequence continues at coordinate 33,067,197 of CM018691.1, read as the reverse complement.
AAATTTTTCTAAAAATATAGATTTTACAAATTTTTTATTTAAAAAGACCATTTCTAAATAGTGCGTTGTCTTAGAAAAAAAATCATATTTTATAAAAATAACATATTTTATAATAATTTATGTTTTTTTAAATGTGTGATTTTAATAAAAGATCTTTTTTTATAATATTTTAAGAAATATTTTGTAAGTTTAAAGTATTATATTAGTATTTAATAGGAGAGAATGGCTGGAAAATAAGTATGTAGATGCTTTAGAAATGTGGTATGTGTGCAATTTATTTTTATTTTTGGTATAAAGATTTGTTGAAACTTGAAAACACCTTCTAGTCATCTAATGTGTATCTTTAATTGGCTAAAATGTTGAATTCGCTTCTGTATCTGGGAGATTTTTTTTCTAACATTTACTTTAATCTATGATTATTCTTTTAAGTATCATCATCATCATCTGTTAACAGGCAAAAGCTGATGAAATTGCAAAGCTGATGCATGAAAATGAGCAACTGAAGTCTATAGTTGAGGAACAGAGGGTAGGTTTAGTAAGTCATTTATTGCCAAAAGTGTATGATTACCATTAGTAGACCCACATACCCACATACAGCTGTGTTCTTTGTGTAACTAGTTACTCTAAAAAATTAATGGAGTTTAAATGTAAACTATGTTTAAACTGCTATGCATATTCTGCAGATTGCTTCTTCCTGTCTACTGTAAAGTTTTATTTATTTCATGAATTACGTGAATAACATGTAGTTCTTTAGAGGTTTTGCTACCATAAATACTGTTTCCTAATTATTTACTTCAAAATGGGTGGGTCAAAAGAGCTGAATTGGGATTTCACATGTGGTATGTGTGAGCTAAAATAGGAAATTTTTTGGACAGGTCAAAGTGGGTTGATGACAATCTGACTTTTGAAATAAAATGGTTAGCAGGTTTTTATGCTTTTTGTTACTCAATGGGTGACTTTTGACCCATCTCAACTGTTTAGATATTAACTATTAGTTTATTTGAAATTTACCTATTTGACCTTTTAGAAACAAAGTAAAACCTGAATTTGACCTGTTTGCCATGGTTGAAATTGATGGGTCACTCTTGAATAGTCAAGGGACTATTAATGTAATCGGTTGTTTATTAATTAAATGGAATAGATTAATAAATAGATTAGAAAGTCGAGCTAATCTCTAATGGAATTGAGATAAGCTTAAAGTACTAGGAATCAGGATTTTTAAATCGAATAGATAGGATTCTATTATTATAAATAGGGATGTTTTATGATGGAAGAAAATATGTTCTTGAATAAAATAATTGGAGAAGGAATTCCAGTTAATTGTGGTGTTTGTTTTTGTCGATTGAGTCTGGTACCAATTAAAACAATTGGTATCAGAGCTGTGGTGAAGGAACGACCGGTAGCACTTGCAGATCTAGGAACGAGATCAGGCGCCGACTCAAAGACGAACCAAGCACACCAGTGAAAATCAGAAGGAAAGCTCGAATGGCAGAAGGCAAGAACGGAAATCAACTGGCGACAATCCAAGGAGGGAGTATGTCATTCCAGTGCCCTGTCCTAACGTCATCAAATTACCCAATTTGGTCACTTAGGATCAAAGCAATATTCCGGGCACATGGAATATGGGAAGCAATCGACTCGGGAGTCAACGTCGACCCAAGGAAGGATAACTCTGCTATTGCGTACCTATACCAATCTCTCCCCGAAGATTTGGTACTTCAGGTCGCACATTGCACGCGTGCGAAAGAAATCTGGGATGCGATCAAAACCAGGCACTTGGGAGTTGAACGTGTCATGGAAGCCAGGCTACAAACACTGAAGGCAGAGTTCGAAGCGGCAAGAATGAAGGAGAGTGAGAAGATCGATGACTTCGCAGCCAAACTTTCAGGTATCGCATCAAAGTCTGCTTCACTAAGGTCAATCATCGAAGAAACCACTTTGGTAAGAAAGATCCTAACTGCAATACCTGAAAGATTCTTGAATATGGCGGCCACGATCGAACAACTAGTTGATCTAAAAACCGTGAATTTTCAAGAAGTCGTGAGAAGATTAAAGGCATATGAGGAAAGAACTGCGGGGAAGAGTTCTAACGCCAACAACGATCAACCGTTACTTTCCAAGGAAGAATGGGTTGCCAAACAAAAACAAGAAAGAGGAAACGGACAAGGCAGAGGTACCCAAGGTAGAGGCAGAGGACGAGGCAGATCAGGAGGACGTGAAGGGGGTCTGGTCGGGGACAACCAAATAGAGAAGATAATCACTTTGGAGAAAGACCCAAGAAGGACAGGTCAAAACTGCAGTGTTTCAGGTGTGACGGCTATGGGCACTTCTCGGCTGATTGCCCAACTCGAAAGGAAGGAGAACAAGCCAACCTGGCTCATGCTAACCCGACCCACAGACTCGATGATGATGGGCCAACCCTCCTGATGGCTATAGAGAAGATCCACTTGACTGAAGACAGAGTATTTCCACAAAGGTATGAAACAAACGCTCAAGAGACTAATGTATGGTACCTTGATACAGGGGCTATGAACCACATGATGGGCAACAAAGAGCTCTTCTCAAACCTGAGCACTGAAGTAGAAGGAACTGTCTGATTTGGAGACAACTCTTGTGTCAGAATTTGGAATGCAAGACCAAGGAGCAGCGCCTATTGACGGATGTACTCTACATACCGCACCTCAAAAGCAACATCATAAGTGTAGGTCAGGCTGAAGAAGGAGGGTGTGAGATTCTCATAAAAGATGGAAAACCGACTATGTTTGAACTAAGCGGCACAACACTAATCAAAGTCAGAAGATCCCAGAACCGACTCTACAAAGCTCATCTGAAGACATGAACACCAATATGTCTGAAGACTGAAATCAACGAACCTGCATGGCTGTGGCACGCCCGCCTGGGCCACGCCAACTTCGACACAATCAGAAAGATGAGCACTGAAGGAACAGTGACAGGAGTGCCCCTCATCAAACACCCAACTCAGCTGTGCGAAGCATGCTTGGCTGGGAAACACTCTCGACATAGCTTCCCGGAGTAGACATCCTTCAGAGCAGCCGTCCCTCTAGATCAAATTTATGCTGACCTTTGTGGTCCAATCACTCCAGCCACCCAAGCTGGAAACAAGTATATCTTCCTGCTGGTGGATGATTGTAGCAGATTCATGTGGGCCTACATGCTGAAGTCGAAGGATGAAGCCCTGGATCACTTCGAGAAGTTCAAGACAATGGTGGAAAATTGCTATGAGAAAAAAATCAAGGTACTGAGGACGGACCGAGGTGGGGAGTTCAACTCAAAGGAGTTTGACCGGCTATGTGAACGGGCAGGAATCGCGAGGCAACTGACAAACCCATATACCCCCCAACAAAATGGGATTTTTGAAAGGAGAAACCGCACAGTGCTAAATATGACACGAAGCATCCTGAAATCAATGAAGTTGCCACAACTTCTATGGGCCGAAGCTGTTAGGCACTCGATATACCTACTAAACAGGCTCCCCACAAGAGCACTGAAAAACCAGACCCCGTATGAAGCCCTAAAAGGATACAAGCCGAACCTGAACCATCTGAAGGTTTTTGGGTGTATTGGGTATGTAAAAACACCCCAAAACCAGATCAAGAAGTTGGATAGCAGGAGTGAACCTATGGTCCACCTTGGAACCGAACAAGGAACCAAAGGATACCGAATGTACGATATGAAAAAGGGAAAAATCGTCATTAGTCGGGATGTGAAGTTTGATGAGACTCAAGGATGGAACTGGGAGACGAACCTGATCCCAGACTATGACAGAGGGGATTTCACCATCCTTGCACCAACCGAACATCAAGCAACTGAACCTGAAACTCGAAGTCCAGATTGTCGAAGCCCAGGTCAACCTCAAAGCCCCATCATGCATGAAGGAACAAACAATGAAAGCACCTCTCCTGGATCAACTTTCAGCAGCCCCAGATCAACGATAAAGGAAAGAGGTCCCATGCTCCAAGGCTCGCCACTGATATTCAATCCTTCGGACCCTCATGAATCAGAAGATAAGACCTACGATCACACTCCACTCCAGGGATGGAAACGGTTGGATGAAGTGTATGAGCTACTATTATCAGAAGGAGAACATACTGATTTTAAGTCTGCTGCAGGGCAAAAGGAATGGAATCAAGCCATGTCTAGTGAAATAAACTCCATTGAAAGAAACAAGAGCTGGCGGTTGACTGAGCTACCAGAAGGGCAACGTGGACTGAAGTGGATATTCAAGGTGAAAAAGGACGCTCAAGGAAGAATAGTGAGACACAAGGCCCGCCTAGTAGCGAAGGGATGCATCCAAAAGCATGGAATTGACTATGAGGAGGTATTCGCCCCTGTGGCTAGAATGGAAACCGTAAGGTTGATTCTAGCCTTAGCAGCACAAAAGGGGTGGAGCGTACATCACCTTGATGTAAAGACGACATTTTTACGTGGAGACCTAAAGGAAGAAGTTTTTGTCACTCAACTCGAAGGATTTGTGAAAGCTGGAAAGGAACACCTGGTCTACAAACTATCGAAGGCATTGTACGGGCTCAAGCAAGCTCCACGAGCATGAAACATGAAATTGGATGGGGTACTAAAGGAATATGGCTTCAAAAGGTGCAAACTCGAGCAAGCGGTGTATATAAAGTATGCACATAAAGAACCACTGATTGTGGGAATTTATGTGGATGACTTAATCGTAACAGGAAGCAGCCGTGAAGAGATTAACCAGTTTAAAACCCAGATGGAAAGAAAATTCGAAATGAGCGATCTTGGATTGCTTTCTTACTATCTAGGGCTCGAAGTCAAGCAAGAAGGAGATAGGATATTGATCAGTCAGAAGGGATATGCTGGGAAGATACTACTACAGTCAGGGATGTCTCAATGCAACCCAGCGAAATACCCAATGGAAGCAGGACTCAAGTTAACAAAGGAAGATGGAAGTGGTGATGCGAATGAAACTGAATATAGAAGTGTGATAGGATGCCTCCGATACCTAATCCACACAAGGCCGGATCTAATGTACTCTGTTGGTTACATGAGCAGGTACATGCAGTCCCCAAAAACCTCTCACACGCAAGCTGTCAAACACATCTTGTGATATATAAGAGGTACCACAGATCTGGGAATAAAGTACAAAAGAAATGGAAGCACAAGTCTGGTTGGATACAGCGATAGTAGTTTTTCAGTTGACCCAGATGATGGTAAAGGGACATCTGGGATTCTTTTCTACTATAACGATGGGCCGATCACATGGAATTCCCAGAAGCAAGCCACGGTTGCATTATCATCCTGCGAGGCTGAATTTATGGCTGCCACCTCAGCCGCATGCCAAGCAATATGGCTGAGGGGTTTATTAGCAGAAATCACAGGAAGGGATGAAGAACAAGTGCTGATCAAAGTGGACAATAAATCAGCCATTTCACTCATGAAAAATCCTGTATTCCATGGAAGAAGCAAACACATTAATACTCGGTTTCACTATATCCGAGAATGTGTGGAAAAGGAGCAGATAAAAGTGGAACATGTAAGCAGGGAACAACAGAAAGCCAACATACTCACTAAGCCATTACCAAGACTGAAGTTCGTGGAGATGAGAGTCCTGCTTGGAGTAGTAAAAATTGAAGATTCCAAGACTTGAAGGAAGAACAAGACTTCAAGATTGGGAGGGAGATTGATGGGTTAATCTTGAATAGTCAAGGGACTATTAATGTAATCGGTTGTTTATTAATTAAATGGAATAGATTAATAAATAGATTAGAAAGTCGAGCTAATCTCTAATGGAATTGAGATAAGCTTAAAGTACTAGAAATCAGGATTTTTAAATCAAATAGATAGGATTCTATTATTATAAATAGGGATGTTTTATGATGGAAGAAAATATGTTCTTGAATAAAATAATTGGAGAAGGAATTCCAGTTAATTGTGGTGTTTGTTTTTTGTCGATTGAGTCTGGTACCAATTACAACAGAAATGGCCACCAAAAATAAGTAGTTTTCTGGTACGGGACAAAATGGGTGAGGTCGGGCCAACCCATAAAGACTTCTCTTCTTGAGTTCAATAGATAGTTGATGTGTTTAATATTATTCAAATTCTGTAATATTACAATGCTAAACTAAATTAAAAAAAAAATTAGAATGTTTTAGGCATTTTGATTACACTTTGGAGATTTTTGAACCATTTGACCTTTTTTCCATATTAGTTTATTTTTAAAAAAAATTTAACCCATTTTGACCTGTTATAGACAAAGTATAAGCTGAATCGACATGTTACCTAAAACCCACCTCTAACTTTACTGCAGCAGCTGATAGAACTTTTAACCAATCAAACTTCTCTTTTTATTTAATTTGTTTTTCCCTTCTGATCTCTTTATTTCACAATACAAAGCAGAGAAAATCAGTTGAAGCAGACATTGAGTCTCTTCGAGAAGAGTATCATCAAAGGGTCTCAACTCTTGAAAGAAAGGTAAATAGTTTTTATATTTAGAATCTTTTAATATGATGAATTTTTTTTTATAGGCTCACGTTAGTTGGTAAGAAAGATTTTGTAATGCTAAAGAAAGTTATGGCATCTTGCTAGGATAGTTCATATTCTACAATTTTTTTAACCTAAGGATTTCTTTATACTGGAAGTAGATGAACAGTTTATCAAAGACTGTTTATTTCATACAGTTGTAGTTTTGTATCCACCAAAAATAATCACTTTGGCATATAACTCTCAAACTGTTTATTGTAAGTTGTAACTACTTTCATTCCAAAATAAGTAGATAAGCATAAGCAAAATTCTTTGTACAAACATTCATAGGTGCTTATGTGCTTTTAAAAAACACAATTAGCAGATAAGCAGTCTAAATAAATAATAACCTCTTAGGAAGTTTAGCAGTCATAGAGGGCATATAACTTAAGTTATTGGAATTTGGAAGCTAGTGCTATTGTCATAGGGGCCGGGGAGGGGCCGGATCGCTTTGCGATCTAATGTACGCAGACCCTACACAATAGTGCTGCTATTATAGATATAATTCTTAATTTCATTTCAGGTTTATGCTCTCACGAAGGAAAGGGATACATTACGTAGAGAGCAAAATAAAAAAAGTGATGCTGCTGCTCTTTTGAAAGAAAAAGATGAAATCATCACTCAAATTATGGCAGAAGGTAATATATTAATTTAAACGATTATCAGAATGGCTTTCAGAATAGCTTTTCATGATTCTATGATGCAAGTAATAATGATGATATTCCTTTTTTATTTCTTATTAGGTGAAGGACTTTCAAAGAAACAAGCTGCTCAGGAATCTCAGATTAGAAAATTGAGAGCACAGGTATGCGATACAGATAACTACTGTGTTGTTCATAAAAATAAAATATAAAATTATAAAAATATAGAGAGTAATGCTTTTTCCTATTGATAGCTGAAACTGTTCCACAAAATATCATAAAAATTTTATTTGTTTGAAAGCTAGATCAGGGAGCTTGAAGAAGAGAAGAAAGGATTGATGGCCAAACTACAGGTAATTAACTTCTCCAGCTTAATGGTTAATTTATAAATTAGTGGTGGCAAAATAGGTGGATTGAATAATGGATTAAGGCGTAATTTTTGGTATGATTTGATACAGTTTGACTCCCACAACACTTTTTGTACAAAAGAACTTCTTATAACCAATTAGTGTGCCAAATATGAGTACATAAATTATATCTACTCAATAATAATCTAATTTTTCTGATTTAAATGGTTTAGGAGGTCTATGCATTAAAAATACATTTTGGCCACTTTTTGCCTGTTTAAGTGGCTTCTTTCTAGCTGTTTCTTTTATTTTATTTCTTTGACATGTTAAACAGGTTGAGCCTTGCTGTATCATAATATTATTGTTTTGAGTAAAGTGATTTAGAAGGTTTTATTCATTAAATAACACTTTGGACTGCTTTCTACTAAGTTCCCTTGTAGCTATTCATTTTTTACATTTTACCAGGTTGACTTTTAGAGACAAGAATAACCCAAACTGTTCCATTTATAAGTAAATGGTTCAAAATATTAGAGGATATAATTCTTGTGTAGATAGTTTAATATCTTTGTATTTATTGTATAGATCTTAGCTTTTATTTAGGAGATTTACTTATGGTTTGTTTTGTGTATTTATATACGGTTGATATCAATGAGAATCCCTCAAGGGAGTTTATCAATTAACATGGTATCACGAGTCTAATTCCTTCGGCAAAAACCCTATCCCGATTCTTCCCTGCTCGTCGGCCATGGCTGAAAAACCTGAAAACCCGAAGAAATCCGATCATCCTTCCCTTCATCCAGTCTACTCGGTTACAAATATCCAAAATAAGGTCAGAATCCTTGATGGCATTAAAGTTTCCTACTCCGCCTGGGTGAAACTTTTCAAACTCCATGCCCGAGGGTATGATGTCATGCACCATATCGATGGCACTCCTCCTCCGGATCTTGACTCTCCCAACTACGACTCCTGGATCAAAATTGATTCGATTGTCCTACAGTGGATCTACGGAACCCTGTCGGATGAATGGCTGCTCCGAGTTCTTCAAACCGAGTCTACTGCCTTCGAGGCCTGGACCCGCCTCAAAAACCTGTTCCTCAACAACAAAGGCTCACGAGCCGCTGCCTTGGAGCATGAGTTTGCCACCCTTAACCTTCAAAGCATGCCAAAACTTGATACTTACTGTCAGAAACTCAAGGACATCAGCGAACAATTGGCCGATGTTGACAGCCCGGTAACTGAACAAAGGCTTGTCTTACAACTTGTTCGTGGTTTGCCTACTGAATTTGATGTAGTGGGCGCATACATACATCAAACTCTTCCCAGTTGGGACACCGCTTGCAGCATGCTTCAACTAGAGGTTCAATGCCAATCTACCAGGGATTCTCTCACAAACCCTTCATCACCCGCTGTTGCTGCTATTGCGCAACACCCTCCTCCTGCCTCACCACAACCATCCCCTGAAGCATCACTTGGCCATCGTCGAGACCAACCCAAGCCTAGTCGCCATCAGCCTCGCCGACCTAATCAATCTTCTCACTCCCAATCCTCTTCCAAATTCAGAAGCGGCCAGCACAACAAACAGGTGTCCAACCGCCCTCATAACCCTACAAGACAGAATTTCTGGCCTCCCCCTCAACCATACTGGCCCCCTTGGTGGACATCAGCACCCCCTTGCCCGTATCTCCCTAGCTGGCCACCCACTCCTTGGACACCTTCTCAACGTCCTCCACCTCCACCCAGGTCCACTCACACTGCTTCTGAAGAACCCCAGGCCCATCTAACTGATTACAATCCCCTCGAACCAACAGACATTGCTGCGGCCTTTCAAACCATGACTATGGACGTCCCAGATGAGAACTGGTACATGGATTCAGGGGCTACTTCACATCTTTCATCTGATGCAGGTATATTCACTACTCCCTGTGCTACTTCAATTAACTCGGTATATGTTGGAAATGGTAATCGAGTGCCAGTTCTTGGCTCTGGTAATTCCACATTCCCATCTTCCTCTAAACCTCTCCTTCTAAACAACATCCTTCACACACCTCACATACTTAAAAACCTAATTTCAGTCCGAAAATTCACATCTGACAATTCTGTTTCAGTATCCTTTGACAGCTTTGGTTTTTCTGTGAAGGATTACAAGACTGGGACACTTTTGAGCCGACACAATAGCACAGGTCCGCTGTACTCGCTCACCTCAACTTCTCCTACTTCAGCTTCCGCATTCCTCTCTACATCCAAGTCAGACACGTGGCACTACCGGCTTGGACATCCAGGATCTCATATTTTTGATTTTTTAGTTTCTCGCAATTTCATTTCTTGTAATAAAGCAAAACATTCTTTCTTTTGTCATTCTTGTCAGATTGCTAAACACAAACGATTACCTTTTGAGGATTCTAATTCTATTACTTTACAGCCCTTTGATTTACTTCATTGTGATTTGTGGACATCCCCATTACTAAGCAAAACAGGATATAAGTATTACATGGTCTTGCTTGATGATTACACTCGTTTCACATGGATTTTCCCTTTTAAATTTAAATCTGAAACCTTTTCAAAATTCCAACAGTTTCATAAATATATTCAGACTCAATTCAACAAATAAATTAAATGTTTCCAATGTGACATGGGGGGCGAATTTGATAACACCAATTTTAAATCATTGGCTACAAACACAGGTCTCCAATTTCGCTTTTCCTGTCCACAAACATCCCAATAAAATGGAAAATCCGAGCGTATGATCCGCCGCCTCAATGACCTTATGATGTCCCTTCTCACCCATGCTTCTCTTCCCCCATCATATTGGGTAGAAGCTTTACACACCGCGGCTTACCTTCACAACATTCTTCCTTCCAAACTTCTAAACTTCAACACCCCCACTACCCTCCTATACCACAGACAACCATCCTACAGCCATCTTCGGACCTTTGGCTGTGCTTGCAACCCTAATCAAAATGCCACCCGCCCTCACGAACTAGCACCAAGGTCTACCTTGTGCATTTTCCTTGGCTACCCACCCAACTTCCGTGGTTATAGGTGTCTTGAGGTTGCAACAGGCAAAGTTTTTCTGTCAAGACATGTCACCTTCGATGAATCTACCTTCCCATTCTCCAAAACCTACAACCCCACTCCAAACACCTACACCTTCCTAGAGCCGGATCCATCACCATTATTCCACTTTCACCCTTCACCCACTATCACTAAACCTGTTCAGCCACAGGTCACCACACCTGCTGCCACCCCTCAGCCAGCCACTGCCACCAGCACTACCTCTCCCCCAATTATTACCTATAGCCGCCGCAATCGACAACCTACCCACCCAAATATCCCCTCCACTTCTCAGCCCAATGTTCCATCATCCTCCACCCAGCCCACCACCACTCCATCCCACCCCATGCTTACACGATCCAAAACTGGAACACTGCCTCCACCACTTTACAACCTCAACACCACCACCATCTCCCCACTTCCCAAATCACATCTCCTGGCCCTCAAGGACCCTAATTGGCACTCTGCCATGACTGATGAATACCGAGCTTTAATTGCAAATAACACATGGGAATTAGTTCCCAGACCTGCAGATTCGAATGTTATCAGGTGCATGTGGTTATTCAGACACAAATTTCATGCTAATGGCACTCTCCAGCGGTACAAGGCGCGTTTGGTGGTCAATGGGAAATCTCAACAGGTAGGGTTAGATTGTGATGAAACCTTCAGCCCTATGGTTAAACTAGCCACTATACGCACTGTTCTAAGTGTCTTGCCACATCGCGGTCTTGGCCCATCCACCAATTAGATGTGAAGAATGCGTTTTTGCACGGGGACCTAAATGAAACAGTATACATGTTTCAGCTTCCTGGATTCACTGATTCTCAGCTCCCTAAACATGTGTGCAAACTGAAAAAGTAGCTCTACGGCCTAAAGCAAGCCCCCCGGGCCTGGTACCATCGGTTTGCCACTTTCATTCAACAATGTGGATTCAAATCCACCATCAGCGACACCTCCTTGTTTGTCTATAAAAAGGATGACCAACTGGCCTACCTACTCCTCTATGTTGATGACATCATCCTAACTGCTTCTACCCAGAAACTGCTGCATCACATCATTGCCATGCTCTCCAAGGAATTTGCAATGTCTGACCTAGGTCCATTGCACCATTTCCTCGGCATTAAAGTCACCAGAAACAGAGGCTCACTTTTTCTGTCCCAAACGCAGTATGCAAAAGACATTCTGGCCCGGGCACAAATGGACAATTGCAAGCCGTGTGCTACTCCAACAGACACCGCCTCCAAACTTAGTGAATCCAGAGGTAAGTTACTGCCTGATGGGTCTCATTATCGTAGCCTTGCAGGAGCTTTGCAATACTTAACCTTCACAAGGCCGGACATCTCCTATGCTGTACAACAGCTATGCCTCTTCATGCATTCTCCTAGAGAACCTCACCTTTATTTCATGAAAATGCTGCTTCGATACATCAAAGGCACACTCAATCATGGCTTAACCATTTCCCCATCCAAGACAGCTACTCTAACAGCCTATTCAGATGCTGATTGGGGGGATGTCCTGACTCTAGACGCTCTACTTCTGGCTACTGTGTATTTCTGGGTGACAATATTGTATCCTGGTCCTCCAAAAGGCAGCCTACCATCTCCAAATCGAGTGCTGAAGCAGAGTACCGTGGCGTTGCAAATGCAGTGGCAGAATCCACGTGGCTTAGAAACCTCCTCCTTGAGCTGCATACTCCAATTAATCAAGCTACGGTTGTCTACTGCGACAATATTTCTGCTGTCTACTTGTCTCTGAATCCAGTTCAACATCAGTGTACTAAACATATTGAGATAGACATACACTTTGTACGAGAAAAGGTTCGGATGGGGTCTATCCGTGTTCTACACGTGCCAGCTGACTACCAATACGCTGATATATTCACCAAAGGACTGCCTCGACAGCTGTTCGAAAGGTTTCGGTCCAGTCTGTGCATTCATCCTTCCAATGCTACGACTGCGGGGGCGTATTAGAGGATATAATTCTTGTGTAGATAGTTTAATATCTTTGTATTTATTGTATAGATCTTAGCTTTTATTTAGGAGATTTACTTTCCTAGTTTATGGTTTGTTTTGTGTATTTATATACGGTTGATATCAATGAGAATCCCTCAAGGGAGTTTATCAATTAACACAAAACTGTCGCATGTACCTGTAGATGTTAAATTAGCTTCTTTGAGTGATAGTAGTTTGTATTATGGAGAAAGAACATAAATACAGTCTGCATACCTTGGTGGTTTTAGACCCTAACCTTATAAGGTGGTGTGAAATAATGTCTACAAAAGTTTTTTTAATTTGATAGCAATTTATTATTTTAGTACATACTAGCTTATATCTATGCATAAAAGTATAAAAAATATGAAAGTTGGACTATTTAGTTATGACTGATCCTCTTTTAGCCGGGGGGGGGGGGGGGGGGGGGGGGGATGCGGGCTGATTGGTTAATAGGCCGAAATGCTTTTGGGTGAAAACAGGTTGCTTTAATGGGTGGGTCAAAAGTCAAAACGGGTTGAGCAACTTCCCTGCACTTTCTTGTCTAATTTTTTTTTCTGTAGGTAATTAATATAAAAACATGATTACAAGAACTATATTACAAAAATAGTAAGATGGTTTCTTTTAAATAAAACAATTTGGGATATTGTAAGCATTTGAATACATGAAAGCAACTTTTGATCTGTTTATCCCTTATCTTTAGCTACTTTCTACATTTGACATGTTATTAATAAATACAATCCTAGCTGACCTGTTTCCATATAAATGTGTTTGAATTTGTCATCCCTAATCTCTAATGTTCTCAGGGTGGAGGTGATGCTACCCTCTCCGAACCTAAGTTTTTTTTTCGCCCTAAACCATTTATAATGTGCCATGTCATATTTACCCTAAAGTACCTGAAACTACCCTAGCCACAAGGGGTGCAACCCTAACTACCCCAAACCTTTTCCCCTCTTCAATGGCTACTTTTAGAGAGTGGCTTTGGTTTGTTTTTTTGGTTTCTTTTACCTGATCTCGGAACCCACCCAAACAATCCACGGTTGTTGCGGCAGTGTTGCTGAACAACCAAGACAACTGGAACACCCAATTTATACCACCCCTTCCCCCTCAACCAACATAAGAAAAAAAGGAGATAATTAAGGTGAAGATATTTAAAATTATAGCTATGTTTGACACAAAGCTAGGGCTTCTAAGAGCTTATGCTTTTTTTTTTCCCAAAAAATAGGCCCATAGTAAAAAACAAAAACTTGTTTGGATGACATCTCTAGCTTTGATATCGGAAAAAAAGCTATAATACAAGCTATTCAAAGTAGGGTTTACAAATAAGGTTGGAGCTTTTGAGAGCAAAAGTACCCAAAAATCCTTTTACAATAATCACCTACCTGTTAAATATTTGTGTGTCCTTTTATATCCTTGACCACTTTTCAGCTATATCTACTTTTGTCAAACGTAACTTACCTGTTCTTCATTTCCACTTCTCTTGCACATTGTTATTATTTATCCTCTTGCTGTTGTTAAGCTACTTAACCTTTTTATCTACTTTTCAGGTTGAAGAGAGTAAAGTAGAGAGTATAAGGAGGGATAAAGCAGCTACAGAGAAACTGCTGCAATTAACAATTGAGAAAAATCAGGCTGAACTTGCAACACAAAAAGAATATTATACAAATGCATTGAATGTTGCTAAGGAAGCTGAAGCATTAGCTGAGGCTCGAGCAAACAGTGAAGCCAAAACCGAAGTTGAAAGCCGCCTAAAAGAGGCTGAGGAACGTGAAATTATGCTTGTTCAAACCCTAGAAGAGTTGAGGCAAACGCTAAGCAGAACTGAACAGCAGGTATTTGAAACATTTATGTACATGCATTGCTTGGTAGATTGTCAGAGGTGGTGAAATGAATGGCTTGGGTAATGTGTCAAACATGATTACTACAACTGTATCATATCAGTAATGATCTTTTTTTTTTAAAGAAAACTTTTTCATTAACAAAAGTGAAAGATTACAATAAACTGGCAGGTAAGTGGGCAACTAGTTGCGCCGCAACCCCCTTTTGAATTGCAAATATATTTATATAAAATCATTTAGTGGATTAGGCAAACTAAGAAGCAGGTTTCTGTTTGGAACAGTATAGTTCCATGCATGCTTGATAGACTTAGAGGTTTTGAAATGGGTGGGTCAGGTAATGTATTCAAGTTAAAACAATTTATTTTTGGTTTGGATCTAAATGGGTCAGAAATTATGTCCAAGGTTTCTAGTAATTTAGCATGTTGAATATGACACAAATATATTATTTCAGTAACAATCTAATTTTTGAATATAATGATTTAAGGGTTGAGGCAAAATTTGCGCAGAAATGAGCCAAGGGCTCTATTTGGAACTTTTAACTTGTAAGCTTTGCTTTGTAAAATATTAAAGATGGAAAATTTGGTGGATCGGGTAATTGGTTCCTGTTAAAATGGGTTGAATATGGTTCAGGTCAAAATTGGTCAATTGCCTCAAAATAATTCTTGTCAGTTTTTTGAGAAATTAGGATTTTAAATATGACTGCAACAACTATATTAATCCAGCAATAACCTAAGTCTTTCAATAAAGTGATTTATGTGTTGATAACATGTAATTTTTTTACTGGTCGGGCCGACCCCAAACACTTTTTATTTATAGTTTATAATGTTTATATAGATGATTGCGTGTTGATATGGTTACAAAACTTTCTTATTTGATCATAATCTTATTTTTTTGAATATAATGATTTAGGAGGTTTTATGATTTCATTAAATATACACTTTGGTCAAGTTTCATGGAGATCTAGGATAAAAGTGAGAGAACCCTAAATTGGTTAGGAGCAATGTTAGTGGTTTCACTTTTAGATAGCAGCTTAATCTTGGAGGATATATGTATAAACTGATGCTATGATGGATGTGAGTGTTACCTGCTTGCATACGTAGTGTGTAGTGTAGTATACTTAGGATTTGTATTGCATTAGTTTCTTTGGTTTCATTGCTACTCCGCTACCTCGCCCTTTTGCCGTCTTGTGGGTCCTATCATTATGTTGTTTGTTATGTACCTTTATGTACCGTTTTATGCTTACATATGCCTGCTATTTCTACATAAGTTTGTCTGTCCGTGTTATGCTGATTGTTGCCCTCTGATTGCTATCGTAAAAAAAAACAAAAACAAAAAACAAAAAATCGTTTTTTGAGCCGGGGGTCTCTCTCGAAGCAGCCTCTCTACCTCAATTGGGGTAGGGGTAAGGTTTGTTTTCATCTTCCCCATGACACTGGGTATGTGCTGTTGTTTGGTCAAGTTTCAGCCTGTTTCCTTAAAAAAAATTTTGAATTAATTCATTTGACTCGAGAATATAAAACATAACCTGAATCCCTGTGTGCAAGCAAATGGGCCAAAATGGCTACCTGCCTGCCTCTAATAAATTTGTCAAGTTCATTAAATTTCTTTTCTGCAGGCAGTTTTTAGAGAAGATATGCTTAGAAGAGACATTGAGGACCTTCAAAAACGATACCAAGTACAGTCAGCTTCCTTAAATTTTTATCAAGTGATTACTATGTTTCTCTTTATTGAATCATTCACTAGTCATCAATGATTCAATTACCTCTTGGCCTCTTAAACATTAGAGGTGCTTGGATTGGCGTCTTAGAACTAATTATCTGATTATCACAACTTGAAGTTGTGATAAACAATTTTTGATGTTTGGACAAGCAAGTCTTGTTTCTAATTATGTGAAACAGTTTTTAATGTTTGGATTAAACAGTTTAAAGTTGTAATTCAAGTTAAATATTTACACACTTAACTGAACTCGTTAGACACTTAATCTTCTTTTTTGTTTCACAAAATGTCTCTTTTTACAAAAGTATCGCTTTTGGTCACTTACTTTTATAAAAAGCTGAACCTGCCGAAACTCAAAAGTCAAAACAATTTATCCCTAATTATTACAATTAGCAACTTCAGACACTAGAAGCACATGCACAAATTAACTTCTGCAATGCATTTTATTACAATTGATTATATCCTGATTATTCATTGTCTCCAGGAAAGTGAGCGTAGATGTGAAGAGTTGGTTATGCAAGTTCCAGATTCTACTAGACCTCTTTTGAGACAGATTGAAGCAATGCAGGTTAGCTTGTCGTTTACACTTTTTTATTTCCACTATTCCTTTTTTTTTCCCCCTTTTTGCTAAATTCTTTTTATATGATAGGAAACAAATGCTAGAAGAGCAGAAGCTTGGACTGCTGTCGAGAGATCACTCAACTCACGGCTTCAGGTATTTTATGAAAACATGTGTTACATAATTGATAAAATTTTAATAATCTGTTGAGAATTCAGCAAAAAATGTTTTGGACTTTTAATGAATCTGTACATAGGTCTCTGGACTTCAAATATTTTGTATGACTGACACGAAAATCTTTTTTGCATATTAAATCCTTGGACTAAAGGTCTTTCTCTTTTGTATATTAAAGTCCAAAACTATATTAAAAACTTTTTCATTAAGTTTAAAATTTTAGGTATCAGTCGAGCAAAATAAGTCTAGGGATTTGTGTGTGAATTCAAAGCAAGTTTTTAAGGTTCTTCTTTGACAACTTTTCATATTTATTTTATATGGCTTCTTAATAACGTAATTTAAAGGAAGCGGAGGCCAAAGCTGCAGCTGCAGAGGAAAGAGAGCGATCTGTAAATGAACGTCTGTCCCAAACACTGTCTCGAATAAATGTTCTTGAAGCTCAGGTCCGCCTACTCATTAATTGTCTGTATTGTTTCAACTGTGTATCAATTAAAGGTGAAAAAATGGGTAGGCAGGCAGGCCAGGTCACGGATCAAAACAGGTGGCTTTTCGTACGGTTCGGTTATCCGAAACACCTTTTGCCCTAAAGAAGTTTGAATTTTCGTAATTATAAAAAATAAATTATTTTGATAATAATTTGATATTTGAATAAATAATTTACGAGGTTCCATGCATCCGAAAAGAGACTTTGTGCCACCTTTGACCACATTTAACCCATTTCTGTTTAAGCTATTTTTCTCTTTTAAATATTTTTGTCAATAGTTGATGCATTAATTATAATTACAATTTTGTCATTATAGTGATCCATATCTTTTAATAAAGCGATTAAGGAGGTTGCGTATGCATTAAAAATACACTTCAGTGACTTCCATTCCATTTGACCCATTCCATTTGATTATATATTTTGGGATTTTTACCTATATCCCCTTACTAAGGGTCTTTATTGCATATTTACCCAACTCTTAAAATCAATTACATATTTCCCCTTGGGAGGGGGAATATGTGATTGACTTTTTTATTTGTTAGGGAAAATATGGTTCAAGAAGAGGATATATGTAACTAACTTTTTTACTTGGGTAAATATGTACTAAATGATCTTAACAAGGGAAATATGTAAATGCCCCATATTTTTTTACCCATTTTCCTGATAAAAGTTACCTAAAAATCCAAAATCACCATTTTGATCATTTTTAAAGATTGGAAATATATGCTTAATGCATTTAAGTATTATTACACAACAATATTAGTACGATAATAATCTAAGTAACTGAATAAAGCAATTTGGAGGTTGTATATATCAAAACCACTCGTACGGCTTTAAATCCATTGACCTGTTCCCTAAAAAGCTGGTCCCTTTTTAGCTATATTTTTGTTAAACCCATTTGGCTACTTTAAGATAAAAACTCAAATCAACACATAAAAGCAAATGGGTCGAGATTTCGCTTCTTCAAACCAATTATTAATCATTATTATACCTTTTAATGTATTGTAGATATCAATTTTAAGAGCCGAGCAAACACAACTTACCAAGTCCCTTGAAAAAGAAAGACAAAAGGCAGCAGAAAACCGACAGGATTATTTAGGCCTAAAAGAAGAAGCAGATACTCATAAAGATCGTGTGAATCAACTTGATGAAGAAATAAAGGAACTTAAGAGAAAACATAAGCAAGACTTGCAAGAAGCATTAACTTATCGAGAACTCCTCCTGCAGGTCACATTTATAGTTATTTATTTTATTTTATTATTATTTTTACTTCAGCATGTAGCTTTAGTACGTTTTAGAAAGTTCATTTGAGAACCATAAAAAGCTTGAAAATTGTCATAAATTAGCAATATACTTTTAGTGATGATCCTTTTTTGGTAACTTTAACTATTTTCAATCCATTTTGGTAATTACAAGTTTTTTTAAGGCCTGTTTTGGTAATTATAACGTAAAAACATGAAAAAAAAATAATTACATAGGAGTAAAAAGCTTATTTAATTATCAGATAGGGAATATAAAACTTTCTTTGCCCATTTTTGGAATATAAAATGCCCCTCAGTTATTCCAAAGAAAGATGGATATTTTCTTTAGGGATTATGATTTTGTTTATCTCTAGATTGTTCAGAAATTATACTTCTATTGAAACCTATTGAAAAAAGTTATAGTTACCAAACTAGACCACCACTAAATGTATATTGATATTTTGTGACATGTTCCCTTTAATTAAGATACACTTTATAAGACTTTCATTTGGTTCTTTTCTTTTAAATTTTACCCGTTAGAGATATGGCATAATCCGAAGCAAACTCATACATAAGCACATGGGTCAAAATTGCTACGACTACTCCACTGGTTGTTATGAAACATCTCTTGATCATTTTAATGCTTTCTATTATAGGCGTTAGCTTCTCTTGCAGCTTCAATTTGCCGATTGTTTAAACCTGTCATTATTACTTTGCATTTGTTAATTCTGAAACTTATATTAAATGTTGCTTTTCTTTCTTTGTGAAAATGCTTCAATTTATGTATAAATTATGGTTATGATGATCGCAGGATATAGAACGTGAAAAAGCTGCCCGTTTGGAACTGGAAACAACAGCTCGCCTTCAAGCTTCTATTGTTCCTGAACAAAGTCCCTTAACAAGAACCAAGTCTGCATTTGAAAATGGTAAGTAATACAATGACAAAAGTGAAAGTATGTTTGTTATTGATAGTTGGTAAAATTCCATTGTCCTTTATTGTGTGCAAAACTCCCTATTTATAGATACAAGAATCCTAGTCTATATACAGATCAGATTAGACATTTGAATTTTGAATATATACATATATATAAACATACCATCTAATATTCCCCTGCAGTTGATATTGAACCATCTTTTCTTGGACAAAATGCATGTTTATCTTTATGTGCTTCGTACCTCTGATGTTAGACAGGATTGGTGAACAAGTAAACGACACTAGCATTGTTGCAATAGAAAAGAGTAGATGTGGAAAGCGAAGCATTTAGTTCACATAGGAGGTTGTGTAGCAAACATATTTCAAATACTACATTGGCGACTCCTCAGTATTCGGCCTTTGCACTAGATTGAAACAAGGTAGGGTGGCGTTTAGATGACCAATTTTCACCCATAAACACACAATAACCGGAAGTAGATCATCGTGTAACGGAGCACCTGATCCTTGAGATAAAGTGCCTCCTATATACCACAAGATGCGTTTGAGGGCATTTGTGTGTGTGTTGCCAGAGGGGGGGGGGGGGGGCATGCAAACCTGCTAGATGACATAACTTATATCTAGTTTGGTGAATGTTAAATTCTGCAATGCACTAGCTAGTTGTCAATACTCAGTAGGATTGTCAAGGAGAGTACCTGCAGATGAGATGAGTTTTTGACTAGTATCAACAGGACTAACCATACATGAGGAGCTTGCTTTAATTCATACAAGGACTTCTTCAACAAACAAACATGATTAGGAAAACCAGTGTCCCAAAACCCCAATGGTTGATGGCTTGATGCATGTATGTTGTTTCATTCAATTTCCTATGAAGGAAAACTTCCTTCACATCGAATTGATGTATAGGACAATATTTGGAAACAACAAGACTCGGTATCGTACGCATTGTGGCTGGTTTGACCATAAGACTAAAAGTCTCCCCACAACTAACACTTGCATGTCAGGGATCTCCCAAGACCGCCATTCAATCGTGTTTTGTGCCAAAAAAATCCACTTCTAATGATGTTCATATGTGGTGTCTGAGGGACAATTTCCATGTTTTATTTTCAACAAGAGCACAAAATTCATCTAGCAAAGCACACTTCATTTTGGGTTTGCGAGAGCTAAGGTGTGATTTTTAGGTAACAGGGAGAGAGAGGTAGAAGTATGAAGGTTGAGGAATGGTTGATGTAGTTTTAATACACCGGTCATACTTCAAGTGGTTATGGTTTGGCTATATTAATAGTCGTTGAAGGGGCCATGGTTTGGATAGAAGTGCCATGTTAGCTGGGAAGTCCTGGTGGGTAGGGGCTTGTTGAGATGCTACAGCTTGTTTGGAGCATCGAGAATAGGTGAGTGGGTATGGTATGGTTGAATTAATGGAGGTATTGTGGGGAACTGATGTAGTATGTACCTATGTAGTCAAAGGCGCACTAGATGCGCGCGCCTAGGCGCTTAGGCGCAACGCGGGGAAGGAAGCGCCTCGTGGCAGTTCAGGCGTGACTCTGACGAATTACCAGCTAGATATTAGTGGATATAATTCTAGTATAGATAGTTGAATATCTTTGTATTTATTGTATATATCATACTTGTATTTAGAAGATTTACTTTCCTAGTTTACGGATTCTTTTGTGTATATATTCTATTGTTATCAATGAGAATTCTCCAAGGGAGTTTATCATTCAACATGGTATCAGAGCCTAAATCCTACGGCCAAAACCCTTCCTGCTTCTTCACTGCTCTGGCAAAACCCTTCCCTGGTAGTCGGCCATGGCTGACAAACTTGAAAACCCGAAGAAACCTGATCATCCTTCCCTTCATCCAGTCTACTCAGTTACCAATATCCAAAATAAGGTCAGAATCCTTGATGGCATTAAAGTTTCATACTCATCCTGGGTGAAACTTTTCAAACTCCATGCCCGAGGGTATGATGTCATGCACCATATCGATGGCACTCCTCCTCCGGATCCTGATTCTCCTAACTACGATTCTTGGATCAAAATTGATTCGATTGTCCTACAGTGGATCTACGGAACACTGTCTGATGAATGGCTGCTTCGAGTTCTTCAAACCGAGTCTACTGCCTTTGAGGCCTGGACACGCCTCAAGAACCTCTTCCTCAACAACAAAGGCTCACGAGCCGCTGCCCTGGAGCATGAGTTTGCTACACTCAACCTCCAAAACATGCCAAACCTTGATGCATACTGTCAAAAACTCAAGGACATCAACGAACAATTGGCTGATGTTGACAGCCCGGTGACTGAACAGAGGCTTGTCTTAAAGTTGGTTAGCGGTCTACCTACTGAATTTGATGTTGTGGGTGCTTACATACATCAAACTCTTCCCAGTTGGGACACAGCCTGCAGCATGCTTCAACTCGAAGTTCAACGCCAATCAACCAGGGATTCTCTCACAAACCCCTCATCCCCCGATGTTGCTGCTATTGCGCAACACCCTCCTCCGGCCTCACCACAACTATCCCCTGCACCAGCTATTGGATATCGCAGAGACCAACCAAAGTCTGGTCGCCATCAGCCTCGCCGACCTAATCCATCTGATCCCTCCCAATCTTTGCCTTCTAATTCCAGAAACGGCCAGCGCCACAAGCAAATGTCCAACCGATCCCACAACCCCACTCGACCGAATTTCTGGCCTCCAAATCAGCCATACTGGCCTCCCTGGTGGACATCCGCACCCCCTTGCCCGTACCCAACTAACCCTGGCTGGCCACCCACTCCTTGGACTCCTCCTCAACGTCCCCCAACTCCATCCAGGTCCACTCAGGCTGCTGCCGAAGACCAACAGGCTCATCTGACTGATTACAATCCCCTAGAACCAACAGACATTGCTGCGGCCTTCCAAACCATGACTATGGATGTTCCTGATGATAACTGGTACATGGATTCAGGGGCTACTTCACATCTCTCCTCTGATGCAGGTAAATTCACTTCTCCCTGTGCTACTTCAATTAACTCGGTATATGTTGGAAATGGTAATCGAGTGCTAGTCCTTGGTTCTGATCATTCCACCCTCCCATCTTCCTCAAAACCTCTCCTACTAAACAACATCCTTCACACACCCCACATACTTAAAAACTTAATTTCTGTCAGAAAATTCACATCTGACAATTGTGTTTCAGTAACCTTTGACAGCTTTGGTTTTTCTGTGAAGGATTACAAGACTGGGAAACTTCTGAGCCGCCACAATAGCACAGGCCCACTGTACTCGCTCACCTCAACTACTCCCACTTCTGCTTCCGCATTCCTCTCTACATCCAAATCAGACACGTGGCATTACCGGCTTGGACATCCAGGATCTCCTGTTTTTGATTTTTTAGTTTCTCGTAATTTCATTTCATGTAATAAAGCAAAACAATCTTTCTTTTGTCATTCATGTCAACTTGCTAAACACAAAAGATTACCTTTTGAGGATTCTACTTCTATTACTTTACAGCCTTTTGATTTACTTCATTGTGATTTGTGGACATCCCCATTACTAAGTAAAACCGGCTATAAGTATTACATGGTCTTGCTTGATGACTACACTCATTTCACATGGATTTTCCCTCTTAAATTTAAATCTGAAACCTTTTCAAAATTCCAACAGTTTCATAAATATATTCAAACTCAATTCAACAAATCCATTAAATGTTTCCAATGTGACATGGGGGGTGAATTCGATAACACCAATTTTAAATCATTTGCTAACAGAACAGGTCTCCAATTTCGCTTTTCTTGTCCTCAAACATCTCAACAAAATGGAAAATCCGAGCGAATGATCCGCCGACTTAATGATCTCATGATGTCCCTCCTCACACATGCTTCTCTTCCCCCATCGTATTGGGTAGAGGCCTTACACACCGCGGCTTACCTACATAACATTCTCCCCTCCAAACTTCTAAACTTCAACACCCCTACTACCCTCCTATACCACAAACAACCCTCATACAGCCACCTCAGGACCTTTGGTTGTGCTTGTTACCCTAATCAAAATGCCACCCGCCCTCACAAACTAGCACCAAGATCCACCTTGTGCATTTTCCTTGGCTACCCACCCAACTTCCGTGGTTATAGGTGTCTTGAGGTTGCAACAGGCAAGGTTTTTCTATCAAGACATGTCACCTTTGATGAATCTACCTTCCCATTCTCCAAATCCTACAAACCCACTCAAAACACCTACACCTTTCTAGAACCGGATCCATCACCACTATTCAACTTTCACCCTCCATCCACAATCAACACACCTGTTCAGCCACAGGTCAACACCCCTGCTGCCACCTCTCAGCCAGCCACCACAACCAGCACCCCCTCTCCACCAATAATTACCTATAGCCGTCGTACTCACCAACCAACCAACCCAACTATCCCCTCCACTTCTCAGCCTACTGCTCCACCCCCTACCAACCAATCCAACTCCACCACCCAGCCTACTCCCAATCCGTCCCACCCCATGCTGACACGCTCCAAAACTGGAACACTGCCTCCACCACTATACAACCTCAATACCACCACCATCTCCCCAATTCCCAAAACTCACCTATTGGCCCTCAAGGACCCTTACTGGCACTCAGCCATGACTGATGAATACCGAGCTTTAATTGCAAATAACACATGGGAATTGGTCCCCAGACCTACAGATTCGAATGTTATCAGGTGCATGTGGTTATTCCGACACAAGTTTCATGCTAATGGCACTCTCCAGCGATACAAGGCTCGCTTGGTCGTCAATGGGAAATCCCAACAGGTCGGTTTAGACTGTGAAGAAACCTTCAGTCCCGTGGTTAAGCCGGCCACTATACGCACCGTTCTAAGTCTAGCCACATCAAGGTCTTGGCCTATCCACCAATTAGATGTCAAAAATGCGTTTTTGCATGGGGACCTCAATGAAACGGTTTACATGTTTCAGCCTCCTGGTTTCACTGATTCTCAGCATCCTAAACATGTGTGCAAACTGAAAAAGTCGCTATACGGCCTAAAGCAAGCCCCCCGGGCATGGTACCATCGGTTTGCGACTTTCATTCAACAATGTGGATTCAAATCCACCATCAGCGACACTTCCTTGTTTGTCTATCAAAAGAATGCTCAATTGGCATACCTACTCCTCTATGTTGACGACATCATCCTAACGGCTTCTTCCCAGAAACTGCTGCATCACATCATTGCCATGCTCTCCAAGGAATTTGCAATGTCTGACCTGGGTCCACTGCACCATTTTCTCGGCATTAAAGTCACCAGAAACAAAGGCTCCCTTTTCTTATCCCAAACGCAGTATGCAAAAGAAATTCTGGCCCGTGCAAAGATGGAGAATTGCAAACCTTGTGCCACTCCAACAGACACAACCTCCAAACTTAGTGAAACCAGTGGCAATTTACTACCTGATGGTGGGTCTCACTACCGCAGCCTTGCAGGGGCTTTGCAATATTTGACATTCACAAGGCCTGACATCTCTTATGCGGTTCAGCAGCTATGCCTCTTTATGCATTCCCCTCGAGAACCTCACCTTAATTTCATGAAAAGGTTACTTCGATACATCAAAGGCACCCTCAATCATGGCTTAACTATTTCCCCATCCAAGACAACTACTTTAACAGCCTATTCAGATGCTGATTGGGGAGGATGTCCTGACTCTAGGCGCTCAACTTCTAGATACTGTGTTTTCTGGGTGACAATATAGTTTCTTGGTCCTCTAAAAGGCAGCCTACCATCTCCAGATCAAGTGCTGAAGCGAAGTACCGGGGAGTTGCCAATGCTGTGGCAGAATCTACGTTGCTTAGGAACCTCCTGCTAGAGCTGCAAACTCCAATTACACAAGCCACGGTTGTCTACTGTGACAATATATCCGCTGTCTACCTTTCACTAAATCCAGTTCAACATCAGCGTATGAAACATATTGAGATAGACATACACTTTGTGCGAGAAAAAGTCCGGATGGGTTCTATTCGAGTTCTACATGTCCCAGCTGACTATCAATACGCTGATATTTTCACTAAAGGACTGCCTCGACAGCTGTTTGAAAGGTTTCGATCCAGTCTTTGCATTCATCCTTACCATGCTACGACTGCGGGGGCGTATTAGCGGATATAATTCTAGTATAGATAGTTGAATATCTTTGTATTTATTGTATATATCATACTTGTATTTAGAAGATTTACTTTCCTAGTTTACGGATTCTTTTGTGTATATATTCTATTGTTATCAATGAGAATTCTCCAAGGGAGTTTATCATTCAACACTAGATTCTAGCTAAAATACCATAAACATGTTCTTCATTCGGAGGAGACAGTGTCCTACATTGTAACCCTTGAGTTGAAGCACTAACCAGTTCTTGGTTCTTGTTGCGATTTGGGAGATTTGAAGAAGAGAGGCGTAAGTCGTAACCTTGGGTTTGCTTTTAGGGTTTCTACGATTTGGAGGAAAAGAAACATATAGGCAGTCTTTTTTGGGTAAACAAAAATAAAAAAGAAAAACCCTATGTTTCTTTAAGTGTCAATTATAAATAAAATATACAAGTTACCCCTAGGTCTATGGACTCTTCAAAATTTTGGTACTTTTTAAAAATTTTAGTAGATATTTTAGATGCTAATTAAAATGTCTTTATTATTATATTTGTATAATAATTCTAATTTTCATATCATAATATATTTTTTAAAATATTTTTTCTTTATGCGCCTTTCTTACTTGGGCGCTCGTTTTTCTTCCGCGTTGCGCCTAGGCTCCAGTGCGCCTTGCACCTTTAACAACTATGGTATGTACAGGGAAATAAGATGTGGGAAGGGCAGACATGTTTGGTGAATTTGGTATTAGAAGGAGCATAGGTTGCGGTAGAAGCACATGACTTAGAAGAAACATTAGACCACATTGGCAGGTGTAAATCAAAGGTGAAAACATCATAGGAAGAACAAGCATGAGAACTAGCACGAAAAGGAAAAGTTGTTTCGTCAAAGTGGGCGTATTGGCAAACAGTAATCTGTCTTGTGCCATATGAAATGGAAAATAAGCAATAAATGTGGAAGCACTGAAAGGCAACTTAGTGTGCTTTCCAAATACACAAGATTGACAAATAGATGCAAGTATGTGCATTACAAGAAAGATTAGACATTTATTTATGTAAAGAAGATAAAATGTTGGAGTCTAGGTGTCCGAGGTGTTGATGCTAACGGTCTTGACTTATTGTAAAAGCAAAAGGGCCCGTGGCTTAAGAGAGAGACTTAAGTGCGAGCCAATTGAGATCTCCAGTGTTGTCACATTCGAGAAGGAGAGTCCATATCTGTAAATCCTTCTCAATAAAACTGCAAGACTAAATTCAATGGAAACGTGATTATCAGTTGTTATGTAGGTTTTACGTGGTTTTATAAAATGTTTTTTTTAAAAAAATTTTGGTTGGCGCTTTTTTGATTTTTTTTATAAAAATGTGCCCAATAGTGTTACAAACCTGTAAAAAAATTTCAAAAAAAAACCGTTCTTTATACGTGATTTTTGCATGGTTTTCGCGGTTTTCTCATTGAGATAGGGTTTTCAAAATAACCATACTTTATATATATATATAGGGAGAGGATCAAATGTTAACCCTTGTTTATTGCGTTAACCCTATATATATATATATATAGGGGAGGGTTCCTTTGAAAACCATCATTTTGGAGAAAACTAACAAAAATAATCACAATCATTACCAACTATTAATTTTTTTCATTTTTTCTTTTTTAGTTCCTTTTATTATAAAGTAAGAAATGTACAAAAAAGAAAAAAATTAAAAAAAAAATATGTATTTCATGTTATTACATATATGTAACTTATATGTTACACATACTAGTTACATATATGTAACTTCGTGAGTTACATATACGTAACTTCGTGAGTTACATATCTTTATTAAAATTTTATTTCTCGTTATAACATTTTTAACCTTATAAGTTACATATATGTTATTACATATATGTAACTTATATGTTACACATACTAGTTACATATATGTAACTTTATGAGTTACATGCGTAACTTTTTGAGTTACATATACGTAACTTCGTGATTTTCATATCTTTATTAAAATTATATTTCTCGTTATAACATTTTTAACCTTATAATAAAAAATTATGAAACTTTTTTTTTAAATTTATTTTTAAGTATGAGTTTTCTTAGTTTTCTCCAAAATAAGGAAAAAACTTAGAGAGAGAACCCTTAAACCCTTTCATTGTCACTCATTCTTAATCATGACTAAACATGTGTGGTTCACATTAAACCATATGAAAGTTGATAATTTTATTCTAAACCCATTTTTTTAATGTGAACCACACATTTTTTGTCATGATCTAAAATGAGAGACTACTGGGTTTTAAAAAGCGCGCCCCAGGCGTGCTAAAGCGCAAAGCGCACTAAGGCTCACATGCCAGCGCTTCATGTAACCTAAGGCAAACGACGTATGTGAAGCGCATCGTTTTTGCGACTTTTTGTGAAGTTTGAATCGATGACACATGTCACTTTGGGTAAAAAAAGCGCATGAAGAGACCTGGGCTATGGAAGGGTTTAAGGTTCTCTCTCTGGGTTGGGTTATTGTATGAAACAATCCCTATATATATATATATCGTCTAATGGTTATTACGTGCAAAAAAAAAAGAAATCTTCTAAATCATTTTTATTCACGACAATATATTATTTTTGAATTAATGCATTGTTTAATAGCAAAATGCGTTTTGGGTCAATCCGACCCATCTTATATCAAAAATCACCTGTTTTTACTCTGTTGTTCAACCCGCCCATTTTGCCACATCCAATAAAGAGGATATGAATATTAGTCTCTTTTTATGATCCGTTCTCATCTTATGTTTCATTTTTTTACTCAAATATATGAACCTTTATTTGCAGGCTTGAGTCATAGACTTTCAAATGCTAGCAGCATAGGTAGCATGGAGGAAAGTTTTTATCTGCAGGCATCTTTGGACTCATCTGATACTTTATCTGAAAGGAGAAATCATGGAGAACCTATCATGAGCTCATATTATTTAAAAAGTATGACTCCGAATGCTTTTGAAGCTGCCTTGAGACAAAAGGAGGGTGAACTTGCATCTTATATGTCTAGATTGGTATGAACACACTATCATATTCTAAAATATTGATCAAGTTGATAATATATGTATCATAGATCCTCTTCCACCCCTATTCTCACTATCGGTGGTAATTCGTGACATGGCATGAACTCCACTAAAATTATACGAGTTAGGGCTCATACAAAACAGGTTTGGGTCAGAAAGGGTAAACACAACTTACATTTTTAATGTATAAAATTTACAATAAAATAAAAATAAATAAATAACTATTGCAAGTTATTACACTAGAAGCACCAGTTTTAATCTTATATTTGTTTCGTGTGTTCCTAGTAGTTTTCTTTGTCTTTTTTATATAATATCATCTTCCTTTGTCTTTTTTAGATTATATTAGCTTTCTTTGTTTTCTTGATCTTATACTAGTTTTCTTTGTCTTTTTGTAGTTGATTATGATCTTACATTAGTTTCCTTCGTCATATGTAGTTGAGTTATGGATATCAATGACACTAGTCATTTACTAGTCACACATAAAGGTCATAAATCAAAGCATGTTTGAGACTTTGGGCCAAGGTTCAACTTTTGACACGATCAACTAACCAGTTCAGGTGCCGGTAGTGTTTACGAACCTGCCTCCTGTCATGAACTAATTTTTTTCTTTGTTGTTTAGTTTCTTTGATTCGTTTCCTGCTAAAGTGGGTTAAATGGGCAGATTTGGTAACAAATTTGGATCGAAAAGTGTCATTTTCAGTATAAGTCAAAATACGTTTTGGTTGGAGTTGGGTTAATCCACAGACTCTTGTCCATATTTGAATTATTAATAGAATGATTGTGACAATTATGATTACAGAAAGCAATATTGATTCCATAAGTCGAATTGTTTAATAAAAATTCAGAAATTGTATGCGTTAAAAACTCAATTTCGGCTACTCAATCCATTCCGTATGTTCCCCATTTAAGTCGGTCTTTTTTTGTTGATCTGTTTGATACATGCATGTTCCAGATCGAATCTTGAGTTAATGTGTCAAAACGGCCACTTTAAAATTACAAAAAGAAAAAAAAAAGATACTAATGCTTGTCAAGTTGTTTAATTTCGTCTTGTGATTTATGGTTCGATGTGATCTGTAGGCATCCATGGAATCCATTCGTGACTCTCTAGCTGAGGAGTTGGTTAAGATGACTGAGGAGGTACCCTTTCTTGTTTTTTTCTCTTCTTGTTCTTATTAGTTTATCAATCTTTGATGATATTTTGTTGAATTTGAATAAATTATTTATATATTGAGATGATTTTATGTTTACAAATATAAAATTGTTCCTCTTAAAAACAAATATAAGCAGTAATTTCCCCACCACATATTAAGCAGTAACAACCCTATTAGGGAACACTAATCAGAAAAAGCATCTAATCCTAGTTGTAAGCTAATGTAATTGATAACCTAACAAATTAATAAAGAAAGTAGGATAAAGATCAGGGTTTATTTCTCACCTGTTTTACTGATTGTAATAACATATTATCAAATTATTGCAGTATATTCTACATTCCAAAACTATTGTTATACAAACAGAACTGAATTATGCATATTTTAATTAGCAAAATGCCAATTTTATCCATAAACGATACCAGCTGACTTGGAAAGCTTGCAAGATTATTGTTATGGTTAATGTGAAAATTTGTATGTTGTAATTATCTGATTATAAAAGCAAACATTTATTTTAGGACAAATCAAAATAAAAATGCAGAAAATAATTCTTTAACATAGGGAGCAATGTACATACTTTTCATTACAAATAATAGCAACGCACCTTTGTTGTTCTACATATCTTAGCAATGTATTTCTGTTTTTTTACGCAACATACTTGCAGTATATGTATGTGCGCATGCATGTGCACACGTTTATTATCCTATTCGATCAACATAATTACCTTATGTTTGTTTTGATTTGCTATGATTGGTAAAAAAAATTCAAAAATGTTACTATTTTTGATAATTTCGGAGTGTATGTTACTTTAATAGGTTAAACAGATAATGTATCTTGCTATTTTAAGCAAACAAACAAATGTAACGAGTAATCACCCACTCTAAATAGTTATAATATAGTTTTCAGAGTTAAATGCCAAAATGGTCCCTGTGTTTATATCAAAAATGCCATTTTAGTCCCTAAATAAAATTTGTTTCCATTTTAGTCCTTGTGTTTTAATTTAGTTGCCATTTTAGTCCTTATAGTTGCCATTTTAGGGACTATATTGGCAATTAAATTTCAAACACAAGGATTAAAATGGCAACGAAAATTTAGACGAAGGACTATATCGGCAACTGAATTAAAAAACAAGGATTAAAATGGCAACAAATTTTATTTAGGGACTAAAATGGCATTTTTGATATAAACATTGGGACCATTTTGGCATTTAACTCTAGTTTTCACTATAGCAACCAACATACCTATATATGGATTACCCATGATAGAAACATAAAACCATTGATTGCTTTGTTTTGCTATGATTATTGTAAGAATGCATGATAATATGTAGGATAAGTTTTTAACTAAATTACTATAATCA
The DNA here is from genome assembly GCA_009363875.1 of Mikania micrantha. Classification (NCBI taxonomy): domain Eukaryota; kingdom Viridiplantae; phylum Streptophyta; class Magnoliopsida; order Asterales; family Asteraceae; genus Mikania; species Mikania micrantha. Next base: position 33,036,085 of record CM018691.1, on the reverse strand, counting down.
ACCCTTATGGCTTTAATAGATTAAACTCAAAATAAAAAAGAAGCAATACCAACAGTTTATATATTTAACCTTTGATTTGTATTTTTGGTGTAGTGTGAAAAATTGCGCTCAGAAGTATCTCAACTGCCTGGCTTGAAAGCAGACATAGAAGCACTAAGACGCAGGCATTCTGCTGCACTTGAGTTAATGGGTGAACGAGATGAAGAGGTGCGTATGGCCTTTGGCTTGTGTTTGATGTTAAAGGGATCAAATAAAAAAAGTTAACCTTTATCCAAAGTCTAATTTTAGTTTATACAACCTCCTAAATCGTCTTTATGTTTAGATTTAGAAGATTATTGCAGTGGTATTATTTCCTAAGCATAAGCAACACACTAACTATTCATAGAAATTGTCAAAATGTGTTTGTGGGCCAACCCAACCTTGCCTGATTAGTGCTAAAATTTAACCTGCTTTAACGTGAACCCATTAAATCAAGTCCACCATCTTTCCACCTCTAGTAGAAATGATAAATGGAAATATAATGGATTGGTTAATGGGTCGAAACGGGTTGGGTTGTCCAATCAATTCTTTTAAAAGGCAGAAAACATAGTGCAACTGCTATACTGTTATGTGTAGCATTATGTGAATAACAAACTCAAAAACGAAGTTTATTATCAAAGTTGTTTGCTTACTTTGATAACGCTTCTTGAAATGTAAGTTCTAGAATGAAAGTATATCGCAGCACACCCTGTTCATAAGACAACTCCGGTGGCAATTTCAGCTCCTGAATTTTTTTTATTCAAAAATTTAGATTATTATATATGTAATATTTATTAATGTAATAGCTACTATAATATTTCTAAAACCAGAAAAAAGTGTTTCTGGGTTACCCAGCCTTTTTTTAAACAGTAATGACCATTTTAACCCGAACCCGTTTTTGCTTGATACCTCAACCCATTTTGCAAATACCATTTTCAAAAGCTAAAATATGGCAAAAAGCGTTTGGGAGTTACCCTATCAGAAAATGACCCGCTTCAACCTAGACCCATTTTGACTTGTTACCCACCCATTTTTCCACCTAAACCAATCTTTATGCACACAATGTAATTCTGCTTGATTGTAGCTTGAAGAGCTTCGTGCTGATATTGTGGACTTGAAGGAGATGTACCGAGAACAAGTAAACATGCTTGTAAATAAGGTAATTATACTCTAAATAAATAGTCTTAATGATTATATTTTGAAAAAAATATAAAAAAGAACCACATTTTACATATTCTGAAATGTTTGTATATGCAGATCCAGGTATTAAGTTCATCTGTTACTACTGCCTAGACTCCAGCTAAAATCGTGATGACGGTACATTTTGTAATATATACGTTGATATATTATAACATCAAGTTTCTTTTTTCTTTATTTATATCGTTTGTTGTTTTTATTTTCTATATTTCATTGATTTTATTGAATTATTTTGTCTCCGTGTTTCTATATGCATAAAATGATGTTTTTGTTGTCTTTTGACGTCTTTTTGAGCTATATTTCAGCCGACTTAAGCTATATATTTCATCTACCGAATTTGACGCCACTGTTGAATTTTATTTGTTATTTTGCAAGTTCAGATTGATGCATAACAGTTTATCAATACGGGTGTACTTGGTGCTTGACTTAGCTCCCTTATTATGTAAGAAGATTGGGTGAGGGGCTAGATCGCTTTGTGCTTATGATGTATTATCCCACACGTGTACAAGATGCTATGAACTCATGACTATAAGGTCAATAAGCAGCAACCTAACTAAACTAGGACCAAATGCTTGAGAAAATCAAGAACTGGATTATATGGCATCATTTGGTATCGGTTCAGCATTTCATGTTATGGATCACACCCATGATGTCCGGTTTCAGTTTGATGGTTATATTGGTATGAACTAAGGGTGTAAAGAAGTCAAGTTGAGCCCGGAGCTTGCTTAGGCTTAAAGGTCAGCCAAGTTTAGAACTTTATATTTAAAACTTAGTGCTCAGCTCGTAAGAATATCTTCGAAGCTTGGCCTTGGCTCGTGTATTATTAATTAATTAGTTTGTTTATTTTTATTATTAATTATTTATAAATATACTTTTCATATATAACTTAACTAGATTAGTACTCTGTGTATTACACGAAATGAATAAAAAACATTTACCGATAAAAATTTAAACTATATAAGATGATTTGAATATAAATGTGATTAAATATAATTTCATTGTTAAATAATAAAATAGTTGTATTATTTTTTTAAACACTAATTTTTTAAAGTTTGTTTCTTTAAATATCTCGTTTTGTAAAAACTATTTTTAAAAAATCTAAATGTTATAATAATTTGGTCTTTTTAAAAAATGTGTTTTTAAATATTAAAATATTTTCAATGTATTAAAAAAGTCTTATTTTAATTTAAAATTGTGTTAAAATTATATTTAATAGGAGAGAGAGGCGGGTAAAAGAACATCAAGGTGGAAATATTCCTAGAAAACATTTATTTATTAGTTAAGTAAGATATGACTTGTTATATTTTTTCATATAATATTATGAAAAACCGGTTTGGGTGAAAACCGGTTTGGTTTGGAAACTGGTTTGGCGAGGAAACCGGTTTGGCGAGATGAGGATGTCAAACCTATAGAACCGGTTTGGATAGGTTTGAAACCGGTTTGGAGGGGTTGAAACCGGTTTGGAGGGGTTTGGAAACCGGTTTGGGAGATGAGGATGTCAAACCTATGTCAAACCGGCGGTTCGGACCGGTTTGGGAACCGGTTTGAATGGAACCGGTTTGAGAATGTTACAATACCGGTTTTTTTGCCCACCTCTAGTTTAACCGATGACAAACAAAAATTTGAATTTAAAATATATTCTTTTAACATTAAATTTTTATTAAATTTGTAAATTTATTTTAAATGTGTAAAATGTGTTTTTTTAATATCAATATTATTAAATAGAATAAAAATTTAAGAAAATAAGAATGAGGAAGTAGCATAGAATGAAATGTGTACTTATATTTAGCATTAGAGACCGGAAAAAAATTGAGATTAAACCATCTACACATGTTTAGCTGATTACTTTTTATTAGTAGATTATATTCAAAACAAATCTTAAATGACAAATATATCCATATTTAAAATATATCTAGTTTAATATATTTAATTTAAAAAAATTATAAAATGAATACTTATTTAAAAAAAAAAAACTTTAAATATAGACTCTTATCATTTTCTTATTTCGTTTTTACTTATTTTTACATTATACATTAAATATTACGATTTCCAACAGTTTTTCACTGCAATATTTCTTTTTACTATAATTCTGGTGTGAGCAGTTTTTTTATCACTGCTGCTAAAAATATGGTAAATTTTACATTAAAGGAAATAAAACACTAATTTATAACATAGATAAATATAAAATTTAGAGTTTTAAAAGACATAAGTGTAAAGTAATATTTTGAATTGTTTCTAATAAATTATTTAAAATGAATACATAAGATATTAGAAATGTATTAAACTAGATACATATGATATTTACTATACCTTAAAAAGCAATGCTGGTTAGACAATTGATTCTTCTTAGTTTTGAAAATTACACCTTAATCTTCTAACTTTTTAAAAATTTTATAACACTACACGCAATGCTAAAGACTGCATTTATTACATGCGTCATAGTTATCACTGTCACATCAACAATTTACTCTTTCTTTCAACATGCATTCTCTCTCCTCTTTTTTAACTCCAACACATCATTCTTACATGCATTCTCTCTCTTTCACATCACCCTTTCATTTTCTATTTTTTTTAAACAAATGATTTTTTATCGTAAAAACATATTTAATAAATAAATATAAAATATAACTAAGTAATTAAAAAAAGAAAAAATTAAATAAAAAATAAAATGACATTAAATAAAAAGAAATTACATTTTCCTAAAAAATAAAATAAAAATACTTCAAATTAAACTACACCTAAAATTAAAAATAAAAAACAAAACTTAAAGAAAACAAGACCAAAAATTAAGCTTTCCTAGAAAATCTACTCTTCATTAGCTTGCCTAAGATCCCAAAGATGTTCCATTAGATCGCGTAAGGATTTAAACCTATGCAGATAGTTTGCAAATTCAGCCAGTGCACCTTCATTATAACTTGATGGTTCAAGCTCGTGTTCTTCAGGGGACCAATTAGTTATCGCATGACATTCATCTTCTACAATCATATTATTTAGAATGATACATGCATGCATTATATCACCCAACACTGGTATGCTGGTAGATCTTCTAGGGACTCGTATCATTGCCCATCTTGCTTGAAGGACACCAAATGCTCGTTCAACATCCTTTCGACAAGACTCTTGTCGTCGCTTATAGTATTGCATTTTAAGATTATTGTTTGGAGGATAAACGAAACTCTTTACCAGTTTTGACCATTCTAGGTAAATGCCATCTGCAAGATATTATCCTTGCGTGTACTCATGCCCATTTACTATAAAGTTACACTGTGGTGGATTCCCTTCCAAGATTTGATTGAATACGATGATTGACTAAGAACATTGATATCATTGTTTGAACCCGCCACTCCAAAGAATGCATGCCAAATCCAAAGGTCGTGTGATGCCACTGCCTCTAGCATGATGGTTGGATAAGCATGATCACCTCGAGTATATTGCCCTTTCCAAGCCGTTGGGCAGTTTCTCCAACCCCAATGCATACAATCTATGCTTCCAAGCATTCTGACAAACCCATGTTTTTCAGAATGCAGCTGTAGCAACCGTTGAATGTCATCTTGGTTAGGCCTTCTAAGATATCGTGGTCAAAAAACCTCAACAATAGACCTACAGAACTTGTGTAGACATTCTATGGAAGTGCTTTCACTAATGCATATGTACTCATCACATTGATCAGCTGATGCACCATATGCCAACTGACGAATGACACTTGTACATTTTTGTCTTGGTGAAAGACCTTTTACACCAATAGCATCATATCTTTGTGTGAAATATTTAAAATGTTGACAGCTTCCTGGTTTAGAGATTTCTTCAACAATGCGATTAAAAAGACGTAGGCTCATCCGGAACCTTCGTCTAAAGAAGCTTTCATCATACACCGGCTCTGGAGCAAAGTAATCGTTCCACAAACGGATGTCTCCATCCTTCCGGCCTCTAGCGGTTAGGAAAACTAGCAGTTGTGCTACACTTTCCTAAAAATTAATATTCCATTACATAAAAAGAAATTACATTTTCCTAAAATTAAAAATAAAAATACATAAATCATAAATAGACGTAACAATAAATTAATCTAAACATTTTACTAAAATTAATCTAAACATGATGATTGGAGCCGTATTTCTCTCGGATTTTGCTCGCACAGTGCCTCGTGTTCAGCTCGTTGAAATGGTTTCATGTTAGCGGTGTCAAGGAAGAGTATTTGTTGCTCTTGCATCATTATTTTCCGCTCTTGCATGTCAATTTTTTTTTGTTTCATCTCGAGCTTCTTTTTCTCAATTACATAGAATTTATTGATTCTATGCTCGAATTTTTCAATTGCTTCACTCTTAGCACGATTGGTCGAGGATATCTCATCAATGAGTTTGAGCTTCCTTAGGTCGTACTCAAACGGCTCTATTCCTGCTTTGCCTTTTAGCTTAGCTTTAGCTTTGGCTTTGGCTTCTGCTTTGGCCTTGTCCCTCCCAATTGGACGAGTTGTAGTAACCTGTTGAAGTTGAACTTCGAAGTCTTCTTTATCAATATCTTTAAGTGATATTGTGATTTCAGGATTCTCACCAAAGTTGGCATCGGAAGCAGAGCTCGTATACGCCCCCAACCTGCTAGTTTTTTTCTTTTAGAGGGTTGAAAGCCAAGAATATGAGTAACAGAGTTGTACTTACCATGCTCTTTCACAACATTCTATATATATTCATATGTGAAAGCAGCATAAGTCTTGTTGGATGGATCGTTAATGTACAACTGTCTAGCCTCTTGGATGTACTGGTCGTCTGACCAACCAACTCTGTAACGAGACTTGACTTGTAAGAACAACTCATTAAATCTATTCATCTTAGATTTAAACATATGCCAATGACTTCTTAGATTATGAGCATCTCTTGGAATTGAAGGTAGACTTTCATTGTAGTATTTTTTCAATCTTACTCCAAAAAGCATCTACATTTTGGTTGTTGCCAATGATTGGATTCTCAGAAGTTGAAATCATAGCTTGTGCAAGCAACACCTTATCACTTTGTGTCCATTTTTGACGACTCGTCTTGGTTGGTTGCTCGTCATTCTCAGTCGCCATCTTGCTTGTTTTTTCATCTTTTTTGTGGCATTTTCTTTTGACAGTGATTCCACATGTTCCTGAGTTGGTAGAAATTGAGTTTGATGCATTTGGGATGTTTTTTGATATTGAAGAAATTGTTGCCATTGTTGAGCATCAAAAGCTGATTGTGTTTGAGAAAACTGTGGCATGAGAGGAAATTGACGAAATTGAGGGAATGAAGGTCCTTGTAGGTGAAACTCAGGAGACAATTGTAGTTGTGAATACTGAGAAAACTGTTGTGTTTGTTAGAACTGAGGGAATGAAGGTTGTTGGGGTGGGTTTTGCTGGACATCATCGTCGTCGTTTAACAAATGAGTAAACGAAAAGGGGGCTCTTGGATCCATTTTTGAGAGTGTGAGTTGAAAAAACTAAGAGAAGTTTGTATAAGATTTTGGTGTGAAAAATGAGTTACTTTGAGTGGGTATTTATTGGGGAAAAACTAGCCGTTTTTTTTTAAAAAAATAGCTATTAGAATTTTAAAAGAATTAAAATATAGTTTTTTTCTCAAAAAATGCCGTTGCATGTTTTTTTTTAAAAAAAATTGATTTTTAAATAAGATGGCCCACAGTTCTTGCGATTGGACCGCACCTAAGGACGTGCATGGGGGAGGAAATGCACTGGGTTCCAATGCATACGTATGAGCATATTAACTCCTCTCATATGTATGCATTGGAACCTAGTGCATTTCCTCCCCATGCACGTCCTTAGGTGCGATCCAATCGCAAGAAATGTGGGTCATCTTATTTAAAAAAAAGAAGCATGCAACAACATTTTTTGAGAAAAAAATATATTTTAATTCTTTTAAAACTCTAACAGCTATTTTTTTATAAAAAAACGGCTAGTTTTTCCCCCTATAAATACCCACTCAAAGTAACTCATTTTTCACACCAAAATCTTATACAAACTTCTCTCAGTTTTTTCAACTCTCACACTCTCAAAAATGGATCCAAGAGCCCCCTTTTCGTCCACTCATTTGTTAAACGACGACGATGATGTCCAGCAAAACCCACCCCAACAACCTTCATTCCCTTAGTTCTCACAAACACAACAGTTTTCTCAGTATTCACAACTACAACCGTCTCCTCAGTTTCACCAACAAAGACCTTCATTCCCTCAATTTCGTCAATTTCCTCTCATGCCACAGTTTTCTCAACCACAACCAGCTTTTGATGCTCAACAATGGCAACAATTTCTTCAATGTCAACAATATCAAAAAAACATCCCAAATGCATCAAACTCAATTTCTACCAACTCAGGAACATGTGGAATCACCGGCAAAAGATAATGCCACAAAAAAGATGAAAAAACCAAGCAAGATGGTGTCACACCCTCACCTCTCGTCACCTGTTGATGATGTCACTGAGAAGGTTGCGGAAGCATAGTGGTGATGTCTCAGAGATGAGGCGTGACTTACTTGATCCGGTATCACAACACACAGATTAACTTAAAGTAAATATATTACAAGGATTCGTCATTCACAATCACACTTACAGTTTACTAAGTGAGTTTATTACACAACCCGACTTATTTAATTACAAATATTTGAAAGTGCAGCCTCACTGTTGGTCACTGTCTCCCTGCAAAAACGTTTGAGTTTGAAAGATCAGCACAAAGCTGGTGAGTTCGTAAAGTTCAAGTTAAAACATATGATATGACATGGTATACAAGTTCTCACAATTTTTAGTTCCAGATAACCATGGGGCCCATATCTAGTTCCTTTCGGACAGTTCTGCGTTTTATGAAGATACTACCCGTCGGTAAATATCTTAATGCCTCATTATCTTAATGTTTATCACTAACATTAAGAAGATGTTTTGGAAACAGGTAACAAACATTCACACCAGGGGAGATGCAAACCTCCTAGTGAATGGGTTGTCAGCCGATAGTACTATCATTGATGCCTGTTCGGCCCCACATGGGTTCATTAGATACAGTTTCGAGAAATGAGGACTTTTGATACCGTGATAGAGATACTAACGGCAAAATCCCATTAAAATCACACAAAAGTCACATGAAATCACAAAGATAACAGTAATACATATCATATGTTCATAAATGGATTTACAGAAGTACCCCAATGTTTATAAAACATTAAAGATAAAATGGGTTGTACGAAACTCACCTGAAATCAGATGAGTAGTGAAATCACACGCAGAAGATAAGGGTAGCTAAATTCTGCATTTGTTTATGTTAAATGAGTTATTTATATTTTAACTTACTGATTAGATCTTCCTGAACGTTCAATGTCAGAGACATTGTCTTGAAAGTCATCAAACCGATATTAGGTTTTTAATTAATTATTTTAATGTCATATTGTCATATTATACAATGTATGACAATGTAGGAACCTATAATGATTCATGTTCATAATACAAGGTTGATGACACTTTTGATTAATCAGAATAATCTCAAATAATCCAGATAGTTAATGTTGTTGATTATAATGCTGAAACAGTTTCTTGATGGATTTATGGCTTAGGAATGATCAATCCTTATTATTGATTTCCCAAATATCATGAAATATCACAATATGGCATTAGAATAGGTTTAATAACCATGTTTAACATACTAATCTAACTGTTATCATAAACATCAGATAATCATTCCAATAAGTATGTTAATGATTGTGATTAGTTTGAAACACTTAGATTTAACCTTGCATTTCAAAGATTAATCAAACTAATCACCTACATTGTCACAATCAAATGGTTTAAACCATTATAATCATTGTTATGATTTCATGAAAACCGAGCATTACAACGGATCAAAACAAGAATTTACCCGTTAAAACATCAAGTTCTTCGTTTATAATCAATCATATACATCATCTAGACAATAATCAACAACCTTAACTATACCATTACATTCAAAAACAAGATCTAATCAACCATTATCAAGCTAGAAAGTTAAAATGAACCATTACCTAATCAGACAGATTTCTGAGTGTAGAACAACGATCAGGACTTGCATGTACGTTCCTTGGCTTCAAATATACGATATAAATATGAGGGTCTTAAGATTGAGTTTTGATTATGAATGTTGAGTTTTGTTCGTCTGGAAGCGAAGAGAATTCGAGAAGAAGATAAAATACCCTTTCTCCCATGCAATCTGATCTTTTGAACTAATCTGCCAAATCGACCCACACCAGGCGTACCGCCCCGCGTGGCCGCTTGGTCCGAGGCGTAGCGCGCGAGAAACCCTCATCCCAGAACCCAGATATTTTTCTTGATCCGCGCGTACCACCCTTTCTTTGAACCTTGTCAATGATCGAACTGAAATTAAAGATATGAATTGAGTGCCATTTGATGAGCGCACGGTTTTCGCCTATGTTCATCATTTCTCGCATACTATCAACCTGTAATAATTACAATAGCTAAATCAACGTGGATTTCAAGCACGACCAAATGTGCTCACGTCATCAATGACGAAATTCTCAAATACAATTGTCACAGATGGTGACTGAGAATGACGAGCAACCAACTAAGACGAGTCATCAAAAATGGCCACAAAATGATGAGGTGTTGCTTGCACAAGCTTTGATTTCAACTTCTGAGAATCCAATCACTGGCAACAACCAAAATGTAGATGCTTTTTGGAGTAAGATTGAAAAATACTACAATGAAAGTCAACCTTCAATTCCAAGAAATGCTCATAATCTAAAGAAGTCATTGGCATATGTTTAAATCTAAGTTGAATAGATTTAATGAGTTGTTCTTACAAGTCAAGTCTCGTCACAGAAATGGTTGGTCAGACGACCAGTACATCCAAGAGGCTAGACAATTGTACATTAACGATTCATCCATAAGACTTATGTTGCTTTCACATATGAAAATGTATGGAATGTTGCGAAAGAGCATGGTAAGTACAACTCTGCTTCTCATATTCATGGCTTTCAACCCCCTAAAAGAACAAAAACTAGCAGCTCGGGGGAGTATACGAGCTCTGCTTCCGATGCCAACTTTGGTGAGAATCCTGAAATCACAATATCACTTGAAGATACTGATAAAGAAGATTTTGAAGTTCAACTTCAACAGGTTACTACAACACGTCCAATTGGGAGGGACAAGGCCAAAGCCAAAGCTAAGCTAAAAGGCAAAGCAGGAATAGAGCCGTCTGAGTACGACCTAAGGAAGCTCAAGCTCATTGATGAGATATCCTCGACCAATCGTGCTAAGAGTGAAGCAATTGAAAAATTCGAGCATAGAATCGATAAATTCTATGAAATTGAGAAAAAGAAGCTCGAGATGAAACAAAAAAAATTGAGATGCAAGAGCGACAAATACTTTTCCTTGACACCGCTAACATGAAACCATTTCAACGAGCTGAACACGAGGCACTGTGCGAGCAAATCCGCAAGAAATACGGCTTCAATCGTCATGTTTAGATTAATTTTAGTAAAATGTTTAGAATAATTTATTGTTACGTCTATTTATGATTTATGTATTTTTATTATTAATTTTAGGAAAATGTAATTTTTTTTTTATGCAATGGAATATTAATTTTGAGGAAAGTGTAGCACAACGACTAGTTTTCCTAACAGCTAGAGGCCGGAAGGATGGAGACATCTGTTTGTGGAACGATTACTTTGCTCCAGAGCCGGTGTATGATGTAAGCTTCTTTAGACGAAGGTTCCGGATGAGCCTACGTCTTTTTAATCGCATTGTTGAAGAAATTTCTAAACCAGGAAGCTGTCAACATTTTAAATATTTCACACAAAGATATGATGCTATTGGTGTAAAAGGTCTTTCACCAAGACAAAAATGTACAAGTGTCATTCGTCAGTTGGCTTATGGTGCATCAGCTGATCAATGTGATGAGTACATATGCATTAGTGAAAGCACTTCCATCGAATGTCTACACAAGTTCTGTAGGTCTATTGTTGAGGTTTTTTGACCACGATATCTTAGAAGGCCTAACCAAGATGACATTCAACAGTTGCTACAGCTGCATTTTGAAAAACATGGGTTTGTCAGAATGCTTGGAAGCATAGATTGTATGCATTGGGGTTGGAGAAACTGCCCAACGGCTTGGAAAGGGCAATATACTCGAGGTGATCATGGTTATCCAACCATCATGCTAGAGGCAGTGGCATCACACGACCTTTGGATTTGGCATGCATTCTTTGGAGTGGCGGGTTCAAACAATGATATCAATGTTCTTAATCAATCACCGTATTCAATCAAATCTTGGAAGGGAATGCACCACAGTGTAACTTTACAGTAAATGGGCATGAGTACACGCAAAGATACTATCTTGTAGATGGCATTTACCTAGAATGGTCAAAACTGGTAAAAAGTTTCGTTTATCCTCCAAACAATAATCTTAAAATGCAATACTATAAGTGACGACAAGAGTCTTGTCGAAAGGATGTTGAACGAGCATTTGGTGTCCTCCAAGCAAGGTGGGCAATGATACGAGTCCCTGGAAGATCTACCAGCATACCAGTGTTGGGTGATATAATGTATGCATGTATCATTCTACATAATATGATTGTAGAAGATGAAGGTCATGCGATAACTAATTGGTCCACTGAAGAATACGAGCCAGAAACATCAAGTTATAATGAAGGTACACCGACTGAATTTGCAAACTATCTGCAGAGGTTTAAATCCTTACGAAGCAAAGAGATTCATATCGCACTATGTAACGATCTTATGGAACATCTTTGGAATCTTAGGCAAGTTAATGAAGAGTAGATTTTCTAGGAAAGCTTAATTTTCTGTTTAGTTTTCTTTAAGTTTTTTTTTTATTTAATTTTAAGTATTTTTATTTTAGTTTTTAGGAAAATGTAATTTCTTTTTATGTAATGTCATTTTAATTTTTATTTAATTTTTTCTTTTTTTTATTATTTAATTATATTTTATATTTATTTATTAAATACGTTTTTACAATAAAAAATCATTTGTTTAAAAAAAATAGAAAATGAAATGGTGATGTGGAAGAGAGAGAATGCATGTGGGAAGGATGCGTTGGAGTTAAAATGAAGAGAGAGAATGCATGTGAAAAGAAAGAGTAAAATGTTGATGTGGCAAAGATAACTTAGACACATGTAATAAATGTAGTCTTTAGCATTACGGGTATTCTAATATCATTTTGACATCTTTAAGTTTTTAAAGTTTGTTTTTGAACTGTTCTCTCTTTGCTTTACATGTTCTCCCTCCAACTTTATAAAAACTTGTAAAATGTCATTTAACCCCCTTTACTTTCCAATGTTATGAATTTACCCTTTTGTTCCATAACTCAAAAAAACATATTTTTACGTGCTTATTTTTATGTACTTATCGGCATAAATTCATGTTGATTTTTCGTTTTGATGCCAAGTTTTCCAGAAATGAGTTGGATTAAATATAATATGTTTTCATGTTTATTTTATGTACGTTTTAGGTCAATATTTCAACGTAAATTTTTTAGAAATATGTTTGATCAAACATAACACATTTTCATTTAATAGTATAAATTCAAGTTATTACACGTCGTGTGCTAGTGACAAACAATTTTCAAATAGCGCACTTGAAATGACATAATTATGTAAAGTTTTGGATAAATAAAGTTTCATAATGTTACAAATGCATCCCCAGATTGATTAAAACAGACCAATATTGGCTCAAACTTATGATCCTGGCTCGCTTTTCGGTCCTTGTTCGTCACCCAAATCATCATTTTTATCACACTCAAGTACCGTTTTATCTACACATGACCCATAACCCCAACTACATACAACATAATACAAAAAATTTATACAACTCATAATACCAAGTAACCAATAATATTTATCATAATGACCCTTGTTAATGTTAGTAGAAACCCAACTCTCTTTACCATTCCCTTTTGTTAATTCATTAACAGTGCTTAGCAAAAGGCTAGCCAACAAGTTTGCGAAGGCCGAACCGAGCAAATAAAGGGATGAAGCGATACTCGACATACTCTTGGGAAATTCGGAATAATAAAACTCGTTTTGACCGATTATGTTCAACCCATCTGCTAACCCGTTTATAACATGTTGTGGAATGAGCCACATTGCTGACATTTTTATAACCCCCTGAGAATTGTCAAAAAACCCATCTTCGATGGCTTTGTTCTTCCTTACGTGTTCTACGATCCCTGAAACCATCATCCCGATTATGGAACAAGCGAGGCCTGCACCCATTCTTAGTTTCACACTTATATAAACAGGCTGGCCTTTGATTTTTGATAATAAAGGGAGGATAACGCGATCGTATAGTATAACCCAAACCATAATCGTTACGATTGTGAAGAAGCTGAATGAGGCTGCAGGGATTTCAAATCTTGATGTGATGTGTCGATCCATGGTTTTAGCTTGGAGGACTGGAAATGTGGTTTGGTTCATGGTGACCGATAACATTATACAAGAAGACCATAATGGGGTCACTTTGATGAGTGCCTTGAGCTCTTCGACTTGATCTACTGTGCATATGGTCCATGGATCTTTAGCCATTACTTTGGTCGTGTCTTCTGGTTTGCTAAGAATGCAAGCTTTATTCAAGAACCTAAAGAGAAAATTTAGATTCATTAAATTGCACTTTGAACCCTTTTTTTCTTCCCTTGTTATTTTATTTTCTACATTTTACCAGGGAACTTGATAAAAACCCAAACTGATGCATATTTATAAGTAAACTAGGTTAAATCACGTGTGTTACACGGGTTGAAAACTAAAATGTTTTCTACTTTGTAAGAAAACCTGTGTAAAAAAAATTCTAAGAAAATTTATTTTTACAAAACTTATAATTTTCCTAGAACTACAAATTTAAAATAATTCTTATTTTTTTAAAAAAATTGATTTTTAGAAAAAAAATCATGTGTTTTGAACTTTTTGAAGTGTGTTTTCAAATAAAAAAAATTATTTTTAATTTATTAAAACTACTTTTTAATATGAAAAGGTATATGATATCATTAGTTATTTGATTTATAATTATTTGATAAATTAAAGAATATAATCATAATTATCATTATCATTTAATATGAGAAAGAATTATTGATAGCATAAAAAAATGACATGTGACAATAATATACTAAAAAAGTGACATGTAGCAATATAGATGTTTATTTATTATAATAGTAAGATGGTTTAAAATTATCACATATACCTATAGATGTTAGATTACTTTCTTTGACCGATAGTATTTTGTAGAGGTGTGCATGTGTCGTTTGGGTTGGTTTTGACTAAATATAAATTCACAACTAAAATTTTAGTTTTTGTGTTTCTAAAACCCATTTGGGTTCAGTTTTTTGGTTTTTGGTTTTTATTTGGGTTCGGTTTTGGTTTTTTTACATGAGCCTTAAATTTTTTGGCCTACAAAAAATAATTCAAAATATTGTATTTTGACAGAAAATATTTTGGCTACAATACTACTTAACATTTAAAATTATACGACTTTTGATATTAGTGATCTAAAAAATAAAAAAATATATATATGGTTTACACATGCATATACGATTTTACATGTAATAAAAACACATGCAAAACCAATTTTTATTTTAAGTAAAACAGAGACCGACTCAAACTTTTGGTTTTTAGAAAACTTAAACCGATTGCTTCGGTTTCTATTTGGGTTTCAGTTATTTCGATTTGGTTTTTCGGTTTTCAGGTTTTAGGTTGTTTTTACCGGTTTCATGCACACATCTAGTAGTTTGTATTATGGAGGAAGAACATGAATTAGGTCTGGTGGTTTTAGACCCTCACCCCTCCATCTCTCTAGCCTTTTTCATAATCTGTGTAAAAGTTATATCTGATATAAGACGGTGTGAAATAATTTTTCTGCATAAGTCTTTATATCTCAAAGCATTTTTCTATTTAAGTACACACTAGCTAGATTGTATCTATGAAAAAAAAAAAGAGTTAAATGTCATTTTAGTCCATGTGGTTTGACAACTTTTGCTATTTTAGTCCCTGTGGTTTGAATTTTGCCATTTTGGTCACTATGATTTCATTTTATTGTCATTTTCATCCCTATGGTTTCCATTTTATTGCCATTTTAGTCCAATTAAATTTAAAATTTTGGACTAAAATGGCTAAATTTATCAAACCATAGAGATGAAAATAGCAATAAAATGAAACCATAGTGACCAAAATGGCAAAATTCAAACCACAGGGACTAAAATGACTAAAATGACATTTAACTAAAAAAAAGCATATGAAAGTTTGACTATTCAGTTATGACTGGTCCTCTTTTAGTAGAGGTGGCAATGTCGGCTGATTGGGTAACGGGCCGAAAGCAAGAAATGCTTTCGGGTGAAAACGGTTAACTTTAATGTGTGGGTCAAAATGGGTTGAGCAATCCCCTTGTACTTTCTGGTCTAATTCTTTTATTCTGCAACTAAGTGATATATAAACATGATTACATCTATATTTCAAAAATAGTAAGATAGTTTCTTTTGCATAAAACGATTTGGGATATTGTAAGCATTGGCGGCCCTGAGAATTCAAGTGCTCCGAAAGTACTGAGAAAAAAAGGCTCATAGTAAATTATAAATTTATGTTTTTTCTGTTTTGTATTTGGGCATATAAGCAAATATATATACTTTAAAAGCGGTTTTTAGAATTTTTGTGCCCTTATAATAAATGGGCCCTGAACGGAGGTCAGGTTTGCCCCTCCCCAGGGCCTCCCATGATTGTAAGCATTTAAACACATAAAGATGACTTTTGATCTTACTTTTAGCTACTTTCTACATTTGGCATGTTGCTAATAAAATACAGTCCTAACTAACTTGTTTCAATATAAATAAATGTGTTTGAAATTGTCATCTTTAATGTTCTAACTCTAAGGTTTTTTTAGCCTAAACCAATCTTAATGTGACATGTCATTTTTACCCTAAAGTACCAGAATCTACCTTAACCACACGGGGTGCAACCCTAAACCTTTTCCCCTATTCAATTACTACTTTTTGAGAGTGGCTTTGATTTATTTCGCTAATTTCTTTTACCAGATCATGGAACCCTTCCAAGCAACCCACGCTTGTTGCGGCGGTCCATTTTGACCCGCACAAAAATATGGATATTTTTACATATTATCCAACCCGCTAAAGCGACCACATAGATAAAGAAATCGTTCACTACCTTAAGTTATTTGTTGGCTTGGTAACAATTGCATCATTTTTGTTATACCACGAGCCATCAATCGAGTCGGGTAACTCAAGCTTTCTATTTTTCCAAGCAACCGATATCACTTGACAAAAGCTAGTGAACAAGCTCTTTTCGACCTTCATCTTATAGTAAAGAGGATACGCGACGACAAATAAGAAAGTAGATAAAAACATTAGAACAACTGGAACCCCAAACCCGACCCTCCATCCATGATGATCTTGAATATAAACAATACCCGTAAATGCAATCATGACAGCCATGATAGCCGTGGAATAATACCATCCAAAGAAGCTCTCCAACACCCTCTCTCGCTTTGGATTATCCTTGGAGTCAATCTGGTCTGCCCCAAATGCCAGAGAGCATGGGCGGACCCCACCGGCTCCAATGGATATAAAAGCAAAAGAGGAAAAAAGGAGAGTATATTGAATGTGTGTTGGTGTTTTACACGAATGAGGCACTTGAACATCACAAGAGGGTGGTTTTGCGTTTTGGATCACTGTGGTTAGCCAAAGAAGGATCGTGCCCTACAAAAAAAAACATCATAGAAATGATTTCCTGATTATGAATATTTAGATGTAGGGTGTTTGAGATAAATCCACCACAAATTATAACAATCAAACACTAAAGATATCCAAATGATGAGTTTGGTATTGCACCGGTTCGGTTTTGTCCCAAAATGATTCAAAATTAAATATTATACTGATAATAACTTTTCAAAAAAGGCAGGTTTCTTTAGGAAGCCAAGTACCAATGTTTAGATAAGCACATTGACACTATCATCCACAAGAAAACTCACACCGAAAAAACTCTATGGCTCAATTTAGAGCATTTTTTTTCTTCAAGTGAAATTCAAACCAAAGACCTTTTATTTAGAAAGTCAAGAGGGTACCATTAGACTATAAATCCTTTGATTTGTGCATCTGTATTTAGATATGCATTTTGAAAAAAACTGTAATTAAATTTAAATAAAATGTGGAGTTTAAGAGTCGGGTTCTTCTTTTATTATTTAAAAATATTGCAATTAAAATTACTAGAAAAGACAAACTTGTAAAAAATTGAGATGCCTCTTTATTGGATTAGGTAGGCTATTAAAGATGCAATTGGATGGATCATCTGACACCATCTATACGGGTTATATAAAACTATACGAGAGACCTAGCTATATGACTCGTATAGGTCTTTTATAGACGAGTTGTATATCTCTATACGAGTCATTTAGTGTTTATACTAGTCATATACCACATGTCCAAATAACCAAGCCTAAATGAGTTTGGTTAGTTTTTTGGTCAGGCTCGTAAACACATTTAGTTATACAAAATTTAACGGTTATGGTTGACCCGTTTTTTTCTTAATAATTTTTCTGTTATGTTATAAGTTAAACTAATAGAGTGTTTTACACTAAAAATCAAAAGATAAAATAGCAATAAGCATCATATTTTATAACTTAAGCATAATTATTTTATGTGTCTGTATTTGTAGACGTAGATAAACATAATAAGATTTAATTTCAGACTACATGCATCGTGTTCTTGTTAACTCATGAAAACTTTAAATGAAGAGCGATTTAAGAAAGAATTTTTATGTAATTTTGTTTTAACTACGACCATCCATCCACAAATCTACTAGAGTGAAGGACGATTTGTTGTCCTTCACATAGACATAACAACAAACCGCCCCTTCAAGCAGTCTGCACGTCCTTCTACACGGACATGCCCCAATGACATGCAAAAAATCATTAAACAAATATAGATTTGAATGTTTATAACAAAGAGTGTGACATCATACCATGAGACTAAAGATGGAACCCACAAAAATGGTGAGAAATCGACCGAGAAATGAATCAGAGAGAAAAGCTCCGACGATCGGTAGAAAATTGGTCGCGGCTGACCAAAGTAAAATGATGTTTGTACCCTTTGCGTAACTCATATGGTAATCGTATAGGAGGTAGATAATCATGTTTGGAACGAGTCCATAACTTGCCAGTTTTTCAAATGATTCATTTGCTGTTTTCATACAAATTTAAATGTTATATAGGCATCAATGTGTCATGATGTTATTAGGGCTACTTAAAAAACTAATCAAAGGTTTGAAATTGGCTTATTTGTTTCCTCATCTTGGTCTGTAAACAAGTCGAGCCCGAATTAATATAAATTCAGCTTTGGGCTACTCATTTTACTCATTTAAACTAAAACTGAAATTATCGTTTTAGGTAAATTATAACCGAAAATTACAACATATTATCAATGCTTAACTTTCATTGTTAACCTAATATCCAAATAGACATTTAGTCATATGATCATTTTGACATATTGCAATAAAAATACAACAACAACCGTACCTAGTTAAAATCCCACTTCTAGTGGGGTCTGGGAAGGGAAAGATAAAGACACACCTTACCCCTATCTACAGAATAGAATAGAGAGGCTGCTTCGTAAGAGTTCCCGGCTCAAAGTCCAATTTTTTTTTATTATTATTATATTCAACTATAAATGATCATAGTCTATGAACTGCCTTTCTTGGATCACTGGTTCAAAGAATTAAATAAACAAATATTATATATATATATATATATATATATATATATATATATTAATAAACAAATTCAATTTTTTTTAAAAAAAATAAACAAGCTATAGCTAGCAAACCGACACAGGCCATGCTTTCAGCTTGTTTAGGCAAATTTACAAACAAGTTAGCTCGACTTGATTTGTTAATAACCAGATCAAATACCCATCCTGGATAAGTTCGGTTCTTTAATAAAAAAAAATAATAAAAATAAAATAAAATAAAAATGTAAAAAAAATGATGGATCCATGAATGCGTACCTAAGATGAATGGCATAGTTCTCCACCCACCCTTTTTAATTCTTGATGAGTCTTCTTCTTTCATCTTACTTTTTTCTTCTGTAGTAGGAACCTCCATATATGTGTCTTATCTCTTTCTTTAATTAATTTCTTCTTTTATTATGTATAATAATAAAATAATAATTAATAATAATAGTATGTCAACAACGAATTAAAACACACATATATATAAAGGGTGAGTGTTGTATGTGACGACACGTGTTAGAAGAATGGTGAAACTTACCAAGAGAAGATCGAGACAAAACATGATGGGAAAGAAAGTACGTGAAAACTATGTCGTCTCGTTTTTTTCCCCAACATTTTACTTCAAATTTATTTATTTTTTTGTATTATAATCGTTAAAATAAAAAATATTAAATTCTGTTAGAATATCTGAATCGTCTCTTTACCTTCTATCATAGAGTGGAAAAGAGAGAACTGTGGAATGAATATTCATGATATAATAATTTATTATAATAATAAACACATTTTCTTAGTAAATAGTTATTTTACTCCTAGTTTATGAGATTTGTCATGTTACTCAAAAAACTTGTTTTTTTTGTCATTTAGACACTGTGGTTTATCTTTTATTGTCATTTTACTTCATTCACCTAATTTTATTCACATTTTATGTTCCATCCATTCAGGAGTATTCGTGTCTTTTACCCCTAAATCTTTGTAATTTAAAAATATTATTTGACCTGTAACTCCCATATGCACCTCCAAAATATCTTCCATACTAAATTAGACAAGTTTTACAAAAAAGTCTTTTTAAAGTTAAATAATCAATCCTAAACATGTCATAAATGAAAAATGTGATGGAATTATACGGAGTACCCGGCGTTTACTTAGTTGGCCGTTCCAAAAAAAAAAAAAAAGTAAACCGTAATATCTAATTAGCAAGAATTAAGTTTTTGGAGTAAAATGGCAAATATCATAAAACCATAAGGAAGAAAATAGCAATTAACTCTTTCTTTTTTTTTTTTTTTTATCACCAATTAGGTTAAATCCTTGTGTTACCCACGGGTAGAAAACTGAAATGTTATGTACTATATAAGAAAACTTGTTTAAAAAAAAGTGTTTGTAAAAAAACTTATTCTTTCCTAAAACTAAAATTTAAAATAATTATTTTTTTATTGATTTTTAGAAAAACTACATATTTTGTAAACTTTTTTTAAGTGTGTTTTTTAATAAAAAAAGATTTCATTTTTAATTTATTAAAACTATTTTTTAATATGTAAAAGGTATATAATATCATTACTCATTAGATTTATAACTATTTAATAAATTAGAGAATATAACTATAGTTATCATTTAATATGAGAGATAATAATTGAAAGGACAAAAAAATAACATGTGGCAATAATGGTTTAAAAAAATTGAAATGTGTCAATAATGATCTATTAAATGTATTTAATTATTTATTATAACAGCAAGAAGTAAGATTGGCTCTAGCCAAATGATATCTTTTGATTTCTCTTATTAGAGATTTTAAGTTCAAGTTTCACTAAAAGCAGTTGTTTTTAGATGAGCAGTGGTTTTTCTTAACATGGGTTTCTTCTTGGATGATAGGGTCGGGTTGTCTGTTGCCATATAGTGCTTGATTAAGCGATTAAAAAAAAACTTTTATTTTATTCATTAATTAATTATTTTTAAATGGTCTAAACTGTCTGATTTAGCAAATTCGAATGATATGTGATGGTGTTTGATGAAAGTTTAATCACCCCCACGAATCAAATGGAAAACTGCAGCATCAATAAACAAGTGGTTGAAGATTTGATCGATGATTGAAACGGGCGGCAAGAAAAAAAAATAAAATAAGTTAGAAATTGGAATTTGGGAATTTGACAAAAGAAAGGCCTTGCAATAATCTTCTTTTGTAGGTTTGTTCTTGTGTTTGTTACTTATGACCCAATAATGTTAATCTAAGAAAAAAATATATATTAAACTCTACCAAACTAAATGAAATGGTATCTCAATCCAGCATGAAGAGTGGCAGAACTTAAAAGAAAAAAAAAACAAGAAGGAAAAAAAAAACTTGTAGAGACCAAAGGATTTTTGCGAAGAAAAAAAGGAGGCATGACTCGATATGTATAAAATTTTCAGACGAAATACTATTTAATCAACTCTTCTGAGCAGAAAAATGGCTGAGACCGCACATGAACCTAACGAGAAAAGTTGAGAATATAGACATTTAAAACATATTTAGGTTGAGT
Organism: Mikania micrantha; assembly: GCA_009363875.1. NCBI lineage: Eukaryota > Viridiplantae > Streptophyta > Magnoliopsida > Asterales > Asteraceae > Mikania > Mikania micrantha. Next base: position 33,014,629 of record CM018691.1, on the reverse strand, counting down.
TTTTTTTTTTAAAAAAAAAAAAGAATTATAGGATTTCAAAGAATTGAGGGATCAGGTGATAGTGATAGCACATTGATTTCTCTTATGAAAGGTCTTGGCTTCGAGTCTCTTTATGAACGATTTGCTCCTGGATGAGCATGAGGTTTTGTTGATATATTGTAACGACCCAATTTAACTTGATATTAAAATAATCGATATGTGATTTAATTTTAAGTTAAATTGTGTTGTTAAGTGTTGAGTAGTAGATTAAATTTTATTCATTTGTAAATGTTAAAAATGGGTAATTAGAAATATGAGAGACTAAAACTGTTAATAGTTGAAAGTTTGATTAAAAGGGGGGTTATATGGGGAATACTTGGTCAACATGGTCAAAATTCATTTTTTTGACTGGAGATAGACAAGGGGCGACGACCAAGAGGAGGGGGAGAAGAGAAATTCGGGTTTTTGGTCAAATTCATCAACCAAACCTTTTCTGATCTTAAATGCAAGCTTAAAATCGTATTCCTCATCTAATTTCACAACTCTATGTATGTGGTTTCATCCATATGGCTGAATTTTCGTGGGTCTCCATGGGTGGGTTAGGTTAGTAGTGATAAAATCAAAATTTTGGGTGTTTGAGGTAGTTAACACATGTGATTGTGTTTGTAGAGATGAAATCCAACTAACCTAACCATTTTGCATGTATTTGGTTTGAAAACTAAGAGTTTGAGTGTTGGGGAATTATGGGTTGGGTGAAATTGATGAGTGAATGAACTAGAGTTTTAAATTGATGAATGATTGCATTTGATAATGGATGTGCAGTGATTTGGATGAGAAATTATAAATTAAGAAGTTTGAGACTTCATATGTTTGAAATGAAAGGAATGGAAATGTTCACCTTTTTAAAATGTTGATGTTGGGGTGTCATAAAACTCTGCACATAAGGTGTTTGAGGAAATGCCTCAAACAACTCAAATGTAAGAATGAATTGTGATTATTGGTGAACTTGGGGGAAATGGTTCATAAACTCAAATAGATGATTTGTTAGTGGTGTTTAGTCAAATTTCATATGTTGGAAGCAATCGAAATGTAAATTAATGAATTAGGAGAGTTTGACTATAGTAAAGTCAAATATGATGATAATGGGTCAAAGGGTTGGAAGTTTGTTTTGTGTGAATTGTTCCTAGATTGAATGTGTATGTGTGATAATATGATCTAGGAGGTGGAAGTACCAACCAAAGACCCGGTAAAGAGAAAGTTGAACCAAGTGGAACTAAGGACCAAGGTGAGTAAACCTATCCATGAATAAGCAACCATAAGACTTATACATGTTTGTAAATGTTTGATTTGTTTGAATTACATAATGTGGTGTTTGTAGAAGTTGTTGCTTATATGCGATATGTGCATGAATCAAATTGATGTCAATGTATGATAGGGGTTAATTGACATGTTTCGTGTTTGGTGATCCACATTCGTGTGGAATATGATGTAAGACCATGTTTTGATGGCATTTAGGTGATGATCCACATTCGTGTGGAAGAGGGTATAAGTCCATACTTGTATGGCAAAGGTGATGATTCACATACGTGTGAAAGTTGGGGTAATATGACTAATGAGAGTCATGGGGATGATTCGCATTCGTGCGAAGGAAAAAGGATTGAAGTCAATAGTGGTTTGGGTAAAACAAACCAATATGTAATTATGTTAAAATTATATGTTGTAAGTCACCAAGATAGGTTTGGGACTTAAAGGTATGTTATATTAGTGTGTTGGAATTGAATTTGGAGTAAAAGAATGATCGAGAATGATTGGAATCGAATCTGGAGGTTAAAACGCAGAAATTTTAATTGCTGATCTGCAGTGGGCGTACCATACGCCCAGGTTGGGCGTATGATACGCCGGGAACCTTACCCTACGGCCAGGAGTTTCTGCCTACGCTGGATTTTGGGCGTAGGATACGCTGGTGTCACACCCCCAAATTCCCACTCGTGGTGTCAGTCCACGTGGGTGTGACGTGGCCAGGATCACAGCTCATGGTCATATAGAACGACTCTATATGAGTTACACAATCACACAGATTTGTAAAATAACATAGTTTCATTAATAAGCAGCGGAAAATGTTTCAACATCATAAGTAAATAAGTTTGCAGCGGAAAGTAAATTGTTTAACAGTCACTACATTGTTCTAGTTGTTTCAAAAACCAACAAATGCACACACAAGCCTAGGACATGAGTCTATATGCCATTGAGACTCCTTAATGCTTCCTTGAGTGCGTCCTAGCGTGTGCTCCATCAATTACCTGAGAATACATGCGAAAAGTGTCAACTAAAAAGTTGGTGAGTTCACAGGTTTAGACAGACAGAAATAGTAAACAGACATATACTGGGTATGTTAAGTTTAGTTGTTGGATACTACGATCCGTGGAGTGTGTCAGTTCATCTTACCGAAACTAGACTGTTTCCGTTTGCCTCCGCGAGTCATCGCTGAACTCGCAATTCACATCGAAATTACACTCGTTATGACCTCCAGTCAACATTGGTGCCGAGTGGGGCTAGTCAAACCCAGTAGTACTACGTAATTACGACTCGTTTGTTTCCACAACTAACGGTAAGGATAAGTGAGGACTTTAAGCGATAATAGTTACACTCGAAAATGGTTTTCACAACATACCAGTCATATATCTAAAACAGTTGCATTGTATTCTCACCCCAATAGTTTAGTAAAACAGTTAAAGAGTAAAAGTGGGGCCGTAAACTCACCTGAGTTTGAGAAGTGCGTGTTCTTACAAGAACAGTGTAGCTCGCCGGCTAGTAGTTACCTATATCACATAGGTGTTGTAAGTTTGTGTTTGCATATATGTGGGTCTCACAGGACCGTGTTCGTGTCTAACAACTTCCAAGTTGTTATGTGGGTCGAGTTTACCGTGTTTGACCATGTTTGACCGTGTTTGACCTAACAACCCGTTGGTGACGGTTTTTGGATCAAGTGTTCGTGTAACGTGCGGTTTAGTGTCGTGTGGATTGTACGGATACCAAAATTCATTCCCATGTGGAAACTTACTATTTATAGTAAGTTCCTATTTTAGGAAAGTTTCCACATTAGGCAAGTCATGCATAAAATCACATTCCGATTATTCTAACTTGCATAATTACCCTAAATAGGCATGTTATCACATAGCACATAGTTACACATAGTCGGTTTAGCATGTTTTTGCGCGTAAAAGTTGCCATAATTAGAAAGTCACAAGATATGCATATATCACTAAGTCTAGATACAAATCTTATCATAATATCGTCATATTAGTCTTAAATAAATATTTAATCATAATCATTATGACTAGCATGCTCCTATTCTCCAAATTGTAAAATAAAGTTACTATATTTAGTAACATTCCTAAATATCATACTATTAGCAATTTTAGTCATTCCAATGCATCAAATAACCATCATATTAACTTCTAAACATCATTTTAAACATAACTTATAAATCTAAACATACAAATGTGACTATTTCATCAAAAATACATACTTTGTAACCTTAAAGTTACTAAAATTAGTAATGTTTACCAAGTGATCAAATATTGACAAATCAACCATTTCTAATCTTGCAAATCATCATCAATATCACTTATGACAACATTTCCATATCAAGAATCATACCAATCGGCTTAGATCATTCATGCATGCTACTACAAACACCCATTTATGACCAAATCATTAACATGCACATTAACATTATCATGGATCGTCACAAAACTTATTCTAAACATCATAGATCATCAACTATCATGTAATCATCATTAAACCCAGCACTAAAATTCGTGCATGTGCATCTAAGGTGTTTACATGTGTGTTTAAAGTCATGCATGTGAGTGTAAAGGTGAAGAAAGTGTGTTTTGGGTATAGAACTACCTTCTAATGCTTCAAGAATGCCAAGATGACGACAAGAACAGCCTCTAAACTCTCTAGACAGTAGGTTCTCGCAGGAAAATGATGGTGGTGATGATCTTCAAGCTTCAAGTGTGATCCTTCAAGCCTCAACTCTTCAAACCTTCAAGCTTGGAGCTTCAATGGAGGTCTCCCATGGCTTCCCAAGGGTCAAATCAGTGAGGAATAGTCGAAGTTGGTGTGTAGTACCGGAGAAATGATAAAGAGTGGAGTTAATAGGCATGGTGGTCTTGATTTTATAAAGATTTGTCGACTGGCACCTGTCGCGTACCGCGGTGGAGAGTTAAAAGAATCTTCGCGTACCGCGAAGGATTTCGGGAGCCAAACCCCCGCGATTCCTGTCGCGTATCGCTATAATTCCTCCCGTTGGGCCATCGCGTACCGCGATGGGTCCCAGAGAAGTTCAATAAGCCAAGTTTTCTTGTTTTGAACCGATTTTCGCGTATTTTTCTATTACGATCGTCATTTCTCAACATTTAGTCATTGTTCCCAATATCTTAGGTTCCCTAGAACCTATGTGCAGTGAAAGTGTACTGTGATTTGATCCTTTCACCAACGTTCGTTATTCAAGACACGTGCGAGTGTTGTGCGATAATTCCTCGAATTATCGATGTATTCTAGCTGTTGTGCCACGTGTCACACTAAATACAATTATTCTAGTGCCACGTATGAAATAATAAAACATATTATTATTTAAAATAATATAAGCGCTGACCTGGAATTTGCGAGGTGTCACATCATCCCCCAGTTAATAGAAATTTCGTCCCGAAATTCAATTCGTGTTGTTGGTGTTAGTCTGGTTGGAGAATAGGTGAGGGTATTTCTGTTTCATCTGATCCTCTCGCTCCCAGGTGTATTCCGGTCCTCGCCGTGAGTTCCAACGAACTTTTACAATTGGTATTTTACTGAGTTTCAACTTCTTGATTTCCCGATCCATGATTTCCACCGGTTCCTCAACGAAGTGAAGTTGTTCATCAATCTGGATTTCCTCCAAAGGAATTGCGAGCGTCTCGTCCGATAAGCATTTCTTGAGGTTCGAAACATGAAACACATTGTGTATGCTACTCAATTCATGTGGTAGCTGTAGTTCGTAGGCCACAGGGCCTATCCGTTTAGTGATCTCGAATGGTCCGATATAGCGTGGGTTTAGCTTTCCCCGCTTTCCAAATCGAATCACTCCCTTCCAAGGCGATACTTTAAGAAGTACTCGATCTCCCACTTGGAATTCCAAAGGTTTGCGCCTTTTGTCGGCGTAGCTTTTCTGTCGATCCCGAGCTGCTGCCATTCGGTTACGTATCTGCACGATCTTTTCAGTTGTTTCGTGCACGAGCTCAGGTCCGGTCAGTTGGCTTTCACCAACTTCTGCCCAACAAAGTGGTGATCTGCATTTACGTCCATAAAGTGCCTCAAAAGGTGCTGCTCCGATGCTGGTGTGATAACTGTTATTGTAAGAAAATTCCACCAAAGGTAGGTGAGTCTCCCAGCTATTACCGAAATCAATCACACATGCTCGAAGCATGTCTTCCAGAGTTTGGATGGTTCGTTCACTCTGACCATCCGTCTGTGGATGATAAGCAGTGCTCATATCCAATCTCGTCCCAAGTGCCTTGTGTAAGGACTTCCAAAAATGTGCCGTGAAACGGCTGTCTCGATCAGATATAATAGAGATTGGGACTCCGTGTCTGGATACGATTTCCTTCAAGTAGATTCGGGTTAACTTTTCCAACTTATCAGTTTCCTTAATCGGCAGGAAGTGTGCCGATTTCGTGAGTCGGTCTATGATAACCCAGATGGTATCGCAACCACTTGCTGTCTTTGGCAGCTTAGTGATAAAATCCATGGAAATCTGTTCCCATTTCCAGACTGGGATTTCCGGTTGTTGGAGTAACCCTGACGGTTTCTGATATTCGACCTTAACTTTGGAGCAAGTCAGACACTTACTCACATAGATTGCGATTTCTGATTTCATATTAGGCCACCAATAAGTTGTCTTTAGGTCGTGGTACATCTTGTCAGAACCTGGATGTACTGAGTATCGACTCTTGTGAGCTTCATCCATCACTACTTCTCTTAATCCCCCGTAGCGTGGAATCCAAATTCGGTCCATCAGATAGTAAGCTCCGTCGTCTTTCTGTTTCATCTGTTTATCCATACCCCGCATAGCTTCGAGGATAAGGTTTTCCTTTTTTAGGGCTTCTTGTTGTGCTACTCGGATCTGATTAGGTAGTTCAGAATGAATGGTAAGTTGTAGTGCTCGTACGCGTTTGATTGTTTCTTTTCTACTTAACGCATCGGCTACTACATTGGCTTTCCCGGGATGATACTTGATTGCACAGTCATAATCACCTATCAACTCGACCCATCTGCGTTGTCTCATGTTTAGCTCCTTTTGGTCGAAAATGTGCTGTAAGCTCTTATGATCCGTGAATATAGTGCACTTGGTACCGTACAGATAGTGTCTCCAGATCTTCAATGCAAATACTACGGCTCCTAACTCCAGATCATGGGTCGTGTAATTTTTCTCGTGCACTTTCAATTGTCGTGACGCATAAGCTATGACCTTCTCGCGTTGCATCAGTACACAACCGAGTCCTTGCTTCGATGCGTCGCAGTAGACTACAAAGTCTTCGCACCCGTCCGGTAGTGATAGAATTGGTGCACTGCACAACTTCTGCTTCAACAAGTCAAAAGCAGCTTCTTGTTTTTCTCCCCATTCAAACTTCTTGTCTTTATGCGTAAGGGAAGTTAATGATTGCGCAATCTTCGAAAATCCCTCGATAAACCGCCTGTAGTACCCGGCCAATCCCAAGAACTGTCGTACCTCTGTTGGATAATTATAATAATAATAACTAATGATATTATTTTTATTTTGCAAATTCAAAAATAGTTTTTATATATTTAAATCGAATTATTTTATTAGAAAATATATTTTAAAAAGTTTATAAAATATATTTTTTTATAAATATCAATTTTTTAAAAAATAAGAAATATTTCAATTTTTTATTTTTAGAAAATAATAGTTTTACAAAAAAAATTCTTAAAAAACAATTTACTTCAAAAAAATAAATATAAGCAGAAAAATACGTAAATGGTGATAAAAGTTACATTTTTTTGTCTTGTATGTTTAACAGTAATTTTAAATTAGGTTATTTAACTTTAGTAATTACAAAAATATTAACTTCTCATCTTACTTAAAAATAGTTAGTTTTTGATAGAAAACTAACTAATTAGATTTTTAACTTTAGTTAGTTCAAATATCTCAATTATTACAAATTAAGAATGTTAAAGATATTACTATAGTTATTACAAATTTTGGTTATTGTTTTATTATCTAAAGTAATTATTAATACATAATTTAATCATTTTATATAAAAAATATCATCATTTATTATTTTTAAATTTTTACCATTAATTTTTTAATATTTTATATTTAATCCGTGTGTTCACACGGGTAATAAACTAGTATGTTAATAAATTATACAATATATTTACTGTGTTATGTTTTTGTGTGTTATGGTTTTTGTGTGTTATGGTTTTTGTACCACATTTTTTAGCTTAGTAAGTTAGTATTTACTTGGTGCCATAGCTAACTGAGTAGCTCTAAAGATAGGTATATATAAGTAGTTAGAATTATTTTATTTTATTTTATTTTATTTTATTTTTTTTGATCAACGCAGGGCTTTGTGATAAAAGAAAGAAGAATTATATTTCTTCTAAAAAAATTCAACACATTATTGTATTTGTATTATGTTTTTCTGCATTATATTTTTTTAGAAAACAAAGTGTTTTCCTAGACAAAAGTACCTTTTTTATTTTAGATTTAACATATCTTCTTAGTCGTCTTTTTTAGGAATATATTATTTAACTAGTTTATTGACCTGTGTATTACACAGAAATGTATAAAATAAATATTACAAAGCAATCCCTGATAGGAACATAGTTATAAAAATAATATAAAAGTTCCAATACTTTTAAAATAAGAAAATAAAAATATATTTTATAAAAATCTAAACACTTTTCTAAACAATACAAATAAGAATAAGGATCAAAATTTAATTGAAAATTGAAAGATTGAAATAATTACATTTTCATTAATATTAAAAAAATGAATATTAATTGTTTTTCTTCAAATTTGGAAATTTGACTTTATTGTAATAAATGAAATTAATTTTAAATGTATTAAAAACGCCACATGGATAGCCTATAACCATGACACGTGGCAAATGTGATGTGGATATGCTAATATAACGCCACGTGGCATATTGTTATTCATTTATTATATAGTATAGATATAGATTTTCCCTTGGATGATGCTTGCCTAAATATGTCAAAATTCTTAGAAAACTACCAAAAAGCCCATAAGGTTTTCTCCAATTCTACTCTCCGGCCCTTCGCTTAAAATTACGTATAAGTATACTAGCCTAAAACCCCATGTTTAACATGGGTTGAACAAATATAATATGTTATAAACAATGCATGATTTTTTGATTTATATAAATATTTATATATTATATTTATCAATTGTTAGTTAAATAAAAAATATGAATATTTAAAAATTATAAATAACAAATAATTATAATATTTAATAATTTTAAAATTATATAAGCATATAAGATATAATTGAAATTTTATTATATTATAATAAATTTTAGAAAATGAGTAAATTTTTATAATAAGAAGATTTAGAATTATTAATATTTAATTGTATCATTTAATTAATAAAAATTAATAAAATTTTTAAGAGAGAAGCGGGAATTTTTTTTTTAGATTTAATTAGGATATGACAAGTATCTCCTAAATATACTCTTTTATCAGAGTAGGTAGATTATCACCAAATATACGTACAATTTTTAAAATAACCATTATACTTCTCTCTAAGGGCGTTCAGTTTTCGAATATATCTTGAAAAAATCGAAATTCGATTCGATTTAAATTCAAAAAACATCAAGTCGAAATTCGATTCGAATTTTCATATTCGAATTCGATTCGTAGTATAATATCGAATTTCGAATTTCATATTTTGAATTCGATTCAATTCGAAATTCGAATTTAAATTATTTATATATTTTTATTTAATATATGCTACTATATTTTAAAAAAAAGGTTTTTTAGTTATGTGGTTTAATTTATAAAAACTGAAAGCCTATTACACTAATGTCAATTTAATTATAAAATACTCATAATTTTAACACTTTTAAATACGTTAAATCTAAACATTCACAACAAAAGTGTCAATCGTTAAGCTCGAAAAGTTGATCATTTTGGTTGTTAATTTATAATATTTTGATTACTTGTTACTTTATGTTTTATATATATTATCATTGACATTTTATATTGAACTTTTATCATAGTTTTATTTTAAATGATATCTCTTAATATTACAACTTAGATGTTGGTTATTTGATATTTGGATGTTTAAGGTTTTGATTTTTTGAATATATAAAGATAGCAAGTATAATAATTTTTTTAATTAAATTCAAATCAAACCAATTCAAATTTTAATCGAATTCGGATCAAATTCGAATATAATCGAATTGTTTTTTTTAATCGCTTTCGAATTCAAATGCTATTAAAAAATTCAAAATTCAAAATCATTTGATTCGAAATTCGATTCGATGGACACCCCTACTGATTATCTCATTATACATTAAAAAAAAAAAAACTCTTCTAGGCATAAAAGATATAACTGTCGCAAATTTGAGAGTTATATTTGATATTACATTTTTTACAGGTAGTTAATACTATAAAAACGATAAAATTATTAATTTGCAACATGAAATTACATTAACACAAATTTCACTTTCAAATTACAACTCTTGTCTATTTTAATTTTCTTTCCAACAAACATTTACTTATAAATGCCTCCATCTTCATTTCAAATTTTTGTTTTAGCATATACTTGTTTTACTATGTGTTGATGGAACCATTTTGTTGCATAGCAACAACTGGTTCGTTGCATCTCGAGCAGCGAAACGATGCAGTCGCAGCACACCGTGTTCTAAGACAATAATAACAATACCTAACAAAAAAAATATAATAAAATATAATTGAATATTAAAATATGCAAATTCCTTGAAAATACTGGATCATCTTATTAGACTCGATTTATAAATATGAGCCTACATGCATAGTTAGGTTTCTGGGGTTAGTTTTCCAGAATTCCTTGTGATCTTGATTCTTGTATAATGTAACCTAATCATTCGATAATATCATTAATTATTTAACCATTCTAGAGAAAATTGTATGATAAGATATTTGATACGCCTTTCACGGTCGACTTTAGAGGAGGGCATAATTTTTTGAAACCCATAATACATGTTAATTTTTTGAAGCCGGATGGGAGGGGGGAAAGAAGCTTCGCCCATGCACGGTGGTAATTTATTTATTTATTTATTTTGGCGGGAAGCGTGGAGTAACAGTTTGGGTTAGAATTGATAATTTTATTGCTTCAGGCTACGTGACACAATCACTATTCACCCTTTTGTGACGTCCCTGTGGCAGTTTTGATCAACTTTATTATAAATTTTGGGTGATTTAAGTTTGTGTTTTTATTTTTTAATGCTATATTACCCTTCAAAACACTAATTATATCATATTCACTCATTCCATGTTCAATAATAAAAAAAAATGTTTTTGTTGATCATCATAGTGTACAATATTCTCTTCCATTAATTTAGTAAAACAAATTGTTATAAGCAAATAATTTTATTTCTTTATGATGGAATGAGTAAATATGATATAATGTTTTTAAAATGGTAAGAGATTGCCAATACCATTAGGCTGCAAGCAAGGCCATAGGCATTTAAAATGATGTGTGTGTATTATACATGGCAATCTTCTTGACCCATAGCAAGATAAATGGATAGAAATGGGTAAACAATTATTGTATTTTGGATTGAAATCGGTAACATTATGACATAGTGTGGGTTGAGATAGGTTACACCTAAACACAAAACGGGTCAAGATGGGCAACTTAAAAACCATGCGAATATAATGGATTTCAATGGTAAGAATGTTCAATAATATATTTAATGAGAAAATCATTAAAAATTATTCAAATAAACTATTTGTTTAGTTACAACTCATTTTAACTTAAGCAAAATTGATTTTTTTTAAAACAACCCGTTTAAACCCAAACAGATTTTGCTTTAAAACCCGTCTTGACCTGCACCTATCCTAACTTGCACCCGTTCTGACCTGTTACCCAATCCAACCCAACCCGCCCATTTTGCAAGGTATAGTGTGTATGTATATATGAAATTTGACATTTTAGAAGGATATATATGAGATTGCCCCTGATTTTATGACTGTTTACCTGTGCTGACATGGAAGAGCGACATACACGATTGTTGGATTGTTGTGACAAATGGGGCATAGTGTTTCATCCCCGGTAGAACCTGAAGACTTAACTTTTGAAAAAGGACGAAAAAGACTTTTAACTGAAGCAGAATTGAGGATGGGAAGCAGTAGAAGCAACATTTCCTGCAAAAGTCAACAATGGTCAACTACATGAAATCAGGGCCCATACAGAACACAATCAGCCTTGTGATATCTACCCCACAAATTTTCATGGAACACCAGAACTAGAATTGGGTAAATGGGTGGGTTGGGATTTGAATCTAAACACTTTCACCCTAAATTGTTTAATTTTTTAAATAAAAACTAGTGTCAAATTATTAGATTTAAACTAAACTTATTTATTATTATTATAAGGGCCGTTTTATGTCATTAGGTTAAGCCAAGTTAGTTTGGGTAGTTATTGTATATAATGTTAGTCAAAGGGTCCTAGTGTAGAAGTAGAAAGGTAAAAACTATCTCTAGGGTTATATATATTTGTTTGATATCTGTAAACGTAATCACAATTCTTATTGCATAATCGTATTCAAAAAATCTTGTGTGTGAGATTGTTTTGTGTTCTTGGTTTTTGTACATTCAATTAACATTCCTGATTACCAACACAAATATTATTTCAATAATACTATAAAGAGTAAATTGCGGTGAAGAAGGTCAAGCTACCAGAATTTTCTGGTTTCGATCTGCAGGGATGGATAAACAAGGCCAACCTCTACTTTGATATCAATCATACGCCAGATGGAGCTCCGTCTCAAACTCGCACAATTGAGCATACAAGGGGTGGCTCAACACTGGTTTACAGTGGTCACCCAAGTCCATGATTCTCTCACATGGACTGATTTTCAAGTAGAGTTGTTGCAACGATTCAGTGGTCTAGAAATCCACAATCCGTATGAACAACTTGCTACAATTAAGCAAGTTGATTCAATTTTGGATCACATAGACGATTTCGAGTATCTGCTTTCATTAGTTCCCCGATTATCGGAATCACAAACCCTGGGTTATTTTATAGCCGGTCTCCGTGAGGATGTGAAAAAATGGGTTCGGCTCCATCGTCCACAGACGTGCTTAGATGCTATTTATTTAGCAAAGGATGTGGAAGCAGTGTTACGGCCGTCAGTGACTACTGGTCCCTTAGCACGTTTTTGATACGGGGATTCAATTGGGAGGTCGGGACATCCCTCATTTGAGTCAGGGAACATGGGCAAACGTGGGGATTCTAAAACTAGTTTTGCGGGAACTCGACCTCTTTCCACTGTTTCTTTGGTTTTTAAGCCCAATTCTACCCACAAAAACCACATTCCTTTGGAGGACATTCCTCAGGAAACACAACGAATCACGAACGGGGTATACGTTCTTTATCACGAATTGAATGGGAGGAAAAAAGGGTTATGTTATCGATGTGGGCAGGTGTATGGACCGGCACACCGCTGCCCAGAGGGTAAATTGCGTATTTTACTGCTGGGAGAGGATGAAGAAGAAAGTGAGAAAGGGGAGCAATTGGTATTGGAAGAAGTACAATTGGAAGCAGGGAATGAAAACGTGGCAGGCACATGTCTAGCCCTAGAGATGGCTGGTTTTCTCAAACAGCAAAGTACCATCAATACTTTCAAATTGGAAGGTACCATTCAGGGAATTCCAATCAGTATGTTGGTAGATAGTGGAGCGACTCACAATTTCATTTCTAGCAAATTGGTGGCTGCTTTGGACATTCCATCTGCTATATTTGCTGGCATTCACATTCGATTGGGAGATGGCCATGTGGTGTTTATTCAGCAGCAATGTGAGAACTTGGCTGTGCAAATGGGGTCTTGTTTGTTCTCTATCAATGTGTTGGTATTTGACACAGGAGATCTGGACCTGATCTTGGGAATGGATTGGTTACAATCTTTAGGCGAAGTTACTCATGACTGGAAGAATGCTTGGATGAAATTTGTCCATCTTGATGCATCAGTGGTTCTCCAAGGAATAAGTACTAAGCAATCTCAGGCAGCAGCTTTACAGCATTAGCTACCTGTAGATGAAAATTTTGCAAGGGCAGTGGGTGATTTGACTAAAGTTCAGTCCATCATTCCCAATGTTACACGGGAGGGTTTATCAGCATGTCAAAGAAGGACAACAACAAAGTCTGTCTACTGCAACAATTTGAACTCCTTTTTTGTGCATCAACTGGCCTGCCACCAAGCCGCAGTCACGATCACCGTATTCCCCTCATTAATGATCAACCAGTGGCTGTTAGACCCTATCGCTACCCTCACAATCAAAAAAATGAAATAGAAAGACAAGTACAAGAACTGTTAGCATTAGGGATGATTCGCCCTAGTCATAGCACGTATTCTAGCCCGGTGATCCTTGTAAGAAAGAAAGATAATTCCTGAAGAATGTGTGTGGATAATAGAGCCTTAAACAACGTAACTATTCCGAATAAATTTCCAATTCCAGTTGTAGAGGAGCTGTTGGATGAGTTGCATGGGGCTACTTATTTCTCCAAGTTGGACCTCAAATCTGGGTATAATCAAATAAGAATGCATAGAGATAGTATCGAGAAAACAACCTTTCGAACTAATGAAGGGCATTATGAGTACCTAGTTATGCCTTTTGGGCTGATGAATGCCCCTGCAACTTTTCAGGCCATCATGAATGATATTTTTAAACAGCTACTTCGTACCTCTGTGGTCATTTTTTTCGATGATATTTAAGTTTACAGCCCTACATGGGAGTCGCACATGGTGGATTTAAAGGTAGTGTTCCAAATACTAGTCAATAATTCCCTTAATCTTAACCCTCAAAAGTGTTCGTTTGGACAATCCACAGTGGAATACCTAGGCCATCTCATTAGTGGTCAAGGGGTGTCCATGGATCCTACCAAAATACAAGCTGTTTTAGATTGGCTAGTTCCAACAAATATTAAAGGTCTACAGGGTTTTCTGGGTCTCACTAGGTATTACTGCAAATTTATTCAATATTATGGCAGCATTGCAAGACCACTCACGGATCTCACTAAGAAAAACTCGTTTCTTGGGGTCTGATCAAGCTCAAGAAGCTTTTAATCAGCTGAAACAAGCCCTGATAACAGCTCCTATACTCTCATTGCCTAACTTTGAACAGGCCTTCGTCATTGAATGTGATGCTTCAGGTTGAGGAATAGGGGTTGTCCTAATGCAAAACAACAGGACAATTGCTTATTTCAGCAAGGGTTTGAGCGACTGTAACCTCTCTAAGTCTGCCTATGAAAGAGAGATGATGGCATTAGTGCTCGCAGTTCAGCATTGGCGCCAATATTTATCGGGAACTAGATTTATGGTGTACACAGATCAGAAAAGCCTCAAGTTCAAATTACAACAAAAAGTGACTACCCCAGACCAACAAAATTGGGTGGCCAAACTTTTGGGTTATGATTTCGAAATTCACTACAAAGCCGATGCCTTGTCGCGCCAAGCGGAATATGGGAATGTTAAGACACTTTGTTTGGGACCAGTTTGGCTACTAGGGGCTCAGTTGATTGGGGAAGCTCAGGGAGATCCGACCATCCAGAAGGTGATGCAGGGGTGCCTCACCGATCCATTGAAGCATCCAGGGTATACGGTTAAAAAAGGGGTCTTATTTTACAAAGATCGCTTAGTCATACCCTCTTCGTCACAACACATCCCAGCTTTATTGCAAGAGTTTCACACCACAGCTACTGGTAGTCACTCTGGATATTATCGAACCTATATACGGTTAGCTGCTAACTTATTTTGGCCAGGTATGACCTCGACGGTTAAGCAATATGTCAAGGAATGTGAGGTGTGTCAGAGGTTTAAGGCTTCTACTCTCATGCCCAGTGGGTTGTTGCAGCCGCTGGCTATTCTGGAAGCTATATGGGAAGACCTGTCCATGGATTTCATCGGAGGTCTTCCTTTGTCCAAGGTATTCAATGTCATCCTGGTGGTAGTAGATCGCTTTGTCCAAATACGCCCACTTTGTTGCTCTCAAACATTTGTATACAGCTAAACGAGTGGCAGATTTATTTGTTAAGGAAGTAATTCGCCACCATGGCATTCCTAAATCCATTGTGAGTGATCGGGATCCACTATTTATCAATATTTTTGGCAAGAAATTTTTCGTTTGCAGGGGATAAAATTACAAATGAGCTCAGCCTATCACCCGGAAACCGATGGCCAAACGGAAGTAGTGAACCGTTGTTTAGAAGCATATCTCAGATGTTTTGCAGTGGATCAATCGAAGGCGTGGGCACAATGGTTACCATGGGCAGAATTTTGGTATAACTCTACTTTTCATTCTCCTACAGGAGTGACACCCTTTGAAATGGTGTATAGGAGACGCCCTCCTACTATGTTTCAATATAGCCAAGGGGAAATTCGGGTGGAAGTAGTGGCCAGAGAATTGAAAGACAGGGATATGGTACTAAAGGTTTAAACAACATTTGGCCAATGCACAATCAGTTATGAAAAGTAATGCGGACAAGCATCGAAGGGAGCTCAAGTTTGCGATTGTTGAATGGGTGTATGTAAAGTTACAGCCCTATCGACAGATGACCATAGCCACCCGAAAAAATCATTAGTTATCTCCTCGGTTCTTTGGACCATTTCAAATTGTGGAAACGATGGGCCCGGTAGCTTACAAACTACTCCTTCCATCCTCTTCTAAGGTTAACCCGGTGTTCCATGTGTCATTGTTGAAGAAAGCAATTCAAGGCAAGGCAGATCCCTATTTTCCACAGGAGTCGGAGTTAGGGGATAAAGATGTGGTTCTTCCAGCTCAGATCTTGAACAACACTAAAGTACAGGAAGGCTCAAATATGGTGGAACAGTGCTTAGTACAATGGCAGAATCAGACAGTTGAAGAGGCCACGTGGGAAGACAAGGAATGGCTGACAACTCAATTTCCAAATTTAAGTCTTGAGGTCAAGACTTTAAAAGAAGGCGTGGGTAATGATGCGAATGATGAGGGATCAAAAATGACACAAAAGCCTCCTATTTTGCATGTTTATTCTAGAAGGGGTAATATAGGAAATAACCATTGAAAGTTGTTACGTAAGAGAGTATAAGAGGAAGAGAGGAAGTTAGTTTTTGTCATTATTGAGTTTGTTATTAAGTGGGCTCCTCTGATTTTCAGACAGAGAGTGAGGCTTGTAACTGAGAGTTGTCTTTCCCTGTGATTTCCTTTTCATTCAATCCAATTGCTATCCTATTACGTAATTGTGTGTGTGTTTGTGTTCTAATTTGTATCAAACACTTTGTAATTTGATTATGAATTATAGCATATCAAGAGGTCTAAACGCATTATTATCTACATGCACAAACTCTTTGTATTGTAGATAAAAGAGAAATACATCAGAATTTGATGAGTTTCTACAACTACAAGAAAATTAAAAACTATTCTGTATTTCTAATGACTACTTTTGCCAGGTATCGCAAGAGATTCACCTTCAGTTCAGAATAATGAATAGATCATGTATAAACATGTAAAAAAAATAGCTTAAAGAAAACAGCCAAATAGGTCAAGCGAACCAAACAGGTTAAAACTTGAAAGTATGCCTAAATGTAATTTAATGCATTAAACATTCTGAGTAATATTAATTAAAAATTATTGTCGAAACAATACAACCTAAGTAATCATATTTGACAGACGAACAGTTTATCATATATATTTTGTGGACAATAAGAGCTCTGTTTTGACATGTTATCCAATTAATCTGTTTTGAGTCTTTGACACCTCTAGGTAGGTCAAGGTGTGATACAAAGTTATGAATGCAAGTATACCATTATCTTAGATGTAAAAGCAAGTATGAAGTGAATACAGGAGAGGAAATTTATTAATATGATAGTCATATAAAAATAAATATTACCGAGAATTCATTCCAAACTAACTGGCGATTCATGTACTCGAAGCTAACAGCACGGTTCATATGAGGGCTCCCATAAACAAGACGGGCTTGTAGAGCTCTCTCAATAAGATTTCTGTACCTGTATTAATTAAATAACCAACTGTTAATTTCTAGATTCGAATATTTTGAAGTGGCTGAAAATGGTGCAACATTCAATGTATCTAAAAAGCTCTCTTGATAAACGAACTTTCCACAATTGCAGTTATCCTTTACAATGAACAATGTAGCCAGTTACTAAAGATGGAAATTCCTGCCCAGTTACTTAATAATGGGTAGATTCGCCCTGTGTTTTATGTCTCTAAGGTAAAAATTTGAGGAAAATTTTAGCATAAGATTTCTTCTATATAATTCATTTGAAGGTGTTGGTCATGAAACAATAAACATATATAAAAACGTCAGGATGGTGGATAAACTCAAGTCACAACTCCTAGAATTAATTATGAACAAAAACCACACTTTACGATGATTCCTAAACCCTATATTTATATTAGAACAAAACTTTCTAAACAAGCCTCTTACTAAGACTCAAAATTCTAATAATGCTCAAACAAGTTATATAAGAAATTCTAACAATTATTTTCTAACACTTAGTTTATAACAATACTTTACTTGACTTAACTTGGCCCCACTTTGCACATTGTTTCGGATGTGCCAGTTAGCGATTTGATGTATGTAGGTTTACCCTACACTCTTGTGTAAGAGGCTATTTCCCATAATTTGAACTCATGACCTCAAGGAGTCAAGGTCACAAAGCAATAACTTTACCAGTTGCTCTAATGTCTGCCCTTTTAATTTATAAGATAATTATGGTCAATTCTATAACAACCCGGATCATTTATCATGTTGTATGTTTAGGTGCAGATTCTAATTATTGAAATTTAAAATTTTACGGCAGCTTTCTTATCCCATTCAAACAAGAGTCTAAAAGTTCTTTCATCTTGTGATCATGGCTATCAAAGAGAAGAGTGAGCAAGAAGGTATGTACGTGAAGTCGTGAAAATCTCCATCATTCCAGATTTCCAGGTATGGATTATAACTATGAACTTGTTGGATGTTCATACAAAGAAGATGACACCCTTTATGACTAGGTTTCGGCACCGTTTGATTTACAAGGACCTAAATCAATTGAAAGTTTGGCCATCATTTGATTCACCATTCGATCTTGTTCGAATAAAGATGAGACCCTTTCTTGTCATGTATGAGCTCAACCTAAGTTTTGATACCAATTGTAGACACACAAACGATAAACACACACAAGAACATTTAGATTTTTGACTAGACTCAAGTCACAACTCTAAGAACTCATTATGAACAAGAATCACACTTTATAATGACCTTAAACTCTACATTTATTATCACAATACAACAACAACAACAAGCATACCCGGTAAAAATCTCACTTAGAGTAGGGTCTGGGGGGAAGGATAGAGACAAACCTTACCCCTATCCCAGTTGGGATAGAGAGGCTGCCCCGAAGGAGTCCTCGGCTCAAAGTTATCGTTTTGAGGTTAATCACCTCAACACTTTTAACAATTATTTTCACAAAATAAGTAAAATAACGTTAAAATTAGTGCAATTTTACTTTTTCCCCTTAAGGGCCAACACATATATACATTATATCACAATAAAACTTGCTAAACAAGTCTCCTACTAAGACTCAAACTTCTAATAAATGCTCAGACAAGCTACAAAATAAACTCTAACAATTATCTCCCAACATTTAATTTATAATAATAAATATCTTCAATTCTTTTCTTGATTTATCTCAATTTTTCCTCGAAGTATATCTCCAATAAGTTAGGATTAACTCCATAAGAAGGATGTTTACTATTATATAACGAATATGAATCTCTTATTTCATAATAATAGCTATTATTATGGAGAAAAGTTGTGTGCAACTAGAAGTC
Source organism: Mikania micrantha (assembly GCA_009363875.1). Lineage (NCBI taxonomy): Eukaryota > Viridiplantae > Streptophyta > Magnoliopsida > Asterales > Asteraceae > Mikania > Mikania micrantha. The sequence goes on along the minus strand of CM018691.1, from coordinate 32,995,552 downwards.
TAGAATGGTAAAGGATAAAGCTGCTCAAAGTGTATTTTTAATGCATAAACCCTCCTCCAAATCATTTTATTCAAGACATAAGATTAATACTGTAACAATATAGCTTTAGTAATCATGATTGACACACTAAATATTTCTAAAAGAGTAAATTATGGTTTTGGCTTCTGTGGTTTAAGTGTTTTAACTATTTCAACCCAAAATAGAATCTTTTATCAATGCAGCCCCTGTGGTTTAAAAAACTATCGGTTTTGGCCCCCCAAACCTAACTATTCTAACGGTTTTGGCCCCCAAACATATTTAGGTTTAGGGGGTCAAAACCGTTAATTGTTTATACCACATGGGTTACATTGACAAAAGATTCTATTTTGGGTTGAAATAGTTCAAAACTTTTGGAAAAAGGTGTTGCCAACTCAATCAGGCCCACATCAAGCCATTAACATCAGGATGATAAATTACCCACTTTATCTTGTTATCTCACCCACACCACCCATTTGTCACCCCTGGCACACTTGAATGATATTTTTTCAATTCCAAGGTTGTCTGAAACAATGCAGGCACAGAGGCACCCAAAATAAAGAGCTTTGCAGGTATTTATTGGTATCCAACAAAAAAATTTCCTTAATTCAATTTTTTAGTAGTTTGAAGTTCAGGTCCTTATTTGATCAGAATAGTTTTAAAGAAAAAAAAAAAAGAAACAGAAACTTTATTGACTGAATAAAACGTACACTATAAAAACCAACGACCCACACCCTATTTAAACTAAACAGAACATAAATAAATTACCACTCAAACACCTACTTATAAGATTGTTTATTGTGTCAAACTTGATTCCCTCCATTTATAAACTATACCCCTTAAATTGGGAAGAGTACAACTATAAAATAGGAAAGGATACATATTACAAATTACAATCACAATCAATAATAATCTAATACTAAAATAATCCCAAGATTATTGGCAGGCTAAGATTACTTTCTAAGAAATTCAAATAACTTGATAAACTTGCAAACAATTTTAAAACTAAACTAATATCTATTCTAGGCTCTTTATTCAATAATCATGCAAATAATCTAGATAAACGTACTAATTAAACATTACCTATCAATTTTCCTTATGTTGTGAACATTCACTATTAATTCCAACCTAGTTTTCCATTTGTGGCAACCAAAAAATAAAGTAACCGAATTTTCAAATCGAAATATCTTGGAGCTTATAGTGTACCTCCCAGTGTACAAAAATATAAGACAATTGGTGAGAGATGCAGCTTTATAAAATCCTTCAATACGTTGTATTATATACCATGCTCTATTAACCACAGACCTCTGTCCATGAAAAGAAAGGGGTGAGAAACAAAAAAATGTGAAAATTAAGAAAAATGGAAATTTGATTCTTGACTTGATCCTCAAACACCTAGATTCTATTTCTTTGGTTGGAATGAAATGACAAAAGGGAAGAAACATACAAGGTAATGGAATGGGTTATTAGATTTCATTATCAAGTTTGATTGACTTGCGGGACTGGAATGAGCTTTAATATGATTTTTTTATGTTAGATAAAGACAATGTGTAATTTTATTACATAATATTTTATGAAGTTATTGAATTTTTTTAAGTACCAATAAACAAGTTGAGCATATTAAAAGTTTATTAAATCTACAATTAAGATTATAAAAGATTTAAAGGGTGTATATGCCGGTGATTTTTGAAAAATAACATGTAATTTAACTAAAGTTATAAATTTTTATAAAAAGATTTATGCCGTGAGGGTTACATAGATAAAACTGATATGCATTGTAAAAAGCCTCCTACAGATGGAATAAAATAAATTAAATACTTAAATAGGATACATTCCCATCATACAAAACAAAGATCCTTTTTTTTCAATATCATTTCAGCATGCCAAATGTTAACTTTATTAATCATATAATTGAAAGAGGGATTGAGATTAAGGTTCAACTATGTTCAAATAGAGTATCATATACCTGTTCAGAATCACCCCACCGGCGCAGAGCAGAAAAAGATTGTAGATGGGTCCATATATATTGACCGCCAACTGTGGCAATACAATACCATATTTTTTGAGCAATGGTGAGCCCAGGTCCCTCCAAGCCTGTTCTGACTGCATATTGAAATTAATGAAGATCTAAGCCATCACGGATAAAACTACAGGAATATTCAGTGGTTCTTTTTCGTTTCCTCAGTTTGTTTGGTTCAGTTTACTCAGACTGAGAATTTTTCAGCCAATAAATCAAGCCAAATTCAAACTCACTGAATGAAGCAAATTTGAAAATCTGGTTCTGGTTACCAAAAGAGGCCAAGCTACAATTTCTAATCATAAAATAAACAAGCCACAACAACTACAGAGAAGTTTTTAGAAAATTACAATCTGCAGTTCTAACAACAAGAGATGGCATTTTATATTTTCAAAATTTTAAACAATAACATGTATATATCATTCAAAACCAATATTCAGTTCAGTTAAAAAAAATCATCAATTTGAAATTCAAACAGAACCAAAGTCGTAGATTCATCAAACAAAAATATAATCCAAAAGAGGAACGAGCCAATGAGTTGAAAATTGCCCAAAACCTACTTTTAATGCATATAATCTGATTTATCATTAAAGATTTATAACTTTCTAATCCTTTATTAGTAATAGAAGAACAAAATGTAAACCCAAAAAGTGTTTGCAGGTCAATTTAGACCATCCCAGCCCATTTCAACCCATACTAGGAATGACCCATTTTGACATGCTACTCAACCAGCACGACCCACCTATCTTGCCATTTCTTATCAGTAGTTGCAACTTGCAACCCTACAAGTAGTGTTATAAGACATGGCTAGGATTAAAAGAGCATAAGTCGACCTGCCAAACATTTATGGCTACATACACAAAACTATAAAACAAACAACAATTAATTTATAAATATCATAATGAATTAACATAAAACCTCTTACTTTTTCCTCTCATCTCCACAGCCCGCTCATCTCTATATCTTAGATTCATGAGAGCATTTCCTGGTGTAGGTTTATCAACCCATATGGAGAACCTCCATATAAGAAACTCAAGGAATGCATCAAGTTCAGCTTCGTATTGAAATAGCAATCCTGGCTAATCCCAAAAAGATAAGAATAGATGGTAGCCTGACGAACAGATGTCACTAAATTGTTTGCATGATTGTTCCACCTAGGTCAGTCAAACTTTTTTATAAAAAATTTAAAAACACAAGTATTATTTCTGTTCTAATTTGGTAGATTTTTTTTTTTATCTTGAAAACTTGATGATGTGGCACCCCATCATAAATTTTACCCAATTGGGACACCTTGTCAGCTAATTTACACTATTGGCAAGCCACATAGGCTTGCATATGAAACCGGGTAATACAAGTTCCATGTCACAGTAATTTGCTAATATCAAATTAATAATTAGCAGTCCCTATTCTTACCAATATAAAATAGACCCTTAATTTATTGCTAAAAGAAAAAAGAAGAAAGAAAGACAAAGTTTGGGATTTCTTTTTGGTATATTTTCACTCAAATTTTGGTGGTGGGGAGTCTTATTTTCCCCATCGACCTTTACAATAATGAAAATTTTTATGTTTCTCAGGAAGGCACAGGAATTTTAGTTTAAATTAGTCAAGTGTTGAAACTAATTGGTTCCATGTTTATAAATTTTTGGATAACTTTCTAACTTCTTAATGGATTTACTATGTGGAATGAGTTTTTATATTCTCCAATTTTCAGCCCAATCAATAAAAGAACTTAATTGTTGCAATATTATGTATAAACATTAAACATTTTTCATAAAAAAAATACGACATTAGAACAAAATTAGAACATGAGTGCTTAAACGGTTAAACCTTTAGAAAAAGTTGAGTGACCTAGGTGGAACAATTGTCTTCATTGGTTATCATTTAGTGACATTTACCCTAAATTTTTGTAAACCAAAACCTAGATTATGTAACATACCTTCATTACAGAGAAAACCTTAACCAATTGCTCTTTCAACATGGCTGACATCTCCACATCAAGCCTTGCTGCATCGACCTGATTGACTCTGGATATCACAATTGGTATTGCAGACTGCAAAAAAGTTAACAACAAATTATACATACTGGAAGCATAGTGAGGCAGGGGAAAATTATCTCCATCTCTTTCCATTTAAACTGGATCATGATCAAATTGGCATTTAACAGCCTGGATTAAATGAAGGTGATAAAATTGGTATTGAACTGCTTAGATTGAAACCTTAAATTATAAGATTTCAAACTGAATACCTATAAGCTATATAATATAGTAAAGATCAGATTGGAGGTATGCAAAGGGGTGATGCAAGAACCCCCTTATGAATGTAGAACACACGACCATCAAAAGAAAAGGGTAACTACAAATGTTTCTAGCATAATTAACTTTGGTATCTTGTATTGATAATGTCAATAATACAAAGAAGAGAATATATAGAGACCTAATACAATCTATTTATAGTAAATATAAATTACAATTAAATCTCAATCCTAGATATATTTAGGAGCATAAATCTTTGACTAATATTCCCCCTCAAGCTAAGGCCGGGGAGCGACCTGTAGCTTGGATCTAAGCAGCAAGAACCATTGTGATGACAAGGGTTTGGTGAACACATCTGCAATCTGATCTTCTATCTTTATAAACTGAACCGAGAGCTGTTTTTGAGCCACTTTCTCTCTAACGAAATGAAAATCAATTTCCACATGTTTTGTACGAGCATGAAAGACAGGATCAGCTGATAGATAGGTAGCCCCTAGATTGTCACACCATAAGATAGGAGCTGATGTCAAGGAAACATGAAGTTCTTTCAGAAGTGCTTCTAGCCATGTTAGTTCAGAAACAGTGTCTGCTAAGGCCTTGTATTCTGCTTCTGTGGAATACCTAGAGACAGTACGTTGTTTACGGGCACGCCATGAAATGAGATTGGAGCCAAGATAAATAGCATATCCCCCCGTGGATCGACGGTCATCAGGAGAGCCAGCCCAGTCGGCATCAGAAAAGGCAGTGAGAGAAGAAGCATGGGCATCCGTGTAGGCATGAATGACATGGTTTGAATTTTGCTGAATCAAAAGTCCAAAGTGAGAAGTGCCATGAAGATACCGAAGAATCCTTTTGACTGCAGACCAATGATTTTCGGTTGGAGAGTGCATAAATTGACAAACTTTGTTGACTGCAAAGGTAATGTCAGGTCTGGAGAGAGTCAAGTACTGTAAGGCGCCAACTGTATGTCGGAATTGGGCTGGATCAGCAAGTTGAGGACTGTCACCAAGGGATAAATTGGAATCGATTGCCATTGGAGAATTAACTGGTTTGGACTGAGAAAGACCTGCCTTTTGAATCAGGTCCGTGGTATATTTCTTTTGCGAGAGAATCAAATCTGTGCCTTTGGGAATTACCTCAACGCCTAAGAAGTATGAAAGCTGACCCATGTCTTGGATCGCAAATTTGTTGCCTAATTGTTGAATGATATGAGTGATCAGCTGTGGATTGTTACCTGTGAGAATTATATCATCAACATAGACAAGCATATAAAGCAAGGCACTATGACGAGAGTAAATGAATAATGATGGATCCGTCTTAGAACCCTAGAACCCAAGGTGTAATAGTGCCCCCGAAAGACGATTTAACCAAGCCCTTGGAGCTTGTTTAAGACCGTATAAGGACTTGTGAAGTAAGCACAAATGATTTGGCTTTTGGGAATCTATAAAACCTGGTGGTTGGCGCAGATAGACAGTTTCTATAAGATCTCCATGTAAAAAAGCATTATGCACATCAAGTTGTCTAAGTGGCCATTTCCTTGATACGGCAAGAGATAGAACCACACGCACCGTAGTGGATTTAACCACTGGACTAAATGTCTCATGATAATCAATTCCCGGTTGTTGACTAAAACCCTTCGCTACAAGACGACCTTTGTAGCGTTTGATGTTGCCATGCTCTTCATGTTTTTACTTGTACACCCATTTACAGTCAACAATATTAGCATTAGGGACAGGTGGTACTAGAGTCCATGTACCATTTCTCATTAGGGCTTTGAATTCCTCAGTCATGGCAGCGCGCCAGTGAGGGTTTTTGTTGGCAACAGCGAAGGTTGAAGGTTTGGTAGGTGGTGAGTTGGTGGAAGTATGAAAGGCTGAGGCATTGTAAGGAGTTCGAGATTTTGGATTTTGTCTTAGATTGGCAGGTCGGGTACGAGGTTGAGCTGCAAGTTGTGGGGAGGTAGTAGCAGATTGGGTGGTGGAGAGTGGATTGGCATGGCGACGAGTGTATGTGTATCGGAGAGGTGGTTGGGGAAAGGGTGGTGGTTGGGGAATGGGAGATGAGGACAATGGAGAAGCTTGAGGGTTGTCTTGATGCTGGTTGGTAGAAGGCGAAGATGGTAGGGGTGACGGTTTAGGAATAGGAGATGAAGTGGATGGTGATGAGGCAGTTGTGGATGCCTCAGAGGGAGGTGTCCTAGTGCTGGTTGGTAGAAGGTGATTCTGATGAGCTGGGTTCAGATTGTATGACTGTTGAAGTTATGGTGTCTGGTTGGGCAGTGGTGGGATTAGATGATTGGTTCAATGGTGGAGAAGGGGAAGCATGAGATGGATAAGAGGAAAAATAAGGATCAGGTGAGGAGTGAGAAGGTGGAGATGGTTGAAGAAATGGAAAACATGCCTCATTGAACCGGACATGTCGAGCAATGTAAAGACGGTTGGTAGAGGGATCAAGGCATTGGTAGCCATAGTGAGATGAGCTATACCCGAGAAAGATGCAGGGTAGGGATCGAAAATCCATTTTGTGTGGATTGTATGGATGTAGGTGAGGGAAACATTGGCAACCAAAAACACACAAGAAGGAAAGATGAGGTTTATGATGAAAGAGTTGTTCTAGAGGTGAAATGTGTGAGGAGGTGCAGGAGGGCATTCTATTAATTAGATATGTTACAGTTTCAAATGCAAAATTCCAGAAACGCTTTGGAACACCAGATTGTGCCAAGAGTTTGAGGCCAGTCTCGACCACATGGCGGTGGCGTCTCTCAACAAAGGCATTTTGCTCACTTGTGTGTGGACAGGAGAGACAATGTATGGTGCCAAGATTTTTAAAGAAAGGGGATAAGTTGCGAAATTCCCCTCCCCAGTCTGTTTGGACAGCCTTTAAATGTGTTTTAAACTCTCTTTCAGCCATTGTATGAAACTGTTTAAAAGTGGTGAAAACATCAGATTTTTGTTTAAGGGGAAAAAGCCACATGTATCTGGTGTAATGATCAACACAAAGTAGAAAATAACGATGTCTATAAAAGGAAGTAACTGGGGCTGGACCCCAAACATCACAAAACACTAAATCCAGAACACATGAACTTTTATATTTTGAAAGAGATAAATGCATTTTTGTAGATTTTCCCATAGGACAGGAATTACAAAACGGAAAAACAGAAGTTGTAACAGGAAGCCTATGTCTTGAAATCATTGTCTTTAAAAGCTGAGAGTGAGGATGTCCAAGTCTTTGATGCCAAGTTGTAGGAGAGGCTTGAATACTTGAAAAGGCAACATGAGAAACAGGATGAATCTGTAGAAGATGAAATGAATAGAGACCACCTTCACTTGGACCCGTGAGGAGGATGGTGCGGGTAACCGTATCCTTCACACAAAAGAAAGTAGCATGAAATTCAAAGAATACATTATTGTCTCGACAAAAACGTTGTACAGAAAGAAGGTTTCGTTTTATTTTAGGAACATAAAGAATTTTGTTAATGGAAAGAGTTTTATTAGGTGATTCAAATTTTGTAGAAGCAATGTGAAGAATGGGTAAGCTTGTGCCATTGCCAACAAATAGAGAATCGTTACCGTGATAAGGTTCAGATTCCTCAAAACCACTAAGATCAGGTGCCACGTGACTGCTAGCACCAGTATCCGGAAGCCAAGATGATGTTTGTGACCGATGATCAGCATAGTTTGCTTGTGGAGCCTGTCTTGGTGAGCGAATGGTGGATGGGTCACGATTGGGACATTGTGAAGGAACATGTCCAATGTCACACCTGTTGCAAGAACCGTAGACTGTATTATGATTAGATGCCCAAGAAAATCTAGAGTCAATACTTGTGTTAGGGCCAGTTTGACGGTTATTTTGATGGTTGTATCGACCACGACGTCGGCGATTGTAAGCTCCACCAGTGGCAGATCCACGATTGGTGTAAAATGCCTGATTAGTTTGTGATGTAGGTTGAACAGTAAAGCCCAATTGAGTCATTAGTTGCTGAAGAGACTTGATGGTTTCATTGGGAAGCTGGGTGCTTGAGCTGCTATTAGAATGTGAGGGATTTTGATTGGTAGTGGTCAAGAAGGCTTGAACTGCTGGAATAGCAGGAACAACCTTTTTGACCATGTACTCGTGATCTGCAAGAAGGCTTGGGAGTTCTAAGAAAGTGACAGATGGCTGCCTACCAATCAGGTTGGGTTTTAAAGAGTTGTATTCTTCTTGTAAACCAGCAATAACAAGCATGACAATGTCTGTCTTTCATTGGCTCACCGATGTTTGCTAAAGCATCTGAATATTCGTGTGCTCTTGTAATATAATCAGCAGATGTCTCTTCTGGCTTCATCTCGATCTTGAGAAGTTGGGTTTTAAGGCTGTGTGTGGTGCACGAGAAGTATCACCTTGGACATGCTTGAATGATGCCTCGGAGATGGTTGAAAGTAGCAGCATACGAATATGAGCATCATTTGAGATCCAGGCAGAGTATTCTGGATTAGTTTGAGGTTTGAGAGCGGGTTCTTTGTCAGATGTAGAAGATATAGAGGGAAGGATTTTAGATGGACAGGTTAGGGAACCATCAATGTAGTCAAAAAGGCTATTTGTGATTAGAAAAGGTTGGATCATAGTCTTCCAAAAACCATAATTGGTAGGACTCAATTTGAACCCAAACTTGTGAGAGTTATGGGTTGTTTTGTCTGTAGGTGTGAAGGCAGTGATGGTCATTGTGGACCGACGATGGAGAAGCAGCTGTGGCTGATCGGAAAAAAAAAGGTGTCGGCAGGAAGACTTGGAGCTAGGGCCGGCAGGGCTCTGATACCAAATTAACTTTGGTATCTTGTATTGATAATGTTAATAATACAAAGAAGAGAATATATAGAGACCTAATACAATCTATTTATGGTAAATATAAATTACAATTAAATCTCAATCCTAGATATATTTAGGAGCATAAATCTTTGACTAATAAGCATCCTGATTTAATCCAGATTACTAAATTAAAATGCCTTTTGTAAGGAGTGTTTAAATAAAAAGAAGCATAGTTGTCAAAGGCACAAGGCTCACTCAAGACGCATAAGCCGCGCCCAGAGCCTAGGCATAAGTCGCAAAAACATTGAGGGCTTTGTTAAATTGGGCACATAGAGGTTTGACATGTTTTAAGCTTAAAAATTTAAAAAAATAAGTCTAACTATAAAACAATTATTAATATAGTTATATAGAGTTTTTAAAATATAAAACTTTTTTATGGTTGTTTTAGACTGGTTTATGGTTGGATTTTTTGAACATAGCCGGATATTCCAAAATTTTGCTGGAATCTAGCCGGAAAGCCACCGGAGTGCGCCTAGGCTCCCACGAGGCGCCTTTCATGCGCCTGGCTTTTTTTTGGGGCCTAGGCGAGCGCCCGAGGGCTTTTGACAACTATGAAAAGAAGTATTGTGATTTAAAGTTGTAATAAACAGTATTCTTATTTTATGGTCAACTAAGGTCAAAGAAACCATATGTGGATAGACCAGAAAGGAGACGGATTAAGATAAATGTAAAATTACTTAGCTATAATTGCTTTACACAAAGTTTTATTAAGGGGGTGTTACTTGTTAGGTATAGGTTGTTTAAAAAGATTATTTACTGATTGCCTTTTTTAAAAACAGATTTGCTTTGAGTTAACTATCAATGTTTGGACGAAGAAAAGTGTTATAACTGTTTATTTTATGTTGAAAGAAGCTGCTTTCATTAAGCACTTAGCATCACGCTTATTTCAGACATGTCATTCATGGTGGATTAAAAATTACACATTTACCATTAGGCTGAAATAACTGGTTTTCAATCAGCTGATAATCTGATTCTCACTTTAAGCTGGAAGACTCATTATAAAAATGCACACCCAATTTTCTATGTGAGATAACTGGCACAGATAGGCATACCCACATAGAGATTATGGGTCACCCGACGCCCATGTAATTTTATATTTTATATATATGATCTTGCTCTCAACCAACTCCCAAGAAATTTTGTGAATTTTGGCAACGACCGAGACCACTAAACAAATAAATTTCAAACTTTAAAAATTAAAATTTTACAAATAAATAATTTTAACGTTATTTTACATAATTTTAGCGAAATAACATTAAAAAGTATTAGGTTGTTCACTTAATCAGGCATCATGAGCTAGGCTCTCATTGGAAGCAGCCTCTCCACTCCTACGGGTAGAGGTAAGGTTGTCTACATTTTACCCTCCTCAGACCCTACATTAGCTTTGCTAATGGTGGGAAATACTGAGTACGATAATGATGATGAAACAAACAAACAAACATATCCAATAAAATCCCACTTATCAGTAACATCTGCCGGAAGTGACACAAAGACAATTGTTAACTCTATTCCAATGGAATAAAGAGGCAAAATGAAACTATTCTAAAACCAAATTGGTTAAACTAATACCCAAACATGGTTGTAAAATCGCTAGGCGCTGGTCGGGTGGTGGGGTACCGACTAGGAATTAATCAAAATTAATCAAGATTTATAAGATTGAAAATTTATACATAATTTTTCAAAATTATACACACACACAAACAAATTTATATATATTTTTCAAAATAAGTATTAATTTTTCAACACTTCAAAGAATTCTGTAACATCTCCATTTATATGCGCATGTATATGTATACACATGGAGGTAAATGTATACAATTTATAAGTTTGAGGGTATGAATGGTAATTATGTAAAAGAAAAGAAAAAAAGATATATATGTATGCTTTTGGGAGGGGTGGCAACACACAAACCAAAAATAAAAAAGAAAAAAAGAACAAGGGACAGGTATCAAGGATAGGCGGTGCGCGCCGATGGTAGGCGGCAACAAAAGGGAAACCGAACAATCATTACTTCAATTGTGTGTCTAGGCCATTAAATACTCGAGGTAATCATCTCTTGGTCTTTGAATCACCATAGTCGACTATGATATGGGTCACAAACTAGGGTTTTAGGACCGATCAAGGTCTTTGAATCACCATAGTGTGTCTAAATCACCGGAATTTGGCCGATCAGGACCAGATAGGTGTCGAAATTGCCAGAATCGTCATCGATTGATTAGTACGATTAGCTCTGACTATGCCGACTAGCGTCATTTTTGACCGATCTTGACCGACTAACAATTTTCCAACCGATTACCAAAAAATTAATCTACACCTAGCCGACTACCAATTAGTCCGCCGAATAGGCCGATTTTTACAACCATGTTCCCAAATAATCCAATAAACATTACCTATAATGAATCCTGGTATTGATCAACAATTTAACCCAATACCCAATTACCATAAGACCATAACCCATTTTACCCCCACCCCATGTCTTTCACGCCCTTTATATGCCTCGTATAGGCATAGACGATGCGTAAATGAGGCAATCATTGTTTGTCAAAATTTCTCAGTGTCAATGATTTAACTCCTATACGCCTATACAAGGCGTATGCGAGACCAATTATTGTCGAATCAGTGGGTATCAGAAGGGGCTATACACTCGTATAAGGCTATATACACTCGTACAAGGCTATATATGAGATGTACAGTGTCAATAGGGTGTTAAATAAAAAAAAAAGTTGGGTGTGTAAATAACCAAACCCTTTTAAAACATAGGAACTAAAACCCGAAATGTTGGTTTGAAAATTGAATACTAATCGTCAATCGTGATCAGAATTATCTATTTCTCTATCAAGATTTGTCAATTATAAACAGTACCATCGTCGCTGACCACCATCCGCAATTCTACAACACTGACACACCATCACTGCCAGCAAAAGTGGACCACTCCGTCCACATCACCATCAGTGCTACACTCTTGATTTCTTGGCTTACAGGTAATATTTTGTATGGTTTTGTTTGTCACTAGTTGAATTTTATTTAACTGTTATGTAAATATTTATTTATTTATTTTTTAGATTATTGTGTGATTACTTTATTCATTAATTGTACGACACTTAGATTCCTAAGCGATGTGATTTGGGTATAACTTCATGTATGTAGATTATTATTTTTTTTTTTTCAAAATAAAACTTGAAGCATTCATCTTCTAAAACCTAATCTTATTTGAACGGTTCATTTTGTTTAGTTTTTTCGTTGCGACCAGCCTAGACTCGATTCAGGAAATTCCCGGCTCCGTCGCTTCTGGTAAACAATTAATTAATCAAACAAAACTAATAACCAGTAATCAATACCTGAGGAGGAAGTGCGAATGATTGCCAACGAGGTGATATTCTTTCGCATGTAGCAATCCAAGCTGATTCAGCCGGTGGAATAATATTGGTCGCCGTCGCCGATGATGTTGATGCTAGCGTTTCTCGCATCGTATGAATTCGGATGTAACTACTTATACTTCGAATACAGCAGGGACTCACCGGCGCCGGCGAGACTGAGAGACGGAGATGGTTGGAGATGCCGGAGGCCGTGTAAAACCAGTAAAACGCAAATGATTTGGTTCGTGAAACTCTACTGGCGGAGATACTTTACCGTTTCACGGTGAGAGAGAGAGATTCATTTTTATTATTATTTTTGCATTTGATTTATTTATTTTATTGGGGGAGGTAATCCCTGAAACTAAGCTTAAATAAAATATCATACGTTTGTAGTAATTTAAGCTGTTAATCCTATACAAGTGATGAAAATGTCCATTTGTCCAACCACTATACGTCATCATTTCTTTTTAAATTAAAAAGTAGATATAATTAATCTTAAATTAAAAAAATTACATAAAATTATAAATGAAAACCCACAAAACTGACTGGGATTTGAAATATATATTCCTATCAACCCTAGATTAGAAATCCCAAATTCACACAACCAAAACCCACAAAACTGATAACAAAAACAAATCAGGATTTTCAATCAAATATGACATCCGAAGCAATTGCAAGACTTTGAAGTGAACGAGCAGAATCCGAACGGCCGATTTGGAATGTTGCAATTGATCGCGTAGCAACAGGGCGACGGCGTACAGGATCTACCGCCACCGTCGTTGCCGGAGTTGCAGCAGGTGCAAAGTGAACAAATCTGGAATCCATTGAGCCTCCGTCGGCTGCCGTTTAGTACCAAACTCATCATTTCCCGTTTTCCGGGCTCGATCATGCCGGCCCACCCACGCCAGGAGGGGGCGGTGTGCCACGTAGGGGTGTTCATCGGGTCGGATAACGAATTATTCGGGTTTTTCGGGTTTGAAAATTTTTTAGGTCTAACCGAAACCCGATCTGACCCGAAATTCGAAATATGTTATCCGACCCGAAAAACCCGAATTCATCCATCCAAATAACCCGAACAGCCCGAATAACCCTGTTTTTTTCGGGTTATCCGACCCGAAAAACATGAAAAACCCGAAATAGATTTCGGATAAGGTTTTTTCGGGTTTCGGATACGATTCGAATTTCGAATTTTTTCGAGTATCGGATATTTTGAACACCCCTAGTGCCACGCCCCTTTCACGCCTCACCCACGCCCACTCCCATGGCACACCAGATGGTCTTATAAATACACTTTTTGAAACCTTGATAAATAAATAAATTTGAAACATATTATATTTTTATCTAATAAAAAATAGCATTGAGTGCCACAAGTCACTCTCGCAATCACTCCCTCATCTATTTCCCTCCATTTTTATATTATGTATTAAATACTATGTTAGTATCTCGTGTGTTACACGGGTTGAATAAAAAATAATAAGTATTCAATAATATAAATTTAAAATAGTAAAGGATTATTTGATTTAAAATATGATCAACATTACATATAAAATAAAATAAAGATATTGTATTTGAAAAAAAAATCATTTTTCAAAGTTTGGTTTTTAAACATTTTATTTTTAAAAAAATATCATTTCTTACAAAATAATAGGATGTTATATATTATTACAAAAGTTGATAAATAAAAAATAATAGTTAATAATAATGACTTATAAATTATAAAAAGATATTATGAGTTATACATTATTGGAAAATTTTCATATTTTATAATAACTGGTACACAGGACCGCGCGTTGCGGCGGAGTCTGATATACTGACTTAAAAAAAACCAACAGAACATAAGGTTAAAATCGTGTACAATAAAATGCACGAAAATACCATATACAACATCTATAACGTAAGCTTTGAAACTAAGGGTTGAAGATTAAGAACTTATGTAATAGTAAAGAATGTGATTACAGAAGACTTAAAAAAAAGGCCTTGCGTAAATGTAGAATTTATAAATGATACAAATATTATAAAATTATTATATGTAAATCGTATATATATGTAGTATATATAATATTATTTTGTCGATAAATTTGTATATATAACATATTATTTTTTTCAACTCGTGTAATACATGGGATTTTAACCTAGTTATTTAATAAATAAAGACATTAATGGAAGAGAGAGAGGCGGGAAATTCATAAATTGATTTAACACTTTGATTTTAAATAATTACATTATATAACTAAAAACAAAAATATAAATCTTTTTATTTTAATAAATTATTAAAACATAATAAATTATAGAAGATTTCAACCATCTTATTTTAAAATATAATTGTATAATGTTTAAACACATAAATTTTTGCCAAAACTATTAGTTTAGAACAAATAAAATTTACTCAATTAATGAAAAACTATTTTAACGTATTTGTTTGTTTCTTCTCTATGTGTAAATATGTTTCAAACAAAGAGCGCATTTAATATTATTCTTTATAATTTTGAGAAATCTTGAGTTGAAAGAAAATAAAACAATATGCGTAAAACTCACCTTTGTGATAGTTCACTAGATTTTATGGTTACTTTTTCTTTTAAGTTTATTATTGATAAAAATTATAACATAAAGTATGTTTAATTATTTTAAAAAAAAATCGTCTTATTAAGTGAAAAAATCTTTTAAATACTACATAAAAAATATAATTTCATATTAATATATCAACAACAGTACATCACAATATTTATTGATTTTTGTTGGTTACCAGGATATACGATTTTATGTGTAAAATTTTGAAAATATTTTATAAAGTATCAAATATTAACCAAAAGTATAATGTTATTTCTATTAATAAAACATATGAATTTTTTGAATTTTTTAAAATGAAACATTTGTAAAAGAATTAAATAGACTATCTACAAATAAATTTTATCTGATTATGATATTTTTTTAATCAATATTTAAAAACGCATTGTTAGTTTATTTGAAAGATTTTTCTAAGCAACTTTTTTAGTTATTTAAAAATAATATCAAACAATATACAAAACTAAAAAAATTAAAAGCAAGACATCTATGACTAACATTTTAGAAAAATTAAAATTTATTTTTGTAAAGAAGTTTCTTTTTTCCATTTTAAAAAGTATTTTTGAAAAAGTTATAAAGGACAATTTATAAAAGATTAGATTAAATGTAAAAGCGTTTTTAAATAATTTCCGTCTAATCAACATTTTTTATAAAGCTTTTCTAGAATGTTCTACAAACTTGTTCATTAGTTTTTTAAATATCATGTTTAAAAATACATGCTTCTAGAATAATATTAGGAGTTAAAAAAAATTTTCAAAAAAAAAAACTATTTAGTCAAAGACATTACAATACATACTAACTGAAATTTTCTAATTACCATTGTGTATTCTAATTACAATAAATGTCCCTATAGTTTCTCAAAGTAGGAACTTTATGGACCTTTTTGTTAAAATATAGACCTTTTTAAATCGGTCTTTTCTATTATGTATATTCTTCTTTTAAATTAAAAAGAACTTTTAATAAACAAAATTCCATCAATTTCAGTTATATAATTTTAAAAAATTTATATTTTATTTAATTTAAGAATAATTACTGATATGGTTCTTGTGGTTTGCTAATATTTCACTCTTGGTTCTTAGGTTTCATAAATTACTCATATGGTCCCTAACTTTTGACATTAGTAACACATATAGTCCTTAGGTTACCAAATTATCCTCGTGTAATTGACCAAATTACCATCATATGAGGACTATTTGGGTTACAAATGTTGAATGTTAGAGACCCTATGGGTAATTTATGAAACCTAGGGACCAAAAGTGAAATACTAACAAATCGCAGGACCATCTCGGTAATTTACTCTTAATTTAATGTTTATCTCAATCACTTAAATAAACAGTTGTTTGAAATTATTAGATATTTTCAAATTTTAAATTACTTTTTCTATTCTTACAAGAATTGAATAAACAAATAATTACAAATGAAATTATAAACATTGTTTTAAAGAATTAACTAGGGGGCCGTTTGATATCATCTGAATCATTAAGTGTTAAATGGTTAAGATGTCTGAATGATTAAGAGGGTATGAACCATTAAGTACTGAACCAGTTAAGATTGTTTGGTTGAACATCTGAATGAACATACATGATGACTATTTTACCCTTCTCAAGCCTTTTTTTTTTCAACAACAATATAAATAATAAAAACAATATAAAATGCTAATCCGACGTTATCACAAATTATCCTAATCCAACTCATGAAAACTAGCAAATCCTTTTCCAACTAATGTAACAAAACATGAAAGTGGCTGTGAAAAATTGAATAAAAATGATCACTTATAATCCTAATCCAACATCATCTCACTATCTCAGAACCCTAGACCACTTCCTTGAATGACGACACAAACCACCGCCGTTGCTTCTTTGATTTCCACACAGAACTCCGGCCATCGTCATGCCCCAAAAACCGTCATCATTATCTCTGCCAACCTATTTCTCCCCATCACAATATACGACGACGAGATAAACGCCACCGAAGCTTCGGTCGCTGTCAACGCTTCGGTCGCTGTCAACGCTTCAGTCTCCGTCATAGGTGAGCCAGCCCTCTTCGAGCATCAGATGGGGTTGCCTGAGATGGCTGGTGGAGTTAGAGACGAGGATGAAGATTTTTGCCCTTTTCTTTTCATAAATACCCCCGTCTCTTTTCAGACCCATTCAGACATGGTTTGATGTCTGAACCATTCATAGGATCGTTAAGACCTTTTTACCTATTCAGATGTGATTTTTTTTCACGAAACAAACGGTCTGAATTTGAACCATTCAGACTCAGACCCATTCAAATGCAAACAAACAGGCCCTAGGTCTACTAATCCTACTCCTATGTTTTCACCATGTCTTCATCTTAACATGTTACATATGTAAAATAAATCTGGGTCAACTATATGAATAGTTGGTAATTTCCCATACTGTTTAATATATATAAGAATATGTTTGAAAACTTAAATGCAAACAAAGTCCAAATCGATAAAAACTAAAGCAAGTATTTCTACAAGTTCAACATGTATCATTCGGCTCTTTCACCTTTACAAACTTAATGGCATAAGCCATTAATGAAAGGCTACTAGTTACAACAATTGAATATCGACGTTTTCACATTTGCAATATATAATTAATAACCTAAGTTATATTGTAAGGGCTATTAGTTACTATATATACATGACATAACAAGAATAGGCATAACATATAAACAAGTAGGCATACTATAGCACATAAGTCAAAAAACTTAGACTAATAGTTTGCATTTATTTGATTTTGACTCTAGAATAACTTGATTGAATAAAGACATATGTAACATCCCAAAAGTATAAAATGTAAAAGAAAGAGTATGAGTGAAACCCACATGGATTGCTTAGAAGCTAGTCCTCAAAACCTTTTAGTGATGTTTGGAGAAGCAAAGATCAATCGCCCTAAAGTTTGAGTAAAAATAAGTCTTAGTATCCTAAAGTTCAAGTTTGATTTCTAAGAATCTATGGCATATCATGAAATACTTATATATATATATCTAAGCTTGAATGATAGTTTATGGAATATTTAACTACTTAAATAAATGAATATTCATATAACTTTGTTGAATAAATAGATTCAAGATATAAATAATATTCTATCTATTTAATTTAATCGTGTTTTCTATGATATTCGGAATAAAGACAAGTATTGGTGTAATTAAGAGTTCAATAAATTTTATAAATGTATAAATGATTATAAATTATTTATTCATAAAAGTATTCTATGTTTCATTTATAAAACTTTTAATTACTTTGTGACTTTAACATAAAAGTTGTAGATTTTGATATTTAAATAAGTACTTTTTTAAATAAATATTGCTTTCTAAATATTTGTTTAAAGATTAAAAATGTTTGTCTTAGAAAAATTTTATTTAGAATTAGTTTATAAAACCTTATGCATTATAAACAAATAATTCTTATTAATCTCCAAAAATGAACTTATTATTTAAAACACTAACAAAATTATATAAAAAAATTTATTCATCTTATTTATTTTAAAAACTTGTTAAATTAAAATGTAACTATTTTTGCATAAAAGATAAATGGAAAAGAAAAAGAAAGAAAATAAATAAATAAATAATATAAAATAAAACAAAACAGGTGCTGCCCGGATTCGAAACCGAGTCAGCCGGTTTATGGATGCTAAAGGTGTGTGGCTTGCTAGTTGATCTGGCCTTATAATTGAGCATCAGTTTGTTTTAATTAACTAAAACATATCAAGTATTGTTTTCCCCAAATCACTTTCAGATACCCCAACGATAGATTGATTTGATTTGAATTCGATAGATTCTGGGATTGTAAGCCACTGTAATGATAGGGCTTTTGATCCCCTTGAAATGGCAAATAGGATGGTATAAATAATCACCTTATTCAAGTTTGATTTGATGGTGTTCAAGTGAGCATGAGGGGTCGGTCGTTTTTTGAACTCGGATTGCACTCAAGAGTGTTTTTAAGCTTGTTCTTCGTGCTTTGACAATTCTGTTAAGTCCAAAGGAGTGCATTGATTTAGTTATTTTCTTTTTATATTGGTTCACAGTTGATTTGAATAAACGCGTTCAACTTTGTATTTTTGGTATGAATCGAGGTTTAATAGCTTTACATTATGATTGATTGACTCCAAGTTGTTAACGTGTTATAATTGTGACACCCCAACACAGTTCAGAGTACTTATGGAGACGTCGTGAACTCAACTAACCGTCCATACGCCTTCCCAGAATCTAGTCCATACGTCACGGATGGTTCCACATCATGTTTGCCGCCATGAAGGTCCCATAGTCATCCTTACAGGTAGGGGCATGCTCGGGTAACATAATACAAGTTAAAAAAGTTCAGTAGGGTAGTCAAACTACCAATTAATGTCATGTTCGAATCATGCAATAATGAATACGATTTAATTAGAGTTATTGCATGTTAAACGAAACATAGACACTATATGATATCGTGTTAATCAAAAATCAGAACAATACAGAAATGAAATTTAATGATTACAGAAACAGATTTACGAAAACAGATTACAGAATAGAAAATACTATGATTTAAATGAACGGAATCCGTACCTTAATCTTAGTAATTAAATCAGCAAGTAATCAGATAAATACACCTGTAATTCAATTTCCCGACGATTCAGAAATATGTGCTTTTGTTTTATTTCACGTTAGTTTGAACGAATTATAGTTCTTATACGTAATCTGTTAAAATTCTGTGATTTGGACTTTTTAACGTTTAACCGGTCAAATCGGTTTATCTTATTAAGTTGTTTATGATCGTTTATAATTATTCATTAATTTCGTAAATCAGTGATTTTAACGTTTTTCGATATGAATGGTTTTTAAATAGAAACAAAAAAAATATGTTTTGAAAAGGATTTGAACTCATGACCTTTTGAGTTGGGTTTTTAAGTCCTAACCAGTTGAACTATGCCTCATAATTGAAACTTTATTGATGGCAAAAGGTTTTATTCCTTTGAAATTCTAATGATACGAGACCTCCCATTCTCATAATATGGACCTTAACCACTTTGTTCTATGTTGCAATTATTATCTCTATGAAACCTTTAATATTTAACCATTAGTTTCCTGCTTCATCTTCTTCATTTAAACTACAGCTATTTAAAGTTTCACTACAGTTTCCCAAATTTGTTCTTGCAAACCCGTATACACATGTGTATATATACAACTCCCTTCTCAGTCGTGATATACATGTATTATTTCAAAATTGAATAATATGTTTTACGTGCTCAGCGAAAACTCCGTTCGAATTATAATAAAACCACTAGTGATTTTCAAACCGATGGTTATCAAGGTAACAACGATGGACCAAATCATAGCATAATCAGAACATACTAAATGACTAGATTTTACCTTATCAGTGGTGATTGGAACAAGACGGAAGGTTGAGAGTAGCGGTTTCACGTGTCTGTTTTGCCTCCGGTAGAAACTGATGGTGCTTTCGGCGAACAAAGCTACTACTATGTTTTTTCTTTGGTACAAACGGACTACACGTTTTGAGGAAAAAAAAAATTATGGCTGAACTTTCAATAGAATTTTTTTTTAAATAGGCAGTATGTGTTTGCATGCATGGTTTTTAGGTGGCTTTGTGGTTGGTTTTCGAAAATAGGCATTCCTTTACCTCAAGTAGCGGATGATGGTGATGTGGCTATTGACATGGCATTCTTTTAATTGTCGTTCGATGGGGAGCTGCCACCTATGTGACAATTGCAGTTGAGATTTACGTCATAGATGGCATGAGCACATGTGGTTGTTCTAGAAATCCACATTGATTTAGCTATTGTAATTATTACAGGTTGATAGTATGCGAAAAATGGTGAACGTGGGAGAAAACCGTGCGCGAAACGGAGGTATGAATTGTCCGGAATCGCGTAACGAAGCAAAAATCAAAAATTGGACGAAATAAGGGTTGGGGCGGTACGCCCCGGGCCACACGCCCAGCTGGGGCGGTGCGCCCGGCATGGTTTGAGGCGGTGACGACTTTTAAGGCCATAATTCATCCAGAAGATCATATCTTCTTCTTCTATTCGACCTTGCTTCACTTCCAGACGCACAAAATCATATTTTCATCATCCAAACTCCATTTTGAAGCCTTCTAATCGCGTGGATCGCTCCAAGGATTGTATCTACAAGCCCTGATCGTTGTTCTACGCGCAAAAATCCGTCAGGTTAGGTAACTGTACGTTTTAACCTTCTAGTTTGATAATGATTGATTAGGTCTTGATTTTGAACGGAATGATATAGTTAGGGTTGTTGATTATTGCCTAGATGATGGCTAGGATTGATTATAAACGAAGAACACGATGTTTTAACGGGTAAATCCTTGTTTTGATCCGTTATAATGCCCGGTTTGCATGAAATCATACCCATAATTATAATGGTTTAAACCATTTGATTATGACAATATAGGTGATTAGTTTGGTTAATCTTTGAAATGCAAGGTCAAATCCAAGTGTTTCAAACTAATCACAATCATTAACATACTCATTGGAATGATTATCTGATGTTTATGATAACAGTCTGATTAGTATGTTAAACATGGTTATTAAACCTATTTTAATGCTACATTGTGATATTTCATGATATTTGGGTAATCAATAACAAGGATTGATCATTCCTAAGCCATTAAACTTCTAGAAATTGTTATAGCATTATGATCAACAACATTAACTATTTGGTTAATTCGAAATTATTCTGATTAATCAAGTATGTCATCAATCTCGTATTAGGAACCTAATTCAGTATAGGCTCCTATATTATCATACATTGGATGATATAACATTAAATTAACTAATTACATACTTAATATTAGTTTGATGACTGTTAAGACAATGTCTTTGACATTGGACGTTCAGAAAGATCTAATCAGTAAATTAAAACATAAATAAATGCAGAATCACCTCTTTATTACCAGTTTGTGTGACATTCTGCTACTTCTGAGTTATCAGGTGAGTTTCGTATAAACCCTTTTCTTTTTAATCTTTTATAAACATCGGGGTAGCACTGTGAAACTTTTCAGAACTATATGATATGTATCACTGTTATCTGCGTGATTTCATGTGATTTGTTGAGAACTTGTGGATTTCATGGGATTTTGCCTGTAGAACAGAACCCTATCACAGAACTTATAAGTCCTCATTTCCCGAACTATATATAGTGAACCCGTGTGGGGCCGAACAGAAAACAATGATAGTACTATCGGCTGACAACCCATTTGTCGGGAGCTTGCAACTCCCCTTGGTGTAAATGTTTGTTATCTGTTTCCAGAACTTCTTAAAGTAGTGATAGACATTAAGACAATAAGGCACTAAGATATGTACCGACGGGTAGTATCTTTATTGAACAAGAACAAAACGTCTGAATGGAACTAGATACGGGTCCCATGATTATCTTGAACTGAACATTGTGAGAACTTGTATTGCATATCATATTGTTGAACATGAACTTACGGACTCACCAGCTTTGTGCTGATCTTTTAAATCTAAACCTTTTGGTAGGAAGACAGTGACTGCCGGGTGAGGATGCACCTTATATATATATATATTTGTAATTAAATAAGTTAGTCATGTAATAAATTTAGTTTGTGAACTGTACTGTTGATTGTAATCACGAAACCATATAATGTATTTACTTTAAGTTAATCTGTGTGTTGTGATACCGGATCAAGTAAGTCACCCCTCATCTTTGAGACATCACCATTGTGCTTCCGCAACCTTCTCAGTGACATCATCAACAGGTGACGAGAGGTGGGGGTGTGACAACCTTCTCAGTGACATCATCAACAAGTAGCGGAAGGCATCAAAACAACAATATCCACCTTCTAATCGGTATTTAAGCAGCCACCTAACCCTCTTCCGCTACCTAAAGTAGCGGAAGTCCATTATCATCCTACATACAAAGCTTTTAATCGGTATTTAAGTGCATCCGGTGGTACAAGTAGCTGAAGGGTACACTTTAATCGATTAACCCACAAACCACCTTCTAAATGTGATGATATTTATGCCTTCCGGTTGTACAAGTAGCGGAAAAAACCCCCACCTACCAACATTTTATAATTTTCGTGTATGACTTAACCCTGACCATGAATATAGTTTCCCACGTTTTTTGCACAAGTAGAAAACAAAACAAAAAATGTACAAGTAGAGGAAATACCCCCACCTACCAACACTTACTAATTTTCATGGTACGAATCAACCCTGTCCATTAATTATTTTTCCCAGTTTTATGCACTTCAAGCTATTATAGTAGGAAAAAAAGTACAAGTAGAGGAAATACCCCCATCTACCAATAGTTAATAATTTTCATGGTACGACTCAACCCCGTCCATTAATTTTGTTTCCCACGTTTTACTCAATTAAAAAAAAACACAAAACATACAAATAATTTTACATTGTATTATTACATTTTTAAAATCGTACAGTATTATTATATTTTTTATTGACATTATTCTTAATTTTACACAATTAAAATAATTTATCACATATTTTTATACCTTTTAATTGACATTAAACTAATAATATTATTTATACCCTTTCTGACCATATAATTTATGAACATGCAGACTATATAATTTATATACTTTTACTTTACTTTTAAAATTGAATTCAAAATCCTAAAACACTTTATATTGTATGTGTTGTTTGATGTTCTTATTGCATATATATATGTTCATAATCACATCATTTAGCATCAAATATTTCACCAAAGTAATATTACTCTAAATATCATTTGTGTTCTATCATTTTCAACTATGTCTTATTTTCAACCATTTCTTGTTAAATTATACTAGAATGGTGAAACCTCATACGTAAACGGAGTTGTTGATTATGATGAATCAACTCTCACAACTTCATTTATAATTAGATATAGAATTACCTATCAACAATTAGTTGATGAAGTCTATAACCATGTTCAAATTGTTAGAGAGTCTTCACAAGTGAATTTGTTACTCTATTACTCATTTCAAAGATTTAGTGAAAGTTCTTTCTTAGTTGGGGAAGAAAGCATGAACATGCTTTATTTTCTATCAGAAAATGTAGTTCACTGTATGGCTCATATAAAAGTTAACTGGCAATCATTTATTATATCTCAACATAGTAGTTCTATGGACCTCCTGCGAGGTTTTTCCAGTTCTTATGTTGGTGGTGTCGATAATACAACAGCTTTACAATACAACAACATGGAGGTTGGTGTTGTATTATTAGATCAATAGGCTAATGAACATTGCAAAAGTGATGGTTTTGAGCACTCTTAAGGTCATATGACCAATGAGAGTGAAGAAAGTGAATTCCCCCCTCCAACGACGAGTCAGAAGGCGAAGGCAAAGACCAAGTCCCTTTGTCCTCAGATCAGTATAATTCAGACGTTTATCAAGGATTCAATCAATCATTTGATCTCAATGAGCCTATAGAGGAGTGAGACGATTATGTTCTTCTCTATTTTGATGATGAAGATCATATGGACATATGGAATGAAGATTCCAACGAAATCCGTCTTGGTATGTATTTTAATTCAAAAAATGATGTCATGTATGCGGTCAGAAGATGGAATGTTGGTTGTAATAGGGAGATCTGCGTGGCAGATTGTCACACCCCCAAATTTCAACTAACGGAATCATACCGTTTGGGACGTGAAAAACCAGGATCTCAGATCATTAGACATAACAAAGACCTCTATATGATTTTCAAAACATACTTTGGTCTAAAAATGTAAAATCAAAGTTCTGACGTTGCGGAAGCGTTTTTAAAACATAACAAACTTAACGGTTTGAAAACTGTAAATTACAAAGCAAAGTCTCAAATGTTAAAATCCAAATAACAGAAATATAAAATATGCATGCGACTCGATCTCCTAGTCCATGCTTGCTTGCTTGTGTACCTTAGCGTCCTGAGAAAACATGTAAATCAAGTCAACACAAAGGTTGGTGCATACACAGGTTTAAGTATTCACAAATGTTTGAAACAACTGTTTGAACAAAATGTTTGCAGATAACATAATCACACATGCATAGTCATAATAGCTAGTCATTTGTACTATTTACATAAGCGGTCGACACCGAAGCTGACTGTTGCATGCTATTGCATGTTTTGCCTTTCCACTATCGTCTAGCACAAAAAATAGTAATGTGAATTGGCTAGTCAAACACTTGCGTAGATCCCATCTACCAAGTGAGGTTTGTCAAACCTAATAGATCTATTTCCAACTACCACGCTTTGCACTACGGCAAACTAAACGGTTCGAAATGTAAGGACTTGTAATGCTATATTCGCACTTAATGTAAACATCTAACTCATGCATGTGATATGTATCTAAAAGTTTGTTTGCACATGTTTTCTCCCCCAAAACAATAAAATAAGAAAAAGGGTCGTGTACGCACCTTTGATTGTGAATAAAATGATCAAACACACGTGCAGTTGCGTAGATAATCCTCTACGAATAATCTGTGTTTAAACAATAACTTAGTGTTATTCGAGATGTCGTTTTGTGCTTGAAATCACATACGTGTCAACACATGTATATTAGATTGTTATAAACGTGCACAAGTAAATACGCGTGACTTTAAAGTCGTTTAAATAAAATCATATAATCGATTATGATTTTATTTAAATAAACATAATTATACTCGATTACGTTTTCGGATTAAAATATGAATTTTATTATTTTATTTTGTTCAGGATTTCGTTACGATTCCAACGCAACTTGAACGGATCGATTCGGAGTTAGAACGAGCAAGTTATGAGTTAAAATGCAAAAATGGTTTCAAATTCCAAAAACCAGCAGAGGCAGGGTTCGAACCCCTGACCTCCTGTCCCATACACACAACCCCAACAACTGCTCTATCTCAGATTTCATTACTGGTTTCGTTTTAAAGGGTTTTTAATTATCAAAGGGTCGGGTTCCCTTTGTTAATTCCTAGCCGAAGCAAAAGGGCTCCAAATCGACCCCGATTCGACCACCTTCGAACCTGCAACCTTAGGGCTTTGTTTTTATGGTTCTAACCGAGTACATGTGTGTGTTTAATTGATCGGTATTAGCAAAAACATATGGGTTTTACATTCTAATCAATTTCGAAACCCACCACATTCCTCATTGATTCAAATCGATCAAATTCAATATCATAAAGCTGTAATTCGATGGGGTTTTCATCAAAAAGAGAATTTCGAGTCTATCAGTAGCATTTAATTTGAATAACAAGTTCAATTGATTCAAGACCCCTAAACGGTTGCATCTTAAGAACCCTAGAATTCGAACAATATCTATTCGTTGTAAATAGATGCAATTGACATGTGGTTTTCAATTATTAGATAGTTTCGAACCTTTCTGCAAGGTTTAATTCGATCTTAAAGCTCGTTTGAATTAAAAACCCCTAACCCGATTGTTAACATAAACCCTAGAATCCGATCATGAACAATTTGTTATGATATTATGAAATTGACCTATGGTTCTCATTAATCGGCCCTTTTAGAAGATACAGAAGTGGTTTGATTCGACTTTTGAACTCATTTGCTTAAAATCCCAATTTCGTTTTGACTCAAGAACCCTAGAAACTTGAAATCATGAAATTTGATATGTTTAAGTGAAATTAACATGGGTATTTCGTTCAACAGATTATCACGAAACTATCTGTGTAAGTTAATTTGATTTTCGAATTCGTTTTATTGGAATCCCCCAAATCCTCAAAATGAAGAACCCTAGGACTCGAATTCTATTAATCCGATGTTAAAAACCGAAATTAACATATGGTTATCCTTAGTCGGTTGTTTTAGATTGTGTTGGAACGATTACTTACTTGTTTTGATATCAAATTGAAAGATGTCGACTTTAGAGTTGAAATTCGGCCAAGCTCTCAATCGGCTCTTCTACTCGAACACCTTAGGATCGAATTGTTGATTGTATTCTTCTCTGAATGTGCCGACTATGGGTTCTGTGAACTCAATTTGATGTATTATTGTTCGATTATACGAATTGTGTGAGAATTAGAAACGGTTTTGGCTTACAAGTCGTTTATTCGGATTTAATTCGATGTTTAATGGACTAGTAACGTCTGATTATCACTAGTAATCATCAATGGGATGATTTAGGATAGTTAAATCTCGGTTACAACCCTTATTATTGTACAATTCGAATTTTTCATTGATATTCTACTCGAATTTTGACCTTAGAAGTCAAAATTGATTGATCTAGGTAATTACAAGTTCAATCCTTGTAATTTTATTATTTCTAGACTTGTTTTGTTCAAATACAAACCCTTTAGTTTGATTTTTGTTTAAATTAGTATTATTTCTGTTAAAATTTAATTAACGGGTTTAATCCAAAATGTCGAATTGTCACACATATAGCAAACCATCTTTATGGAAAGCTAGATGCAAAACTACACAGCCACAAAAGGATTCAGTCCCTGTTCAACAGACTCCTTTGTGTCGGTGGCGTGTAACTGCTACAAAAAGAAGAAAGCATCACATGTGGAGAATCACCACATGGACTGGTGCTCATAGCTGCTACTTAACTGTTATTCGAAACAATAACCGAGCTTTAAGATCCAAAGATGTTGCTGCACATATTTTCCCCCAAATTCATGAACATATATCATTTCTGGTAAAACAGATTCGCGCTTACATAAAAGAGAAACTTAAGGTTGATATTACATATTCCAAGGCGTAGACAGCACGAAGAATTTCTATCGAGAGAATTCATGGTAATTGGGAGAGCAACTTCAATGAGTTACCAAAGTATGTAGAAGCACTGAAGGCCTCAAATGATGGTACTATAGTAACATGGTTCCATCATCCACATAGTACACCGGAATGTGCTGTGTTTAAATATGTTTAAATATTTTATTAACCATTATATTGTAATGCCATTTATGTTTTGAATATTATATTTTAAAATAATTGTCACATTAAGGCTTAAGGCTCATTGCCTATTTAAGCAACCCTCACCTCCCTTATAGTGTTGTCTGAGCTTAAGGTGTAAGAATGACAATGTGTTATTGTGGTCGTTTGGCTATTGTCCGAACCTCTTGGACATATCAAAACCCAGGGCGTCGTTTCTACTCATGTCCTAATGAGGTAAGAAGGTAGACTATCTTTTTTCTCAATGATTTCTTTCTTAACCACATATTTCATATGCAGGCTTCTAGGTACCAGGGATTTTTAGGTTTGCTTGACCCACCAATGTGTCCACGAGTTACTGTCATTATACCAGGCCTTTTAAGATCAAAGAATAAGCTGGAAGATGAAGTAAAAGAGCTGAAAGCTACCATTGGAAAGAAGAACTTTATCATCTTCTTTTTGATTGTACTTGTAGCGTTAATGTTTATGTATTATTGGAAGTATAAGTAGGTTTTGTATGCAAGGTAATTTCTTGGTTGTAATTGTAGACGAACTTTTGTTATGAGAATAACATGTTCACTATCCCGGAACCATTAAACAGATCCACTTAAAAGGTAAATTAAAAATAACATGGTTAATAAAAAAGCCACTAAATATATTATTACATATAGATCACAACTATTCATTTCTAGTGATAGTCGTCATTTGATCAATCAGAGTCTTGCTCGTCTTCATATGGGTTGTGAAACTGACCATTAAAAGGGTCATCTTCATGCTTTTCATAATCCCAAGCGTGTTCCAAAACCTCTGAATCATACATATCATACAAGTGTTCGTCTTTAGATTCAATTACTGGAGGGTATTCCTGTTGAATCATTAGAGGTTGTACCGGTTGAAGAGGGTTTTCTTGTTCGACAAATGGTGGATGCACCTGTTCAGGAGGGTTTTCTGGTTGGACAATTGGTGGATGCACCTGTTCAGGAGGGTTTTCTGGTTGGACAATTGGTGGATGCACCTGTTCAATAGGGTTTTCAGGTTGGACAACAGGTGGATTCACTGAACTTGTAGGAATCCAATCACCTCCTCGTAAGGTCTCAACTTGAACTATTTTAAAAAATAATATTAAATTTAACGAAAAATAATAAGTACAACAAAAAAACACAATTGAAATAATTTACCTCCCCTTCCCGTAAAGAATGCAACTGTGACCTGCATGCTCTAAGTGAATGTGAAACGACATCTTTATATGTCAATTTTTCACGCCACCTTCAAAACCATTTAAAACAAGTTATAACAAATTACTTAATAAAGATTTTTACAAATATAGCAAAACTATTAAAATCATACATTGCACCATATGGTCTTCGGTTATCAAATCGATGTAGAATCGTCGGTGCAAGAGTAGTAATTCTACTCCATGCCCACAACTGCAATATATACAGTGGTCCACCAATGTTGCTGGAATTGCTCGATGTTGCTTTACAAAGCTTCCTGTAAACATCGCTAACACAGCACTCCCCCATCTAAGGTGACCACACGCAGTTAAGTCTTCTAAATTATTTAAAATGGTAAGTGATACTATATTATTCGAAGAATCAGAAAAAAATGTGCCACCGCACAAGTAAAGTATTATACAGCGTGCACGTAGCATGCACTCAAAATCTGAAGCATTTTTCAGAAAAATTATTATTTAAATGGTTAAAATGGTTGTTAATTTTATAACATTTCCTTTTAAATCATTTTCATTAGGTGTCAAACCTAGCAAGGTGTGACATCTAACGATACGATCAGCAAGGGAAGACGGTTGTTCACAGCTAGAAACAACTTCGCCTTCGATAGGCAAACCCCACAAAACATTAACGTCTTCTAGGGTTACTGTCACTTCACCGATTGACAGATGAAATGTGTGTGTTTCTAGACGCCATCTTTTGATCAGTGCTTCCAGTAAGCCATGATCGAGGTTACAGTATCCATAATCAATCACCCCACCAAAACCAGCAATGTCAATGTAACGTTTAACATTGTCTGTGATAGGGTTGCTGGTAAGAAAAGAAAAAAACTTTTGATCAGCACGCCTAAAAACCAACTTGGGAACCTCCCTGTCATTAAATATATTGCGAGCCCGATGTGAATCTTTAAGGATCAAACATCATCGACAATTGGACCCGGATGCAAATCGTAACTCATTTTTAGTTGATAGAAATTCAATTAAAGGTATGAAGTAGATGGAAAAATTTGAGCTGGTATGTTTGAATATTTGTTTTGCGATGTAGAAATTCATGTACATGCAATTTCTTAAAAAGATATTGAGATGAAGTCATGAAGCCGAATACAACTTCGTTTGTGATAAACACCACCTACCCATGTCCTAAAAGTATGACATATTTTGAATGTATATGGCATGCATGCATTGCATGCAATAAAAGCTTCCCTATGATGCCAAAAGGTAATAAAGGGTATCACATGGTTACTGTGTGATGGAAATAAAGCTGCATGTGACATGGAAATAACATGCATGCTGCCAAAACATGCATGTAGTGTACATATCATGTGTAGCCTTCCGCTACCTCAAGAACCGGAAGAGATTAGAGAAGGTAGAAGCTGGTTTGTGGCTTCATTAGGTGGATAATGGTGTTTTCATGCCTTCCGCCACATGAGGTAGCGAAATAGGGCTTAGATGGCAGCTCCCCATCGAACAACAATGAAAAGAATGACATGTCAATAGCCACATCACCATCATCCGCTACTTGAGGTAGCGGAATGCCTATTTTCGAAAACCAACCACAAAGCCACCTAAAAACCATGCATGCAAACGTATACTACCTATTTCAAAAAAAATTCCTTTCAATATAAATATCAACTTTTATACATGTATATTACGTCGGCTTATTTTAGCTTGCAAAGGAAGACATCATTATTTTTTATTTACAATATATGTATATAGGATATAGTATATTGTAGATCGAATCAAAATATGGTTCGAGTATGAGTCCGTTTTAAATTAGTTTTCACTTTAGTTGAATTCGGTCCTGAGTGCTTGTCGAGTGATATTTAATTATATGTTACCAAATTAATCAACTAATATTTAAATAGAATTTTCGCTTATTATAAATATTACGCATACAATTAGATCATTTGTTTCAATTTGTTTATAATAATTGTAACGTTTTGAGAACTATGTAATTTCATGTTCATCAATCAAAAATTCAAAATGTTTATTGTATGAAAATATATATATTAAATGGTGTTAACAATAATAACAGATACAACAATATTAACAATATACATAATATATAATAATAAATAAGCAAATAATTTTTTTAAAATAAATTTTAATTTATTGCTAATAAATTTAAAACTTTATGACATGAAAATTTTAGAATCTATATATATATATATATATATATATATATAATTACACTATATGTAAATATTGTATAAGTATACACCCAATTCAATTTAATTGTTACATAAGGTTAATATTTAGAAGGTTATTAAATAAAAGTTTGAAGGATAATTTCTGTCAACGGTTAAAAGTAAGATTTAAGAGAAAAACATTGAGGGACCAGAAGAGTCAAAGGCCCAAACTTGTTATCTCTTTCTTCCCTAAAACCCATCTTCCCCCATGGATCCCCATAACCCAACCGAGCTTAAATCTCACTGGGTAGTGGATAAAATCAACAAAAGTTCGAACTTTTATCAACTACGAACCTTAAGGGATCAATCTCACGCTTCAATTCGATGTTTAAAATTCAAATCTTCACGAGAATATTCCTAAACTCCCGAAATCGATCGGTTACCCAAACCCAATATAAACGAGCGTAATAAATCAAATTAAACTCATCCATAGGTGCGCCTACCCCATGCGAACGATTCTATGCAACCAAACAACACACATAAACATCCTATATCGCGAATCAAGGTGCTACAATACCCGGTCGCTCGTTTTCTAACCCATTACTCAAAAAACACCAAATCAAAAACAAAGGTCAGTGTTTCTTACATCAATGAGTTTCTTTTTAGTCCCTAAAAGCCCTATACTTGCATCGACGATCGGGTTACAATTAGTTTGAATTTCGAACAAAAAGGGAACTAGGGATTATATGTTTGAAGCTGATTTGGGATGAAGCCCGATAGAGGTGTTAAAAAAATTTAAATCGCTTGTCTTTCGCGAGCATGGCTCTAGATCAGCTGGTAAATACACGCGCATATGGATCGGAGGTATCGGGTTAGAATCCGTCTTCGGGCGGTTTTCGCCATATTTTTTTATAACTTTTTATTTAACAATGGTTTTTAAATTTCAATTTCACCAAAAAATTTTATAAACATAAAACTTACTATTTTATAAATAATATTGAGTTTATATATATATATATATATATATATATATATAAAGATTGGTATCAAAGCCTGGGTTATAGAGAATTATGTTATTAATAATGAATGACCTAGACTATAACTATAGGATGACCTAGTTGAACTCTAAGGTTGTTATGTTAGACCATGAACTCTAAGTTTGAACTTTATAGTTGCCATACTAGTTTATGAACTCTAAGTTTGAACTCTATAGTTGCAACGATAGATTATTTGACTACCTTGTGCTGCTTGACTAGTTATTAGATAGGTCAAAACTTTGAACTTAGTTTAAGATGCCTAATATGCACACATTAGACTTTAGGGTTCTAAACTTCTTGACCCCTTTCTTACGTCTTGCAAGAGGATCGTCACTACAAAGAATGTTCTTATACTTATAAGTCTAATTAAATCTTTGAATCTCGTCAATAGTCTTTAGGTTCACATTAGTGAGTAGGAAACACATACAATCTGGAAGGGGGAATACCTATACTTTAGGGAGTCCTGTTTAGGAAAGTATTTCGCATAAATCCAAATCAATCGATGGACCTGTAATACTTTTCTGAAAACCCTTGGAGTGAGTATGAACCTATAGGATAAAATATGTCTTTCCGAAAGTTAAATTTGACCTAAGCACTTTGATATGTCAAAATCATTCCTTTGGAATACCATCCAAGTATTGCTTTGTGATTGAACTTCATTTGAACTCTAAATTCTTTATTTTGAACTCTTTGAGTTATATAAATTATGATCCTTTTATTTGAACATTTGTAGAATCATACCTCCTTGTCGCAACATTTCCAACAACGCCAACGTTAATAATGCCAACAACACTAATGCTAACGATGCCAACAACAATGTTGATGACACCACCAATCCCAACAATGTCAACAACACCAACAATACCAACAACACTAACAACACCAATGCCAATAGCACCAAGACTACTAATGCCAATAACACCACCAATGCCAATAACACCACCAACATCAATAACTCAATATACAAGAATTGGTTGCTATCATTTCTCAGCAAATGGCCATATTCATACCTAATATTATAACCCAGCTCAATCAATCCAATGGGGTTCAAAATAACAATAGGAATGGTGGGGGTGCAAACCAAACTTGCACCTTCAAGAATTTCAATTCTTGTCACCCTACCAAGTTCCTTGGATCTGAAGGGGCCACTTGACTGCTTCAGTGGTTTGAGAGCATGGAAAACACCTTTCTGCATAGTGATTGCCCTGAAAATCTGAAAGTTCGCTATGCTACTATGTACTTCAAAAGAGGGCATTAGCTTGGTGGAATACAGAGAATCGAACTAGGGGTGCATAAACTGCTATGGCTTTGACTTGGAATGAGGTCAAACAACTGATAACTGACGAGTTATGTCCTCGCAACGAAATGAGGAAACTCAAGCCTAAGTTTTGGGATCTTAAATAGGAAAGTGGGGAGAGTCTTGCTTATACAAACCGCTTCCATTAACTTAGTCTTTTGGTGCCCCATATGGTTACTCCACCTTCTCGGGCTATCGAGAAGTGTATTAGTGGCCTACCGATGCAGAATCAGAACCATCTACATTACTACTTAGATGATAGTTCGTATTTGTAGACGGACTAGCTTCAAATATGCGTGCGTCTATAAATCCTTGATAAGGAATCATGGTTCCTAAGGGAGACACGTTAACAGAATAAAAACCTCGTATCAGATCCATACTACTTGATTGACTGAGAGATATTCTTGGCTCGATAATAACATGAACATTACCGTAAAAATTAACAGCATTGGCAGCAAGATAATACAACACTTCGAGACTAGAGTCATTAAATATTTCAGAGGACTGAGAAGTGCCTTGAAAAGTGTAATATATAAATTTAAAGTTAGCAGCTACAACCCTTTGTCCACTTGAAGATGAAGAAGACATATCAGATTGAGAATTTATTCATACGAAATTTTTTGTTGGATGATAAGGGTAGTATTTCTAGTGTTACTATTAGACGAAAATTTTCCATTTTCGTATGATACAACACCACCCCAGTAAAGTTGAATAAAAATAGGAGGTAACATTTTAAATTAAACAAACGATATGTGTAACAACTGGTACCTTCAATGTAAATTACGAACGCCTTCGATTATTTAACAGAACCCTTCTACAATAAGTGATAAAACTATAACAAAGAAATACAACCAAGAACGAATAACTACACTCAAAACATTCATGTAACGGACCAACGGATTAGGAATATATCTGGATGGGTGACGATCCATGGAGATATGAACCTGAAACGATGCCCTTACTGATTTAAAAGTGTGACAACTAGTACCAGACCGTCCGGCAAGTCCGTACGGTGTGTGTACTTTCACTATTCACTGTGTGTAAATACAGTGAATGAACAGTTGTTTGACAACAAAACTCAGGAAAACAAAAAACAGTTGTATGTGTTTAAGGGAAAACTTAAATGAAGTAAATACAACAACTCCAGAGAAACAACAGTGTACAAACGAATGACAATAACCTATCGGTTGCGATTAGATATCCATAGAAACAGGAATCAGATGGCCGAAAACACAGTACGAAGGCAAGGTGAATTCAATAATAACAATGTGAAAACAGGCAGTTTAGTTGAGTCCGTCTGTAAGAAAGTTCAATGTAAAACAATAATTTGTTGTTGTATACGAACAATAAACCGACAGTGTGTCTGCGTAGGTGACGATTCACGCAAACATATCTATGGGTTTAACGTTCTGAACGATAACTGATAAGTAGAAAACCAAATCAGAAAGTGAAACGTGCGATCGTATTTGTACAGTTAGCGCTCTGTACGAAAACGCGCGTAAGTGACATTTTCTGACGAAACGATGAAAATTAATGATCTCGATTGTTAATATAATAAAAATCAGATAATAATGATATATTTTAGAAATTTACACCAAAATCCTAACTGAAAACATCAAACTAGTGAAACAACTTGTAATTACGAATCGTGACGAAACAGCGAAGTTTAACGATCGAATTGCGAACGAGACAGTAAAAATAACAGAAACATAATAATTATGTTTTACAATTTTGAAACTCATCAAAACAGTCTGAGAAAATTATCTACATAAAAGATTCGTAAAACACACGTTTACGTGCCGGAAACGCGTCGAAATCTAAAACCGAGCAACCGAGACGAACCTGAATACCCTCGGGGTATAAATACCTTGGAAGACTCATCTTCCTCATTCAACACCCCTACTTTCTCTCTCTAAAACCCTAATCTGGCTCATCTCTCTCTCTCTAACTTCTCTCTACCATAACTCACTCAAAACTCAACCAAATCACTCCATTCTTAAGCCAAATCGAAGCTATAAACATCCTCTACACGAAAGTACAATGGATCTAAGGATTTACCCACTAAAATTCGAGGTACGCGGCTGTGAATATTCCGAAAAGTAGGGTTTTCACCCTTTGTTTGAACACCAACCCCACACTGGTTTAGATCCTGGCTTTTCGACCATTACAACTTGAAACGAGTCTTGAAACACATCCCCTCACTTGAAACCACCATGGGTTATGGCTTGGAACTTGGTTCAACACCCTTGGCCGATCGACGCATCCAGCTAGCCGAAGAAACCCATTCGGCCGAATGGCCATAGGTCTGTCGAACCAGACCCATTCGATGCTATCCTTATTCGGCTAACCCCTTTCGGCCGAACTACCGTTCAGTCGACCATCCACATTCGGGCGAACCTGAGCTGCTCATTCGGCCGACATCTAGCCATACGCTGGTCAACTTCATGCGGGTCAACAGCATCATTCGGCCAAGCAACCTAGTCGGCCAGATAATCTTCATTCGGCCCAATACCTTTGGCCAAGCCCAACACAACTTCATTTGTTCCAGCCCACATCATGTATTTAGCCCACTTGATTAAATTCAGCCCATTGATTTGCCCAAACTAATTTCATTCGGCCCAAGGCCCAGATTATTGACCCATGATCAACCGGTTCGGCCCACTTTACATTTGGACTAACCTATCATTCGGCCCACCTAACATATTCGACCCACACGAGGGAAGATACAAACTAACATGTAAAAATAACTAGACACCTTATAACATGCAGGGTAAATATGGGAACTTATTACAAAGGTGAAAATGGTGGGCAACGAACTTTATAAAACATTAAACATTTTTACAAGGATTGAACATGGTTAATTATTAACTATGTAACAATTATTTCAAACTTAAAAGAGCAACACATAAGACCTTAAACTATAAACCTAAATTTATATTTAGGTTGATTTTGCAAGCTCTCGGCAAATCCATTTAATTAACATATGATGACAAAGTTTGGATTATCATGTATGGATATAAGGCAAACAAAGGTTAAAAACAATGTCGAACCTTGAATACAAAACGAGGTATACTAAGCTTAATCTAATTTGATTAAGTACTAGTATGACCTATAACCATAGAACCGAGGCCGAATGATGACTGAGACCAATCAAGGTTAGCCAACTTTAGGCTAACACATACATACACACAAATCCCTACAAACTTATACTTACAAGTTACAGACAACATGAAATCAATACAGAACAAAACTATAACAGTTGTTGTTACATAATGTTAACCGAAGAATTATTCGTACAGGTGACGATCTGTATGAACAACTCTGAAAGTTTAACGATCTGAAATGATGACTGAAAGGTAGAAAACAAAATCAGAAAGTGAAACGTACGATCGTGTCCGTACAGTTAGCGCTCTGTACGAAAACGAGCGTAAGTGACGTTTTTTTGACGAAACGAAAACGAAAACGATACGAACGATAATAAATTTAAGGAAATATAATATTTCCTGTTTTACAATTTTGAAACTCATCAAAAATAAATTAAAAAGAAACCACTTTAATTAAATTACGTAAAATTAGCGAAAGAAAACAACGAAACACGTGAAATAATAAATTACGATAAATAATTTAAGGAAAACGATATTTAAAATAATTATTAGTAGTAATCACCTTCTAAACATTCTAAAATAAATTTTTTTTATTTAATTTATAAAACACGCGCGTAATAATCCGGAAACGCAACGGAGACGAAAACCGAGCAACCGAAACGAACCCGAATACCCTTGGGGTATTTAAAGCCTCAAAAGAGCCTTTCACCTCATTTTTCACCATCTCTTTCTCTCTCTAGACACTCTCACCGCAACTTTATCTCTCTAGAATAACCATTCTTCTAATCGCGATAACTCACTCGTTTCTTGACGGAATCGGGTGTTCTTGGTGTCCAAACGAAGCTCTTGACTCCCTCTACAAGGAAATACAACAGATCTAGAGTTTTGTCCAGCCATTTTTGAGGTATTGAGTTTTTAAAATCTGAAAAACTAGGGTTTGTACCCTTGGTTTGACACACACACACAACCGGTATGTAGCCTCACTTCTCAAACCATTCTAACCATAAAAACCCTAAGAATGAACCTACAGGAGTGCGAGACAGTCATGGGGGTTGCTCAACTACTGCTGGAGCTGTATGATGGTGATGAAAACATGCAGGTTCATGGGAATGCATAGGAGACGAACCCTTTAGGTTCCACGAACCTCACCCAGCAGGAACGAACCTGCTACAACCGGCCGAACCCTGCTACGCCTCACCTACCACCGAACCTTGTCGCACCACCTCACCAGCCGAACCTACGGGTTCCAGACGAACCTGTACGACTGAAACAACCTCAGCCGAACCCTACCGGAGCTGAACCCAGCCTCCTGTTGCCGCGAACCTTGAAGCACCGAACCTCGGCGAACCTACACCACTGCCGAACCTTTTGGGGCCTCACGAACCCATGTGCACACGGGACGAACCTTAAGCCTGTGAACTAGCCACGCGAACCCTAGCATGAGCCACCGAACCTAACCTTTGAACCAAAAGGTTCGCTGCCAAGACAATTCGAAGCCCAACAATTAAGGACATTTCGGCCCAAAATCTTTTATTCAACCCACGATTTGGATTCCTTAGGGCCCACTGTAATTACCCAGGCCCAATATCATATGGGTGATCCCTAAGATCCATTCGGCCCACCTGAGTAAAAATGGTTAGCCCATTTAGCTTAGTCGGCCCAATTACTTCTCGGTTCAATTAGGATCCAACTCAATGGACTTGTAGGCCCATGCACTTGTTTGTGGTCCATGATTCTTGGCCTAAGCCCATGTAGTGGTTTTGGCCCATGTCTCAATGGTTAGGCAAACCCAACATTCGGCCCGCATACGATGAATGAAAACAAATACCTAAACCGACATATTTGGGCTAACTTACATGGATGTTTTGTAAAACTTCAAATTACTATAAAAGTAGTAAAATTCGTGGAGTTAATACATTAAAAACACTTGAACATGATAAGTTACACGAGGTTGGATTTAAAAACATAAACGAAGCATATAAAATTAACCTCAAATGGATTAAGTATTATTAGATCCAACAATGGAAAACACGGGCCGAATTGGGAACCGAGACTCACAAGTGTTAGCCAACATTAGGGCTAACACTTATACATATACAAATCGGATATAGTTTAAACTTATAAGTTATAAATCACGAGAAATCAATACAAGAACTTGAAAACAACAGCCACTACTACAAAGAGAACGCGCATTCCTGTTTATACCTCGTTAACCACTACAAACACAAGGTGAGTTCATTTGTCCCTTTTCAAACCATGTGTTTTAACTCGGGACTGAGAAGCATGTTATACATTTTAAACAAATATTGAAATGTTCATTAAATGTTTGTACACTTATTTATAATGCTTATACAAATGCTTAAACTCGTAACGCTTGTTTTGGAAACTAAAGACTAAGACTATAGTGTAAATAGCTAATGCTATTTACACTATACTTATTTACACTATACTTATTTACACTATACTTAATTGCTTAAAACTTTTAAAACATTTAAATGCATAAGGAAAACTAATGCTAAAACTAGAAATGCTTATGAAAACTATGCCTATGTAAACTTGGAACTTAAACTTAGAAAGACCCATATGTTCAAATTTGCTATAAAGACTTATGTGTTTGGGATATTTGAAACACTTGAATGCTTGATATACTTGAAACACGTGAATGCTTGATATACTTGGAATACTTGAAACACGTGAATGCTTGATATACTTGGAATACTTGAAACACGTGAATACTTGATATGCTTGGAATACTTGAACACTTGAATGCTTGATACACTTGGAATGCTCAGACAACAGACTGATTGACCGCCGCGTGTTGACCGGTGTGTCAACCCCTACTAGTCATCAGTAAATCTATGTGAATGTTATAAACTCGTATGCTTAAGCCCTCGGACATCGCAAGACTGACTGATTGGCCATCGCGTCTTGACTTTTGTCAAGCCCTACTAGTCATAAGTGTTCTTCGTTGTTAGGACCTAGTAAGACAGACTGAATGGCCATCGCGTGTTGAACCGTGGAGTCAACCCCCACTAGTCATTCAGTGTTCTTCTCTGTCCATTTATTTGGATATTTATTGGGGTTCAATACATTTAGTTGTCATCGATAGTGAATTCAAAACTACTCATAGATTAATCAAACGTTGAGTTGTTGGGAGGTGAAACGCTTAATTATCATTGACAACAATATGTTAAGCAGCCCGGTATGTGGTGGGACGGTGGCTGGGGCTTGTCCCCTACATATGCCCTATATATAAGCATACTCGGTTGGATAACATAGGTGGTTGTTAGTGAGGTTAAGGTTGTCATTTCGGGGAAATCAAAGTAAACATATTCAGAATAATCAAACGTTAAGGATCAATAGTGTGGAATGAAATGCTTAATTATCATTAACAACAATATGTTAAGCAGCCCGGTATGTGGTGGGACGGTGGCTGGGGCTTGTCCCCTACATG
Source organism: Mikania micrantha (assembly GCA_009363875.1). Taxonomy (NCBI): domain Eukaryota; kingdom Viridiplantae; phylum Streptophyta; class Magnoliopsida; order Asterales; family Asteraceae; genus Mikania; species Mikania micrantha. Next base: position 32,955,418 of record CM018691.1, on the reverse strand, counting down.
TGCCCTATATATAAGCATACTCGGTTGGTTAGCATAGGTGGTCGTTGATGAGGTTAAGGTTGTCATTTAGGGAATCAAGGTAAACATTTACAGGGTAACCGAATTCTATGAATCAATTGTTATGAAATCAAAGACGGTAAGTTCGACCCTACATATGCCCTATATATAAGCATACTGAAACAGATGGTATAGGTGGTTAATGGTGAGGTTAAGGTTGTCATTCAAGGGATTTTTCAAACTATTTTTACATAAAACTACATGAACTCACCAACCATTGTGTTGACTTTATTTTCTTACATGCTTTCTCAGGTGATGCACAGGTTTAAGCTAAGACTCAGAATTGCATGCTAGGATACTCAGATAGAGGACCTAGTAGACTTTTGGAAAGCACATCTTTTGATATCGATACGAATCACTTTTGATATCTTCTACAGATACAAGTTGGAAACATTTGATTATTTTGATAGGTTTACTTAGTTAAATTACTAGACATTGATATTGTAATTTAACTTTGTAATCCTAGTTTAATGTTTTATTGTGCTCAGTTATTCTTGACATTGATGCTATGTAAACAATATGATCATCACGATTATCACGCCCCGAGAACCTTCCGCCCGACGGGGACTCCGATCCAACCCCGTCGGCTCGGGGTGTGACAGGGCGACAGAAAGCCATTCATGCGAATGAGCCATTCGTGCGGCAGAGTTGCAATATAAGCCACACTTAACCCAAATTTTCATCACTTTTCAAAAATACCACCACATACCCACGAACGGTGAACTCCCGGCTCTTCGACTAATTGACGCACGATTTCGTCCCTTTTCACTTGCAAATCACCCCTAGCACATCATCACCATCTTCCCCATCTTTTTCTCTACATTTCCACCATAAAAGCTCACCCCACGACCCCTCCGAAGCATCCGGTGAGTGTTTTGCTCAAATAACCACAACAACAAGTTTCCTAACACCCCAGAAGCTTCGATCGACAAAATCGTCACCAATGCGGCCGAAAATCAACAAAGGCATTTTCGGTCGAGTTGCAGACGAATGAGACATCTGATCGTCTCATTCATGTGAATGAACAAGTCGTTCGTAGGAATGTACGTTGACATTCGCTGCATGACATTCAAACGAATGAGTTGGGCGAAAGATGTGTTGGACAAATGAAAGATCTATTCGTACGAATGAAGGGAGAGAATGACTCTGGTCATTCTTGAGCTTCATTCGCACGAAACACGAGTCATTCATATAAGTAGCCCCTTCGCCCTAACTGGCTACATTAAAAGGCTAAGTGTTGAAAACTAAACGAATTTAAATGATACAGAGAATGTAAAATCATAAGAAACCAATAAGATGGTTAGAACATTAATACAAGTACTAAAACTCGTTAACTGAAAACACATGTATTTGATAAGAAGCGTCTCCCGACAATTCACCCGTCACGAGCAACTTACGAATTATATGTGAGTTCATAGCCCCGTTTCTCAATGATACATTTTCTCAAAACTTTTGAGGCTGAGAGCATGAAACGGTTGTTTACAAATATTGTTTTCCCACAACCATATACATATGTATTATGATGTTAATGTTAAAAATTTCATATATTCATCAAGGGAGAGTGACTGTTTTGCATATTCCCTGAGGCACGTGAGAGTTACATGTACATGCACACATCAGTAAGACCCTTCATCAATCATTCATTTACAATTAGTTGATGTCTCAGAGATGAGATGTGACTTACTTGATCCGGTATCACAACACACAGATTAACTTAAAATAAATACATTATAAGTGTTTCGTAATCACAACCAAACTTATAGTTTATAACTGAGTTTATTACACAATCAAGCTTATTTAATTACAAGTGATTGAAGTGCAGCCTCACCATGGGTCCCTGTCTCCCTGCAAAAATGTTTGAGTTTGAAAGATCAGCACAAAACTGGTGAGTTCGTAAAGTTCAAGTTAAATCATATGATATGACATGGTATACAAGTTCTCATGATATTCAGTTCGAGATAACCATGGGACCCGTATCTAGTTCCTTTTGAACAATTCTGCGTTTTAAGAAGATACTACCCATCGGTAAATATCTTATTGTCTCATTATCTTAATGTCTATCACTAACATTAAGAAGTTGTTTCGGAAACAGGTAACAAACATTCACATCAGGGGAGATGTAAACCTCCCAATGAATGGGTTATCATTCGATAGTACTATCATTGATGCATGTTCGGCCACACATGGGTTCACTAGATACAGTTTCGAGGAATGATGACTTTTGATACTGTGATAAAGATACTAACGGCAAAATCCCATGAAATCACACAAGTGTCGCATGAAATCACAAAGATAACAGTGATACATATCATATGTTCAGAAATGGATTTACAGTGGTACCCATATGTTTATAAAACATTAAAGATAAAAGGGGTTGTACAAAACTCACATGGTTTGATGCAAAAGCGATAAATAGTTCTCAAACTATGAGGTTTTAGTTCTTGAGTTTGAATTTTGCAATTGGTTAGATTTCGGTAAGTTATTGATACTTGATTTGGTTTAACGAATGATACTTGTGTGGTTTAGTCTTACTGTTGGATTATGTAAATTACCATGTTTGCTTTTACTAACTGTATTTTAAATATTTCCTTTAATTACTATGTTACTTTTCACTTGTAATACATACTTTTTAATTAACTGTATTTACCCTTTTGCACTTATATTCATTTGTTAATACATGTGCTTATCCACTAAGTATGAACATAGTGCTGGCAATCAAAAATTTTCCTACTGCCTACGTGTGATGCATGTATACGATCTTAATTAAAACCCTACACACATAGACTCATGACTCACCTGGTAGTTTACATACAACATGCATACTTAACCCATAATTCCATTTGCATGTTTTTTCTTTAAAATTTACAACCTACATGCATGCATCATGATAATAAATATAAAATAACATGCATGTTAATTCATGAATGCATATACATATCTATTTTGCTTGTACGTACACACATATTTGCCAAACCATTATTGAACTTTGAATTTATGTTTAAATTGTACTATGCATGAGTGCATACTTCATACTCATGTATACATACATACTTATGCATGGTTTGTATGAAAGTAAAACACCCATATGTTCTACTGTTAAATTCCTTACACCCAAAATTCATGTTTTGAACACACCCATACCATATTAATTATGATTCTCGATTATCACCTGGTTATTCACACCAAACACAATATATACTCATTTAATTAAATTCTCATATTTGCATATGTATTACCCTTAATATATATGCACACACGCATGTATATACATTTGATTAATCTCAATAAATGTCTCGATCACCATCATTATGACAACCGGGACCAACTTGCATCATTGATCTAATAGCTATTATCCTCTCTTAACAACAGCTAACCCTTCGGTTCACCCTCCGCTCACTCGACGCACGGCACCGGTACTCTCAGAACTGATCCAAAACGTTAACCGATGTTACCCGGTCATTAGTAGTCACATGCGAAATGTTACTCGCCGACTAATCGCATGGTTTGGTTTATACTCGGATGTTTAGTCGCAAGAATGGTTATTCGATCTAAAAACATTATGAAAGGTTTATTTATTATTATGATTATTATTGTTATTTTATTATTATTATTATTATTTTATCTTGTGTGTTTGCTTATTGAGAGTAACAAAACAATTATATATCAAGAATACTTGGAACAATTTGATGATGTTGTCGTCAACTTCTAGTTCCAACCTCATGTTTCTTCACGACTCAGTAAGGCGACAAAATTAAAAATATCAAGTGACGGTTAAAGGTGTCACGACTTGAATTGGTGGAAAAATGGAGGTTTCGTTTGTTGGGCGCAAGAAGAGAAGAGCAAAGTGGTGATAAGTTGTATAGAAGCAGGGAGTGAGGAATGGTGGAAGAATTGGATTTTAATACGCAAGAGCAATCTTCCTTATGAAGATTCACACAATCCCAAAGCATGTTATATTTGTACAAATCCTTTTTGTTATGTTTTCATGCGTAAAATATATCTTGTTAGTTAATCCTATTATTTATTTTTAGCAACTTTTGTAAACCCGTTTTAAACTAAATTATTCTTCTTGTGATTTTTGAGATACTGATGACTTCATGAATTTGACATTGTTATCGTGATTTCATGTAACTCGGGATTTTTACATTTTGTCTTCTGATTGGAGTTCCTTCTTGTAATTTCTTTTCACACATACATTTATACAAATGTATATACATATTCAATTATAATCACATTAATTAAAATTATTAATTCCTGAATTTAGGAAATCACCTTACGATAATGAACAGGAATGTCACATGAATGACTACAAGAAGTTCTTATTCGTGCAGTAAACTATTTACCTTGAACCCTTTTCATAATACGCAAATTTTTCTTATTACAAATTATGAACTCACCAACATATTGGTGACTTTATTTTTACATGCTTCTCAGAAGACGAACAGGTATGATATTTCTCAATGGTGACGCGTGTGAAACAGGGTAGCGGGGTAGCGTGTCAGGATAGCAACCTAGTGGAATGTAGCCTAGTTGACCTAATGAATCAAGGATGCCATTTAGTTGAACTGATTTATTTTTGATGATGTATTGTACTCAGACAATTATCATGTATGTGTTGTGTAATCAATCTGATCACTTCGATTACATCACGCCTCGAGACTATTTCTCCCAACAGGTCTCCGATCCGGCCCACCGGCCCGTGGTGTGACAATATATGTGCGAGCATGCGTGAAAGATTAAATGTTAGAGCATTTTATATATGAAATGCATATGAGAATTGAGTGTGTATCTGATTTACCGGGTAAAAAAAATGTGAGAATTCATGTGATTTGACATTACACTCAAATCGCCACTACCAATGGCAATATATACGAATGAAATCGCCACTACTAGTGGCAATGTGGTACAAATTCAAGAAAACCGGGTACAAATACACTGAAATCGTCACTAGCAGTGGAGAATGCCTTGAATCGCCACTAGGAGTGGATAATACATTGAAATCGCCACTAGGAATGGATAATACCTTACTAGTACAATTTGGGTACACCTTTCTGAAATCACCACTACCAGTGGAGATTTGGAGAAAAAATAAATTTTTATTCTACATAATCCGTCATTTCTTAGACACCTATATTTCAATTTTATCTCTCCTTGAAATCGACATTACCAGTGGAGGTAGCCCCATTTGTGAGAAAAAAAAATTTTGAGCACCGCTTGTAACCAATTTTTTAAGAAAAAATTACCAAACTAATTATTGTTGACCAAATTTTTACCAAAATAATCAATCAAATTCCGACGTCTAAGACACCTCTTTAGACACCTCTTTAGACGCCTCTTTAGACTCATTTCTTTGTACTTTTTGTAAACATACGGGCCCACATGTCGGCGGCTTTGTCGGGTGTCTATGACCCCTTTTCTACCGGCGTCTTAGACGCCGCTTTAGACGCCCTTTTTCTATACTTTTTGTAAACATACGGACCCACATGAGCGTCTAAAGTGGCATCTAAAGCGGCGTCTAAAAGTCGGTAGAAAAGGGGTCTTAAACACCCATTTAGACCCCGACAAAGCTGCCGACATGTGTGTCCGTATATTTGAATTTTGAAAGGTGTATTGATGATGATATGTTTGTTGTTTAAATTTTAGGCGGTGTTAATGACCTGATTTTTGTTATGATTACTTCAATGTGTGTGCAACTTTTAGATGATGATGCAAGAGTCACGAACTGGTAAAGAAATATAGATTGACATACCAATGAGCATTTCTTCAATAGTATCATGAGATTCTTTCATATGAGAGGTCTTGGGTTCAAATTCCCCCCACAACAAAAAAGGGGTCTGAGGGGGTCAAGAGGTTTTCCCTAGTGAGGTTTCCTCTGGGGTGGTTGTAGTGGCTCTTGGGAAGTCCTGGTAATTAAGCCTTGATGACATGACCTGAAAACAATGGGCTTACACGATTGAGACCTTCGCTATTCAAAATATATATATATATATATATATATATATATATATATATATATATAGATTGATATACCTAATTATATGTTAAATGCAGAGGACAATCAATATAGATGCTTTACAAACCCATGTGCGCGTGTTATTGGTTAATGTTTGTTAGGTCATGTGTTGTGGTGTGACCACCATCACTCTACGTAGGCACGTGGGCGCCACATAATCAACCAACACCATCACTCCTTTATCACTTCACATCATCTTTTCCTATGTTACCATCACTTTCCCATCACTCCACGTCATCACCACCTTTTTCAATATTTTATTATTTAATTTTTATTTTTTCAAATATAAATTAAATTAAAAAAACACCTAATATAATTAAAAATATTAATATTACAAACTAAAATAAAAAAAAATTACATGTTAAAAAAATTAAATAAAAAAACATTAAAATAAATTTAAAAACTTAAAAAAAAAAAAACTACAAATTTTCTCTTCGATTTTTCCATACATGTTCAACTAAATCGCCTTTAAGCATTTATGTATTTCTCTGTTTTGGATCTCGGCTCGTATTTCAAGTCTTTCTTCCGATGTAACCTCTTCAATCAGAGGATCTCGGCTCGTATTTATAGAGATTTGTTACTTTTATTTTAAAGATCTTATGGATTATGATTTTTGTTCTCGTTTCCCAAGCACCTTCAAGATATATATATATATTTTTTGAACGGCAATGTAATTGCTACCTGACTTTAATTTTTTTTTAAAAAAGAAAAACAGTTGTGTTATCCATAACAACCCGAAAATGACATAGAATTTAATTTCGTGTATGTTTTAGGACGAGTATGGTTCAGCTCATTGTGGTTATGTTCATTTCTGTAACTATAACCAATTGATCGGTTAACCATTAATCGGTTAATCACCAGTTATGTTTTGATTTCAGTAAAATTCAGTTCATAATAAAATTGTTGAAAAACTAAAAAGAAACTTGTGAAGCAGAGTATATTGATGATGAATGTAAGTTAAGTTTGTAAGACTTTAGAATGTCTGAAAATGAGTGAACAAAAAATAAAAATCACGTAAATTCTAACTCATCTCCTAATTGTAGATGACTGAAAATGAAGGCGGGAATTGTCGAGTTTTAACTAGTTTTGACAACGAGACTGCAAGCATGACGACGGTACAGTGTTGGCAAATTGTAGGTGAGGAACGAACGTGCAGAACCGCATAAGAGTAGAAAACCATCTCTCTGTGGTTGCTCAGTTTTGCCCTGAGTGAAGTTTACTACAAAATAAAGTGGGTTAATGATAAGTGTTATCAGTCGCAACTTGTCAAGAAATAAGGATGATACATAATGTACTATTTGCAATTGTTTTTCTTGTAGGAAAATTGCATAAATAGTCATTTTTTGTTACACTTTACTAAAACTTGGTTATGAAGATTGCGGTAACACCTAGATTACGTCTAACATAATCATCGTCCTCATTATATTCCACCATTAGTAAAGTTAAGGTAGATATTGAGGAGGGTAAGATGTATACAACATTACTTCTACCTTGTAAGAATAGAGATGTTGCTTCTAATTAGACAAACTCAAAGTTTTTAACGTTATTTTCGCAAAAATTAAGTAAAATAACACTATAATCAGTGCAATTTTACTTTTATACTCAAGGGCTAACACATGTATACATTATAAGCATTAAGCGCACACCACGTTTAGGGCTTTACTTGTAAGTTGTAACAACAATGAATACAAATATAACCAAACCTTCATATAGATTAATGTAATTTATAGAGGATACTAAATTACTGGGTATGTTTGTTTTCTTGTTGGTATGTTTGTTTTCTTGTTTATACAAGATACTAAATAGATTTCAACATACTAGTAGACTTTTAGCCTTATCCATGCTCCACATATGAAGACATTGGTTTCGTTAAAAAGAAATTGGAAAAATAAATAAATAAATATTCCAGAGTATAAAAAGCTAAAGAACCTACTTACTAGATTCGTATTGATCAAACTAAACAAGTGTCTTTTTGATTCCATTAAGGAAAGACTGCTAGTGATGACTGATGACGACTAATTTACGTTTGAAATTTAAATAATGGTTTAAAATTCTCCCTTTAACGGAGGGCAGCAAAATGGGTATCTCTTAAGACATAATTAGACCTGTTTAGCAGAAAAATTACTATTTGATTTTTTACCTTTTTAAAAATAATAAAAATTAAGAGGCTAGACTTCATCATTTTTCTTTTTTGTTACATAAAATATAAAACTGTCATGATTAAATCACCAAACCAAGTGTTAAACAAATTGTTTTCATGTTTATATTTGCAATAATCACGTCGTTTAAAACCTGTTAAAACCCGTTTTGCCAACCTTACGTTTAACCCCCTTCATCCCGATCCATTGCATGATCTCTTAATTTTTTAAACCATTATTTAAATTTCAAATTCGCCTCAGCCTGTTCCTTGTTCATTAATCAAATTCCATTCAAAAACCCAAATGATAATTGTGGTGATTTCCATCATTAAATGGGTGGATTATTGAGAGCTTCTGTGACAAAGTGTGTGAGAAGACAGTGAAAAAAGCATGTATTGTGGAGTAATTATTTAACAGTTTGTTGTTATCGAGTTGTTATACAGACAAACAAACTTACCCGGTATATTCCCACTTTTCAGTAAGGTATGAGGAGAAGGATGAAGACAAACTTTACCCTTATTCCAGTTAGGATATAGACTGCTCCAAAGAAGTCATCGACTCAAAGTTATCGTTTAAAGTTAATCATCCCAACGCTTTTAACATTATTTTAACAAAAATAAGTAAAATAATGTTAAAATTATTACAATTTTACTTTTACACCTTTAGGGTCTACACATAAATAATTATATGTGCTTGGTTTAAAAAAGCGCGCCTCAGGCGCGCTCGAGGCGCGAGGAGCTAGAGGCGATCAGCTGGGCGCTCCACCGTGGCGAGGCGTAGCGATTTCAGAAGGCGGTCCGAGGCGGCGCTCCACCGTGCTAGGCGCTGGAGCGTGGAGGCGGCGCTTTTGATTTTTTTTTTTTTTTTTCGTTTTTTTTATACGGCCTCTTTTGTTTTAAGGGGTTTTTTAACCCTAAATTACTAACCTCAGTCTTCAGCCCCGCACGATACAAGCTCTCAGCCTTCACGACTAGAGATTCACGACCGGCGCACAAAGAATAGCCGACCACCTCCTCCCCTCGCCGACCACCTCCGCCTCCCGCCGACACCTCCGCCTTCCGTCGACCGCCTCTGCCGACCGCCTCCTTCTCTCGCCGAAGTCTACCGACCATCACGACCAGACGCACCCTCAACTCCCTCAATTAAAATCCAATTCAGCTTCTAATCGGTATGTTTTTATGTTAAATGTTTATATTTTTTTGTTTTTTCATCTTATATTTTCAATTTTTTAGCTTTAACAGCTTTTGGTTTCAATTTTTTGTGTTTTTTGGTTTTTTCAATTAAGATGGTCGTCAGGTCGTGTGCCCGGTTATGATGATTGATTAGACTTTGCTTTGTTTTTTTGTATTTATGAAGACTTTTTAAGCATGTTTTTATGTTTGGACTTTATTTTTAGTGTTAAAATATGTTATTTTGTTTGCTTTCATTTTTAATTCTTTTTTTTTTTAAAATAAGCGCCTCGCATACGTAAAGCTCTCGCCTCACGCCTAGCGCCTCACGCCTCGGTATTTTCGACCTCATCGCTTTTTAGCGCCTCAAGCTTTTTAAAACCAAGTATATGTGTACCCCGTAAATTTAACATTCTTCAACATTAGATGCATTTGAAGAGATCACAACAAAAATGAACATGCTTATGATATCTTTTGATTACGAACACACTCTATCTTTCATCATCACGGATGAAGCCTAAATGGATGATGCAGGTTTCTTCCTTCATCTATATCTTTAGAAATTTATTTTTAATTATGTTAGCATTTACATTTTATTATCGTGGTTTCTAGTCAGTACTTTGATTTTTTCGATTGTATTTTCAAATTTTATATAGATCAACAAATTTGGGATTCAACACTAGGTTAGATAAATAAACATACTAGACGAGATGAATAAACTTATGAGTGAAGGAGAACAAAGCTCATAATTTTATTTATTGTAATAACCTATTGTTGAATCACAAATTTATGAATTAACATACAAAAAGAAAATACAATAGTAAAACTTTAAGGAATATCAATCAAAGAATTACTTAAATAAAAGCCACGATAAACACACTAACAAACAAATATACCAAGTGTATTCATACTTCATGGGGTCATGAAGGAAAGACAGACCTTACCCCTACCCCAAATGTGATAGAGAGACTGTTTATAAGGAGACCCCAACTAAAAGCCACGATAATGTAAACTTCATCAGGATTTCTTGTGATTGGAGTCCAGAGACAAGGTGCCATCGTAATCAAGATATAACACAAGTTTTTTTTCATTTTTATTGCACTTCCAGTCTCTTCAAACACACCCAATGTTAAAGAAAACTTAATCTCTTTAGCCCAAAAAAACAAATTGTTAACTTACCCAGTATATTCCTACTTTTCAGTAGGGTTTGGGGAAGGATAGACACAAACCTTACTTAGGATAGAGAGGCTGCTTCAAAGTAGTCTCTGGCTCAAAGTTATCGTTTGAAGTTGATCATCCCAACAGTTTTAACGTTATTTTTCACAAAATAAGTAAAATAACGTAAAATTGGTGCAATTTTACTTTGGCCCCTTAAGAGCCCACACATATATACATTATATATGCGCACCGCAAATGGGGCGTTTGCCCAAAAAAACCAATAAATTATAATTCAAGGACATTAAATTGTTAAAAAAAAACCTTACTAAAAGCAAATTCTAAAGTAACCATCTGTATTCCAAGTTTTTTTATTTTTCATTTTCTTCCTACAAGCCTCATGTTAGAGATAAAAACTCACATAGCATCCATCCACACAATGCTGGAAACTAGTCAATCATGCAAAGTGTTTAAAATTGAATTTGATGAATAAGTGAATAACTAGGAAAATGCCAAGCAAGATGGAATCTAAAGCAGGGGTTTAGAAATTAAGAGAACATGTGGTGGATCAAGGAGTTTAGAGGGGAGAAATTAACGCTCATTTTATTGTCTTATCCTAGTAAAAAGAAAAAGGCATGTATTTAATTTAATCAATAAGAATTTGTTAATTGAATTCTCTAACTTTATTTACAAGAGAATATTTGTTTGATCTTTTATTTTTTATTTAAAAGAACCATTATATGGATGTCTAAATTATCAACAATAAATTAGGCAAAAAGTTCGTTATTTTATAGAAAACTATGTGATAATCGTTGTTACGAATTATTATTTTTTTACACGTTTATAGGAGTGCATCTATGTTTTTGCTTTACGAATATGATCTTTTTTGGGCATTTCTGATAATATCTAGTCTTATTCTACTCATATAAAGTGGATAGTAAGGGGAAAAAAATCCCAATTTTGAATTAATAGCACCTATTAACACTCATGATTTACTCATTTTTGCAGCAAGGAGATGTGTAGTAATTTCTATTGAAGAATCATAGTCAAAAATCCAGGACTCTATCATTAGGATTAAAAAAGAAACTATATGAACTTACTTGGATAACTTCCTTTGTTTCTCCATGGCAATTTTACACCTTAACCCACCACCTTTTCCAACATGCCACCAAGCACCCTCCCAATTTCCAAATCAATCTCATCAGCCACCTTATTCTTCCCCAATCTCCTCAACCCTCTACTCAAAACCTTACCAACATACTCATCTGCCTGCGAGTCACACCTCCAGCCACCAGACTTCATCATCTCATACACCCTCACTGTTGATTCCGCTCTATCAGCAGCCAGCAACGCCTTAACAAGCGTTACAAGCCCCTTCCCACCAGCAGAAATAACATCCTCTGGTTTGACATCAGACATCAGCTGGTCAATTTCATCCATCATGCCTTTACTTGCCATCGCTGATACAAGCTTCGCGTGCAGATTCAAGTCTGTTTTGTACCTATAAGAGTATAAAGGAATGAGCTAGTCAATTACACTCAGTTAAGTGCTTTTCGAGTCAGTTGTATCAATTAGTATAAATACATACTTAGAGTCAATCTGTACCTGTTAAAGATATAAAGGAGTTATTAATCTGTTACACTTGGTTAGTTAACTAGTTAGTTGTACCAGTTTAGTGGGTTAGAGAGTTAGACATAGTTTATTGTTTTTACAACAATCTAATCTAATTCAAACACTACATCATTGTCTACTCCGAGAGTCAAACCTTCAACCTCACGAGAAGGAGCACCACTATTTACACACCGACTACCATTGGCCTACAAACCCTTAAACAGTTGATTAAGTAGTTAACTAGTTAAAGGGTGTGCTCTTAGGTTACCTCACGTTTTGCACAAAAACTAGGAGAGACGAGATCATTTTTTGATTTAAATTAAATAACTTTACCTTACATATCTATGTATTTCTCATGGCTAAACCCATGACCTTAAGGCTTACAAGTTACTCCAAGGCATGCCCTCTAAGTGGTTAATTAATTAGTTGCAATGATTAGTATAATGACATTGTTATGGCCATGTTGTACCTATTAAGAGTATAGTTAACGGGACTGCTAGGCACATAGTGACAGGTGGAAGTGATTAGCACACACGAGTATCACACTAAACAAACATAAAATAAACGATACAAAGATTTAACGTGCTTAAGCTGAGGTAGGTCTCCTCAACTTGAAGAGACCTACATCCATGGCCTGCAACTAGTATTTATCTTTATCACTTAGGTGCTATATATATAGAGAATACAAATTAGGTTAAACCACAAAACATACCTGGCTTAGGGCCGACTGTCTTAGAGACCTACAATAATCTAACACAAACAATCCCTAGTTAGACATTTACACTTGGTTAGAAAAACAGTTAAATGGTTAACCTGTACCAATTTATGCAAATATTAGACCTAACAAAATAAACAGGTTTCGAGTCCATTGATGAGTTTTAAACAAAATCAGTTTAGGTCTAGATAACTTCTATTAAGTTCAAGTCAAAACAAGTTTAACTAAACTAATCATTTATTTTAATAATCTTTAGTAATTTTTTGATCAAACTGATTATTAATAATTATTGCGATTTAAATTCATTATATTCACATTGTTATCAAGTTAACTATCTTAACCCCCAGTTAGAACTTACCCATCTCAATATGTTATGGAATTACCAATTTCGAACTCAAAATACAATCCTTATCCACTCAAACGAACCTATTTTTGAACCTATTTGCTTTGCTTTTGTCAACATTGCCTAGACTTAAGCCTGGTACATCCATTTATAATTAATGATCACATTTTCATATTTCTCATTTATATTCTGTAGTTTAGATTTCTATTACAAAAGTTTATAGTACCAGCTTTCAGATCGGATTGCTGTAAACACTTTGAGAGCTAGATCGAACTGATCTTGGCGGAGGAGCTCGTTAAAGGTGGCGACGAGGTCTGATTTCACGAGACGAGATAAGGTTTTGGAAACGGCGTCGTTGTTGGTTGGATCTAAACGGAGTGAGCGTTTGAGTGATTGAACGGCGTGGATTGCTTCGATGCTTAGGGTTCGTCCTTTATGTAGCGGACCACGGTTGTCTCGTGGACCGCAGAGGACGGTAGGATAGAATCTACGTTTTCCGGCGAGTGTTGCTGTGAATCCGGCGGGGTTTACGGCAGTGAAACGGAGTGAAAACGCCATACGGCGATTATGCGGACTCGGTAGAGTGAGTGGATGAAGATGAAAGATTAAAATCAGAACGTTTGGGAGTGAGAAATGTGAAATTGGTGGGGTATTATGGAAATAACGATTTTGCCATGCTTTTTAATCAAAAAGGAAAAGTAAAAAAGCGTCGACAGCAGGATTCGAACCTGCGCAGGCAGAGCCCAACAGATTTCGAGTCTGTCTCCTTAACCACTCGGACATATCGACATTTGCTTGTAAAGCTTAATAGATATTTTTTAAAATTAATAAATTTAGTTAAATAAATAGATAACGTGAGTAATAATAGATTTCGGCTTGTTTGAATCGTTTTGAGGATTCTATTTCTACCTAAATCGGTACACCCGTACAATCTTTTGTTTTATTTTTTAAGTTTAGACTCAAGTTTTACACGTGAGTAAGTGAGTAACAAGGTTGGAATTAAAATCGACTCGTATATTTATAATTTAATTAAGTATTTTGTTTGCTTGTGTATACATATCTGTATACATAGTATAAAATAATTTGTTTCATAATAATATTTATTTGTGTGTGTATATATATTATATTGGTATTATTTATTAGAGTAAAATGTCATTTTAATCCCTGTGGTTTGACAACTTGTCATTTTAGTCAATAGTTTGAATTTCGCCATTTTGGTCACTAGTTTCATTTTATTGTCATTTTGGTCATTATGTTTTCCATTTTATTGTTATTTTAGTCCAATTAAATTTAAAATTTTGGACTAAAATGGCAAAATTTACCAAACCATAGGGATGAAATGGCAATAAAATGAAACTATAATGACTAAAATTGCAAAATTTAAAGTATTGGAATAAAATAGCAAAAGTTGTCAAACCACAAGGACTAAAATGACATTTTATTCTTTATTATGATGCAAGTAATACTAAATATGAATGAGCATGGTCACACTTATTTATTAATTTTCGTTTCTTTGAATTAATATAGAGGTACGATATACAATCTAGTTTGGGATATAAAAACAAACAAACTCAGTTAAATCTCATTTGAAGTAAAATCTGAAAAGGATGAAAGAGATGAAAATACACCTTACCTCTATCAACTTTTAATTAGTTTGGGGTAGGTCGTTACATTTCCTGATCGCATCAACTCTAACATCCTCATGTACTCTAAAGTGAAATCTAGCTTCTTGCTAGATTGTTTTTAGTTTTTATGATATTTGGGTGTCACTAAAAAAATAAAATAACTTATACTGTCGTACATTCTATTCTCTTAACAAAGGAAGTTTTATTCAATATGTCTAGAGTATTCTCTTAACAAATGATGCTTTAATTCAGCATGTTTAGTTTTATATTAACATGATCTTGCTATAAAGGTACCTTGGAAAGATCTACCTCATACTAATAGTCACAAATGTTTGATTCATTCATAAGACTTGTGTATAACATATCAGCTAACAAGAGAAATTAAACCATCCAAAAAAAAAAAAAAGAAACATGTAAAAACTAATCTAAAACCAACTATATTACTCGCACCAAAACCAGAAAACAAGTGCATTTTAACACATGGGTATCATCAACAAAAAGGCCTAAAAAACATCAACTGTTAATTTTTTTCAGATACTTTAACATATACCATCTGAGTGTACCCGTTAAACACTGAAGTCTCAAGTCTGGATAAACCCACGCTTTGAAACAACCCGAACCTCCCATCTTCAACAATGGGACTAGGAGCACGGGCCGGGTCATATCTTGTTTGATGAGTGAGTGACGGGCCTGCAACAGGTGGTAGTTCCCAGTAAACATCAAGCACTGATTCCACATACCTGCTGTTTTGGAAATGTTGTGTGTATGATATAGGTTTATTGGTGAGATTAAAATCATCCCGCATGTATCCTCTAACCCCCCACCATGATTCCCCAGGCCCGCATAGTTCTAGGGTGTCAACGGCTTTTTCCCAGTATTTTTTTCTGACAGATCGTACCCTTGCCTCATCCCCGTCCTCAAAGCAGCTATGCCCACCCCCTTGAGGGAAAGATAATATTAGTAGGAGATTAGGGGCAATTTGGGAACTTGAATCATGAAAACTATAGTGTTAAAATAACAATCATTTTTTTTGTATTTTATACATTTATTTGATATATAAGCTCCAAATGCTCAAAACGGGCTAGTTCTAAAGAACATTTGGAGAATTTATGGGCTGGATAGGCTTGGGTGACACACCAACAGTTTTTACCTTTTTTCTCTTTGGATTGTAATTATAAAAACTAGATATGGTCAGAAACTATACTATTTAAAAAATAACCTAATTTGTTAGAATACACCCAAGTCAGGGATGCTGTAAACATTTAGTACAACCAGTTACCTAGAGTACCCTTGTAATAAAATAATATAATACTTTCGATGTACAGCTTATTAGTTATAGAGAGAGAAAAATAAATTTTAAAACTACATCTAATATATTGGTTATGAAAACCAAAAACCACTCGAACAGACCTAACCTGGACCACTTTGACTCATTTAACTAGCCCATTTCAATCCGAGCCCGTTTAAAACTGTTAAGCAACCTGCCATTGTGCCATCTCCAATTGATTGTGAAAAATTATAAATATCTAGAAATGCAATTGTGAAATGGGAAATCAGGAGTACCACTTAAACAAGAATGTATAATTCAAGAAAAGTAGAGTGAACTAACCTTGTATGTAAAACTGATCACATATTTGTCTCAAGGAATAATGATCTCCGGTTCCTGTATCATAGTTGTCCTCAAAAATAAGATTTGAGAAGCCAGCTTTTAATGCTTGCTTTAATCTGTAAAGATAATATGCATCAAAAGAAACAATCATGCATTAACACCTGAAGTTGAATTGACATAAAACACCTTTTGTTTTAACTCCAAAACATTTTGAACTTTCCATAAATGTTTGGGTGTCAAATATGATTACAAAACTATAGCATTTCAATAATAAGGTAACCTTGTAAAAAATGATTTAGATAATTTTATGCATTAAAATTATCACTATGGACAGCTTTCAACCCGTTTGATTCATCCATGAGTAAACCGTTTGATATTGTCCACTTAATCAGTTAGATAAAACATAGCCCGAAACAACCTTATTTAGTAAATGGACTGAAATTTGTCACCTCTAATGTGAGCCAAAACTAAATTTAAGAGGTCCACATGATCCCAAACAAGCCAGGTCTAAATTCAGGCACTATCGAGTATGATTACCAAAATGGACCAACAATCTAAGTAAATCGCTATTCTATGAAATTAGCCCCTTAATTTTTCATAAAAAAATTTTAAAATTTTGGACAAAAGTGTTTCAGGTCAACCCAACCCGACTCATAGCATAAATTATCGTATTTGACACCTTACCAAACCCACATGCCTATTTTATTTTATTTTTCTGACCTCTAGGTTTACTGGTTGCTAATAATGTAGTTTACCTTTTTAATTCATTTTGATGATCATCAAAAAATACTACAACTCGACTCAAATCTGTTACACCATGGTTCTTCAATACAGTCCCCCATTCAACACTCCCAAAATCAAGAAACTCATTCCCAGCAAAATAGGTGCAGTTCTCATCAACATAAGCAGGACCCTTTTTGAGATACTTCATAGGATGACGTGGAGTAAGTGAGATAATTCGGCTGTTTGGCATTGCCTGCCTTAAGACCCAAGTGGAATGCCCCTTGAAAGCCCCACTTTCAATCATCAGATCAGGTTTCAGCCACCGGGTGATAAACCAAAGCCCAAAACTGTGATCAAATCCCATCCCATACATGTTATTCTTAATGGGTCGAGTTTCGTATATTGGTACGAATTCTTCAAGACCTAGAAGTAAATCTTTAGTTGTCCAATCAACTGTTTTTCCATGTTTCGATCTGCCTTTTAAAAAGGAAATTAATTAAAAGCATGTAGATTATAAGAACTTAATCATTATACAGTCAAACTTGGTTTTCAAATAGATGCCTTGCAATACTTACCAGCATATCATTCCACAAGTATAACCAACATTTTGTTACCCATTTATTACTCATTGATCAAGAACAAAAAATCTATTAATGGGCAAATACATAAAATGATTGTAAACTGCTTCTCATCTTCTTTAACTCATAAATCAATCACCAAAACAGTCCCCATTCTTCCACATCTTCTAGTGTTCATTTAGCAACTTAACTCTGTTTGAATTTTGTTATGTGTCCAAGTCCGTGCGTGGGATGCATGGGGAATCCAACGAGTATTAGTCATCGAAGAATGTTATAGTTATTTTTATTTTAATTGTTTTCATATTATAATAGTTGCTGTGTTTTTATTAATTTCTTAGTTAGTTGGTTATGGGTTGTGCTAAAATAAAGGGAATTGTGGGGATGCCCAGGTTTCCATGTTTATCAATTCTAGGAAGTCGTGGATACGTGTATTGTTCTTGTTCTCTTAAAGAACAGAACTTACCTAAAATTAACTCCGATCGATCCACATCAATGATATCAGAGCCAACTCGAAGTGGTGGACCACAGAGTGGTGGCCTGGAAGGGAGCCAGCCATGACCAACGTGGCCGTGACCAACGAGGACGTTGGCCCTTAAGGAGGGTCGATTGTTACGGATCGAAACCATTGCAAGGTATGTGACTTGTCCCACATCGGTTGTATAGGCAATTGATGTGGGGTTTTTAAGTCAAATGAGCTCTCTCACCTATCAGATTAGTCTATTGGGTTGATTTCTCCTGTTTGGCTTGTAACAAATTTATAAAAAAATTCCAACTAAAAAAAAGTTATTTGACATAATTAACCAATAATTTCACACTTTTAAGTTAAATATATTAGAGGATATAATTCTTATGTAGATAGCTTAGTATCTTTGTATTTATTGTATAGATCTTAGCTTTTATTTAGGAGATTTACTTTCTTACTTTATGGGTTTGTTTTGTGTATTTATACGATTGATATCAATGAGAATCCCTCAAGGGAGTTTATCAATTAACATGGTATCACGAGTCTAATTCCTTCGGCAAAAACCCTATCCCGATTCTTCCCTGCTCGTCGGCCATGGCTGAAAAACCTGAAAACCAGAAGAAATCCGATCATCCTTCCCTTCATCCAGTCTACTCGGTTACAAATATCCAAAATAAAGTCAGAATTCTTGATGGCATTAAAATTTCCTACTCCGCCTGGGTGAAACTTTTCAAACTCCATGCCCGAGGGTATGATGTCATGCACCATATCGATGGCACTCCTCCTCCGGATCCTGACTCTCCCAACTACGACTCCTGGATCAAAATTGATTTGATTGTCCTACAGTGGATCTACGGAACCCTGTCGGATGATTGGCTGCTCCGAGTTCTTCAAACCGAGTCTACTGCCTTCGAGGCCTGGACCCGCCTCAAGAACTTGTTCCTCAACAACAAAGGCTCACGAGCCGCTGCCCTGGAGCATGAGTTTGCCACCCTTAACCTTCAAAGCATGCCAAACCTTGATGCTTACTGTCAGAAACTCAAGGACATCAGCGAACAATTGGCCGATGTTGACAGCCCGGTAACTGAACAAAGGCTTGTCTTACAACTTGTTCGTGGTTTGCCTACCGAATTCGATGTAGTGGGCGCATACATACATACATACATCAAACTCTTCCCAGTTGGGACACTGCCTGTAGCATGCTTCAACTAGAGGTTCAACGCCAATCCACCAGGGATTCTCTCACAAACCCTTCATCACCCGTTGTTGCTGCTATTGCGCAACACCCTCCTCCAGCCTCCCCACAACCATCCCCTGAAGCATCACTTGGCTATCGCCGAGAACAACAGAAACCTGGTCGCCATCAGCCTCGCCGACCTAATCAATCTTCTCACTCCCAATCCTCTTCTTCCAATTTCAGAAGCGGCCAGCGCAACAAACAGGTGTCCAACCGCCCTCATAACCCTACACGACAGAATTTATGGCCTCCCCCTCAGCCATACTGGCCCCCTTGGTGGACATCAGCACCCCCTTGCCCGTATCCCACTACCCCTGGCTGGCCACCCACTCCTTGGACACCTTCTCAACGTCCTCCACCTCCACCCAGATCCACTCACACTGCTTCTGAAGAACCCCAGGCCCATCTAACTGATTACAATCCCCTCGAACCAACAGACATTGTTGCGGCCTTTCAAACCATGACTATGGACGTCCCAGATGAGAACTGGTACATGGATTCAGGGCTACTTCACATCTTTCTTCTGATGCAGGTAAATTCACTACTCCCTGTGCTACTTCAATTAACTCGGTATATGTTGGAAATGGTAATCGAGTGCCAGTCCTTGGCTCTGGTAATTCCACACTCCCATCTTCCTCTAAACCTCTCTTTCTAAACAACATCCTTCACACACCTCACATACTTAAAAACCTAATTTCAGTCAGAAAATTCACATCTGACAATTCTGTTTCAGTAACCTTTGACAGTTTTGGTTTTTCTGTGAAGGATTACAAGACTGGGACACTTTTGAGCCGGCACAATAGCACAGGTCCGCTGTACTCGCTCACCTCAACTTCTCCTACTTCAGCTTCCGTGTTCCTCTCTACATCCAAGTCAGACACGTGGCATTACCGGCTTGGACATCCTGGATCTCATATTTTTGATTTTTTAGTTTCTC
Organism: Mikania micrantha; assembly: GCA_009363875.1. Classification (NCBI taxonomy): domain Eukaryota; kingdom Viridiplantae; phylum Streptophyta; class Magnoliopsida; order Asterales; family Asteraceae; genus Mikania; species Mikania micrantha. The sequence goes on along the minus strand of CM018691.1, from coordinate 32,935,045 downwards.
GCAATTTCATTTCTTGTAATAAAGCAAAACAGTCTTTCTTTTGTCATTCTTGTCAGATTGCTAAACACAAACGATTACCTTTTGAGGATTCTAATTCTATTACTTTACAGCCCTTTGATTTACTTCATTGTGATTTGTGGACATCCCCATTACTAAGTAAAACAGGATATAAGTATTACATGGTCTTGCTTGATGATTACACTCATTTCACATGGATTTTCCCTCTTAAATTTAAGTCTGAAACCTTTTCAAAATTCCAACAGTTTCATAAATATATTCAGACTCAATTCAACAAATCCATTAAATGTTTCCAATGTGACATGGGGGGAGAATTTGATAACACCAATTTTAAATCATTGGCTACCAACACAGGTCTCCAATATCGCTTTTCCTGTCCACAAACATCCCAACAGAATGGGAAATCTGAGCGAATGATCCGCCGCCTTAATGACCTTATGATGTCCCTTCTCACACATGCTTATCTTCCCCCATCATATTGGGTAGAAGCTTTACACATTGCGGCTTACCTCCACAACATTCTCCCTTCCAAACTTCTAAACTTCAACACCCCCACTACCTTCCTATACCACAAACAACCATCCTACAGCCACCTTCGGACCTTTGGCTGCGCTTGCTACCCCAATCAAAATGCCACTTGACCTCACAAACTAGCACCAAGGTCTACCTTGTGCATTTTCCTTGGCTACCCACCCAACTTCCGTGGTTATAGGTGTCTTGAGGTTGCAACAGGCAAAGTATTTTGTCAAGACATGTCACCTTCGATGAATCTACCTTCCCATACTCCAAAACCTACAACCCCACTCCAAACACCTACACCTTCACCTTCCTAGAGCCGGACCCATCACCAGTATTCCACTTTCACCCTTCACCCACTATCACTAAACCTATTCAGCCACATGTCACCACACCTGCTGTCACCCCTCAGCCAGCCACTGCCACCAGTACCACCGCTCCACCAATTATTACCTATAGCCGCCGCAATCGCCACCCAACCAACCCAAATATCCCCTCCACTTCTCAGCCCAATGGTCCATCATCCTCCACACAGCCCACCACCACTCCATCCCACCCCATGCTTACACGATCCAAGACTGGAACACTGCCTCCCCCACTTTACAACCTCAATACCACCACCATCTCCCCACTCCCCAAATCACATCTACTGGCCCTCAAGGACCCTAATTGGCACTCTGCCATGACTGATGAATACCGAGCTTTAATTGCAAATAACACATGGGAACTAGTCCCCAGACCTGCAGATTCGAATGTTATCAGGTGCATGTGGTTATTCAGACACAAATTTCATGCTAATGGCACTCTTCAGCGGTACAAGGCGCGTTTGGTGGTCAATGGGAAATCTCAACAGGTTGGATTAGATTGCGATGAAACCTTCAGCCGGTTAAACCAGCCACTATACGCACTGTTCTAGGTCTCGCCACATCGCGGTCTTGGCCCATCCACCAATTAGATGTAAAGAATGCGTTTTTGCACGGGGACCTAAATGAAACAGTATACATGTTTCAGCCTCCTGGATTCACTGATTCTAAGCACCCTAAACATGTGTGCAAACTGAAAAAGTCACTCTACGGCCTAAAGCAAGCCCCCCGGGCCTAGTACCATCGGTTTGCCACTTTCATTCAGCAATGTGGATTCAAATCCACCATCAGCGACACCTCCCTGTTTGTCTATAAAAAGGATGACCAACTGGCTTACCTACTCCTCTATGTTGATGACATCATCCTAACTGCTTCTACTCAGAAACTGCTGCATCACATCATTGCCACGCTCTCCAAGGAATTTGCAATGTCTGACCTAGGTCCACTGCACCATTTCCTCGGCATTAAAGTAACCAGAAACAGAGGCTCACTTTTTTTGTCCCAAACGCAGTATGCAAAAGACATTCTGGCCCGTGCAAAAATGGAAAATTGCAAGCCGTGTGCTACTCCAACAGACACCGCCTCCAAACTTAGTGAATCCAGGGGTAAGTTACTGCCTGATGGGTCTCATTACCGTAGCCTTGCAGCATAGTTGTCAAAGGCACAAGGCGCACTCAAGGCTCATAAGCCGCGCCCGGAGCCTAGGATTAAGGCGCAAAAAAAGCGAGGGCTTTTTTAAATTAGGCGCATAGTATTAAGTTACCATTTTTAGAGGTTTGACATGTTTTAAGCTTAAATTTTTTTATAAAATATATAAAGTCTAACTATAAAACAATTAATAATCTAGTTATATAGATTTTTTAAAATACGAAGCCATTTTATGGTTGTTTTAGCCTGGTTTATGATTGGATTTTTTTGAACTTTGCCGGATGTTCCAAAATTTTGCCGAAATCTAGCCAGAAAGCCACCGGAGTGCGCCTAGGCTGCCACTAGGCGCATTTCATGAGCCTGGCTTTTTTTTGGGGCCTAGGCGAGCGCCTGAGGGCTTTTGACAACTATGCCTTGCAGGAGCATTGCAATACTTAACATTCACAAGGCCGGACATCTCCTATGCTGTACAACAGCTATGCCTCTTCATGCATTCTCCCAGAGAACCTCACCTTAATTTCATGAAAAGGCTGCTTCGATACATCAAAGGCACACTAAATCATGGCTTAACCATTTCCCCATCCAAGAGAGCTACTTTAATAGCCTATTCAGATGCTGATTGGGGGGATGTCCTGACTCGAGACGCTCAACTTCTGGCTACTGTGTATTTCTGGGTGAGTGTGACAATATTGTATCTTGGTCCTTCAAAAGGAAGCCTACCATCTCCAGATCGAGTGCTGAAGCAGAGTACCGTGGGGATGCAAATGCAGTGGCAGAATCCACGTGGCTTCGAAACCTCCTCCTTGAGCTGCATACTCCAATTAATCAAGCTACAGTTGTCTACTGCGACAATATTTCTGCTGTCTACCTATCTCTCAATCCAGTTCAACATCAGCGTACTAAACATATTGAGATAGATATACACTTTGTACGAGAAAAGGTTCGGATGGGTTCTATTCGTGTTCTACATGTGCCAGCTGATTACCAATACGTTGATATATTCACCAAAGGACTACCTCGACAGTTGTTCGAAAGGTTTCGGTCCAGTCTGTGCATTCATCCTTCCAATGCTACAACTGCGGGGGCGTATTAGAGGATATAATTCTTATGTAGATAGCTTAGTATCTTTGTATTTATTGTATAGATCTTAGCTTTTATTTAGGAGATTTACTTTCTTACTTTATGGGTTTGTTTTGTGTATTTATACGATTGATATCAATGAGAATCCCTCAAGGGAGTTTATCAATTAACAAAATAAAGTTAAGTTTTTGCACTACAAGACAAGTATTTCATCTCAAATAATAAAATAACTGATAAATAATGAATGACCCAACCCAAGCCCAAGCTTGAAAAATTACTCACGAGACAAGCTAGAGCTTAAAATAGAAGTCAAAACGAGCCAAGCTCGGGCTCCCAAGAAGTTAAAAGAGTTGAGCCTCAGCTCATTACAGTTAGAATACATCCCCTGGTTCCAGTTCATTCACGCAGATTCACTTCATGAGAAAATCATTCTTATGGGGGGGCTCTCAGGAGAGAGAAAAAATCCATTGGGTGAAGTGGGATCTGGTAACATCTAAGAGGAATGGTGGATTGGGTGTGGTGAACCTTAGAGATGTTAATATGGGCCTCCTTGCCAAATGGTGGTGGAGGTATAAAACTGAACCCGGCAGGCTATGGCGTAAGGTAATAGATGCTATTCACTCTTCTATCAGAATCCCAGACTTCGTTCCATGTAAGGCAATTATTTCGGGGACGTGGAAATATATTGTGAATATTGAATCCCATCTCTTGGAATCTAATGTTAAATCACGTGGGCTAATAAAGGGTGTGGTGGGCGATGGGGATTTAGTCACCTTCTGGCATGATACATGGGCTGGGGAACTTCCTTTTGCTCAATTATTTCCTTCGTTGTACGCCCTTGAACAAAGGAAAGCTTGTGTGGTCTCTGATCGTATAACATGGGAGGAGGGGAAGCCATTAGTTAACTGGAACTGGATATCCCAGCCTTCATCCCTGAGAGATCTTGAGCAACTAGAGAAATGTATGAAGTGTATTAACCATCTTTCTTACAAAGGTGGTAGGGACCAATGGGTATGGTCAGGTGGTTCCAATGGGCTCTTTAATGTTAAATCTTTGAGGATCATGTGTGCCCAAGGTGGTAACTGCAGGGGCCAATATATTTGGACATGGAGTAAATGGGTACCAAACAAAATTAATATTATGGTGTGGAAGGCTTAACTTGGGCGCCTCCCAACTATGGATTCTCTTGTTAAAAGGAGTATTCCGATTGTGTCTCCTCTGTGCGACTGTGCCCGCTTTGTAGGGAGTATAATGAATCGGCCATTCATTTATTCTCCTCCTGTTTTGTAGCATTATTATTATGGCAAGGAATCTCTTCATGGTGTAAGATTCAACCTATTTATGCATTCTCAATTCAGGATCTGCAGGAAATACACAACTTTGGTCCCAGGGGTGCTCGTAACAAAGATGTTCTTCAGGCGATTATACTCATAGCTTTTTGGTGCATCTGGAGGTTTCGTAACGATGATGTTTTTAACAGGGATTGGCGGTCACATCAGGGGCTGTTAAAGGAGGTACAAACCTTAAGTTTCTTCTGGATTAAAAATCGAGCTAGGTGGGAATCATTGACATGGACAGATTGGAGTAATTTTTCCTTGTAATTTGTTTGTCTTCTGCTGTTGTTTTTTCTCAATTGGTGATTGTATATGTATCTGGATTTTTTTCGAGTTCTAGCTCCTTGTTGGCTTGTTTTTGGTGATATTTATGAATTTTGCCGTTCAAAAAAAACTTCAGGCAACAGTTTAAACAAGAACAAGCATTAAATTAACATTCTACACTACGAGCATTAGCCATTAGGATGAACATATGAATATGAAAATAAGTGCAATATATCGTATCAATTTCAGATCCGATGAAATTAAATCAACAAACCCTAACTCAAGGAAATGATGAGATCTTACACCACGGGACGCCTAGGGCTCCAAAATCCGAGTCGAGGCCATCCAACCCGAGGAACCGATTCCGAGATAGTCGATCAAACGAAGAGATCGAGGAAACACAGAGCAAATCAGAGGAGCGAACGAAGTAGGAAACGATAACGAGGATGATTACAGCGATTACGATAATGGGACAAATGTGGGCTGTTCTGATGAAGTAATTGGTGATTCTGATTGCAATTGAAAGCTGTTTTTTGGTTTTTGATTCGTCTTGTTCGTGTTCGTTTCCTTCGTCCTCCATGTGAACTCCCCTGCGCGTTGACCGCACCCCCTCCATCATCTTTCTCACACACTCAAGCTGTAGTGTGTTGATGACTGGTTTGCTTCTAGCCTTCTACAGTATTATACTTTCCTTTGTATTCTTTGACACTAATCTAACAAAATAATTATTTTTAATCATAAAATTCCTGACATTTCTTTAAACCAAGTCATCGCTATATGATCAAAATAAAAATCGAACTTTTACTTTTTCTTATAAAATAAGATCATTATGCCTGACAAAATAGGCGAGTTGAGTCGGGTTGGGTAACGGGTTTAAACAGGTTTGGGTTAGGATGGGTGCGGGTCAATACGAGTTTTAAGCAAAATCAGTTCGGGTCTAAATGGATTATTTATTAAAAAAATCAATTTAGTTTAACTTCATATGTGTTATAAGTAAACAACTAGTCCATTTGGATAATTTTTAGTGATTTTCTTATAAAATATGTTATTAAATCATTCTTAAATGTTTGAATCCATTGTGTTTACGTAATTTTTTGGTTACCCGTCTTGACCCGCATTGTGTTTAAGTGCTACACATCTCAACCCACTTAATATTATGATGTTACCAATTTCAACTTATTATACTATAATTGTTTTACCCAATAACAACACATTTCCTTTGACATAGGTAAAAATTATCACCTTTAAAAATCATTAACAAATTTATGAAAAAAAAATAGTTTAAAAATTTTCTATTTTATTTTTAGTATAGCGTTAAATCATATGAATTTATCAAAGTTTGTTATTTCTTAAATATTGATTTTATTACAGTTGATTAAAGAATTTATCAATTGATAATACTTTTCTTAATTTTTAAAATTAATAACTTAAGCTTAAATACGTTAACAAAACTCTTTAACTTAAACAAAAAAATAAATGTGATGTATAAAAAGGTATTTAGAAATTTATAATTGTATTTGTACTTTTATTTTCTATTATTTTGTGTAATAAAATTCTTTTAGTTGTATAATTTTTATTCGTAAAACCATATAATACATAAGTCTAATCATCGTTAGGATATAAAATCAAATACTTGCAGAAAACAAAAATCAAATAAAATAAGGATTTAACTTTGGAAGACAAAAATCGTATTTAATTGTGCTAATTTACAGTTATACACTTGTTTGGATAGAAACGCAACAAATCAAATGGGGAAAAGTAAATCTTCCCACTTTAGTGAAATATACAGTTTAATGATTGAAAGTAAAAGGTGAAAAGTTAAGTTGATTGTGACAATATGAAGCTCAAGAAGCTATAGTAGTCAACGTGTTATACGTAAATGGTAGCATTGAGTGCTACCAGGAAAGAAATAGACAAGCAAGGAAGATTACCGTCCTCAAAGAGAAAAAGGAATATCTTGCGAGAAATAAGCTCCCGGTATAAATATTAAATAGAATAGACAAGAAGCAAGGTAGGTAAGTTTCTTTGGCTCACATAACACTTTCGCTTTTACTTACTCTCGCACCATAGTCTTTACCACATGAGAAACCTCATGTGGTGAGGTTAATAGGGTGTAACTTCTCATAGTAGGATACCAGGCGTGGCTAGAGCAGAAGGACGTTGGAGCAACAAACCTCAATATCACTCAAAAGTTTAACGAGTGTTACGATACATTAAGACAACAATTAGCTATGTATTATTGTTGAAGAATCTCAAGTCATGTTATTTGAATATTTGAGATGCCGCCTATGGTCAAGATTTTTCTGCTAGGTGGTTGTTAACCATGTAAGCATTGTTGATTGGTTTGAATGCTATAACGACTAACATGGTGTAAAAAATTAAAACCAACCATCTCCCTCTTGACAACAAATTAAAGTCGACTACAGATCTTTTGCAATGACAACTCAAGAAAGTGAGGTTTTTTCAATCGTTAAAAGATTTGAACAAAAAATACGGAGTCAAGTGTACCGATTTTTTGTGATAATGTTTCAACAATCATGTAGTTAGAAAACTGGACCTTTCATGCACATACCAAACATGTTGAAATTCACTATCACTTTACACAAGAGAAAGTTGTTAAACGAGAAATCGATTTGAAGTATGTGAATACAAAAGGAACATATAGCATATATGTTCACCAAGAGTTTATCAGGTTCAAAGTTGGTTCCACTGGTAGAATCTTCAAAATTTGGGGCGGTCCAATTTCAAGTTTAGGAGCGGTTTTACGCATTTTTAGGGTGGTTCTAAAGTATTTGCTGGGGTGATTTTGAATGTTTGATTTTTTGGGGAAGTCCTAATTATTTTTTAGGAGCGGTTTTGGACAAAATATTTTATGGGGCGGTTTTTGATGTGTTTTTTGGGGCGTTTTTCGTTTATTTAATGAGGCGGTTTTGTTTTTTATTTTTTGGGGCGATTTTTTTATATTGTTTGGGGCGGTTTTCATTTTTTTATGGGGCGGTTTTGTTTCATTTTTTTTTATGGGGCGGTTTTGTTTCATTTTTTTTTGGCAGTTCATAATGTTAATGAGGCGGTTTTTTTAAAAATTTGGAAGCTACAAGTATACCAACGTTAACCTTGAACAACATATCTTAGAAGCATCACCATCATCGACCTCACTTTTTTCTGATTCTCTGATTTTATTCATTAGTTGTCCTCAACTTGATTTTTCAAGTGCATGTTTTGCACCAGGTAACATTTAAACTTAACATATTTTATATTTTTATATTATTCTTCATACAATATTTTTTTTCCCACTATTTCAACTTTAATTCTATTTTTTGTTTGTAGATTTGGATCATATTCATTCAAGTGATTCTCTTATCCTTAATTTACACGTTGCATGGAATATATGTTGTAAGGTTTGAATCATCTATCTTTTATTTTTTTTATAAATTTATTTTATTTTGATAAATACTATTGTTTTTGTTTGGCATCAAATTTGGATTTAATGTTTTTAATAATATATTGATTATGAATTGTTAATACATTTACTTGTTCGTTTTCTATTAATATAACCTTTATAGTATGTGCCCGTCTAAAATTTATCTAATAGAGATAAAATTCAGATAGTCCCCAAATTGGGACTGCTTTTTGAATATTCAATCTCATGTAGGATATGTAAACATGTTACTGAGTTAGCATTTAAAAAATTTGATTGATATTTCTCCTTGGTCCTTCGAGTTTGTGGATTATCCGCATACTTCGGGAGTTGAGGGGAAATGCTGTCAATTTTTTAAAATATTAACTCGTTAACATGTATACATTTGAGATAGAATATTCAAAAAGTGGGTTAGGATCCACCAAATTATAATAGTGGTTTACACCATATAAGGGCATTTGTGTCAAATATTTTGTTTGTCTTTATTTTTAGATGGATCGAAATAATTGGATGTACCATACTGCACGTACTTCATCAGCATATACAGAGGACATTCAAATTTTTCTCAAAGCTGATGAAGTTAATCGGGTGAATAAACTCAATGGAACGATTTGTTGTCCTTGTATGATTTGTAAAAACTTTAAAAGATTTAATGATATAATAGAAATAGAGTTTCATTTAATGAAGCATGGATTTATGCCTAGATACACTTGTTCAATGCATGGAGAATCACTTACTTTTCATAGCACGTCGTCGATAAATTTACACAATGATTTTATAGAAAACAACGATTCACATATTGAAGACAATGAGGACCCTTCAACTGATCCCAATGACAATTTAAGTGAAATGTTACATGATCTAGAGAATAATGTTAGTGATAATGACCAAACAAAATTACATGCTTTGTTTGAAGATGCAGAAAAACCATTATATCCGGGTTGTGAAAAGTTTTCAAAGCTTAGTGATGTGTTAAAGTTGTTTAACTTAAAGTCAATTTACTGATGGAGTGACAAGAGTTTCACAAATCTCTTAGTTATTTTGCATGACATGCTTCCAGACAGTAATGAGTTACAAATTTCAACATACCAAGCAAAAAAAAATTAATGAGTCCAATGGGTTTGGAAGTTGAAAGAATACATGCATGTCCAAATGATTGTATGTTGTATAGAAAGGAATTCAAGATGAACATATATGTGGTACATGTGGTGCATCTAGATACAAACGTAAAAACAAAATTGATGAAATGGATGATGATGTGACAAAAAATGGACCAGTTGCTAAAATTTTGTGGTATTTTCCTATAATGCCAAGATTAAAACGATTATTCTCAAACGAAAATGAGGCAAAATTGTTACGATTGCATAAGGATGTTCGTATAAATGACGGAAATTTAAGACATGTGGCGGATTCACCCCCGTGGAGAAATATTGATATCAAATATCCTGAATTTTCTAACGAGGTTAGAAATATACGATTTGGACTTAGTTCTGACGACATCAATCCTTTTGGTAACATGAGTAGTCGTCATAATACATGGCTGGTTCTTCTATACATTTATAATCTTCCTCCATGGTTGTGTTTGAACGGAAGTATATTATGATGACATTGTTAATTCAAGGTCCAAAACAACCTGGCAATGACATTGATGTTTATTTGTCTCTGTTGATTGATGATTTAAAGACCATATGGAGTTCAGGTGTGCTCGTGTATGATACATACAAAAAAGAAAATTTTAATTTACGGGCCATTATTTTTTGCACCATAAGTGATCTTCCAGCATACGGTAATTTATCAGGATACAGTTCAAAAGGTAAGAAAGTTTCTCCTATTTGTGAAGACGAGACAAATCCAATCTGGTAAAAAAACAACAAAAAAACTGTATACATGAGGCATCGAAGATTCCTTCTGGTTGGTCACATTTTTCGTAAGCAAAAAGTCGAGTTTGACGGAAGTACAGAGCATCGAACGATGAGAAAACGTTTTGATGCATTCTCAAGAGTTGAAAAATTAAATATTGTTTTGGGAAAAAGAATTCGTCTTGAAAAAGAAGCCATATGGAAAAATAGATCTATTTTTCGGGATTTACCTTATTGGAAGCACTTGGATGTTAGATATTGCTTAGATATTATGCATATTGAAAAAAATGCATGTGACAGCTTGTTGGGCTTATTGTTAAACATTCCCAGGAAAAGTAAAGATGAAATTAATGTTCGTAAAGACAAGGTGGACACGGGGATACGTAAAGAACTTGGTCTTGTTGAGAAAGGCAATCGTATTTTTCTGCCACCTGCTTGTTATACTATGTCGAAAGAAGAAAAAAGAAAGTGATCAGGGCACAAATTAAAACCGCCTCATCCTTCAAACCACCTCAAAAGCATCGTAAAAAACGTGGTTATCAAAAGTTTTCCCTCTACTTCGATCCATTTTCCGCCCCAAAATTACTTGACAAAATTACTCGAACGCGATTGTTTGTGCGTGACCGGTGGGTGTGCGGCGGCCAAGTGAACGGTTGGTGGTGTTGTAGCAACGACTTGGTTGTGTGTGGCGGTGTGAATAGGTGGCTCTGGTGTTGTGGCGGTTGTCACACCCCGACTCGCAGCGGAAGTCTTAACAGAGTCTTAGTGTCAACAGTAATTAACAAAAGCATAAGTTAAGCGAACGATTTAAATAAAACATGGATATTTAATTATAGAAGTCATCGATAAATTTATTAAAACATTACAAGTTCAATATCTAGTCATCAGTTTTAACAATTCTATAACCGGTCCCAGATAAATATCCCAAGTACGCTCGCTTTCAAGAACCGGTTTTTCCTTTCCCCAAACAGCAATGCTACTTTCCTGAGAAACATACCAATTTAAAAACAAGTGTCAACTAAACGGGTTGGTGAGTTCACAGGTTTTATAATAAAACATTTCAACATATTATCATGGAAAAGAAGGCAACATTTCAATGTTGTGCTAGTGAACATCTCGTAGACTAGCTAGGTCCTACGAACCGATAGACACCATGAGCTCATAATCAAACCGAAACCAAGGAGCAGACTCCCTGCAACATATATTCTCCCGTTACTCAAGGACCATGACACCTGGCCGGGGAGTGGGTTGTCAATCCCGATAGATCTACCAATATATCCTGCGGTCCCTCGCGAGACTAATGATTACGACTGCGGGCACAAAATTTATCAATGCGCAAAACACTCGGGAACAATCCACGAGAACCAGGCCCAACTGCACTTACTCAAGAGCTATCAACCATCACATACCACACAAGCATAAATATTACAAATATCCTTTTCCAAAACATAGGCAGTTTCTCCCCCAATTTTTAAAACAAAACAGTTAAAAAGGGGCCGTGAAACTCACCTCAATGCGTTCCTGATAGCAACAGAGATTTCCAAATAACCAGACTGTTCTCACTAGCGCCCTAAAACCCAAGGGACACATTAACAGTCTAAACATAAGTCTACCATGTAAGTTGTTCACCCAACTTAACTAGACTTAAACACATTCAACTAAGAAACCAGATTTCACACAAACGACCCGTTGGTGACTCGAATTTAGTTATTATAAATCATAAGTTAACGCTTTTAAGTCATATTATAACCAAATAATTAAGTTATCTTGGTAAAAATCCATTTTAACTCCAAACTTAATTATTTATAACAACTTGTCAAAAATGAAAATTTTATCGTATTTTATCGACAAAACCAACAATGTAACACACAAGCACGTCAACATGCATTATGGCCTAAGTGACTTTTAATACTTCAAAATAAGTATTTTATACATATTTTTATATTAAATTTGCTGATTAAAATCAGCCACAAAATTATGTTAAAATTATGCGTTAAAACGACGTTTTTATGCCGTTTTTAGACATAGTTTTCAAGTATTTCATTTTATACTTTTCTTACAACACTTATATATTAAAATTTACATATTTTTATCATAAAAACTTATAAATTTTTCTGATCAAAATCAGATTCATAAAATGATTATTTTTATATGTTAAAAATAGCCGAAAACGCGTATTTTCGGTCCTCAATAACCGTTATGTCATTACAATTCTAAAACCACTTGATTTTATACTTTAAATAAGTTATAAAATTTATTTTTATAGTTACATAACCTGTTCCAAATTATTTTTATAGGAAACTCTATTTTTATAATTTTTATCATATCAAAACATCAATTTTAAAGTAATAAAAATTATGTCTAAGTTATATAACCATTCTTTATTCTTTTACCACAAAAATATTTATATTTTTAAGTATATTACAATTTTTAGATCAGATCTAATGTATTTCATAAAATAGCAATTATTATTATTATTTTCAAATTCAATAACTATATAAATAGTTACATACATACCCATGCATGCATACATATACAACCATCATGCATGTCATGTTTTCTACCCTATATATACTTATGTATATATATATATACATTATCCTCATGCATATGCATACTTGAAATAATCATACATACATACCTATACATACATTCGTATGTATACATACACATGCATGCATGTACAATCAAATCATGTATACATCCATCCATGTATGTAAAATCATTATTCTTTCATATACATACATATTTACACACACGATTACATACATATGTATACATGCATGTCAACAAAACCCACTTATACATACATATGTGTTCATGCATGTAACCATCTCATCTATACATACATATGTATATATATACGAACACATACATATACATATATGTCCATGCATGTAACTTATTTCACATCTACATACATATATATGCATGTATATGTACATGCATGTGATTAAAATCATCATCCAAGCAACTCATTCATGTATGCATGTATGTATATTTTGAAAGAAACATATACACACATATTTACATACATTACGGCACACACACATACATATATATACACACACTCACGACACACACATACACACACATTGCCAAAAACCCATTTGATCTAGACTCAATGTTTGGGTGAACAACTAAAATAAAAACCCACTTAATCATGAAGAGCTTTTACCTTTAAAAATGATCAACAATGGAGGGTTTCTTTAATCAAAGCTCTTAAAATGCTCCAACTATCACTCAAGAACACATGGACTTGAACAAAAATGGAGGATGTATGCTTGCAAAATTTTGAAATGGAGAATTAGAGCAAAAGAAAGAGAGAGACGTTGAGAGAGAGAGATGAGGGAGAGAAAGTGAAGGTTGAGTGTTGTAGAAAAGTGATGGTGATGTTTGAGATTTGAAAGGATTTTAAAAGGATTTGTAAAGATATTCTTTCAACCTACACTTGACAAGTGGGTATACACTTGTCCTCTTATGGCTTCATGATTCCAAAAACTGATAAAAACAGATATAATCTGAGTCCTACGGTGTATAAACTTAGTACCGGAAATGTAATAAAAATACGATTTTTATTCTAAAATTAGTAGAATATTTAATCGTACTAAAACGATCAAATTTTTGTCAAAAATAATGCCCTTAAATATTATTTGAATAATTGATTCCATTTCGTCCGGCTAAAACGCAGATAAAGTCGGTTGTCAGTAAAATCAAAAGTTTGCACCGAAATTCTCGGTTTTCATCGTTAACTTAATTTATACATTCATGATTTATCATTTTATGCTAAACCAAGCATATCTACTAAATTCGTTAATCGAGTCTTCACCAACGCTCGTTAAAACACCGCCGAACGGTACAGAAAACTCGAAATTTCACCAAATGCAAATCCATGCATTTAAATAACACTCTGTGCTAGACTTTTTAATCATTATTAATTTAATAATAAATATTAAATTATTTACGCATTAAATAAATATAGTTTAGTACACTAACCGTTACAGATTATCGTTCATAAAACAATACCGGATGTCACAGCGGTAAACCGAGTGAAGGGGTGGTTCTGGTGTGGCAGTGACTGGTTGTGTGCGGCTGTAGAGTGAGTGACGGTGTTTCAAGAAGATAGTGGTGTGCGGTGGTGTAGTGAGCGGCTGGTGGTGCTGTGCGTTGGTGTAGGGAGCGGTTGATGTAGCTATGCGGTTGGTGTAGTGAACGGCTGGTGGTGTTGTGAGGCGTTTGATAGAGTAATTGGTGGTGGTGTGAGTGACAACAGGTTGTTTGTGCATAGACAACAAGGTTAGGGTGGTTTTCACTATAGCATTGATAGATAATTTATTCGTCTCAAAAAGTAAGGTTACCCCTTCAATGTTTTAAATTTCAGATTCATATATATATGTGTTTGAAAGTAGTGAATGTTTAAGGTGGTTGTTGGATTTTAATAATCCAGAGTGGTCCCATATATGAATGATTTAATATATGCTTCACATTAGATTTTAAACATTAAAGTGGTCCCATGTAAGATATCATGTAAGATATGCAATGGTTATATGTTTGCACAGATTATTTGCGGTGGCTGTTAGATTTTTTGTCTTGACTATTCTATAGTCTTTTAGTTTTATATATGTATATTGCTTGCATTTATTAACTTATAACTTTTGTGGTGCCATTTTACTCGATAGTTATATTTAAAAGAGGTAAGTGTGGTGTCTCTTCATGTTCAAAAAAGTGTGGAGAAAAAGGAGTATATTATTGAATTTAATGAAAATAACCAACCGATAGATGAAAATTATCAATGGTTTATGTCAAACTTTGCTTTGAAATGTAAGCAATTATTGACATATCATGTTGACTCAAAGAATATACCTCAAGAGATGTGGGATGAGCCTTGGTTACAAGTCAAGGTATTATATTTATTTTATTATTGTAAATTCTTATAAATATTAAATATTTGTTAATTATTATACCTAATCTTTTGTATGATACCCCGGAAATCTATATGATGAAAAAAAGCAAAAAAAAAATACTTACCAATTTTAAAAGCACGCTTGTTTCCCAATATGTTAAGAAAGACAAACGTCCTTTTAAGGAATATGAGTATCTTGATCCAACACATTGGGATGAATTTTGCAAACAAAAGACAAGTTAATCATTGCTGATATGTGTAATTTGATTATGTTTATTATTTACATATTTATTTTGTAAATATTGATAATTGTTTGTTGATTTATGACAAGACAAAAAGTGATAAAGCTATATCAAGTGCAATGGCAAACAAGAACTTTTCACGTGTTGGACGAACTGGATTTGCTGGGTTGAGCAAAAAATACGATATCATTTGGCCTCAAATTGAAAAGAATTATGGATATGTTAAACAGATACAATCTGGGTGCACCAAATTGTATATATTGAGTAGGGCGAAAAAATATAAAGAAAGTACATGTTATGAACTTGAAGAAGAGGTGAAGGAAAAAATCAATGAGTTGGTAAATAAATAAATCGTTAAGTTTTTATATATATATACACACACATGTATATCCAATAGCTAAATATGTTGTTTTTTTATAGATTTGTGCTGAGAAAGAAATGATAAAGGATGGAACATATTTTGAAGGAAATGGTGATCCTTTAACAAAGGTTTTAGGACCCGAGCATGGGGCGCGCTCTGTGATACCCCGTAATTTCCAGGTCAACTTTATATTTATTTAAATGTTTATTTAAATGATTTATGTACACGTGGCACTAAAATTAGTTTAATTTAGTGCGACACGTGGCACGACAGTACAAACACTGACACACGACAAGATAATTCAAGGAATTATCGACAAACAGCACACACGTGTCAAAACACACGAACGTTGGTGAACGTCAAGCACATTTTGTAGCACAACACTCGAAACTTCACGAAACACTCACACTTTGAACGGGCATTATAACGGATCAAAATCAAAATTTCACAGTTAAAACATCAAATTCTCTGTTTCTAATCATCATATAATGCTCAAAACTCAACCCAATGTCACGATTCTAGAACCCTGGTTCATAATCCCATCAAATCCTTCAATGATGATTCAAAGATGAGAAAACGTGATTACCTCGAGTGGTTCACAACCTTGACTCGTGAAACTCGATGTGATGGATCGTCACTCGGACCTTCCCCTCTTCTATTTTCTTCTTCTTCTTTCTTTTCTTCCTTTCTCTCTACTTCTTTCTTTCTTTTTTTTTTCTCTCTTCTGGCTTCTGTCGAACACCCCCCCCCTTTTAATTTTTTTTTTCTTCCTTCTAGAATTCTTACATCATGCATACATATATACCTAGATTTTTTTTCCTTTTTGTGGTTTCCATGTATCCACATATGTGTATATATATATATATATTTTGTTATCCACCACATATATATATATGTGTTGACTTTATTTTATTGTTATTTAATTTTTTTCTTTTGTTGATCACTTATCCACACTCATATATATTTATATATTTCATTATTATTTTAAAAAAAACGGGTCGTTACAAATATCCCCTCCTTACAAAGGTTTCGTCCTCGAAACCGGTTACTCATCAAAAAGAAAAGGATAAAATTTCCTCATTTCCTCTTCTGACTCCCACGTTGCATCAGATCCTCTTCTATTTTTCCATTGGACCTTCACCTAGTTCAAGGACTTATTTCTGAGTTGTTTGACTTTTCGATCTAATATAGCTACCGGCTTTTCCACATAGTTCAACTTGTCATCAATTTCCAAGTCTTCTAGTGGCACATAAGCCGATTCGTCAGCCAGACATTTTCTCAGATATGACACATGGAAAGTATCGTGTATAATTCTGAATGGCCCGATGAAACGCGGACTTAATTTTCCCCGTTTCTGAAAACGAATCACATCCTTCCAAGGGGAAACCTTTAACAGTACAAAGTCTCCCACTTGAAACTCAATCGGTCGTCTCCGTTTATCCACATACGACTTTTGACGGTCTTGTGCCGCCTTCAAGTGAGCTCGAATTTGATCAATTCGCTGATTTGTAACTTTCAGTATTTCTTTATTTTCCAGCTCACGTGGCCCAACTTCTCCCCAGCAAATAGGGGTACGACATCGCCTTCCGTATAACATCTCATATGGAGGCATTCCCAACCCAGAATGATAACTGTTGTTATATGAAAATTCCGCCAGAGGTAGATAGTCATCCCAACTACCTCCAAAATCAATGATACACGCTCGTAGCATATCCTCCAGCGTCTGAATGGTTCGTTCACTCTGACCATTAGTCTGGGGATGATACGCCGTGCTCAACAACAGTTTCGTGCCCAATTACTTTTGAAAATTCCTCCAGAAATGCGAAGTGAATCGTGTGTCTCGATCGGACACAATCGTCACTGGTATGCCGTGACGCGACACTATTTCTTTCACATACACTTCAGCCATCTTCTCGGAAAAATATGATTCACGAATAGGAATAAAATGAGCACTTTTAGTCAACCGATCCACAATGACCCAAATTGCATCATACCCCTTTCGGGTTTTCGGATTGTGATGTGCTCCCATTTCCACATAGGAATCTCCAAGGGCTGTAATTTGCCATAAGGCTTTTGATGCTCAGCCTTAACTTGTAAACAAGTTAAACATTTCTCAACATATTTAGCAATATCTCGCTTCATACCTGGCCACCAGTAATTTACCCGAAGGTCTCGATACATTTTAGTGGCCCCCGGATGAATTGAGTATTTTGATTTATGAGTTTCCTCCATCAAATCAGTTTTCAAAGAGCAAGTGGGAGGTATCCACACCCTACCCCATCTTGTCTTTAAACCACGACTATCTTCCTCCAGATTATGAGCTTGCCCCTTAATTCGGTCTCGTTTCCAATTTTCTTCCTTTAAAGCTTCAATTTGAGCTTCTTTAATTTGATCCACCAAATCAGAGGAAATCACAATCTTCATTGATGTAACTCGTATGGGTTCATGTTCTTGTTTCCTACTCAAGGCGTCTGCCACCACATTGGCTTTTCCCGGATGATAAAAGATTTCACAATCATAATCCTTGAGTAGTTCTATCCAACGTCTTTGCCTCATATTTAATTCCTTCTGTGTGAAGAAATATTTCAGGCTCTTATGATTAGTGTAAATTATACATTTCACACCATACAAGTAATGCCTCCAGATTTTTAAGGCAAACACCACCGCTGCTAATTCTAGATCATGAGTAGGATAGTTTACTTCATGAACTTTCAGCTGCCTCGACGCATAGGCAATCACTTTACCCCTTTGCATAAGAACACAACCAAGCCCAAGATAAGATGCATCAGAATACACCACAAAATCATCAGGTCCATCTGGTAGAGTTAATACCGGTGCCTGAGTTAACTTGGACTTAAGTTCATTAAAAGCTTTTTCTTGATCCTCACCCCAAACAAATTTCACATCTTTTCTAGTCAGTTTAGTCAAAGGAGATGCAATTCTCGCGAAATCCTGTATAAACCGCCGATAATAACCGGCTAGACCAAGAAAACTTTTAATTTCAGTAGGATTTTTAGGAGGACTCCATCTCATCACCCTTTGAACTTTCGAAGGATCAACAAGTATGCCATCAGCACACACCACATGTCCCAAAAACTGGACTTCACGCAACCAAAATGCGCATTTAGAAAATTTGGCATATAGTTTTTCCTTACGTAAAGTTTCAAGGACTTCACGCAAATGACAAGCATGATCACCCTCATTTTTAGAATAAATAAGGATGTCATCGATAAAAACAATGACAGATCGATCCAACATTGGGCGACACACCCGATTCATCAAATCCATGAACGCAGCCGGTGCATTTGTCAACCCAAACGACATCACAAGAAATTCATAATGACCGTAACGAGTACGGAAAGCGGTCTTGGGAATATCTTCCTCTTTAACCTTGAGTTGATGATAACCCGAGCGAAGATCGATTTTAGAAAACCACGACGCTCCTTGCAACTGATCAAAAAGATCATCAATTCTAGGTAGAGGATATCGGTTTTTTACAGTTACTTTGTTCAATTCTCTATAATCAATACACATTCTAAGGCTTCCGTCTTTCTTTTTAACAAACAGAATTGGTGCACCCCACGGGGAGATACTTGGACGGATAAAGCCTTTATCTAAAAGGTCTTGTAACTGTGTCATCAATTCTTTCAATTCAGATGGTGCCAACCGATATGGAGCTTTAGCTATGGGCTTAGCCCCAGGAATGAGATCAATCTTAAACTCAACTTCTCTATCACAAGGAATTCCCGGTAAATCATCCGGAAACACATCAGGAAAATCCCTGACTACGGGAACATCCTTAAGTTCCTTTACCTCATTCCTTACATCAATAACATAAGCTAAGAATGATTGACCCCCATGGTTCATGTAATTCATAGCTTTAGCTAAGGAACACAATATGGTTCCACCTCGTTTCTCTCCCTGAATACATACTTCATAACCACCCGGAGATATTAATTGAATAACCTTTCGGTTACATACAATGTTAGCTCCATATTTAGACAACCAATCCATTCCAATCACAACATCAAATTCTCCCAAGATCATTGGAATCAAATCAACCTCATAATCCTCACCATCAATGGTGAGTTTACATCTATGATAGATGTCATACACTAAGAAACTCTTAGAATCAACTATTTCTACCTTTAATGGACAAGGTAGCTTAGCTAGTACAAACGAATCATGATTCACAAATTTCACAGATATAAAAGAGCGACTAGCTCCAGAATCAAACAATATATAAGCAGGCAAGGAATTTATATGAAAAGTACCTGTCACCACGTCTGAAGTGACTTTAGCCTCTTCCGCCGTAATTTTGAAGGCTCTACCCTTTGGTGGGGGTATTTCAACCTTCTTGCCACTACCTTGGGCCTTAAAAGACCCACCACTCGTACCTCCTTGACTTGCCCCTTTCAACTCTGGGCATTCACTTCGTCGATGCCCCGGTTTATAACTGTTGTAGCACAGATTGAGTGCACTGGCACATTGAGAGGCAAGATGCCCCGGCTTGCCACATTTATAACATACAACTGATTTAAAGTAACATTCCCCAAAATGTTTCCTTCCACATTTTAAACAATGTTTAGCCTCTCCCAAAGAACTAAACTTTTTCGGTGGACTAACAAATTTCCCCTTTTTAGAGGATCCCACTTCCTTCTCCATTTTTCGTTTCTCCCCACGATCTTCTTGTCTTTTTAACTCCAATTCACGCTCACGAGCCCAATCAATCAATTCAGACAAAGTTTCAAACTTTGATGGTATGAGAAACTCCAGTACTTAGCATTCAACATACTATGGTACCTGTTAATCCACATTCGTTCAGTCCTAAGAAGATCAGGACGAAATTTAGCTTTATCATAGAACACTGCAGTAATAGTGTCTATATCCTCCTCCTTGTGCCTCATATGTAAAAACTCATTAGTAATTCTATCAATAGCAGCCTGAGGACAAAATCGTTTAAGGAACAACTCCTTAAATGCACCCCACGTCAATTCCTTAATTCCATCCCGACCCTTCTCCTTTCGGAGAAGTTCCCACCAATCTTTTGCTCGTTCTTTCAATTGGTTTCCAGCAAACATTACCTCGTCAGAAGGATCACAATGACACGTTTCAAACGTGCTTCCAATATCAGTTATCCACCTTTGGCTCAACAGTGGATCCACTTCACCTTTAAATTCCGTTGGCTTACAAGCCACAAACTCTTTGTAAGTAACCTTTTTAGAAGGTTTTTCCCCACCCATTTCATCTTTAAGAGTTGCAAACTCTTCACTTATAAAATTCTTTAATGAAGCTTGTAATCCATCTAGACGAGTTGGTAAGGTAGCTTCAAATGCTTTAGCTACCTCCTCCCTCACCATCATTTGCAGTTCGGTGAGTTGTTCTTCCTCATGTCCCATCCTCTTGGGATTATGTTCATCAGCCATTTTATGACTGAAATAATATAACACATCATTAGTTTACATATTTATACTCCACATATATGCAAACCACATACTCCAAACCACATACTCGTCCTTAACGGACTTATACATTACATATTCATGTGTCTTTATTGAATATTCACACTCTTGTGAATTACTCAATTATTTAACTAATACCAACACATCTGTGATTTTAACCAATCACATACATCTCGTCTTCACATCCCACCAATACCTCCATATACTGATGTGAAATAATGTTCCTAAGGATACGTTCATATCGTGTATATGTTACTAAGCTGGCCAGGCATAGCAAGATATGCACCATATACCCGTGTCCTCACTGTTTCACACAAGTTAGGAATATTGGTTTATAACAAAACAATTTACAGATACATCATACCTGGTGAGTTCGGCTTTGTGATCGGAATTTTTTTTTGAATCGAACGGCTCTTCCCATCTATCAAGAGCTCAATGGTTTGAGTTTAAGTGTTCATGACGCACTCAAATCCCTCAAACCGTTGGCTCTGATACCAACTTGTGACACCCTAGTCACTTCCATGTCCCCACCGGACATTTTACCCAATATTTAATAAATTACGTTTAGGTCCCAGGAAAAATAAAAACAACTTTTGTGTTCTACAAACCTTTAAACTTACTATTACCAACACCTGTAAATAAAACCAGTTTAAGTTTAAGTATGTTTACAAATTCCACCAAACCTTTATTACGCAAAAGCTTCACGCATGTTCGATTATTTATATATTAAACCACCACACGAGCCTTCATGTTCGATTCCCGATCAGCTTCACCGCCCACCCTACTATTTTGTACATGTAACACCACATTTAAATTCACCATTATTTCGTTAGAACTAAGCAAGATTACCTCATCATTCACCAAGTATATTCCATAACACCATATGGATACACTAATGAGGTTTCACATAAAATGTTGACAACAACATTTGACCACATACAAAACGATTTACTAACGGTTCGTTTTCAACCAAAACCTCAATATATCCCCCATTCATGCACAATTATTATAATTTAATATAACACATATATTAACACCCAACACACCAATTGTGCATCATGTTTCACAAAGATCGTAATTCACAAATTTGACACTTGAATTTCAAATGTCTACACCAAACATACACCTTACCAATCCAACATCCACACATTCGTAGATAACAGCATGTTCACACACCTTGTGAATCATGCAGCAACAATAACCACAATCATGATAACGGCATGTTCACACACCTTGTGAATCATGCAGCAACAATAACCACAATCATGATAACGGCATGTTCACACACCTTGTGAATCATGCAGCAACAATAGCCACAATCACATATAACACCATCACTTGTAGTATGGACTCACCCAGTCCTTAAGTACAAGTTCTATCAAATAGGTAACTTACCTTAATTTGAAGAGTTATCAAAAATCACCAACTCTTTTCCAGGCCTTCTAGAACTAGATTCACCTCCTCTTCCTATTATATATTTACATATAACAGGATTTAACAACATGAACACACAACTTGTGTTATTTATATAATCTAATTCATTTAACCTGTTTCAGTCTTTATTTTCAATCAAAACCTCGTTAAGGCTTTTATCAATAACCCATGTGTAGAAATTAATCTACACATGTTCTTTATCATATTTAAATTATCACAACATCGTTTTACGCTAAAATCATTAACTTTCAACTTTAAACGTTAATTTATCATTCTAAAGAATGATCCAAAACTATCACAACCGCTCTGTAATCATCCCACTAATAATCATACTCAATAATATGAGTTTCATAACAAACGGGCATTATAACGGATCAAAATCAAAATTTCACAGTTAAAACATCAAATTCTCTGTTTCTAATCATCATATAATGCTCAAAACTCAACCCAATGTCACGATTCTAGAACCCTGGTTCATAATCCCATCAAATCCTTCAATGATGATTCAAAGATGAGAAAACGTGATTACCTCGAGTGGTTCACAACCTTGACTCGTGATTGAAACTCGATGTGATGGATCGTCACTCGGACCTTCCCCTCTTCTCTTTTCTTCTTCTTCTTTCTTTTCTTCCTTTCTCTCTTCTTCTTTCTTTCTTTTTTTTTCCTCTCTTCTGGCTTCTGTCGAACACCCCCCCTTTTAATTTTTTTTTTCTTCCTTCTAGAATTCTTACATCATGCATACATATATACCTAGATTTTTTTTCCTTTTTGTGGTTTCCATGTATCCACATATGTGTATATATATATATATATATATATTTTGTTATCCACCACATATATATGTGTTGACTTTATTTTATTGTTATTTAATTTTTTTCTTTTGTTGATCACTTATCCACACTCATATATATTTATATATTTCATTATTATTTTAAAAAAAACGGGTCGTTACATATTCTCAGGTAACTAGCAGCCTATGGTGCAGGAATGCACATTAGGGATTATGAGCATAGGATCCCGCATTCATGATATATGTCTTTTGAAGAACAATTTCATTTAGTTTATGTACTAAACGTTGTGTTGACTGACAATTTACTTTCCATGTTCAAACAAGTATTTTCCGCTGCATGTATTTAACTTATTTTAATTCCGCTGCCTTACAATATTATTTCCGCTGCAAACTATTTTGTTATGTGTATGTGTCAAACATGGGATTTGTAAACGCATATAGAGGTGTTCTATATGACCTTGAGCCGTGATTCTGGCCACGTCACACCCACGTGGACTGACACCACGTGTGGGAATTTGGGGGTGTGACAGACTGGTATCAGAGCCTTGGTTATAGAGAACTAGGTTTGCATGTAGTAAACTTAGACTATAGCCATTGCTCAACTCTAGACAATACACATAGAACTTGCACATTGATGATATATTTATTTATGTTAAACTATTGATTACTAAATTGAGACTTACAAGAATGGCCAACAACAAAGACACCAGCAGAAACCTGGGCAGGCGCCCGGCGACAGACGACTTGACTGCGGAGAGTCGACGACGATTCGACGATATCGTAGCATAGGTCGACACAGAGATGGACAGACGAGCTCGACACGCAGCACGAGCTCGGCATTGGGGATGGCTTCCCACGATGATACAGGAGTGGATTATCGGGGAGAGGGTACCTCCATACCGTTATCCCGGCGATACATCGCCAGGACATCGACTACCGCCGCTTAAGGTGCCACTGGAGCAGGCCTTCGCAGCTCATGTGGCTTGCACATGACGGGAGATCTGGAGGAACGGGGAGCTATCGGACGAGGTCCGTGTTCTTCGAGAGAAGAATGACCGCCTTGAAAGGCATAATGACAGGCTAGAAGCGCAGGTGGAGACCTTACGTCTCCAGGTGTCCCAGCTGATGAGTCAGCACAAACAAATGGTGGATATCCTGCAGGAGCATGACGGACGTATCATGGAGAATCTGGTCGCCAACGAGGAAACTCAGGCGATGGTCCAAGCTAGCGACGCCATGCTTAACGCGTGGGCCGAGCAGTTGAACCACCGCCCGAGGACGAACCGCAGTTCGAGGCCGAGGACCTCGACGAGGGGGATTTTGACGAGGATCCCAACGGGGATCCAGAGGAGGATGATGCTGATGGAGATTCTGATAGCGACATATCACATGTCACTATAGATACGGACTAGTTGTACTGTTTATTTTATGTTATGTTTCCTTTTATATTGCCTAAACGAGCGGGATGTGCTCGTACAAACTTATGTTACTATTATCTTTTGAAAAATCATTGTACTTCAAAGCTTATATTAATGAGAATGGTATTTTGATTTATTTATCGTATGATCTGACTATGGTTGATTGTTGATAAAGTTGGTCATTGGTCAATGTGTATGTTCATTTTGTACTAATACTTAATAACTTTAAGGCCTTTTATGTTCATCTTTTTAAAATAAACCAAAATCACGGGTGTTCAAAAAAACTCGTATCTGAATCCAAAATATCTGAAAATCTAAATCCAAATATCCGAAAAAATCGGATATCCGAATTGGGACTCGGATACGTATTTTCGGATAGTTCGGATATCCGATATCCGAAATAATTTATTCGGATAATTTTTCGGATAATTTTCGGATATCAAGATATTTTTCGGATATTCGGATATCCGAAATATATATATATTTTTATTTTGTATACTTTTTTCTGATTTTGGATATCTGAATTCAGGAAATCTGAAAGTTCAGATTCTGATATTGAAAATCAATATCTAAAATTTTCAGATATCCGAAATAAACACCCCTAAGTCCAAAATAACATTTACCCGTTTGTTTCAAACCACCATCACCACACCACTAATCCACCAACAATCTTCACCAGGACCACCACCACCTGCCCCTCACCAGCCGCCACCAACAACAACAACCACCATCTTACTTTAGATCTACAAATGACATCACAAAAAATAGAACTTAATTAAAGCCTTATTCATTAAAAAAAATGAGAGCTTTTGTGAATTCACAAAATTTGACATGCAATTCCAGCGATTTAAGAGGTTTGAAAGGATTGGATTCATGGAAGAATTGGAATCCCTAATTAATGGATGGTGGCCTTCAAATTAGAATTCATTATCGTCATCCTCTTTCAATTGCTGTAATTGGGTAGGAATCGATTGTGATTTTGATTCCGTCGGATTGTAAGTTCAGAAACCGAGAAGGAACAATTAACAGGTGGGTTTTCCAATCAAATTTCTTATATTGATCAGCTCAGAACACCCAATATTATGCATAATTTTCTCAAGGGTATAATTCCAATATCCCTTTTTCGTTTAACCCATTTGGAACTTATTGATTTGAGCAGTAATGAGTTTGATGGTGTTTTCTGGTTAATATGCATCTACCATCACTTGAAAGTGTGTTTGTGAGTTTATTGAAAGAGAGAATAGAAAGGAAAAGAAACGAGAAGAAATAAAAAGTAATGAGAGGAAATGAAAAGAAAAGAATGAAACTTTTTCCTTCCATTTACTTTCAAATCGGAAAGAAAGAAAAAAGTACATAATTTTTCCTAGTTTTCTTCCACTTTTCTCTCTTACATGTGTTATTTTCCTTTCGCTTCATTCATTAAATGAGACCCAGGAACACAAACATGATTCTTCTTTCCTTTCAATTTGTAACACCCCGACCAGTAGTAAAATCATCGAGGTATCACGGAGTGTAGATTGCTCAAAAGCACATGGTGTTTAATATAATAATTCAAACATTACATTCACAGAGATTCAAACTTAACATTCAAATAAACCTCGAATATTCATAATCCAATACATCAATACTCACATAACAAGCCTTCACTTCAAAAACTAAACATAATAAAATACTAAATAACTAAATCCAACTTCTAATCAAGCTTAAGCAGGATTCCAAATGGGTTGATTGTTGACATGACATCTAACATAACATTTGATATGACATTTGACATGACATATGGCTAACACTCTAACATGTGCTAACTAATACTCTATCCCTTATGTATAGAAAGATACATGGCGGGAAGAGGACCGTACGCGCGTCCTGCTAGGCGGACACTGGATGCCGCTGTTATCAAAATGATGGTTGACCGACGGGTCAACAAGGCGATTGCCGACTATGAAGCAAGTCGCCAACATATCGAAACTAGTGGAAACCACAACGGGTCAAACGACAGCAACGGGAAGGGATGTTCCTTTAAGTCCTTCCTGAACTGCCACCCACACAAGTTCAAGGGAACTGAAGGAGCTGTCGGGATGCTCTGCTGGGTTGAAAAGGTGGAATCTGTGTTCGCCATGTGCGACTGTGCGGAAGAGAACCGAGTTAAATTTGCGACCGCCACTCTAGAAGGACCGGCCCTCACATGGTGGAACACCCATGTGCAAACTTTGGGGTTGGACGGTGCCAACTCCATGCCGTGGACTGATTTCACCCGACTACTGCAAGAGGAGTACTGTCCTCGTGACGAGATCCGGAAACTGGAAGCCGAATTTTGTGTTCTGAAAATGGTAGGCTCTGAGATCGAACAGTACTGCACTCGATTTCACGAGTTGTGCAAACTATGCCCGGCAATGGTGACGCCGGAGTATAAGAAGATCGAGCAGTTTGTCACACCCCGGGCCGGCGGGAACGGATCGGGTTTTCCCGTCGGGCGGAAGGTTCCCGGGGCGCGATATCTTGGAGTAATAATCAAATGATCAGATTGTTTACATTGCACATGAGATATAATGAGAAATGCTAATCATGACATGAAGTAGAATTACAAAGTTAAATTACATTGTATTTCATAATTTAACTAAGTAAATCTAATCAAAAAGAATCAATGAGTTTATATCTTGATCTGTACAAGATATACAAAAGTGATTCAATGTTCTGTCATATCAAAAGTATGCAATCAAAAGAAAGCTAGGTCTTCTATGAGTCCACTAGCTTATCATTTGCATATAGTATCTACACCTGTCCGTCACCTGAGAAAACATGCATTTAAACAAAGTCAACACTAGGTTGGTGAGTTCATAAGTAAGTACATTGAAAACCATTGAATTGATCATGCATACATCCACAAGGTCATACTTGTTACTTGTAATACTTGTTTCATCTGTACCGCCCAATGGCCTCTCCTTAGTTGTATGTACAAGTAGAGTATCACTTAATTAAGTATGCTTATATATAGGGAATCACGCAAGGGTCAAGCCCAAACGCTATCCCACCACACACCCAGTCAAGTTCTACCCCACTTGCGATACAACTAAAGATATCCATTACCCGTTGGATCATCGTATTTGATATGTATTCTGATATTGTATTGATGATAGAATAATATATTGTATGGGGTTTAATTATCAAACCGAAGTGTTGATAACCCTCGATGTATTAAGGAATTTTAGATTAATATAATCTTGTCCTTGTATTATTCTATACCTGAGGTGGGTTAACTGATGATACTCTATCAATTATTAAGAGTGTGAGTTAACCCCTTGCCACTTGTCCTTGAACCATAGTACATAGAGCCTAGAAGGAATCCATTGAAATCCTCACGTAATCAGACTTCAATGCATCCGATTTATCTCTACCACTTTGCATGTCTATTGTCCTCAACGAAATCTATTACTAGTAGTGTAACATGAGAGCAGATCACCTTCTCAACCTACTAGTCAATAGGGTTTTCGCTGGATTAATTACTTATCACTGTAGATTAATATCACCATGTGTCGCTTACCAGAACCTGACTTGAGGTCGCCCTGTCACCGGTCATACGTTACCGGCCAATGAATTGTTACGATCAACATACTAGCCCTACAAGCTAGAGGTTTGTCAAACCTATGGTACCACTATGCTATCGTCGGTTTAGTCACGTCAAACTAACTGGTCAGCGAATTAAAGGGGCTTACATGATCACTTGAACAACTTGGCACATGATTGAAGTGATATAATGCAAACAGGTCAATAGTAACCAATTGTAATTGTATTCACTTGTACTCTTGTTCTCATTGTCATATGTTCTCCATGATATTAACAAAGTTAAATAAGAACTAGTCTTATTAGGTTATGTTAATTAATTGAGTGAATGATGTTGTTATCATGAAATTATGTTATCATGATTATCATCCCATGCTACTTGTTCTTCTTGTAATATGTGTTGAGTTATAAGGTTAAGTATTATAAGATCTAGTCTTATCACACTTATTTAACTCTTGTATTGAATGATGTAGTAAAGATATATTATCTTTATATCATTCTTATGTTTTGCTCTTGTAATCATGTCATCATGTTTCCTTGTAATTGTTACAATGTCATTTCTTGTAAGAATAACTAAGGGTTGTAAGAGTTAACTTACTACTAAGTTATTCTATTGTATCGATGAGTTATGATATTAAAAATATCATCATCATCTTATCTTTCCTGTATTCTTGAATTCAAACAAGCATGCATACAATGATTTATGATAATAAGCAATATAATATCAAATAATCAAAGTATTAACAAAATGTAAGCAAAACTTTTAAATAAATAAAAGTAAAGCATGTTTCTCAGCCCCGAGAGTTTAAAATCAGTAAAGATTAAAGAAAAGGGGCATATGAACTCACCTTGTAGCAGTTGGGTTTGACTTGACCTAAATGAGAATGCACGCACTCTTGATTGTAATTGAGTTTTTTTTCACGATCCTGTATTGATTTCACGTTGTTTGTAAATCGTGAGTATAAATTCGTATGAATTCAGGTGTGTGTATGTGTTAGCCATCAAATTTGGCTAACACTTGTAAGTCCCGATCGTGGTCATCATTCGGCCCTTGTTTCTCTTATTCTCAATTATAAAAACACTTAATTCCTTTAAGTTAAACTTAATATGTAGCGTTATTGATTTTATGTTTCGCTTGTTTTGATCATAAACACTTGTAAAAATTAGTAACTCAAAGTAGTTCCTAAGTGTAACTTAGGTTCTTGTGTTGACTTGGCACATTACGTTTGAAATCCTTTGTTAACATGTTTGAAAGATACTATATTATGAAATTCATTTAATCCATACCCATTACATCCACATGGGCCTAGTAATGAGGTTTGGGCCGACTAGGTAAGCCGAAACAATCTTTGGGCCACAATAAACGAGCCTTAGGTCGAATTACATGACTAGCCCACATGAATCGATTGTTAAATGTACTGTTTATGTGGTCCAAATAATGTTGTTGGGCCTAATCAATTACTGTGGCCGAGATGGGGTTAGTGGCCCAATCCATTGGGCTAAACCACACAAGGTGCTGCTGGGCCTGAAAGTTATATGGGCCGAACTGATTTACATGGACTAGATATGTGCAAATGTGGGCGAATCAAATGGCTTTGGGACAAGGTCAGTGGGCCTTGAACAGAATGTGTCATGTGGGCCTAGCATTTTGTAAATCGACTGTCCCGGTCTGAAATAATAGACAACGGCACACCGTGCCTTACTACTATTTCATCGATGTATAGTCTCGCTAGTTTCTCCATCTTGTATGTCTCTCTGATTGGCAAGAAGTGTGCGGACTTGGTTAATCTATCGATGATAACCCAAATCGAATCGTGTCCGCTGGAAGTGCGGGGTAGCTTGGTAATGAAATCCATAGCTATTTGTTCCCACTTCCATTGTGGAATCTCTGGTTGCTCCAGCAAACCCGAAGGTTTCTGGTGTTCAGCTTTGACTTTGGCACATGTGATACATTTGCCAACATAAGTAGCAATGTCTTTCTTCATACCCGGCCACCAATAAAATGACCTAAGATCTTGGTACATCTTATCGGCACCAGGATGGACTGAATAATGTGTCTTGTGTGCCTCGTCAAGTATAAGTGTTCGAAGTTTATCTAATGCTGGAATCCAAACACGATCCAGGTAGTAGATAACCCCATCCTGTCTTGTCTCAAAATGTTTCTCGGCTCCACAGTCGAGCTCGCGTTTCAGATTGTCTCTTGCCACTGCTTCTTGTTGTGCTCGTAAAATGTGATCTCTCAAACTTGTTTGCACTGTCATTCCCATGGCGCGAACGCGTAAGGGTTTGACTCTTTCCTTCCGACTCAAAGCATCTGCAACAACATTTGCTTTGCCCGGATGGTATTTGATCACACAATCGTAATCGTTCAGGAGCTCAACCCAACGTCTCTGTCTCATGTTAAGCTCCTTCTGATCAAATATGTGTTGTAGGCTCTTGTGATCTGTGAAGATAGTGCATTTGGTACCGTAAAGGTAATGTCTCCAAATCTTTAGAGCAAAGACAACAGCTCCCAGTTCGAGATCGTGTGTCGTGTAATTCTTCTCATGTATCTTCAGCTGTCGTGAGGCATAAGCAATGACTTTGTCTCGTTGCATCAAAACACATCCAAGTCCCTGATGGGAAGCATCACAGTAAACTACAAAGTCATCACTGCCATCGGGGAGTGTTAAGATTGGAGCATTGCACAATCTTTGTTTCAATGTCTGGAATGCCTCTTCTTGTTTCTGAGTCCACACAAAAGGTTCAGTCTTCTGTGTGAGTTTGGTGAGAGGCAAGGCTATTTTAGAGAAATTCGAAATGAATCTCCTGTAATAACCTGCCAATCCCAAAAATGATCGGATCTCTGTCGGTGTCGTAGGCACATCCCAGTTCTTGATCGCTTCTATTTTGGCAGGATCCACGTGAATACCATTACTGTTAATCACGTGACCCAAGAATTGAACTTCTATTAACCAAAATTCACACTTTGAGAATTTGGCATAGAGTCGTTCTTCTTTCAGAAGCTCCAAAACTGTCTTGAGGTGTTGTTCATGTTCCTTCTCGTTCCTTGAATAAATCAGTATATCGTCAATGAAGACAATAACAAACTGATCAAGATACGGTTTGCACACCCGGTTCATTAAGTCCATGAATACAGCCGGTGCGTTCGTCAACCCAAAGGGCATCACCATGAATTCGTAATAGCCATATCGGGTACGAAAAGCCGTCTTTGGTATGTCTTCCTCTTGAATCCGGAGCTGATGATAGCCTGATCTCAGGTCTATCTTTGAAAAATACTGTGCTCCCTGTAACTGATCAAACAAATCATCAATCCTCAGCAACGGGTACCGATTCTTGATGGTGAGTTTGTTGAGTTCTCGATAATCAATGCACATCCTGAAAGTGCCGTCCTTCTTTTTGACAAAAAGAACCGGAGCTCCCCACGGGGAAAAGCTCGGTCGGATGAACCCTTTATCGAGAAGTTCTTGTAACTGGTTGGACAACTCTTGCATCTCTGATGGTGCGAGTCTGTAGGGAGACTTGGCTACAGGATTTGCTCCCGGAATCAAGTCGATTCGGAACTGTACCGCTCTCTCGGGTGGCAGTCCCGGTAAGTCATCCGGAAACACTTCTGCAAAATCTCTCACTACTGGTACATCTTGAATCTTGATTGCTTTCCTGTCTTTCTGAATCACATGAGCTAAAAATGCAACACATTGTTTCCGTAAGCACTTGCGAGCTTTCATGCACGAGATTATCTTGACACTGCGTTTCGCTTGGTCTCCACGAATCTCCAAGACCTCATTGTTCTCCATAGGAATGCGTAGTAGTTTATCGGAACAGATGAACTCGACTCTGTTAAGGGATAACCAATCCATTCCGATGATGATGTCGAAACTGCCCAGCTCCATCGGTATCAAGTCGATGGAAAATGTATGATCACCAAGTGTTAGTGGGCAATTCCTATATACTGTGTCAACTGAAATCTGTTTGCCATTAGCTATCTCAATAGTATAAGGGGAGTCTAATGATTCCTCAACATGATTAAGATGGCTAGCAAAATCGGATGAGATAAAACTCTGATCCGCACCAGTATCAAATAATATAGAGGCATAGAAATCAGATAGAAGAAATGTACCCGTAATGACGTTCGGGTCTTGTCTAGCTGCAGCAGCTCCTATTTGAAAGGCTCGTTGTCACACCCCCAAATTCCCACTCGTGGTGTATGTCCACGTGGATGTGACGTGTCCAGAATCACAGCTCAAGGTCATATAGAACACCTCTATATGCGTTTACAAATCCAAGTTTGACACATACACATAACAAAATAGTTTGCAGCGGAAAAGTATTTCATAGCAGCGGAAAAGTATTTCATAGCAGCGGAAAAGTATTTCATAGCAGCGGAAATGTAAATAGTTTAATACAACATTGTTTAGAACATTAAGAACTAAATTGTTTTCAAAAGAAACAACAGAATGCATGCGGTTCCTAAAGCTCATCCCTTAACGTGCATCCTGTTCCATGCGCAGCTAGTTACCTGAGAATACCAGTTAGAAAAAGTGTCAACACAATGGTTGGTGAGTTCACAGGTTTTGATATACATATGGTAATAAAAGTGTGTCATGCTGTTTATCAATGTTAGTACCGAGCCCTAGGCCCAAAGTGTCAGTGCGTCACTACCGAACTAGACTTGTTTGTCCTTGCCTCCGCTATGTCTCGTATACATAGCAAGTTAGGTCAGAATTTGCACGGGTTATGACACTCAGTCAACATGGTGCCCCGTGGGGTTAGTCATTCCCTAATGGATCCATCCAAATCTACCACGTTGTTTGTACATTAACGGTAAGACTTTGTGAGGGCTTGTAACGAGTTCAACACTTAATGTTTGTCCAATAAATCAGCATACACAATAGTGTTTGTACAGTAATAATGTTTGACTCGATGCAACTAGTATTCTCCCCCTATTTAAAAGCATTTGAAAAAAAGAGTAAAGAGGGGCCGTAAACTCACCTTAGTGATAAAAGTAGCAAGTAGCGTAAGCTCCTGATGTAGTAGTACGTGTCGGTCACCGGCAACCTATATCGTATACCGTACGTAAGTTCGTGTAAGTGACAGTGCTAGTGTTTGTGTTAGTGCTCGTGTTTGTGTCCAACAACCCTTGGTTGTCCATGTTTGTCCGTGTCGGTCCACATTGACCGTGTTTGCTCGTGTTGGTCCATATTGACCGTGTTTGACTGTGTTGGTCCACATTGACCGTGTTTGCTCGTGTTGGTCCACATTGACCGTGTTTGACTAGAGTTGACCAAAGTTGACCGTGTCAAGTCAACGACCCGTTGGTGAACCGTGTGCCGGTTTGTGAATCGTGTAGCAATCGTGTAAGTGTTTGTCGTGTGCAAAACGCGCAAATCGCGTCTATGGACAACTTACTATTTATAGTAAGTTTCCATTTATGGAAAGTTCACAAAGCATATCGGTGTTAGAGTTCTAGCATGCTCAAGGGTCCTACGGGGTCATGTTAACACATAGCACATTATCATACAAGTTCATATACGTCGTTTATAGCATGTTAGTGCACCAAAGTTTCCTAAAATGGAAAGTTTCCATTTTTAGCATACGTGACATCGGAAACCATCTAACCTAGCATCTAATATGCATATTATAACATAATAAATCATTTAGCATGCTCAAGTCATTCAACATATTCCTAAGTCGGTTTTTGTAACAATAAAGTTACTAAATATAGTAACTTTCTAGTTTTTCATAGAAATAATCATTTTAACATTTCTAAACCAATCTTCACATCATCAATCATCATAATCCATCTTCTAACAACATTAAATCATGTCATTATAATCAAATTCATCATCTATCAACATCTTGACCCAAAAAGTTACTAAAAATAGTAACAATGCCAAATATGACTACAAACATCATCCAATCGTTTTCTAACAACTCAAATCATCATATTATCATCCTAACAACAATTCTACATACATGCATGTCCATAATTTCCATCAAATCATCATCTTGTAAAATAAAAGTTACTATAAATAGAAAGATTCATAAAAATCATAGTTTTAATCATTTCAACACCATCTAAACATGTAATCATCCTCCAACAACATCAAGATGCATATCTAATTACTGAAAATCATCCCACATGTCATGGATCATACATGCATGTGGGTTTTTCATCGAGTCAAGACCAAATAACACATATTAATGACTCACATCATCATGGATCGTCACGAAATGCATTCTAATCATGTTAGATCATCATAAATCACCTTAAAATCAACAAACCCAGATTAACACAAAGGAAAATTCGTGCGTGTGAAGTGCTAGTGATTGCATGTGGCCAAAATGGCTTGCATGTGGGTCTAGAGGTGTTTTTAGGCTACTTTGAGTGTAGATACTACCTCACTAAGCTTCAAATCCACGAGTTGGGGCCTGGAGCAGGTTGTGAGGCTTCTGGAAATGGTTGAAGAATGGATTCCAGCTGCTAGAAGGAGTTGGTGATGATGATAAGCACCCACAATGGCTTCCTCAAGCTTCCTAAGCTCCAAGTTCTTCACCCCAAGCTTTTCAAAGGTGCTCCAATGGCTTCCAGGAGTGATTTGCAGGTGGGAGAAGAAGATGAAGTCGAATTATGACGCCTGTGGTCGAGAAATAGGTTATAGAGTGGCTAAGTAATGATTAATCTTGATTTAAACAAGATTTTGCGTGTTACACTGCCAGGCGTAACGCCTGACGTGGGGGTCTGACCCCGTCGTTACGCGCGGAAGCAGCCAGGTGAGGCGCTCCATTTCCATCCGCGCGCAACGCCTGCCTTGGGTGCTCCGGGTCTGGCGTACCGCCTGGCCCATCCGTAAGGCCCAATAAGCTTGTTTTGTTGTTCTGGGCCCATTCTTGCCCGTTTCTCGATCATAAAACATCGTTCGGGTGTTGTTTGGACTCTATTGGTCAATTATTAGTCATAATTGACTTGTGAAGTGTTTCTGTGCTTAAGTGCTGTGATGTTCACCAACGTTCGTGTGTTTTGACACGTGTGTGCTGTTTCTCGATAATTTCTCGAATTATCTAGTCATGTGCCAGTGTTCGTACTGTCGTGCCACATGTCACACTAAATTAATCTAATTCTAGTGCCACGTGTACATAATGCATTTAAATAAACATTTAAATAAATGAGATGCTGACCTGGAAATTACGGGGTGTCACACTCGTCCTCTTGGTGCTTGAGCCCTTTGTTGATTTCTCTTGGGACAATCCCGAGAGAAATGACCAGGTTCACCACAGTTGTAGCAAGACCTGCGATCAGTAGTAGCAGTAGTAGTAGCTGCATTGTTGTTTCTGTTTGGAGCTCCCGTGCTCCTGCAGCGGTTTGCCCAATGGCCAAACTTTCCACAGTTTGTGCATTGCATGCACTGAGAGTTTGGCGCGTGATGATACTGACAAGTGTTGCACAAAGGTGCAGTACCAGTGTAGGGCTCCCTAACTTGCAGTGGTGGTGGCTGATTAAGCATTGGGGCCTGAGTAGTGGCAGCAAAGTTCCTTGTCACTTTTTGTTTCTTAGCCGGACGTTTATCCGACTTCTTGGAAGTTCCAGCCTTGGCTGTTTCAACCTCATCCTTCAAAACTCCAGACTTTACCATCACCTTGGTAAGTTTAGCTGAGAGGGAGATAGCAGCCTCCAAAGTAGCAGGATATGCAGCCAACACGATACTTTGGATGCAAGAAGGCAATCCCGCCACATAGCGGTCAATCAGCTTTTCCAATGTTGGTACCATTTCTGGCACCAAAGCCACCAACTCATGATACCGAGTGGTGAAGGTCATATCACATGGTTCGAGAGTTCCGTTTCCAGCAGTTGCAGTTCGTGTTTCGGACAGAACTCGTTCCTCAGAAGAAGCTTAAATTCTGCCCATGGCATCGCCATTGCTTCATCTCTTCCCTTTGCTCGAATCTGAGCATTCCACCTTGTAAGTGCTCGCTTGCTGAATGAACCAGCTGCATAGCGAACTTTATGGTGTTTTGGACAGTTGCTAATGTCCAGAGTATTCTCCATCTTTTCTAGCCATTGGATCAGTCCAACAGCTCCTTCAACTCCGGTGAAACTTGGAGGTTTGCATCCTACAAAGGACTTGTAGGAGTAGTCCGAAGTATGACTAGTGTTTCCACTAGCCTCTCCTGTAGTATGGCCAGAATTGTTGCCGTGGCCTTGAATTCGGTTTATCATCTCTGGGATGACATCTTTCAGCTGACTTGTCAGTTGAGTACTCAGCAGGGTTGCCAAAGCGATAGTAGCAGGATCTATCATCTGAACATTGCTTGAGCCTGGTGGTGGAGAGTGTGGAGGAGGAGGAGGAGGTGGAGGTGGTGGTGAATGTGGAGGAGAGTCTGGCGGTGTCGGTGTCGAAGAGTGCGGAGCTGAACCTTGAGTCAGCGGTAATAGAGGTGGTTGTCTTCTTGGCGGCATTCTGATCATAACCGAAAGAAAATCGGTTAGTGCAGTGATCAGAAGTAGAAGACACATGCAAATAGAATCCTATGTAACATGATTTCTATATGAGGGTCCCTAGGTTATAGTCTAGGCCAAACCGTTTAAGTAATATGACCTATATTTATCTATAACCATGGCTCTGATACCAATCTGTCACACTTTGGGCCGGAGGGAACGGATCGGGTTTTCCCGTCGGGCGGAAGGTTCCCGGGGCGCGATATCTTGGAGTGATAATCAAATGATCAGATTGTTTACATTGCACATGAGATATAATGAGAAATGCTAATCATGACATGAAGTAGAATTACAAAGTTAAATTACATTGTATTTCATAATTTAACTAAGTAAATCTAATCAAAAAGAATCAATGAGTTTATATCTTGATCTGTACAAGATATACAAAAGTGATTCAATGTTCTGTCATATCAAAAGTATGCAATCAAAAGAAAGCTAGGTCTTCTATGAGTCCACTAGCTTATCATTTGCATATAGTATCTACACCTGTCCGTCACCTGAGAAAACATGCATTTAAACAAAGTCAACACTAGGTTGGTGAGTTCATAAGTAAGTACATTGAAAACCATTGAATTGATCATGCATACATCCACAAGGTCATACTTGTTACTTGTAATACTTGTTTCATCTGTACCGCCCAATGGCCTCTCCTTAGTTGTATGTACAAGTAGAGTATCACTTAATTAAGTATGCTTATATATAGGGAATCACGCAAGGGTCAAGCCCAAACGCTATCCCACCACACACCCAGTCAAGTTCTACCCCACTTGCGATACAACTAAAGATATCCATTACCCGTTGGATCATCGTATTTGATATGTATTCTGATATTGTATTGATGATAGAATAATATATTGTATGGGGTTTAATTATCAAACCGAAGTGTTGATAACCCTCGATGTATTAAGGAATTTTAGATTAATATAATCTTGTCCTTGTATTATTCTATACCTGAGGTGGGTTAACTGATGATACTCTATCAATTATTAAGAGTGTGAGTTAACCCCTTGCCACTTGTCCTTGAACCATAGTACATAGAGCCTAGAAGGAATCCATTGAAATCCTCACGTAATCATACTTCAATGCATCCGATTTATCACTACCACTTTGCATGTCTATTGTCCTCAACGAAATCTATTACTAGTAGTGTAGCATGAGAGCAGATCACCTTCTCAACCTACTAGTCAATAGGGTTTTCGCTGGATTAATTACTTATCACTGTAGATTAATATCACCATGTGTCGCTTACCAGAACCTGACTTGAGGTCGCCCTGTCACCGGTCATACGTTACCGGCCAATGAATTGTTACGATCAACATACTAGCCCTACAAGCTAGAGGTTTGTCAAACCTATGGTACCACTATGCTATCGTCGGTTTAGTCACGTCAAACTAACTGGTCAGCGAATTAAAGGGGCTTACATGATCACTTGAACAACTTGGCACATGATTGAAGTGATATAATGCAAACAGGTCAATAGTAACCAATTGTAATTGTATTCACTTGTACTCTTGTTCTCATTGTCATATGTTCTCCGTGATATTAACAAAGTTAAATAAGAACTAGTCTTATTAGGTTATGTTAATTAATTGAGTGAATGATGTTGTTATCATGAAATTATGTTATCATGATTATCATCCCATGCTACTTGTTCTTCTTGTAATATGTGTTGAGTTATAAGGTTAAGTATTATAAGATCTAGTCTTATTACACTTATTTAACTCTTGTATTGAATGATGTAGTAAAGATATATTATCTTTATATCATTCTTATGTTTTGCTCTTGTAATCATGTCATCATGTTTCCTTGTAATTGTTACAATGTCATTTCTTGTAAGAATAACTAAGGGTTGTAAGAGTTAACTTACTACTAAGTTATTCTATTGTATCGATGAGTTATGATATTAAAAATATCATCATCATCTTATCTTTCCTGTATTCTTGAATTCAAACAAGCATGCATACAATGATTTATGATAATAAGCAATTTAATATCAAATAATCAAAGTATTAACAATATGTAAGCAAAACTTTTAAATAAATAAAAGTAAAGCATGTTTCTCAGCCCCGAGAGTTTAAAATCAGTAAAGATTAAAGAAAAGGGGCATATGAACTCACCTTGTAGCAGTTGGGTTTGACTTGACCTAAATGAGAATGCACGCACTCTTGATTGTAATTGAGTTTGTTTTCACGATCCTGTATTGATTTCACGTTGTTTGTAAATTGTGAGTATAAATTCGTATGAATTCAGGTGTGTGTATTTGTTAGCCATCAAATTTGGCTAACACTTGTAAGTCCCGATCGTGGTCATCATTCGGCCCTTGTTTCTCTTATTCTCAATTATAAAAACACTTAATTCCTTTAAGTTAAACTTAATATGTAGCGTTATTGATTTTATGATTCGCTTGTTTTGATCATAAACACTTGTAAAAATTAGTAACTCAAAGTAGTTCCTAAGTGTAACTTAGGTTCTTGTGTTGACTTGGCACATTACGTTTGAAATCCTTTGTTAACATGTTTGAAAGATACTATATTATGAAATTCATTTAATCCATACCCATTACATCCACATGGGCCTAGTAATGAGGTTTGGGCCGACTAGGTAAGCCGAAACAATCTTTGGGCCACAATAAACGAGCCTTAGGTCGAATTACATGACTAGCCCACATGAATCGATTGTTAAATGTACTGTTTATGTGGTCCAAATAATGTTGTTGGGCCTAATCAATTACTGTGGCCGAGATGGGGTTAGTGGCCCAATCCATTGGGCTAAACCACACAAGGTGCTGCTGGGCCTGAAAGTTATATGGGCCGAACTGATTTACATGGACTAGATATGTGCAAATGTGGGCGAATCAAATGGCTTTGGGACAAGGTCAGTGGGCCTTGTGGGCCTTGAACAGAATGTGTCATGTGGGCCTAGCATTTTGTGTGAGATCAACCAAAATAGATGGCTGCATGGTTGCTTCTGTTGGGTTAGAGCTTTATGCTCCTTGAGTCATGGTGTATAGGGATGTTGGGCCTGTTCCACGTTACTGGGCCTTAAGGTGTGTATATGGGCTGAACAAGAAGGCTGGTCGCATACTCGCATGAGGGTTTCTGCCTGTTTGCGGTTATCACATGAGCAGCTGATGGTGGTTGTTAGCTGGGTGAAACATCAACCGAATGGGGTGGTTCCAGTCGAATGAAAGTGGGAGTATGAGAGGTGTCCCGAATGATGGTGGTCGAATGTCAACTCACGGATGAGTATGGTTCTCATTCGAATGAAGATGGCGAATGGGCTGTGCCGATTGAACCTCTAGCCGAATGATTGCTGGCGACTGAAACTTAGATCGAATGAAGGAGGTGGCGACTGAAGGACTGGCGAATGAGGGTGGCTGAAGGTGGTGACCGACGAAAGAGAGGCTGTCGAATGAGGACATTCGGCTGAGGGACTTTCGGCCTTGGCCATTCGATGGCCTGATGGTTTCATTCGGCCGCAGCTGCGCCGCCCCTCCCTGGCGTGGTTCTGAGGTGTCGAGGGTGGTAGCATGTTAAGAGGTGGTGTTCAGATGTATAGGGCTTGAGATGAGTGGGTGTGAGCCGGTTAAGGTTTTGAAGTAACAAAAAGAGTGAAAACCCTAAAACTCGTGAACTTTGACCGCGATTTTACCTTGTTTTTGATGGTTTTTGGTACAGATCTTTTGTACTTTCGTGTAGTAGTGGTTGAGAGCTTCAAGTAGCTTAAAAAATGGAGTGATTTGACCAAGAAATGAGAAAGTTATGGAAGAGAGAAGGGGGAAAGTGGGGAGGGTTTTCTTTGGCCGGAAAAAGAGAGAGAGATGAGGTTGAAGATGACTAAAATGAGAAACACTCTCATTTTAGGGTTTTTATACTCCGCGTGGTGTTCGGGTTCGTTTTCGTTGCTCGGTTCGCGATTTCGTCGCGTAACCGGAAAATTACGCGTAATTTAAATAGTTTTAAATAAAAGGATTTAATTTAATTATTTTGATGAGTTTCAAAATTGTAAAATGTTATTTATTTGATTTTATTAAATTTATTATCGTTCGTGACGTGTTTTCGTTTTCGTTTCGTCAGATCGCGTAACCTTCGCGCGTAATTCGTTCGAATCGTCACCCGAACGAATACGACGATGGTTTTGCTTTCTGACTTTTGTTTTCTACTTTTCAGTCATTATTTCAGAACCCTAAACTCACAGATATGTTTGTGTGAATCGTCACCCACGCAAACACACTGTCAGTTCGTTATTCTGAAATAACACTGCATTTGTGTTTGAATTGTGTTTCCTCACTGTCGGACTCAACTATACATCCTGTTTTCACATTGTTCTTGTGCTGATTCGTCGGTCATCTGATTCCTGTCATCTATGGACATCAGATCGCAACCGATATGTTTTCGTTGTTCACTTGTAAACTGTTGTTTCTCGTGATTCGTTGTGTTAACTGTTATTAAGTTTTCACTTAATAAACACAACTAATGTTTCAAATGTGTGTTGTACTTAATGTATTTAAGCTTGCACTAAAGTACGTACAACTGTGTATTGTATTCTGAATTATGTTATTGAAATCATTGTTCACGTACATGTATTTATACATAGTATAAAGTGAAAGTACACATACCGTACGGACTAGCCGAACGATCTGGCACTTGCTGTTACACAGTTCATTAGCGGGCTGCCCGAACAGATTCAGAGTATGGTGACTGCATCTGACCTCACCACCATCCAACCACTGATCAGACTGGCTCACAAGTTAACTGACCAGGCTGTAGCTCAGGGCAAGCTACCCAAACTAGGCGAACACCTGAAGCCTCAAGAAAGCCAGAAAAGGAAGTGGGAATGCAGCCACCACCAGTCTCATCAACCCCAACAACAACAACAACGATCTGCACCTGCCAGAGCATTCACTGCCACCCAACCAGATGATAAGGGGAAGGGTGTGTACCAAGGAAAATACCCTCTGTGCAACAAATGTTCTTACCACCACTCTGGTCAATGCGAGTGATACCGATGCTTGCGATGTGGAAGACATGGCCACATGGCCAGAGATTGCAGGTCCAAATTCCCCAGCAACAACAATCACAACCCCAACAACAACCAGAACAACAACAACAACAATCAAAACACTCTCAAGGGGTGTTATGAATGTGGAAAGCCAGGACACATGAGGAGGGATTGCCCTCAATTGAAGAAGGCCGAAGGTGGAGCGGCCAAGGGTCGAGCTTTTGTGATTGGCTCGGGGGAAGCCAAGGATGATCCTAACATCGTAACCGGTACGTTTCTTTTAAATAATGTCTATGCTAGCATATTATTTGATACCGGTGCCTTTAGGAGCTTTGTATCTAGTGAATTTAGTAAGTTACTAGATATTACCCCAACACCACTAAACTACAAGTACACCGTAGAGTTAGCCGACGGCAAACTAATTGAAACACAACACGTCTTTTGAGGATGCGTCATGGTGTTGGCGGATCACGAACTCGAAATCGACTTAATGCCGGTGACACTCGGAAGCTTTGATGTGGTCGTTGGAATGGATTGGTTATCCGCTAACCAAGCCGAGATCGTATGCAACGAGAAGATCGTACGAGTGACGTTGTAGAACGGAGAACAGATCTCGATTCAGGGGAAAGACGGGGAGTACCTCTGAACATCATGTCATGCATGAAGGCGAACAAGTATCTACAAAAGGGATACACTGCCATACTAGCCGTCATCACAGAGCAACCGAAGAAGGAAAGGAAGATTGAGGACATTGCCGTAGTCCGCGACTTTCCCGAAGTGTTTCCCGAGGATCTACCTGGACTACCCCCGAAACGACAAGTTGAGTTTCAGATAGACCTCACACCAGGAGTAGCACCGATTGCCAAAGCTCCATACCGACTAGCACCGACGGAGATGCAAGAACTGTCCAACCAGTTGCAAGAACTGTTAGACAAGGGATTTATCAGACCGAGCTTCTCACCTTGGGGAGCACCGGTCTTGTTTGTAAAGAAGAAAGACGGATCGTTCCGTATGTGCATCGACTACAGAGAGCTGAACAAGGTGACGATCAAGAATCGATACCCATTGCCACGAATAGATGGTCTGTTTGAGCAGCTGCAAGGGTCAAGCTACTATTCGAAGATCGATTTAAGATCGGGTTACCATCAACTAATGATACAAGAGAACGATATTCCTAAGACCGCCTTTAGAACAAGATATGGACACTACGAATTTTTGGTTATGCCCTTTGGACTAACCAATGCACCAGCTGTATTCATGGATCTCATGAATAGGGTGTGCAAACCTTATCTCGATAAATTCGTAATAGTGTTCATTGACGACATACTGATTTACTCAAAAAATCAGGAGGAACATGCTGACCACCTGAGGCTAGTCTTGGAATTACTGAAGAAAGAGCAACTATACGCGAAGTTCTCAAAGTGCGACTTTTGGATTCGCGAAGTCCAATTTCTTGGACACGTGGTTAATGAGCAGGGAATACACGTAGACCCAGCTAAGATCAAGGCCATCAAGAACTGGGAAGCACCCAAAACTCCAACTGAGGTGCGACAATTCTTAGGACTGGCCGGGTACTACCGAAGATTCATTGAAGGATTCTCAAAGATTGCTCAGTCACTGACATCCTTGACTCATAAGGATAAGAAGTTTGATTGGGGAGACAAACAAGAAGCTGCATTCAACTTGTTGAAGCAGAAACTATCTACTGCACCCATCCTATCCCTACCGGAAGGATGTGACGACTTCGTGGTGTATTGTGACGCCTCGAAACAAGGACTCGGTTGCGTGTTGATGCAACGCGAGAAGGTGATAGCATACGCTTCACGACAACTGAAGGTGCATGAGAAGAACTACACGACTCATGACCTTGAGTTGGGAGTTGTGGTATTCGCCTTAAAGATCTGGCGACATTACTTGTACGGCACAAAATGTACTATCTTTACCGATCATAAGAGC
Organism: Mikania micrantha; assembly: GCA_009363875.1. Lineage (NCBI taxonomy): Eukaryota > Viridiplantae > Streptophyta > Magnoliopsida > Asterales > Asteraceae > Mikania > Mikania micrantha. The sequence continues at coordinate 32,891,420 of CM018691.1, read as the reverse complement.
CTACAACACATCTTCGACCAAAAGAAGCTGAACATGAGACAGCGAAGATGGGTCGAACTCATCGGCGATTATGATTGCGCCATCAAGTACCATCCAGGTAAAGCAAACGTAGTGGCTGAAGCATTGAGTCGGAAGGAAACAACAAAACGCGTGCGTGCCCTACAACTCACAATCCATTCTGAATTGCCGAATCAAATTCGAATCGCACAACAGGAAGCTCTGAAAACTGAAAACCGTACTCATGAAGCCATGCGTGGCATGGATAAGCAAATGAAAGCAAAAGAAGACGGAGCTTATTACTTAATGGATAGGATTTGGATTCCACGCTACGGAGGATTAAGAGACGTAGTAATGGACGAAGCTCATAAGAGCCGGTATTCCGTACATCCGGGCTCTGACAAGATGTACCACAACCTGAAGACAACCTATTGGTGGCTGAACATGAAAGCTGAGATAGCAACTTACGTGAGTAAGTGTTTAACGTGCTCAAAAGTCAAAGTTGAGTACCAAAAGCCGTCAGGGTTACTTCAACAACCAGAACTACCAATGTGGAAATGGGAGCAGATTTCCATGGACTTTATAACTAAACTGCCTAAGACGGCAAGTGGATGCGATACCATCTGGGTTATCGTAGATCGACTGACGAAGTCTGCCCATTTTCTACCCATCAAAGAGACTGACAAGTTAGACAAACTCACCCGGATTTATCTGAAGGAAGTGGTCACTCGACATGGAGTACCAATGTCGATCATATCTGACCGCGACAGTCGGTTCACGTCGCATTTCTAGAAGTCTTTGCATAAGGCTTTGGGTACGAGATTGGATATGAGTACCGCTTACCACCCGCAGACTGATGGGCAGAGTGAACGCACTATACAGACACTGGAGGACATGCTTCGGGCATGTGTTATTGACTTTGTTAGTAGCTGGGAGACTCACCTACCGTTGGTTGAATTCTCATACAACAATAGCTATCACACTAGCATCCAAGCTGCACCATTCGAGGCACTTTACGGGCGTAAGTGTCGATCACCCATCTGCTGGGCGGAAGTTGGAGATAGCCAACTGACTGGTCCAGAACTTGTGCACGAAACGACTGAGAAGATCGTGCAAATACGCAAACGAATGGCAGCAGCTCGGGACAGACAGAAAAGCTATGCTGATAAACGACGCAAACCGTTGGAGTTCCAAGTGGGGGACAGAGTGTTACTCAAAGTCTCGCCTTGGAAGGGAGTTATACGATTTGGCAAACGAGGCAAGTTAAACCCTCGTTACATTGGACCTTTCGAGATTACTAAACGAATAGGCCCTGTGGCCTACGAGCTAAACCTGCCAGAAAAGCTGAGCAGCGTGCACAACGTGTTTCACATCTCGAATCTCAAAAAGTGCCTGTCTGATAAGACACTTGTTATTCCTCTTGAGGAAATTCAGATCGACGAACAATTGAACTTCGTTGAGGAACCGGTGGAGATTTTGGACCTGGAAACCAAGAAGCTCAAACTTAGCAAAATACCGATAGTGAAAGTGCGATGGAATTCGCGACGAGGACCGGAATTCACGTGGGAACGTGAAAACCAGATGAAACAAAAGTACCCACACCTGTTCACGGAACAGACAAACACTGGCAAAACAAGTTGAATTTCGGGACGAAATTCTTTCTAACAAAAGGAGGATGTGATACCCCATAATTTCCAGGTCAGCTTTATATTTATTTAAATGTTTATTTAAATGATTTATGTACACGTGGCACTAAAATTAGTTTAATTTAGTGCGACACGTGGCACGACAGTACAAACACTGACACACGACAAGATAATTCAAGGAATTATCGACAAACAGCGCACACGTGTCAAAACACACGAACGTTGGTGAACGTCAAGCACATTTTGTAGCACAACACTCGAAACTTCACGAAACACTCACACTTTGAACTCGGAAGTTCAAACGAGGCCAAACGATAGTTCGGAAGCGTGAAAACGACGACGAACGGATCAAATCCATTGAAATAGGCTTATTGGGCTCTCCAGGGGCCCACCGCGGTACGCGGTGACCCAACAAGAGGCCCATCCGCGATACGCGGCCAACATCGCGGGGTTTGACTCCCGAAATCCGCCGCGGTACGCGACGATGATTTGAAAGCCTCGCCGCGGTACGCGAAGCCGCCCAGTCGACAAAATCTTATAAATCCAAGAACATTATGGCTAGCCTACTCCCTTTCATCATTTTCCTCGACTGAACACGCCACCCTCCGCCTATTCTCGTCTTCTTCCTTGAAAAACTCACTGAAACCACCATTGTTGAGCATTTTTGAAGCTTGGAGTTGGAGGTTGAAGCTTGAAGACCATATAGAAGTTCACACACCATCGTTCGCACCTTGCACCCGTTGAAACCCACGAACCAGGAGGTCAAAGAGGCTGCTACACATCATCTCAGTACTTCTTGGAGCCTTAGAAGGTAGTCTCTACACCTCTTGTGGCTTAAAACCACCATTACACACATGCAATACTCCATACTCACATGCAAGCACTTATAGTGCACATGCACGAATTTATTTTCTGGGTTTGTTGATTTCATGATGTTTCTTGATGATCTAAGATGATTAGATGATGTTCTAAGATGATCTAAGATGATGGGTATAGGTCTCGTTGCTTAAAATGATGATTCGTGACATTACATTGCCATGCATGTATAATCCATGATGGTAGGAATGATCTTGAGTATGTTGATATGCTTATTGATGATATTAGAAGAATTACTCATGGTTGGATTTGTTTAAAATGGTTAAAATGTTAATTTTTGAGGAAACTTTCTATTATTATTAACTTTTTAATTGTAAAATGGTGTAATAGATGAAATGGTGAACATACATGTATGTGGATTTGCTATTAGGTTGATAATATGATGATTTGATCTGTTAGAATGTGGTTTTGATGATGTTTATAGTCATATTTTTCATGGTTACTATTTTTAGTAACTTTTTGGGTCAAAATGTTGATAGATGATGAATTTGGTTATGTTGACATGATTAAATGTTGTTAGAAGATATATTATGATGATTTGTGACATAAAAATGGATTAGGAATGTTTATGTGGTCATTTTTATACAAAAACAACAAAGTTACTATTTATAGTAACTTTATTTTTAGAAAAACCGATTTGTAAACATGTTGGGTGATTCGAGCATGCTAGATGACTTAATATATGATAACATGATGATTAGATGCTAAGTTAGATAGTTTCCGATATCACGTATACTAAAAATGGAAACTTTCCATTTTAGGAAACTTTTATGTGCAAACATGTTATAAACGACTTATGTGATTCCGTATGGTGATGTGCTATGTGTTAACATGATCACATAGGACTAATGAGCATGCTAGAACTATAAAACCGTTGTGCTTTGTGAACTTTCCAAAAATGGAAACTTACTATAAATAGTAAGTTGTCCATGGACGCGACATGCGCGCCTTGCACACGACGAACATTTACACATTTGCTACACGATTCACAACCGTCACACAGTTCACCAACGAGTCGTTAACTTAACACGGTCAAGCACGATCAATGTGGACCAACACGAGCAAACACGGTCATTGTGGACCGACACGGGCAAACATGAACAACCAAGGGTTGTTGGGCACAAACACGAGCACTTATGTGATTCCGTATGGTGATGTGCTATGTGTTAACATGATCACATAGGAGTAATGATCATGCTAGAACTATAAAACCGTTATGCTTTGTGAACTTTCCAAAAATGGAAACTTACTATAAATAGTAAGTTGTCCATGGACGCGACATGCGCGCCTTGCACACGACGAACACTTACACATTTGCTACACGATTCACAATCGTCACATGGTTCACCAACGAGTCGTTGACTTAACACGGGTCAAGCACGGTCAATGTGGACCAACACGGTCAAACACGGTCAATGTGGACCAACACGAGCAAAAACAGTCATTGTGGACCGACACGGACAAACATGAACAACCAAGGGTTGTTGCGCACAAACACGAGCACTAACACGAACACTAGTACGGTCACATACACAAACTCATGAAACGGTGTACGATATAGGTTGCCGGTGACCGACACACTACCACTTCAGGAGCTTACGCTTGCATACTACCTTCATCACTGAGGTGAGTTTACGGCCCCTCTTTAATATTTTTCAAACGCTTTTAAATAGGGGGAGAATACTAGTTGCATTGAGTCAAACATTTATTACCGTACAAACATTTTTGTGTATGCTGGTTTATTAGACAAACATTAAGTGTTGAACTCGTAACAAGCCCTCACAAAGTCTTACCGTTAATGTACGAACAACGTGGTAGGTTTGAATGGATCCATTAGGGAATGACTAACCCCATGGGGCACCATGTTGACTGGATTTCATAACCCGTGCAAACTTGACCTAATTTAATGTGTGTACGAGACACAGTGGAGGCAAGGACAAACAAGTCTAGTTCGGTAGTGACGCACTGACACTTGGAGCCTAGGGCTCGGTACTAACATTGATAAACAGCATGACACACTTTCTTACTATATTTATGTATATCAAAACCTGTGAACTCACCAACCATTGTGTTGACACTTTTTCTAACTTGTATTCTCAGGTAACTAGCAGCCTATGGTGCAGGAATGCACATTAGGGATTATGAGCATAGGATCCCGCATTCATGATATCTGTCTTTTGAAGAACAATTTCATTTAGTTTATGTACTAAACGTTGTGTTGACTGACAATTTACTTTCCATGTTCAAACAAGTATTTTCCGCTACATGTATTTAACTTATTTTAATTCCGCTGCCTTACAATATTATTTCCGCTGCAAACTATTTTGTTATGTGTATGTGTCAAACATGGGATTTGTAAACGCATACAGAGGTGTTCTATATGACCTTGAGCCGTGATTCTGGCCACGTCACACCCACGTGGACTGACACCACGTGTGAGAATTTGGGGGTGTGACACGCTCACGGACAGTTTCTCAGGTTATAGGTAATGATATTTGCAAACGTATGAATTTATATTAAATATTTGTTCTAATAATAATGTATGTTTTTGCTTTTGAGTTTATAGGTGCAAAAAAAGTTCGTGGAGGACTTTTTAAAGGTGCTAAATATATAAAAAAAAACTAATGTGAGGGTAGTTGTGAATCAAGAGAGTCTTGGTTCAAAGGGTTGATGAGAGGCATGATCTTCGTGGCTCTAGTTATGCATCTGGTGGACAACGTATTAACTATCCACATACCGAGGTAATATTATATGTTTGCAAATTAAAAGGTCATTTATACATATGGATACACATATTATACTATTAAAAATGTTATATAATTTTGCAGAAAATAACATCATGTAACTTTTTATTTCCATTTCAACCGAGTTTGAAACTGGTGGTGGCAAGAAGACAAGCATGGCCTTCTTCGGATTGAATTTTACATGGAAATTTAATCAATGAAGACACGAACTGATGAGATAATGAATGTTGGAGATATGCTTCATTAGTTTATTCAATGGCCGAGAGAGGCATTAAAGGTATATCTTTTTAAATATTGTTTATTTTGTCATCTATAATATTTATTTTATTATTTTTTTTGTACACTTGAAGCCTATGAACAATAAGGCGTTGAGTACTAATTAATTAAGTCAAAGGGGTGCCACGAGAAATGTATCGAGTCCCTCTTCTAGTCATAGAGTTTACTCGCCGCAAATAGACAATCGTGATAACACAAGTTCATCTTATAGGCCATTAGAAGTATTTTGTATTAAGTAAGTTGATTTTCTTTTTTATATATTTTAACATCTTACTTTGTTTTATAGGATGAGGATTTCGATTCAATTGCATCAGAAGCACCACCACAACATGGACTTGGGTCAATGGGTTTTATGAACATGGTAATATATATATATATATATATATCTAACAATACACAAACACATATACACATATATTATATATTTGTTATTTAAGAACTTGTCTATTATTTATTTGTTAGTTAATACAAATAGAACAGATCGAACCGAAAAATCTATCTCTACTAGCTGAACCAAAATTCATTGATCCTGAGATCAATATTTCTTTAGAAAATATAAAAAGTGACCACTTTTAATCCGAAGTATGATTGAAGTTCTATCAACTTACGTCGGTGATGAATATGCAATTACATATTCTTCAACCAACGGTATGTTTGCCCAAACATATGTTCAAGGTTTGTCATATGGGGAGTTGTTACATCTATTTTGCAACGAGTGGCTTGATATCAGAGTTGTTCATTTGTTTGCAATGTAAGTTGTTTTTGTTATTGTTTTATATTATACAATAACTTCTTTGGGTACGATTAAATTCTCTAACTTTATTAATAATTATCTATTCTTAATTTAAGGCATATGTATGAGTTACCAAACTCTATATGTAGAGATGTATTGGTTTCATAATGACAACATTTTTAGTTGCTCCAAATATAGCAAGGTAATTTATAGTTTTGCAACATATATAGATATACACACACATACATATTCTAATTATTTTTTTATTTTATTTTTTGTAGTGGACATTGGTTGCTATTCATCATTTATCCTTTAAAGCAACAATGATATATTATAGATTCAATAAACAAAGAAAAGAGCCAAAAAAATTATGCCTTTTCATTTATAGTTGAAGAAGCTAAGGTACGTTTAATTTTCTTGCTTTTTATTAAATTATTTTTTCGTATTTAAAATAAATAGTTGTTAATGTAATGTAATGTAAACAACAAAGACACACTTGGGAATGTGGCTTTTGTGTTATAAAACATATGCATGAATTTGTTAACATTTATCAACATAATTGTCACACCCCGAGCCGGTGGGACGGATCGACTTCCCCGCCGGGCGGAAGGTTCTAGGGGCGCGATATCGTGAGTGATAATCTTGATGATCAGATTGTTTACATAGCATCAATGTTAAGAATAACTAAAGCACACTAAAGCATTAAACTAGGATTACAAAGTTAAATTACAATATCAATGTTCAGTAATTTAACCCGGTAAACCTATCAAAAAAAAATCAAATGTTTTCTATCTTGTAACTGTACAAGACATTCAAAAGTGATTCGTATTAATAACAAAAGATGTGCTTCCAAAAGTCAACTAGGTCCTCTATCTGGGCAGCCTAGTATGCAATCCAAATCCTTAGCTTAAACATATTCATCATCTGAGAAAGAATGTAAGAAAGCAAAGTCAACACAATGGTTGGTGAGTTCATATAGTTTATAAGTTTAAAATAGCTTTAACAAACCTCTTTCGGTAAAACCTTAATCTTATTAACTCCACATGTAATATCCAAATCGGTATGCTTATATATAGGGCATACCCCTGAGTCGAGCCTACAACTCGCCCAGACGCCGTCCCACTACATACTAACCCGCGTATGACACTGTTGTTAATAATAATTAAGCATTTTACCTACCATTCAACCCAGTCTTCATCATAGCTTTAGTTTAATGTTTCAAAGTTCACAAGTTTATAGCCTTCATGTGTATTAGCTTTAATGTAAGTTTAACAAGCATCATAGTTTCACACATCATAGTTTAGCTTTCACTAATCTCATGCGTGGGTACAAGCCCTGCTTTAGCAGTCGTTTAGCAATCACGTAGCCCACGGCTAGATACAAGCTCTGCTCTAGCAGAAGTTTAGCCATTACGTATCTCATGAATTAGTTAAGCTTAGTATCCGAATAGTCTAGCAATTACGTGTCTCCTATACAAGATACAAGCCTTGCTCTAGCAGTCGTTTGGCAATCACGTATCCCATACATAGACACAAGTTGTGCATACACAAGTAGTTTAGCGTTTACATATCTCATATAAGCAGACACAGGCCCTGCTTTAGCAGTCGTTTAGCAATCACGTGTCTCTTATATAGATAACAGCTTAGCATCGTCATAGTTAGCTTTCACGTATCTAAATGCGTGGGTACAAGCTCTGCTCTAGCAGTCGTTTAGCAATCACGTAGCCCATGATTAGATACCAGCTTAGCATTTCGCACACAATCATAGCTTCAAGCATATAGTTTCCAACATTAGCATGTAGTTTGAACATAGAGTTTGTAGCATAAGCATCAAGCATCTAGTTTAAGCTTCAAGTCTTTAGCATTAGCAACAAGCATATAGTTTAAGCATTTAGTTTGTAGCATAAGCATCAAGCATCTAGTTTAAGCTTTAAGTCTTTAGCATTAGCAACAAGCATATAGTTTAAGCATCAAGTCTGTAGCATAAGTATCAAATATATAGCTTCAAGCTTCAAGTTTGTAGCATAAGCATCATAAGTATGTGTAAAAGCATTTAATAAAACATTTCAATAATTTCTTAAAATGTATAACATGCTCCTCAGTCCCGAAGTAAAACAAATAAGTTTGAAAAGGGACAGATGAACTCACCTTGTGATTGAAGTGGTTGACTAAGTAAAACAAAAAAAATGCACGCACTCGTTGTTTGTATTCGTTGTTGTGATCAAGATCCCGTATTGATTTTACATGGTTTGCAAATTATGAGTATAAGTTATAATCGATGTGTATGTGTGTAAGTGTTAGCCCTAAAGTTGGCTAACACTTGTGAGTCCCGGTCATTGTTCGGCCCCGTTTATGTGTTGTTATAATTTCCAACTTAAGACTTAGTTTTAAATGCTTCCTTGTATTTAACTTCTTTCTCGAAATTCCAACCATACCATGTTATACAAATGGCTTGCATTGATAAAACGTTTGTAAATAATTTGCTATCAATGCTTTACATGTTAGATCTTGTAGTTTAAGTTCATGTGTCTATCCCAAGTTAACCATGTTGTGGGCTGAATCAATTTTAAGTGGGCTGATCTAATAAGGTTGTTGGGCCAAGTACAATCACTATGGGCCGAATAGTGGCCATGGGCCAAGCTATTGGGCCGAGTAGTATGTGGGTCAATTCACTTGGGTCAAAACAGCCTACTGGGCCGGATGTCATACGATGGTTGGGCCTTGATGTTTAGTCATGATCCACAAGAAAGCCCCGCATCATATCCAGCGAACCCTAGTGTGACAGTTGCATACGAGAATTTACGTCATCAATGATTTGAGCACATTTGATCGTTATAGAAATCCATGTTGAATTAATAATTGTAATTATTACAGGTTGATAGTAGGTGAGAAATTATGAACGTGGGCGAAAACCGTGTTCAAAACGGAGTCCTGGATTGTCCGGAATTGAAAAACGAAGAAAAATCACTAAGTGTTGGTCGATTGGACTCATCGCGGTACGCGGAGGTGGGCTTGGAAGTTCTCCGCGGTACGCGATGCACGAAAGAAATCTGAGATCTCCGGATTTCTTCGCGGTACGCGAAGCCTTTTTGGGCTTCAGGTCGCGGTACGCGACGTATGTGGCGGTGCAGAAATCTGATCTACTTCATCAGATTTCATGCAAGAAGAAATTATTTCTTCTTCTTGCTTCTATTTCGCAAACCAGACGACCAGCACACTTAAATCATCATCTAAATTCATCTTTCAAGCCTTTTGAAGCTAAGGATCGCACCAGGGATCATCATAACAAGTTCTGATCGTTATTTTGAAGTCAGAAATCCGTCTGATTAGGTAATGATCCGTTTAAACCTTCTAGTTTGATTTTGATTGATTAAGTCTTGATTTTGAACGTAATGAGATAGTTAGGATTGTTGATTATTGCCTAGATGATGGCTAGGATTGATTATAAAAGAAGAACACGAAGTTCTAACGGTAAAATCCTTGTTTTGATCTGTTGTGATGCCCGGTTTGCATGAAATCATACCTATGATTATAATGGTTTAAACCATTTGATTATGACAATGTAGGTGATTAGTTTGATTAATCTTTGAAATGCAAAGGTTAAATCCAAGTGTTTCAAACTAATCATAATCATTAACATACTCATTGGAATGATTATCTGATGTTTGTGATAACAGTCAGATTAGTATGTTAAATCTGGTTATTTCACTTATTCTAATGCTACATTGTGATATTTCATGATATTTGGGTAATCAATAACAAGGATTGATCATTCCTAAGCCATTAAATTATCTAGAAACTGTTACAGTATCATAATCAACAACATTAGCTATCTGGTTAATCAGGGATTATTCTGATTAATCAAGAGTGTCATCAACTTTGAATTAGGAATCTAATGCAATGTAGGTTCCTACATTATCATACATTGTATGATATAATCTTAAATTAATTAAATACATAATTAATATCGAGTTGATGATTTAGTAAGCAATGTCTTTGACATTGAACGTTCAGGAAGATTTAATCAACAAACTAGAACAGAAATAACTCATTGAATATTAATAAATGCAGAATCATCTCTGTACTATCAGTTTGGTGATACTCTGCTACACCTATACTATCAGGTGAGTTTCGTACAGCCCCTTTTCTTTATTGTTTTACAAACATCGGGGTAACTCTGCAAATTATTTTCTGAACATATGATATGCATCACTGATATCTGTGTGATTTCATGTGACTTTTTGTGTGATTTCATGGGATTTTGCCGTTAGTAACAACTATCACAGTATCAAAAGTCCTCATTCGTGAACTGTATCTAGTGAACCCATGTGCGGCCGAACAGGAACCATTGATAGTACTATTGGCTGACAACCCATTTGCTGGGAGGATTGCATCTCCCCTGGTGTGAATGTTTGGTACCTGTTTCCATAACAACTTCTTAATGTTAGTGATAGACATTAAGATAATGAGGCAATAAGATATTTACCGACGGGTAGTATCTTCGTGAACAAACAACTGTCCGAAAGGAACTAGATACGGGTCCCATGGTTATCTAGAACCGAACATTTTGTGAACAATACTTATCATATCATATTGTTTTAACTGAACTGTCGAACTCACCAGCTTTGTGCTGACGTTTTAAACTCAACAATTTTGCAGGACAACGGTGAAGACACAGTGAGGATGCACATCACATAGTTGAACACTAATGTACCATATTGTGTAATAAATTAAGTTGTTATATTGCTGTAGTGACGAAACCTTTGTATTATATTTATTTTGAGTAAATATGTGTGCTGTGATATCGGTTCAAGTAAGTCACCCCTCACCTCGGAGACATCACCACTATGCTTCCGCAACCGGTTCAGTGACGTCAGGCTGTACGTGAGGTGACGAGGGTGGGGGTGTGACAGGGTGGTATCAGAGCCACAGGTTATAGAATTTAGGTGGACTTAGAGACCTAGACTATAACCATAGGCTCGAATAGTGACACAGAGAGCACCGACACACAAATAACGAACAAAACTTGTTTTGAATTAAGTTAGGATAATCAGGTGGTGCGGATCTCAGTTATGAGTGGCCAGCATAACTGAAATTCGTAACACGTGTGCATTCTAGTTTGATTTAATTCAAGCAGAACACTAATAACAGTGAACGAATAGTTGTGTTGAGATTGGAAGATATGTCATATCATGATTATGTTGAATACTATTATTCAATATTCACTTCATGACATTGATCTATAAATTTTGTCTATATACCAAAGAAAAACCACACGAACGCTACATATATAGACATATTCCATATGTGACTCTGGATGATACGCCGAGTCTCAGCACAAGTTCTGACTCAGATCCGTTAGAAGCATCTTCTGCAGCACCCTTGGTGGTACCTCAGATTTTACACCCGCCACCACATCCACAGATATCTGATAAAGATACCTATGCGGGAAAATTGGCTAGAAGCCCATCACCTCAGAGAGTCCAGATTTATGCAAGAATTATAGAGGAGAGAATGAGGCAGATTATGGGATATATAGTGATTTCAATGCTCATCTCTGAATACCTAGTGTGGTATCATCTCTGAATACTTATTGAGGTATATCTCGAATAAATTATGAGTGAACTATACCCAGAACTATAAGAACATTTGTTGGAGAACTTATCTAATAACTGTATGACAGCATAAAATACCTGGTGAGGTATTCTGTTCTCGTAAAATACCTAGTGAGGTATTCTGTTATCGTAAAATACCTAGTGAGGTATTCTATCATCATAAAATACCTGGTGAGGTATTCTGTTCTCATAAAATACCTGGTGAGGTATTCTATCATCGTAAAATACCTAGTGAGGTATTCTGTCATCATAAAATACCTGGTGAGGTATTCTATCATCATAAAATACCTAGTGAGGTATTCTGTTTTCGTAAAATACCTAGTGAGGTATTATGTCATCATAAAATACCTGGTGAGGTATTCTGTTCTCATAAAATACCTAGTGAGGTATTCTGTTTTCGTAAAATACCTAGTGAGGTATTATGTCATCATAAAATACCTGGTGAGGTATTCTGTTCTCATAAAATACCTAGTGAGGTATTCTGTTTTCGTAAAATACCTAGTGAGGTATTATGTCATCATAAAATACCTGGTGAGATATTCTGTTCTCGTAAAATACCAAGTGAGGTATTCTGTCCTCGTAAAATAGCTTGTGTGCTATCTCGTAAAATAGCCTGTGTGCTATCTCTTAAATAGCTTGTGTGCTATCTCGTAAAATAGCCTGTGTGCTATCTCTTAAATAGCCTGGTGCTATTTCGTAAAATACCTGTGTGGTATACTCTCGTAAAATACCTAGTGTGGTATGCTCACGTAAAAATACCTTGTGTGGTATTACATATATGGGCTGTGTGACAAACATATCAAAGTCCTGTGTGGCATCATAACAATTGTCTGTGTGACAGATATATCAAAGTCCTGTGTGGCAACATTTCAAAGTCCTGTGTGGCAAACATTTCAATTGTCTGTGTGACAAACATATCAAAGTCCTGTGTGGCAACATATCAAAGTCCTGTGTGGCAAACATTTCAATTGTCTGTGTGACAAACATATCAAAGTCCTGTGTGGCAACATATCAAAGTCCTGTGTGGCAACATTTCAATTGTCTGTGTGACAACATAACAAAGTCCTGTGTGGCAACATAACAAAGTCCTGTGTGGCAACATTTCAATTGTCTGTGTGACAACATAACAAAGTCCTGTGTGGCAACATAACAAAGTCCTGTGTGGCAACATAACAAAGTCCTGTGTGGCAACAAAACAAAGTCCTGTGTGGCAACGTTTCAAAGTCCTAAGTGATCTTATATCAGAAACATGTAAATATTAACGTATTGATGTCACAATGTTGTGAGCTGTGTAATATTTTGGACATGTTTTTGAATTATTAGGACTAAGTATAACTACCAACATTTGTATGATCACTGTGTATTGATCATCTATCTGGACTGTGTCAGGTAGTTATACTGTATTTACAATAATCACATTTTCAACTTCATAAAGTTTCAGTATAACTGAATATGGTTGAGTTTATGTGATCAAATGGGTTATATATTTAATGTTCTTGACTGATCTGAGTTGTCTGCATGTGAGCAGAAAAATGGCTCCGAAACGAGGTCGACCGACCAAGAGATCTATGAAGAACATTACTAACCCTGAGCCGAATCAAGTTCCAGCAGTAAATACTGAATCAAATCCAGATCCGCAAGTTAATCTGGAAACAAGTACTGGTCCACCTGTGAACCCGGGAGCAAACCCTGTTCCACCTGCTGGTGCAGGCGGATCTGAATCAAACGAAGCAATGATAGCACGGATTGTGCGTGAACAGCTATCGGCTTGTGGTGTTTTGATACCACATCAACCTCATATCGCTTCGGGTTCTGGTGGGGATCATACTCACACAGAACACAATGTTACTGGTGGTCATGCCGAAACTCATCATACCACTGGTACAACTACAACTGTTCCTGATCCACCACGACAGGGATGCACTTATAAGTATTTCGCTTCCTGTAACCCTCCTACTTTCACTGGTAAAGAGGGAGCGGCCGGATTGCTAAGGTGGATCGAGGAAATGGAAACGAAACTGAAAATCAGCCAGTGTCTAGAGGAGCATAAAGTGTCTTATGCTGCCTGTTCTTTTAAAGAATCAGCTTTAACCTGGTGGAATACCCAGGCAAAAACGTTGGGCTCAGCTACAGTCGACTCAATGGGCTGGAATGAGTTTAAAACTCTGATTAGATCAGAGTACTGCCCACTCACCGAAATACAAAAGCTCCAGGAGGAATTCTGGAATCACTCGATGATTGGAGCTGACTGTTTAGCGTATACTCATCGTTTTCATGAACTCACATGTTTACTTCCCGATATGTTTCCTACTGAAGCTGCATTAATCGAGAAGTATATTAAGGGTTTGATTCCCCAGATTCGGGGAATGGTAACTGCAGCAGAACCCACAACCCTCAAACGTGCAATTCTGTTGACCACTAAGCTTACCGATGAGGCGGTAAGGAGTGGTATGTTGGTAACAAAAACTCAGACGGCCGTGGGCCGTAGTGATGTCGGTACCTCAACTGTTTCTAAAGGTACCAAACGAAAGTGGTTTGGCAAATCTAAGGCGAGGGCTCTGGCTGAGATCAACCAGAGCAAACAAACTGTGAAAAACTATGGTGTTGTTACTCCTGAGAGGAGAAACTATGTTGGGCAGGCACCTAAATGTACTCGGTGTTCATTTCATCATACTGGACAGTGTCCTACTTGTGCCAACTGTAATAGAGTTGGGCACTACACCAAGTATTGCAACTTACCTGCTCGTCAATCAAATCAAGCACCACAACAAACCACTCAAACAAACAGGTCGTGTTACAAGTGTGGGAGTCCCGACCACTTGATAAGAAATTGTCCAAACAATAACAACACCAATCCGGGGAATGAGGCTAGAGGGAGAGCTTTCCAGATTGGTGCTACCGAGGCGAGACACGATGCTAACATTGTTACTGGTACGTTCTTACTTAATAACCTATATGCATCAGTTCTCTTTGATACGGGGGCAGATAAGAGTTTTATCTCTCCTGAATTTGCATTATTACTTTCATTGCCTGCAGTAGAACTAGAAACTCCCTACGTTATTGAACTTGCTAATGGCAAGTTAATCAAAACTAATAGTGTCATTCAAGGATGTTCCTTGAATCTGAATGATCATCTTTTCGATATTAATTTACTTCCTATTGAGCTTGGGAGTTTTGATGTTGTGGTCGGTATGGACTGGCTGTCTGATAACCAAGCTGAAGTGATATGTCAGAATAAGGTGATTCGTATTCCTTTACCTGACGGTAACACACTGTTAGTTCAAGGTGAACAAGCTGGTAGAAAACTGGGTATCATTTCTTGTATGCAAACGCAGAAATGCTTACGGAAAGGGTGTCCGGCCTTTTTAGCATATGTGATCAATAACAGCTCTTCACAAAAACGTATCAAAGATATTCCAGTAGTCAAGGATTTTCCTGAAGTCTTTCCTGATGATATATCAGGATTACCCCCAGTGAGGCAAGTTGAATTTCGAATTGATCTAATTCCAGGTGCAGCACCTGTGGCTAAAGCTCCTTATCGTTTAGCACCCTCAGAGATGCAAGAGCTTTCAGGTCAACTGCAGGAACTGTTAGACAAGGGTTTTATTAGACCAAGTTTCTCACCCTGGGGAGCACCAGTCCTTTTTGTGAAAAAGAAGGATGGATCATTCAGGATGTGTATTGACTACCGGGAGCTCAATAAATTAACAATCAAAAATCGTTATCCATTGCCACGTATAGATGATCTGTTTGATCAACTTCAAGGCGCTACTTACTTTTCAAAAATTGATTTGAGATCCGGATATCATCAGTTACGAGTGTATGAAGATGATGTTTCTAAAACTGCATTTAGAACTCGATACGGGCATTATGAATTTCTAGTAATGCCGTTTGGATTAACAAATGCACCTGCAGTTTTCATGGATCTGATGAATCGGGTATGTAGGCCTTATTTGGATAAGTTTGTGATTGTATTTATTGATGACATTCTCATTTATTCTCGAAGCCAACAAGAACATGCTCAACACTTGAAATTAATTCTAGAACTTTTGGCACGTGAAAAATTATATGCCAAATTCTCCAAGTGTGAGTTCTGGTTACGAGAAGTTCAATTTCTTGGTCATGTAGTAAATCAAAACGGTATTCAAGTGGATCCCAGTAAGATTCAGGCGGTGAAACAGTGGGAGACACCACGAACCCCGACTGAAATACGTCAATTCTTGGGGTTGGCAGGTTATTATCGTCGGTTTATTAAGAACTTTTCAAAGATAGCCTTGCCACTGACTACATTAACACAGAAAAATCAACCGTTTGTATGGAATTCTCAACAGGAGGAGGCGTTCCAACTGTTGAAACACAAACTCTGCAACGCACCTATCTTGGCACTACCGGAAGGTATTGATAACTTCACAGTGTATTGTGATGCTTCTTGTCAAGGTCTTGGATGTGTTTTAATGCAGAACGACAAAGTAATTGCTTACGCTTCTCGACAACTGAAAGTACATGAGAAGAACTATACCACTCATGATCTAGAACTTGGTGCGGTAGTGTTTGCACTCAAATTTGGAGACACTATTTATACGGAACTAGGTGTATTATATACACTGATCACAAAAGTCTCCAACACATTCTAGATCAGAAAATGTTGAACATGCGACAGAGGCGATGGGTTGAACTGTTGAACGATTACGACTGTGAGATTCGTTATCACCCAGGCAAAGCAAATGTTGTAGCTGATGCTTTAAGTCGCAAAGAACGAGTCAAGCCTTTACGTATGAAAGCAGTAGGTATGACTATTCAAACCAGTCTAATTCCTCAAATCAAAGACGCTCAGCAACAAGCTTTACAAGCAACGAACTATTCTGCTGAAGGACTGAGAGGATTAGATAAGAAACTCAATACTAAGGCTGATGGACTGTTGTATTTCAAAGACCGAATGTGGGTTCCTCTATTCGGTAACTCTCGAACTATTATCTTGGATGAGGCGCATAAATCCAGGTATTCTATTCATCCAGGTGCTGATAAAATGTATAAAGATATTAAAGATTTTTACTGGTGGCCTGGAATGAAGAAACACATAGCAGAATACGTGGGTCGATGCTTAACTTGTTTAAAGGTTAAGGCAGAACATCAACGTCCTTCTGGGTTATTGCAACAACCGGAGATTCCCATGTGGAAATGGGATCAGATCTCTATGGATTTTATCACTAAACTACCCAGAACATCGCATAATCATGACTCTATATGGGTTATCGTTGATCGCCTTACTAAATCTGCGCATTTCTTACCCATCCGAGAAGATTATTCTATGGATAGACTCGCTAAACTTTATGTTAATGAGATTGTATCTCGACATGGAGTACCGATCTCTATCATTTCTGACAGAGATAGTCGATTTATGTCACGATTTTGGCAAACTCTTCAGAATGCTTTGGGCACTCAAATCAATATGAGCACTGCTTATCATCCTCAAACAGACGGGCAGACTGAACGAACAAATCAAACTTTTGAGGATATGCTTAGAAGTTGTGTGATTGATTTTGGAGGTAGCTGGGATATTCATCTTCCACTTGTTGAATTCTCATATAATAACAGCTACCATACCAGTATTCAATGCGCTCCATTCGAAGCACTTTATGGACGCAAATGTAGATCACCTATCTGTTGGTCAGAAGTAGGTGAAAATCAAATCATTGGCCCAGAATTCATTCAGGAAACAACTGATAAGATCGCATTGATTCAAGAACGAATTAAAGCTGCTCGCGATCGACAAAAGAGTTATGCTGACAATCGCCGTAGACCACTCGAATTCCAAGTAGGTGATCGAGTAATGTTGAAAGTGTCACCTTGGAAAGGCATTTTCAGATTTGGGAAAAGAGGTAAACTTTCACCAAGATTTGTAGGACCATTCAAAATTCTTGAACGAATTGGGTCAGTAGCCTACAGACTTGAATTACCTCCTGAACTCGGTAACATTCACGATGTCTTTCATGTATCCAATCTGAAAAAGTGTTTAATTGATGAATCATTGATCGTACCTCTAGAAGAGATTCATATTGATGAAAAACTTCAGTTCAGTGAAGAACCAGTAGAGGTAATGGATCGAGAAATGAAAGTGTTGAAACGTGGTCGTATACCAATCGTTAAAGTACGATGGAACTCGCAACGTGGACCTGAGTATACGTGGGAACGTGAAGATCAAATGAAGTTAAAATATCCACATCTATTCTCATAAACGATTGTCATAATGTAAGTCTTCACTAAATTTCGGGACGAAATTTCTCTAACAGGAGGAGACTGTGACAGTTGCATACGAGAATTTACGTCATCAATGATTTGAGCACATTTGATCGTTATAGAAATCCATGTTGATTTAATAATTGTAATTATTACAGGTTGATAGTAGGTGAGAAATTATGAACGTGGGCGAAAACCGTGTTCAAAACGGAGTCCTGGATTGTCCGGAATTGAAAAACGAAGAAAAATCACTAAGTGTTGGTCGATTGGACTCATCGCGGTACGCGGAGGTGGGCTTGGAAGTTCTCCGCGGTACGCGATGCACGAAAGAAATCTGAGATCTCCGGATTTCTTCGCGGTACGCGAAGCCTTTTTGGGCTTCAGGTCGCGGTACGCGACGGATGTGGCGGTGCAGAAATCTGATCTACTTCATCAGATTTCATGCAAGAAGAAATTATTTCTTCTTCTTGCTTCTATTTCGCAAACCAGACGACCAGCACACTTAAATCATCATCTAAATTCATCTTTCAAGCCTTTTGAAGCTAAGGATCGCACCAGGGATCATCATAACAAGTTCTGATCGTTATTTTGAAGTCAGAAATCCGTCTGATTAGGTAATGATCCGTTTAAACCTTCTAGTTTGATTTTGATTGATTAAGTCTTGATTTTGAACGTAATGAGATAGTTAGGATTGTTGATTATTGCCTAGATGATGGCTAGGATTGATTATAAAAGAAGAACACGAAGTTCTAACGGTTAAATCCTTGTTTTGATCTGTTGTGATGCCCGGTTTGCATGAAATCATACCTATGATTATAATGGTTTAAACCATTTGATTATGACAATGTAGGTGATTAGTTTGATTAATCTTTGAAATGCAAAGGTTAAATCCAAGTGTTTCAAACTAATCATAATCATTAACATACTCATTGGAATGATTATCTGATGTTTGTGATAACAGTCAGATTAGTATGTTAAATCTGGTTATTTCACTTATTCTAATGCTACATTGTGATATTTCATGATATTTGGGTAATCAATAACAAGGATTGATCATTCCTAAGCCATTAAATTATCTAGAAACTGTTACAGTATCATAATCAACAACATTAGCTATCTGGTTAATCAGGGATTATTCTGATTAATCAAGAGTGTCATCAACTTTGAATTAGGAATCTAATGCAATGTAGGTTCCTACATTATCATACATTGTATGATATAATCTTAAATTAATTAAATACATAATTAATATCGAGTTGATGATTTAGTAAGCAATGTCTTTGACATTGAACGTTCAGGAAGATTTAATCAACAAACTAGAACAGAAATAACTCATTGAATATTAATAAATGCAGAATCATCTCTGTACTATCAGTTTGGTGATACTCTGCTACACCTATACTATCAGGTGAGTTTCGTACAGCCCCTTTTCTTTATTGTTTTACAAACATCGGGGTAACTCTGCAAATTATTTTCTGAACATATGATATGCATCACTGATATCTGTGTGATTTCATGTGACTTTTTGTGTGATTTCATGGGATTTTGCCGTTAGTAACAACTATCACAGTATCAAAAGTCCTCATTCGTGAACTGTATCTAGTGAACCCATGTGCGGCCGAACAGGAACCATTGATAGTACTATTGGCTGACAACCCATTTGCTGGGAGGATTGCATCTCCCCTGGTGTGAATGTTTGGTACCTGTTTCCATAACAACTTCTTAATGTTAGTGATAGACATTAAGATAATGAGGCAATAAGATATTTACCGACGGGTAGTATCTTCGTGAACAAACAACTGTCCGAAAGGAACTAGATACGGGTCCCATGGTTATCTAGAACCGAACATTTTGTGAACAATACTTATCATATCATATTGTTTTAACTGAACTGTCGAACTCACCAGCTTTGTGCTGACGTTTTAAACTCAACAATTTTGCAGGACAACGGTGAAGACACAGTGAGGATGCACATCACATAGTTGAACACTAATGTACCATATTGTGTAATAAATTAAGTTGTTATATTGCTGTAGTGACGAAACCTTTGTATTATATTTATTTTGAGTAAATATGTGTGCTGTGATATCGGTTCAAGTAAGTCACCCCTCACCTCGGAGACATCACCACTATGCTTCCGCAACCGGTTCAGTGACGTCAGGCTGTACGTGAGGTGACGAGGGGTGGGGGTGTGACACCTAGGGTTCATGGTGTTTCATGGTTCGGCAATGGTTCGTAGCTAGGTAGCTTCGGCTAGGGTTCGTCCCTACACATAGATTCGTTTGAGTTAGGAAGGTTCGGCCCATGGTTCATGATAATAGGGCCGTCCAGAATGATGATAGGTTCGTTCACTAGGGTTTAGCAACGCAGGTTCGTGACAATACATCCTAGTTCGGCCGTGTGGATTCACCTCTTAGGGTTCGTTGCTTCACAATGGTTCGCCCTTGAGAAAGGCTCGACTGGAAGGGTTCAGCAGTTGAGGTTCGTTGGTCATTAGGTTCGGCACTAGGGTAGGTTCGCTGAGAAGGAGGTTCGGCTAGGCTCAGCTGGTTTGCCAGTCATGGGTTCGCTCATCCATGCAAGGTTCGTCCATGAAGGAGGGTTCGTGATCATAGGGTTTGGGAGTGGCTCACGTAGGTTCGGCCACCCAGGGTTCGGCCACCCTCCACGTTCACGAACCTGTACCGGTTGCTATCATCATTCTCATCATGAGTCACCGGACCTGAGCTGTTTACACGATTTTGGTTGATGTCGAAGGGTTCCTGTGGCTGTAGAGGTTCGAATGGCATAGCCTAGAATCGGTTATGTGTGGGTGTGTGTCAAACAACCAGAAAACCCTATTTTTCAAAAACTTTGTGGCTTCTTACCTCGAAAATGGCTGGTCAAAACGCTAGATCGGTTGTACTTCTAGGTAGATGAGCTCGAGATCTTCACGTGGACACCAAGAACTCACGATTTTATTGAGAAATGACCAAGATCTTGAAGGTTGAAGATGGAAACTTAGAGAGAGAGAGAGAGAGGGAAAACGGTGGGAGTGTTTTTAGAGAGAGAGTGACATGAAAAATGAAATAAATGAGGTCATTTGATGTTTATATACCCCGTGGGTATTCGGGTTCGTTTCGGTTGCTCGGTTCTCGTTTTCGTTGTGTTTCCGGCACGTTATGCGCGTTTCTCGTAAATTAAATAAAAGAATTTATTTTAGAATGTTTAAAAAAAATGATTAATACTAATAATTATTTTAAATATCATTTTTCCTTAAATTTATTTACCGTAATTTATTATTTCATGCGTTTCGTTATTTCCTTTCGCGTACTTTACGTAATTTAATTAAAATAGTTTCTTTTTATATTATTTCTGATGAGTTTCAAAATTGTAAAACAGGAAATATTATATTTCCTTAAATTTATTATCGTTCGTTTCGTTTTCGTTTCGTCAGAACGCGTCGCCATCGCGCGTATTCGTTCGAATCGTCATTCGAACAAACACAACGATGGTTTGGCTTTCTGATTCTTGTTTTCTACTTTCCAGTCATCATTTCAGAACTTTAAACTTTTAGATTTATTCGTACAGATCGTCACCTATACGAATAATTCGTCGGTTTAGCATTCCGTAACAACAATCGTTATGGTTTCGTTCTATTTAACCGCATACGTTTGTACATAATAGCATCAAATCAAGCAACTGTGTGTCAGTTCTGTGTTGTCTGATGTGTTTCTGACTGTTAAACCCTAAGGTTTTAGTCAGATTTCAGACAATCGCATAATAGTTTAGTATTAAGCATTATGTGTCAATAGCATAGACATAGTTTCTCGTAATGTGTACCTGAATTACTGTGCAAGTTACTGTAGCAATCACTGTTCTGGCAATGCTTCCGGCACTGATGTTACAATAATTTTCCCGAAAATGTAAGTGTTTTTGTACATTTATATACTTTGTCTCATGGATTATATATATATGTATGTATTTTAAATCTAACTTGTCTGTTTATTTGTTTTTAGATCTGGAATGAAATGAAGTTTTTTACACAAAAAGACATAGATCAAATGATCCTATAGTTAGCACCTCAAGTTGTTGATAATTTGTTTTCCAATATGACATGACGTTTTATCTAGGTACGTAACTGTGTGTATGCATTTACTTGAAGGTACCATTATTTATTACTAGAAGTTGCAATTGTATTTATTTGATCGATTATACAGATGCTCAAAAATTTTTAGTTGTAACATCCGTGGATTTATATTTATACGCATTTGAGTATCCCAGTGGTACTATATTTGTGTGTTTGACATTGTCTGAGTTTGGGTTGCATTTGTTTGTATAATAGCCTGGAAGAATGTAATACGTTGGTATTTTGTTATAGGTTTGGACTATCATCTTGGTTGCATTTTGTTTGATATGAAATATATGGATGAATGAAATATATATTGCTGCAATTGTACATTTTGTTTGATTGTGTGACACCTCGCAAATTCCAGGTCAGCATTTATATTATTTTAATAATATGTGTATTATTATTTCATACGTGGCACTAGAATAATTAATATTTAGTGTGACACGTGGCACAACGGACCGAACGCACCGATAATTCGAGGAATTATCGCACAACACTCGCACGTGTCTTGAATGACGAACGTTGGTGAACGGATCAGACCACAGTACACTTTCACTTCACTTAGGTCCTAGGAGGCCTAAAGTAGTTGGAACAATGCTTACATATCGAGAAACGATGATCGTAATCGTTGGAAACTCGAAAATGGGCTCAAAACCATGAAATTGGGCCTATTGGGCTCTTAGTGGACTCATCGCGATACGCGATGGACCTCAAGAAACTCTATTGCGATACGCGACGAGTTTCGGGAAATTTAAATCCCGAAATCCGTCGCGCTACGCGACGAATCTTTTTACCTCTCCCCGTGGTACGCAACGAGCCCAGCACGCAAAAATCTTTATAAAACCAAGACACCATCATTTTTAGCCACCCTATACCACCATTACCGAGCTCTGGTCGACATAATCACCCACTATCATCGTCTTCAACCTCTGAAAACCCCATTTTCAGCCATTGTTAACCATTTTGAAGCTTGGAGCTTGTAGATTAAAGCTTGGTGGCTTCCTAAAGGCTTAACCATCAACACCACCTTCTTGTTCTCAACGAGACCAACAAACCAGGAGCTCCAGAGGCTGTTCCCACCTTCATCTCAGGATCTTTGAAGCTCTAGAAGGTAGTAACACTTCCCTAGTAGCTTAAAAACACCCACAATCTCGCATGCAATGAGTAAAAATCACATGTAAGCACCTTGGATGCACCCACACGAATTTGGTTTCTGGGTTTGTTCATTTAGATGGATATCTTGATGATCTAGAGTGTTATAATAGTGATTTGTGATGATCCATGAAGTGGTGTATGGTTTTGATGCTTAATTGGTATATAAGGTGATGAGATCTCGACATGCATGCATGATCTATGTCTATTTGTATGATTATGAGTATTTCAATATGTTTATGAATGATATAAAAGATGATTCCATGATTAGATTATGTTGAAATGGTCAAAAATGGTTTATTTATGATTGTTTCCATTTTTAGTAACTTTCTAGTTACAAGATGATGATTTGGAGTTAGGGATGAGCATGCATGTATATAGATTTGTAGTTTGAATGATATTATGATGATTAGAAGTTTAGGTATGGGATTTGGATAATGAATATGGTCATTTTAGCAAAATTACTATTTATAGTAACTTTAATATTGCTAAATATGTGTTTTTGATGAAATGATCACATTTGTATGCTTAGATCTATAAGTTATGCTTGAAAATGATGTTTATAAGTTAATATGATGATTATTGATGCATTGAGATTATTGGAATCATTATCAATGTGATTTTTATGATTATTACTATAAATAGTAACTTTATGTTTGCAAATTTGGGAATAGGAACATGCTAGACATAACAGTTATGATTAAGTAGCTATTTAGGACTAAAATAATAATGTAGGATGATATTGGTTGTTAAATTTGATGAAGTATGCTCATTTGTGCAAACTTTCTAATTTTAGTAACTTTTACGCACAAGATGTGCTAAACCGACTATGTGTAACTATGTGATATGTGATAACATGCTCACTTAGGATAAATATGCATGTTAGAATAATCGGATTATGATTTATTACATGACTTTCCTAAATTAGAAACTTTCCTGAAATAGAAACTTACTATAACTAGTAAGTTTCCTCACGAAAGTGACGTTGGTATCCGCACACATCACACGACACTAAACCGCACGTTACACGAACACTTGATTCAAAACCGTCACCAACGGGTCGTTAGGTCAAACACGGTCAACTCGACCCACATAACAACTTGGATGTTGTTAAACACGAACACGGTCCTGTGAGGCCCACATGTATGCAAACACAAACTTATGGTACCTATGTGATATAGGTAACCACTAGCCGGCGAGCTATACCGTTCTCGTGAAGAACGCACACTACTTAACTCAGGTGAGTTTACAGCCCCACTTTTACTCTTTAACTGTTTTGCTAAACTATTGGGGTGAGAATACTATGCAACTGTTTTAGATATATGACTGGTATGTTGTGAAACTATTTTCGAGTGTAACTTTTATCGCATAAAGCCCTCACTTATCCTTACCGTCAATTGTATGACAAACGAGTCGTTATTAAGTAGTACTACTGGTTTGACTAGCCCCACTCGGCATCAACGTTGACTGGAGGTCATAACGAGTGTAATATCGATGTAGATGTCGGGGTTCAGCGATGACCCGCGGAGGCAAACGGAAACAGTCGAGTTTCGGTAAGATGACATGACACACTCCACGGATCGTAGATCCACAACTAAACTTAACATACCCAGTATATGCCTGTTTACTTTTCAGTCTGTCTAAACCTGTGAACTCACCAACTTTTTAGTTGACACTTTTCGCATGTATTATCAGGTAACTAATGGAGCACACGCTAGGACGCACTCAAGGAAGCATTAAGGAGTCTGAATGGCATATAGACTCATGTCCTAGGCTTTGTGTGCATTTGTTTGATTTAAAAACAATTTAATCTTTGTAGTGTCTTAAACAATTTACATTCTGCTGTGAAATCTTAACTTTTCCGCTGCAACTTATTTATATTATGGTATTTTATACATATTCCGCTGCGTATTTATGAAACTCATAGTATTTTGCAAAATTGTTTGAATGTGAACTCATATAGAGTCGTTCTATATGACCAATGAGCTGTGATCCTGGCCACGTCACACCCACGTGGACTGACGCCTCGAGTGGGAATTTGGGGGTGTGACAGATTGGCTGGAGACGAAATATCATATATATATATATATATATATATATATATATATATATAAAATCCATTTATGGCCTCTTTTTTGAGGCGGTTCATCAGCCCAATATTAGAAAAAAAAAACCGCCCCAAAAGCATTACAACCATGTCGCCCTAGACCTCCTCATAAATTATCTATCAAAACCGCCTCATATTAAATCAATTGACCGCCCTAATTAATAATCATTTTATCACATCTGTAACAATATTTGAGACGGTTTATGTTTTTGAGGCGGGTTGTGCAAACCGCCCTAAACAATGATCCATTTTTTGAAGGGGTCTCCTAACCGCCTCATAAATCGTATTCCACCACTCTAAATAATGTGAATTGTACTAGTGTTCCATTTTGTGAAAATATTAACATAGTAGAAGACTAGAAGTTGTTGATGAGATAGAGTATTGTTAAAGTTGCATAACCAATTAAATAATTAAGTGCAACTCAAGAGAAGTTAGTATGCACACTCGTGCATGCATGTGATCTATATTTGTATGATTATTTAATTTAGTTGATGTCATGCATGCATGGTATCTATTTTTTTATGATTATTTTAATTTAGTTACGTTTATTAGATGTTAGTGGGTAATTTATTTTTTATGTAATAGTTCAAAGTAGCAAGTCTAAACTATGATACATGATAGTTGTAAGAAGTCTGTTAGTTTTGTATTTTTTTTCCTTCTGTTTTCCATGTAATTCATTACATTTAGGGAGATATACCATCTATTTATTCTTAATAGCATCAAATACCCTACGTTACAGTCTAGCAGTATCTTGATGATATGATATGATTCAGGAACCAAAAGATTATGTTTTTGAATCCTACAAGCGGCTTTCTCAAAGTATTGAGTTTCATCCAGAACTAATGACCTTATACTGTATATGATCAAATGTTACTGCGGGTGGCACGATAATACTCAAGTGATTTGTCAGTAATCAAAAAATTATCCGGTCAAAAAAATCAAGTACATTCATTATTTTCCATTCATCAAGTGCAACATGAGAGCCAAGGTCAGGACTTATCCATGCACTAATCAATCATCATACCAAAGGCCTGGGTACAATTCTGAGATCATGTGTGCCGGGTATGGGTAATGTTTTCAAAACCGGACCAGATGTCGAACCGTGCATCTTACTGGTTACTAGTCGGATTGGTCGTACTAGTTGGATCATATTCAAGAATCAGATAACATAATAAATATATAAAAAATTCCAAAAAATTTATATAATTATACACACATTCAAACAAACACAATTAATTTATCTATTGTAATAAATCAAAGTTTTTAAGGACACATGGCGTGATTCTAGAGCACCTCAATCAGGATTTCCCGCCTCTCTCTCCTATTAAATACACATATTAAATAATAATATTAAACATTAAATATTATTTTTTACATTTTTAAACTAAGAAACAAATTTTTTAGTACATTAAAAATATATTAATATTAAAAAACACATTTTTAAAATCTAAATTATTATAAAATATACAATTTTTAATAATAGTATTTTAAAACAAAATGTTTGAAGAAACAAAATTTGAAAAAAAAATTGCGTGTAAAGAAATAATATAAATATCTTAAAACTTCAATCATTAAATTATACAAAATTTTAGTCATATTTTATATCAAAGATCTTCTGATATTGTCTAAATTTTCATATGATTATTTATTATAGTTTTTTCATTCAACACGTGTGATTCAGGGGGCGCTAACCTAGTGTTTAAATAAACATAATCATGTTAAAAAAATACAAGGTTTTAATTAAAAAAAACTTAAAATCTGGTCCGACCTGTGAACCGGTTTCGATCCGACCGATAACCCGGTTCAACCGGCCGGTTCCCTTAAGAGGGTCCACGGTACGAGTTACAGTTGCATTTATTTGACTAAACCCGGTGTGGCGGCGAGACGATATCATGTTAGCTCTATTCAGGTAATATTTTCACTCGGACTATCAAACACAGCTACAGTTGCAAATACGTTTATCAACTCCATGATTACAACTTGAATTCTTGTTTTCAGAATAGAACATGCTTTGAATTCCACCATCGCGTATCAGATTCCGAAATCATTGCCCTACTTTCAGGTTTAGCGTTCTATCGAATTCTTCTCATTGATTAGGTTAAATTGATGAATCATTGATCTTAATTTACTCACCAGCGAGCTTTTTGCATGTAATTAGTTTATAGTTACTGTTCCGATCTTAAATTCGATAGACTTTGGGTGTTTTTTGTATTAATTGACTTGCTAACAAGCATTTTGCATGTAATTAGTTTATAAATACTGTTTCCGATTCCAAAATCTGTTGATTATGGGTTTACATTAGAACAGAACTAGTAGATTAGTATGTAATTAGCTTACTTATCGATGATTATATGGAAACGATTAACTCTGCTGTTGTAATTAATGGCAGAAAGGATACTCGTGCTTTGGTAATAAAATGGATGGTGGAAAGAACATATATAGGCCGAAATTTAGGGCGGCTTCTGTGCAGGCTTGTTCATCAGAAGGTGAGGATTTGTGTTGATTTATGGGGTTTTTTGGATGTGTGATTTTAAAGTGATACTGTGGTTTTACATTAATGTCAATATATAAGTGTTTAGGGTTACTTCTTCCATGCTATTTCAAATTTGACTATATGACACCAAGTGATGAATTATGGGGAACTATAAATAAGTTTACAAAAATCAAATTGACTATTACAATTTTTAAGTCTGCAACAAACGCCTTGACTACACACTTAAAGTTCAAACACTCCCTGCACACCCTTTCTCCAGCATGTTTTGTATGACATTTTTGATTGGTTCTATGTGTGTGGTGATGATTTGCTTTACACCCACTGTGATTGCTATTTGTATCTTAGAATAATAAACATAGTCCTTAAGTGTGTTGTATGTAGGGCTGGAAACGAATTGAACATTCAATGAACAGTTTGTGAACCTTTCAACGAGAAGTTCACTTATGTTCGTTCGTTTGTTTAATAAATGAATGAATATAAACAAGAAATTCCGTCGTTTAGTTAAACTAATGAACATGAAAACAGGTCGGATTTGTTCATTTGGGTTTATGAACGTTCGGTAATTTGCTCTTTTATGTCTGTTTACATTCATCTGCCATGTTAATTCGTTAAGTATGTTTTATATTCTTAAAATTTTTTATTTTTAGTTTATTACCATAATATTTAAACGAGATTTAGTCATTTGGAATTTGTATCATGTTAAAAACATAGTAATTTGAAACTTAGATCTTTGATATATTAGTTTTGGGTAATTTCAATTACGATTATTATTTCTATCTTTTTTACAAGATAATTATACTTTTACTTATTATATCAATTGTTTAATTTTATATTTTAATCACGATTATTATTTCTATCTTTTTTATAAGATAATTATACTTTTACTTATTATATCAATTATTTAATTTTATATTTATGTAAAGATTGAAAATGTTGATTTTTATTTTTTAACTAACACATGTTCGTTTGCGTTCATGAGCAAATTCAAACGTTGATTTTTATTTTTTTAACTAACACATGTTCATTTGCGTTCATGAGCAAATTCAATTATTTAATAAATGAACATGAATAAAAATTTTCGTTCGGTTAGTGTTTGTGAACGGTTCGTGAACAAGTTAATTGTTGAACGAACGAACACGAACAAGGCCTTGTTTGTGTTTGTTCGGTTTTTTTAGAACCCTAGTTGTATGGCTGTTATTTGATGTGAAGTTGTAATGTTTACTGATAGATGTTGATGTCAAAAGTCACGTACAAGTCCATGATGGCAGTTCTAGTAGCAGTTTCAAAAGTCAAGATGGTTGGGGGGCAGCTAAGCGAAATGATAACAAGTTTTCGTCTTCTACAGACAAACATTCAATCTCTTTGCTGGTGAAGCTTATTTTGCTTTTCTTGTTTTCCCGTCTAGTTTGTTTGCTTTTGCTCTGCAAATAAATCTGAGAACATGGGAAATACATATCCCACTACATTTTCCTCTAAAGAATTAATCTTATAAGGTAAATGAAGTTTCCAAAATTAAGTTTCTTAGTAGTTTTTCTCCACACATATCGTGATAATCAAAATACAAGTATCTATTAATAATGTTTCATTACAATGGGGATATTTTGGATAAGACTAAACTACTGAAAGCTTGGTTACTTTTTTCCGTATTATCCGACTTTTCTCTTGCTCTCACCCTCTGGTTCTCATTCATTTATATATATTATACAGGTAGGGTCTTCCTTGTTTCGGTTCATCAAGGGAAAATGGTACACCTTTTTGGCATTTACGCTTATCATACTTTAGACTTCGTTCTAAGGAGTGGCATAGCCGACATTTTGCTTTTCAGCATGTCAAGCAAGACTTACCAACTGTAAAGCTCAAAAGATGATAAAATGCTAGAACCTCTTAGGTGTCAAAGATTACAATGATCACATTTTGAGTCATGTGAAGTAGCCCATAAGACATGATTACAGATCAATTTCTTGACTGTTTATTGAAAATTCATTACTTTTTTGCCACAATCCTCAGACAAGACAAGTTAGTTACATATGTATTCTCTTGCTTAAAATTTGGGAATTTTTGGGGCCTGGTTGCAATTACACATAGATATATAACTACACTTAGTCAGTTACATGTCAGCACTAAATTAAATACTTTTTTTATAACTCTTTACAGGGGTTCTATGCAGGCGAAAATTGAGGAAGAGACAGGTGCAAGACTAATATTTCCACAATCAAGAAATGAAGAATCATTAAGTATGTTTCTTTTTTTTTCTTTTCCATCTTTTCTCAAATTACGTGGATTGAGCTCTAATGGTTGTATTTTTGTGTGAAATATGGATTTGTCATTTTCTTCAGAAATATATCATTTGCAAACTATTTCCATCTCACTCTATAGAAAAATTATATTCTTGTATATATTTATGTGGTCATTGACCTTTTGCAACGTCTATAACATCAGTGGTCATGCATGATTCTGCAATGAATGCTTAACTAGTAAAACCTTACCTCCATGTTTGAACCTCTTCTCCAAGATCTTAGCTCCATGGATTGACATCTTATCAAAGAACCATATGCGAAACAAAAACGTTAGAGTGCTTGACAAGATTAAGTCTTTATGAAGAGGATACATATAACATATGTATTTAAAGAGCGTACTTGTATATAAAGAGAGGTAGAAGTAGAGAGTGAGATACCAGCCTTCTTTACCGCTAGGTTTCCATCCTTTATATGAAAGGCATTAGGTAAAAACTGATGTGCTTGGGCTTATACTATAACTGGGCTCATTATGTAATATTTTAGGTCTATAAGTGAGGTAGACTATCAAGTATTCACAACTATCGTATCAAACTATTCGAATAAACATTTGTTCTCATCTTTATCAACTTCATATTATAGTTTTTGTGTAACATGTAACGTGATATGAGAATTCATATTGATATTGTTGTGGCAATGAAAATGTTCATGAAATTTCATATGTTATGCGTCTAGCGTTGTGGCTATGGGCGTAGAAGTGTTAATAGAAAATGTTAGAATGAAAGGGATCTTTTTTGTTCAGAGGATAAGGTGTATCTATAGCCAAAAAAACTTTACTTTAGGGTTTATTAGAGAGAGTCCAATGTCCTGAAACAATAGTCAGACCTCTAACTTACCCGTTTGATGTATGTTGATTGTTTTGTATTTTTGTCATGTGAATCAACTGATGCTAATAAACCCTCGAGGCCCCAAATTGATGATGAACAAACCTAATGTATTATGTGGCTCCACATGGGCATTTTGTTTGTTTGTAGCAAGATTTATTTTGTGGTGATTTACATCTTTTTTTAAGCAAGTAATTAAGTGTGTTCTTTGTTTTATTTTTTAGGATTTGTTTTTTAGTTTAGTTTTTTCATCCAATAATTATAAATTTTTTGTTTTAATTATACTTTTTTTTTTTTTGGGTTTAAGATATGGTTCAAGTACATATGTAATATCAAGCACATGTGTAAAATACTAAAATATTTGTTTTTTTTTATCTTGGGTATAAGATGTAGTTCAAGTACACTGTACACATGTAATTTCAAGTACACGTGTAAAATTTTGTATAATGTACGTATGTGCAAAATTCTGTATAACTTTTTTTGTATAGATACTTGAGTATTTGGATGTGGTATGTGGGTTTATTTTTTAGTTTAGTGTTTGCATCCAACAACTATAAAGTTTATATTTTAATTTTAGTTTTTTTTGGAGGTTTAATATCTGGTTTAAATACTTGTGTAAAGTACACATGCGTAAATTGTCTGTATAATTTTTCTGCTTGAGTATTTCGATGTGGTTAACTGAATTTACACATGTAAAGTTTGGTTGGATATGTAACACATGTGTAAAGAGGTTGTATCTTCATGGATATATATATATATATATATATATATAGGGGAAGGCTCCTAAGAAAACTAGGCAAATTGAGAAAACTAAGAAAACCATGATCTAACCGTTAATTAGAGAAATCAATGGACAAGATGGATAATGGCATTATTATAATTACTATTTAATTTGAAATTATTGAAATAAATGCAGAAGGGTAGTATGGGTAACATTTGTGTGAGTAGTTTTAGAAATGTTTAATTTAATTATTGTGCATTAATGTGATGGTCTTAACAATTCTGGAAACTTCCTTAAAAAAAGAAAACTGAATCCCCATGGATTTTTAATATAAGTTTATACTGGTCATTGAATTGGCAGACATCGAACTTTT
Organism: Mikania micrantha; assembly: GCA_009363875.1. Lineage (NCBI taxonomy): Eukaryota > Viridiplantae > Streptophyta > Magnoliopsida > Asterales > Asteraceae > Mikania > Mikania micrantha. The sequence goes on along the minus strand of CM018691.1, from coordinate 32,859,221 downwards.
ATTTTAATTGAAATTAAAAACAAATCTTTTGTTATTTTACATAACCACATTGAAGATCTTTTGATTTGGATTCACAATTTTCGTATAAACGTAATCATAATTAGTGTAAAGACAATGGAACAACATTCATAAGCATTCTGAGAAAACTTCTTACATATATGTAATTAACCAAAAAAAATAAATGCAAATCTGATTACACATACGTAATCAATCAAATAAAACAAATGTGAAGTACATATCATCAGATTACATATATGTAATCAACCAATTTGAACAAATGTAAGCACAAATCATCTGATTACATACATGTAATCAACCAAAAAAAAGAACAAATGTAACACATATAATATGATTACATATACGTAATCAATCAAATAAAACAAATGTAAGCACGAATCATCTGATTACATATATGTTATCCAAATAGAACAAATGAAAGCACATATTTGATTACATATATGTAATCAACCTGCTCCCTCTATTACCTCATCTCTTTGTCCGTCGGAATCTAGGTTTTAATCTCTGTCTCCATGTCCGGAAAGACTGCGAACCTTACACCGGAGGCCCCGCTGGTGTTCAATTTGTGTGGCAAGTGATGCTTGTGACCAAGAACTCGATTGTGTTGGTGGAGCCATAGGAGATTCATACTTACCGACATGTGGGGGTATCATCGAATCTAGGAAGAAAAAAGGTAGAATATGGAAAGGGGAAGAAAGAAATGGCTGAGATGGGGTAGAAATTGGCTGCCTGGTAACATTTTGGGGTGACCCCGACGACGGCTTGTTGTGGAAGTCCGAACATCTTCGTCTTCCTTCTTCTTCTTCTTTCACTATATTCGTTTTTCGTCCTTCTAGGGTTTCTAATTCACCATATTTGTTTTTCATCTGTGTAATTCAATTGAAAGTAAGAGAGAGAAAGAGAGATTTAATAAAGAAAGAGAGATTTAAGGGATTATAATTAAAGCCAATATAATTACCTAAATTAATATGTGTAAGATTACTTAAATGCCCTAGTTTTCTTGGTTTTCTTAGAAGTGAGTGGTTTTCTCATGATCCCTCCCCTATATATATGCAGGGAAGTAGGGATGGAGGGATTTATTACAATAAGATTTGAAAAAAAAAAGTTAACCTTTTTACCTTTTTAATAAATATGGACCACAAGTTTCTTTTCAATATTTAACGTAGACAAGTTTATTGTAGAGCACACATTTTTTTCTCCCCAGATTTTTTAATGAATGACAAGGAATGCATTTACGGGTTTTCACTCTAAACAAAAGTTTTCAAACTACACACTCCCTATACATTTATATCCTTGCTGTGGAAAATTATTTACATGGCAGATTTTTTGCAGTCATTGAAGGCATTTCTCTTGATAGTGTGGCTAGAGCTTCAGAAAGAGTACAACTCCTAATTGATGAGGTTAGTTACCAGTTGTGGAATTTAACTCCTATTGTTTGAAAAACAAGAATATATGTTAACCTCATTGGTGTGTGAGCAAATTATTTTCTGTTTTTTCCATGTTAGAGCTGGCAATTTTAACTCGTTTACTTATAAATTGGTTGATTGAGTTATGTTTATCTCAAACGAGTAAATGAGTCGCAGAGGTGGCAATTTCATCCCGTTTACTTATAAATTGGTTGATTGGGTTATCTCTATCTCAAACGGGTCAATCAGTCATATAACAAGTTGGATGACGAAACTGCCCCTAAAATTTATGAATACACAAGTACCTTTGATGAGTTGTCAACATGCTGTTGATAAAGGTGTTTGTCCAATTATTTTTTGCAGATATTCATCGTCCAACTTGTTTTTGTGTGGAACTGGTATATAAATGAAACTCTGTCTGGGTTGCCTTGATAAATTACTTTGAATAACATGGTGACCTTCACATACATTATCTGTGATTTTCATATTGATGGTTATGTAATCACATTGGACATTTTAGTTATTTATCAATATCAGAAAAAGAAAAATCAAAACTCAAAAAATCGATTTAGGATCAGCCCAACCCGACCCTACCTAAGTACCTAACTCATTTCAACCTGTACTAAATTGCTCCATCTTGACCCGAATTGTTTGGACTCAACACCTGACCTGCTCAACCAGCACCATTTGCTACTTCTGATATATTTCACCTCACTTATTAATTTTTTCCATGCAAAAGGACGCCTCTAAGTAAAATTTTTTTATCATGTTTTAAGTAAAAATCCATTATTATCTTCCATTTCACTTGATATGCTCATATGTAATTGTTTACCCATACATGGCATTGAACAGGTCGTCAATAGCCCAGCTCTTGACTACTCACACTTCATATCACTTCCACTTTCTGTACATCCACAATTTGTTGATAAACTTATCAGCTTTCAGAACTCAATATTAGGGATAAATGATGCAAACGCTAATGAGGTTTTGGGTAGTAGTTCAAATAGAAATACTACAAAAGAGGAAGATGGGGCACACAGTTTAGTTGAAACACCTCTTGTAAGTTATCCTCCTAAATCTCCAGCTACCTTCGCCTCAAAGCCAAAGACTGCAACATTATCTGGTATGTGGACAAAATTACCCTGATAATGTAAGTTCTTATTATCAATTTTTTAATTTCTTTTACTCATGGTGGTGTGTTTGCCACTTTACTGAAGGAGGGAGTTGAAAAGTGATTCTTTTTGTATGTAATCTCCTTAGCATTATTTTCATGAAAGTTGTATGCCTTGCCTGGTTTATGCAAAAACTGTCTACTTATTCTTGAATGTTTGTGACTAGAGGTAGCAAATGGGTGGGTCGGGCTGGTAGGGTCACGGGTCAGAATTGGTAGCTTCTGGTTGCGTCGCCTTGGGTCAATTCAAATGAGTGTGTCATATTTTTTATTGTTTGTGATTAGAGGTAGCAAAACGGTTGAGTTGTATAGTGGTTCAAAGAGGATAATTTACCACTATCTGTTATGGGTTGGGCTGAATTGACCCTAATAATTTTTTTTTTAACGCAAATAATGCTTACTTTTTCGTATCTGTTAACGTGCGTGGTCAGAAGTCAAAATTGGTGGATTGGATTACAGACTTGCATGTCAAATGGATACTTTCTGGTATAGGTAATTGGATTGACTTGGAACACTTTGTCCAACAACTTTCTTTTTTTTATAAACAGTTAGGATGTCAGGTATGATTACAAAAGCTATTATATTATTTTCATTACATACTATTTTTTTGGAATAAAAGACAATCTTATGCATAAAAATAGACTTTGGGTGGTTTGCATTTCGTTTAGTCTTTCTAGCTACTTTTCTTGTTCTGCCTGTTTGACCTTCTCTAGACAACATAACCTAAATCTACCTGTTCATAACTAAATGATTCTAAATTACTATCTCTTTTTTTGATTTTAGTTTCTGATGTTTTGCTTCAAACAGAACTGGGAATCGATAAATCCATCTTTATAAATCCAAAGACATTTCACTTGACTGTGCTAATGCTGAAGTTGTGGAACACAGAGAGAGTCAATGCTGCTGTTAAGATATTCAAGGTCACATTAATTCGTCAATTTTTATTGCTTGACTGAAATACTTTATATTGAACATCTGTTTTATCACGATATTACCACTCAGGGAATCGAATCAGAAGTAGTGGATGCATTAGAGGGCCAACCTGTATCTGTTAAACTTAAGGGGCTGGTAAGAATCTTTCTGCACTTAACATTCAGTATATGTAGAAACAGGCCAAATTGGGATGGGATTGCACATGCAAACAATTTTATGTTTCTTTTTTTAGATTTTTCCAGGGGACTCTTACGAAGCAGCCTCTCTATTCTACTTGTAGATGGGGGTAAGGTGTGTCTTTATCTTTCCCCTCCCAGACCCCACTTTAAGTGGGATTTAACTGGGTACGCTTGTTGTTGTTGTTTTTTTAGATTTTTAATTCATTAATTATGATTAAAATATTTTGAATAGAAACCATGAATTAAAATAGACTTTGAACAAGATGGATGTGCAAATGTGTAATTAGGTTGGATAATGGGTTGAAATGATTTCGAGTAGGGCTGTAAACGAACCGAACGTTCAGCGAACAGTTCGTGAACCGTTCGGCGGAAAGTTCGTTTATGTTCGTTCATTTAATAAACGAACGAACACGAACAAGAAATTCCGTTCGTTTAGTTAAATGAACGAACATGAACAGAGGTCGTGTTCGTTCATTTGTGTTCGTGAACGTTCGGTAACATGTTCGTTTACGTTCGTTTATGTTCGGTTAAGTTCATTTATATTTATTCATTAAATGTGTTGTTTATTTTTAATTTTTAGTTTAATACCATAATACTTAAAGTTATATTTAGTTTAATACTATAATATCTTAATTTATATATTTATAAATGATTATCCCCGTTGCTTGAGATTAAAAATTTTGATTTTTATTGTTTAAATAATATGTGTTCGTTAGCGTTCGTGAACAAGCTAAATCCTTAATGAACGAACACGAACAAAAATTTCCGTTCGGTAAGCGTTCGTGAACCGTTCGTGAACAAGTTAAAAGTTAAACGAACGAACACGAACAAGGGCTCGTTCGTGTTCGTTCGGTTCGTTTACAACCCTAATTTTGAGTGAAGGTCATTTTTTCAGCTTGTGTGGAGAGACAGGCATATGGGGTTGGACTGACATATGAACACCTGCGTATTCATTTTTTTCTAAAGTAATCATTAGTGCTTTAATAGTGGTCACAAAACAATACTACCACACTAATAACCTTAATATTAAAATAGAAACAATTTAGGAGATTGAATGCCTAAAATAGGCTTTGGCTGACTTTAACTCATTCTAAGGAAAAATTTTAGATTTGGCATATTTGACCCGTTTGAAATTTGAATAAAACAAAATCCAAATTGACCCAAATGTTAAAATTGCCACCACTAAGTTGCATTAATCAGTTTCAAATGTACATCCAAGCACCTACATATTTAATTTGTTTTTTTTAATGCATTTATTTTCTTTTTGTATCGTATTAGATCATTGTTTCTCCTTTCAGGATATCATGAAAGGTTCTTTTGAAAAGGCTCGTGTTCTCTATGCTCCTGTTGAAGTAGTAAGTGGGGAGGATAGACTTTTGCATGCCTGCAGTATCCACATTTTATATGCACTTGTCTATTTATATATATATATTTGACTTTTTAATACATAGTTACAATAGCAAGATACAAGGGACCAATTACTTATTCTAAACAACCCACTGGCTACCGCAGGATTTCTCTGCCTAACATAGTAACAAACTTTCATATTTCTTGCAAAAATAACAATTTATCACCTGATAACTGATGAGCACGTCACATGATGCCAGTTTTGTTTTTCTGCAGATTTTTTTTCGTTAGTTAATAACTTTTACTTTAATCTATATAAAGAATACTTGTTATTTCTGAAATTTGAAACTAGAAAAGATAGTCTGCAGAGAAAGAATAAATGACCTGGTAAAAATTGTTATTTGTGCAAAAAAAAAAAACAAAGAAAGAAAGTCACTTTCCTATTTTAGTGAACTATCGTAGTTGGATGCTAGAATTAGGAAATGAGTCATCATATTTGTTATTTTATGCAAAAATAAAAAGTTAAATGCCCCACAAAAATGAAGAACCCCACAATGTTGTTCTTGGATTATGAGAGTTTTTAGAGTTCTTTTCCCTGAACTTTCTAAGAAATCATCACGGATGCTTTTATAAAAGCCGGTCTTGTTCTTGGGAGAGACGCCAATCATACCTTAAAGGTACACATGCTGCTAGTTTTTGATTATTTTCAATTTCTTATTGCAATTATAGAAAACAGCATTTGTGTTTTCAGATAATAGTTAATTTTTAAATTTATTACTATGCAGTTGCATGCCACAGTGATGAATGTGAGGCAAAGGAAAAGGTTACAGATTTCTGGTTCCATTTACTATTTTCTAATTGTTTCATTTTACATTTGTTATTCATCTAAAAATAGTTGATGAATGTGAAGGCCACCCTGGTATTCCTTTTGGAGAAAATCAAATAAAAAGTATATTTTGCCTAAAAAGGCTAAAAAAGATTTTTAGAATATTTGAAACCAACCCAAACGAACTCCGATTGAACTCATTTCGATGACATTGGAACCGGGTCATCAAACCCTACAATATCAGCTTTTAGGTTTTAGATTTAACAATTATATTAGAGTCTAGGATTTAGGGTTCGCTTTTTAGCTTTTATATATAGATTTAAGGTGTACTTTGAAAGTTTTAGTCTAGTATCAGGGTTGATCATGTATGATTTAAGGTTTAGGGTTTAGAGTTCGACAAGTCGGTTCCAATGATGCAAAAATGAGTTCAATCGGGGTTTGTTTGGGTCGATTTTTGAGCTTCTAAAAATCTTTTTTTAACATTTTTAGGCAAAATTGACTTTTTAGGAGAACATTTCCTTATATACTAGAAGACAAAATCTACTTTATATGCCATCCAATACTAGAAGTCTAAATCTACTTTATATGCCATCCAAACATTATGTCTTAATCTTCATGGGGGTTGTATAGTGGTAAGCTCCTGAGTCCCTCTTGCAGCCATATTCGCTTTCAGCCTCAATTGATTTTCTGCCTTTAGCCTCCTTTAAAACCACTTGTCCAACGCAAGCCAAGTAAAGCGACTTGTAGTGGTGGACTCAATGGGTTTTCTACTTAAAGGTTCTCATTGTTAAAAAAGAAAAAGAAAAAACAGACATTATACCAATTTTGACCAAAAATATATTAATTGATGAAAATGCCCTTAACTCTTAAGGAAAAAAAAAACCAATAATTTCAAACGAAAGCATGTTGTCACCCCATCAAAAAGAAAAAAGAAAAAAGAAAAAAAAAAAGAGTGTGAAATTACATTACAAGCCAATTACTCATACGGTTTCATATAAACACCTTTTTCTATCAAAAAAGTTCAAAAAGGATGAATGTGCACATTTTCAAAACAATAGTTCTTAAGTTGGCACGTCATCAAATAAACTAATTTATCAAAAAAGTTGAGGGTATTTTCATCATTCCTGGGTCTAAACTTTAAGTTGTTATAAATGAAATACAGGAATAGATACATGACTGGCCTATGAATTAGTCTATAAACGTCTTTGATGAAAATATTTGACTGGCCTTAACATTTATTATACAAATTTGGTTGACCAGAAACATGTTTTGTCCAAATATTACCACAGTTTCTAAAAATCAGTATGTGAAATATAATTACAAAAATATTTTAATTCTCCATATGAAATTTTAATACACATTGGCCCACCTTCATGGTTCCCTTTTCGCTAACTTATGTATTATGATTTATGCCTGATTGACCCGTCACACATCAAACATAACTTAAATCAACTCATTCATAAGTGAATGAATAAAACTGTTGAGCAAATTGTACTGAACAGGAAAAACGACTCAAGAAAGTTTGATCCGCTCAACCACTTTGACGCTCGAGGCATTATGGAGCAATATGGTTCCGAAGAATGGGGAGAATATGAAATCCCTGATCTTCATCTTTCACAAAGGTTTGTGTATGATGAAAATGGTTACTACCATTGTTGTGCTTCTTTTCCGCTTCCAAAAAACATGCAAGTAGATTAGTTTCTTATGTTGTTTTTAAGCAATTAATGTCTGAATTCTGAAATCCGTGAGTGTTGGAGATTGGTTTCTTAAGTTAAAGACAGGTTGGTTTGCAACTTTATTTACATGTTAATTCACATGTAGTTTTTATAAAATCTGGACAATTTATTTAAAAAAAATTACAGGCCTAAATGATAAAACATGAAAAGCCGAAGGCGAACCAGACATGCAAAAACGAAAAAACCAAAAGCCAAAAGAATAATTCTTTTTTCACTTTTTAATACTAGAAAATGGCTTTTGTTAAATTAAAAATCAAATATTTTGTACACACTTTAAAATAAGTTTATAAAATATGAATTTTTTTAAAAAATAAGAAATAATTTAAATTTGTTTTTTTAGAAAATAAAAGTTTTATAAAATCAAGTTTTCTTATAAAATATTTTTGTTTAAATAATAAATAAAGTCTAGACCAAACTTTTTAAATAATGAGATTTTAGAAACAAATGATGTTTCTATAAACAAAATATCAAAAAAAATAATTCTTTGAAAAATCAAAAGTTTTAAAAATGATAGGAAAAATTACATTTTAATTTTTTATGCTTAATGATATTTTTAAATTGAGTCATTTAATATTAATATTTTATAAATTGTATATTATTTTCTTAAATCCTAATAGTTAGTTTTTAATAGAAAAGTAATGAAGTTTTAGCATTAGTTAGCTTAAAAATCTTTATTATTACAAATTAAGAAGATCAAGTATCATTTCTTTAGTTATTGAAAATTTTAATTATTGTTTTTATTACTTAAAATACTTCGTAATATGTAATTTAATCCATTTATATCAAAATATTGTTTATATAATTTATAATTTTGTATCAGTAATTATTTTATATTTTATATTCAATCCATGTAATATGCAAGATAATAACATAGTATTAAATAAAATAATAATGCAAAATAAATATAAGATGTAAGTCCTTATTTTAAAATAATTATAACTAGTTTTAAGGTAAATTTTTTTGTGACCCTTTATGTTTACACAAAATTTCAGAATTGGTCATTTATGTTTTGAAATATCACAAATATTACACACTTGATCATTTCTCTGTTTATTTTGTTAAGTATTAACAGAATATGAGGGATAAATGTCAAAAAAATCATATAAAGAATTAAATAAATTTCACTTTTAGTCATTTATTATTACATAAATTTTTAGATATGGTCTTTTATTCTGTTAATACTTAACAAAGTAAACAGAGGATTGACCGAGTTTGCAACATTTGAAAACTTAAAGAGCTGATTTTGACATTTCAAAATATAAAGAACTATCTTTAAAATTTTGTGTAAACATAAAGTACTAAAAACCAAAAGTGAAATTTACCTCAAGTTTTATTTAGCATCTTAACTTTTAAGTTTTCAGCAATAGTTTTTTACTCAGTTTTATTTAATTGCTTTACAGTTTTGTACAAAAAACAAATTAAATTTCGCTAGAAGGAGGGCTTGAACCTCCGACCTTGTGGTTAACAGCCACACGCTCTAACCAACTGAGCTATTCCAGCTTTTTGTGTTCACGTAGCGTCGTAACGTTTAAAACATGTATATTGGAACGCAGCTACTTGATAATTTACGTTTTTACCTCTTTCTATCTTTATGCCACTTATTTTTAGAGAGTATGAGAGCACTAAATTACCGCAATAACAAAATAAAAAACCCAAATTGTTTAATTTTTTGAACCAATTTTTAAATTTCTTAAATTCTATGCTTCTTATACACAAATATGTATGTTTTTATGTATATAAAAAACCGTTAAACTAGTTTTCTCATATGCTTTTATATATTTAAAACTTTCTTACACATGTGTAAGTTATATCATTCAATCAATAATATACAAAAAAATTTTCACTTATAACATTACTATTTGTAAGGCATGAGGAGCAAGGACGGAGCTTAAGAAGGGTCCGAAGGTGCCCCGGTCCCCTGTTTTTACGGTCAGAAGGGTCGATTTAGTAATATTTCGTCGGAAAATCCTTCTGTCCCCTCCGTTTTATTACAAAATATCCTTCAGTCACCTTCGTTTTTTTTCCTAAAAATCTTTCGACTCCCTCCGTTTTCTTCCTAAAATTTCTTCGGCCCCCCTCCGTTTTTCCATTCAAGCTCCATCAATGATGAGGATAGTGATATTAAGCATCATTTGTCTTTAGAGAAAAGAGGAGTTGCTTTCAAAGAGACTTCGACTCAAATACAAACTACACTAACATATATACATATATATTTTGTAAATCAGGTAAACCACAGTAATACAAAGATAGTGTAGCATAATAAATTGCAACCATATGTATTAATTAACATAATATCACTATATCAAAAGATCATATAACATACTATAACCTAAATATCAAAAGACGCACGTATACATTTGTAAGGTATGTATATGTAAAATAACTTACACATGAATTACGTATATATTATAAATGAAATTTGCTAGTTTATTGATTGAATTTAACGAAAAATGAATAAACAATACATTCATATCATTTTATTATTTTTAAAACTAAAAACAGATTCATTTTTTTCTTCGTGTTCTCGCAAATATTTAGTGTTTTGCATAGAAACCGGCCACACAATAGTACCATTCTTCGAGGTGTTTTAAATGATTTTATTTATTTGTTTGAGTAATTTACGTAATTAATCAGTTAGGTATAAATGAAATGAGTGAAATGTAGTGATAGTTAATAACATTAATAATATTAGAATGTGGGTGTAAAATGGCAAAACTAACCATGGATGCAGAAAATATAAAAAATCGGATAGAAGACAAGTGTAATTAATTTTATTTTATCTATATCTGTATCTATATCAATAGTCTATAATATATAATAAATAAAGGTTTTACTGGGACACATGTCACCATTAGACCGCCCACAGCGGTAAAGCCGCCCGGCCAGCGGCGCCCTCCCCCGCCGCGGGGTCCAGCGGCTACACCGCCCCCTAGCCAGCGGCCCCCGCTCAAACCGCCCCAGCGGCTCCCGCTCCCCGTCGAGTTCCATGGCTTGTGATTGGTCCAACCCATTTGACCGTTATTGAACGGTAATAAAACAAAAAAAAAAAAAAAAAACAACTTTTTTAAACTAAATAAATACCCAACATTTTTACACACTCAATTTCATCCAAAACTCTCTTAATTTTTATACATTTTTTTATAAAAATGTCATCATCCTCTACGGTGTTCTCATCTTCTGATAGCGAGGGTACTGATCTTTTTATCGCGGCTTTGTCTACCATGGCTCAAGAAAACGCTTCTCAGATTCCTCGGCCTATAATTAGAAGAATTCAGATTAATCGAGACAGGGAAGCTGGGCATGATCTGTTGATGTGTCATTATTTTGGGCCCGAACCGTTGTATAATGAGAAGTTGTTCAAGAGGCGTTTCCGGATGCAACGACCTCTATTTGAACGTATCGTGACCGATCTGGAGGTTGCAGATACTTATTTTCAACTGAGATGGGATGCTCGCGGCAAGCGAGGATTCACACCGTTACAAAAGTGTACGTCGGCTATTCGACAATTGGCTTACGGGAGTACGGCAGACTTAATGGACGACTATTTACAGATGTCAGACAGCACTTCCAGAGAGTGCCTTTATAATTTCTGTAAGAATATCCGTCGACTCTATGGTCCTAAATATTTGCGCAAACCAAATTATAACGATGTTATGAATTTGTACGAACACCATGAAAATTATCATGGGTTTCCCGGTATGCTTGGTAGTATTGATTGTATGCACTGGGATTGGGAAAATTGTCCGGTTGCATGGAGAGGACAATTTATGAGAGGCGATCACGGATGCCCCTCGATTATTCTTGAAGCAGTTTGTTCACAGGATTTATGGATCTGGCATGCATATTTTGGCATGCCTGGTGCGAATAACGACCTAAACGTTCTAAACTCGTCGCCGTTACTCAATGATATGGAAAACGGTGTGTTTCCACAATCATCGTTTTTTTGTAACGATAACGAGTACGCTCACGGTTATTATCTTGCTGACGGGATTTACCCAGAATGGCCGGTTTTTATGCAAACAATAACATGTCCAACAACCTTTAAACGGAAAAGGTTTCAAGTAGCACAAGAGGGTGCAAGGAAGGATATTGAACGGGCGTTTGGTGTTCTTAAAAAAAGATTTCAAATTATAAAAAATCCGGCTAGAGCATGGCATCCTAAAAAAATTAGATCCGTTATGTATGCATGTATCATAATACACAATATGATACTTGAATGTGAGGGCAAGTCGATTAGCCCGTTTGTTCCCGATGAAGACGAACCGCCATCTCCTTTTGACATTGATGACCCGCGTAGAGATAACCAAATTTTGGCGTTGCGAAACAAAAGCATTCACGAGTCGTTAAAAGCCGATTTGGTCGAACATATCGAAAGGGTTCGAACCGATATTGTCGTTCGTAGCATCTAAGCCGTCTAGAATATTTTTAATATGTTGTTTTTTTAATGTAATGTGTCTTTTTTTTGTAAAATATTGAATTATTTTTAAATTAGAGTAATGTTTTTTTTTTAATTTTAATTGTTGATGACGTGGAATAGTGGGGAAGGGTTTTCAGTGGGGTGACCATTGTGGGTGTTAAAGGATTTCAGTGGGGTGATGACGTGGCATGAAATTTCAGTGGGGAATGGTTTTCAGTGGGGTGACCGCTGTGGATAGTCTTATAGATAACTTAAAAATTAGTTTTCCCGCTTCTCTCTCATATTAATTGTTTGTAAATAATCTTTTATTAGATTTTGATTTTTCTTATTTATCTTCTATTAAATAATAACAATTTTATTCGATTTAACAAATAAAATTATTACATCATAAGTCATATTATTTACTTTTTTATATAAAGTACTTGAAAAATATGTAATATGCTATTTAAATTAATAATTTTATAATTTATTTATTTAACATGTGTAATACACAGGTTTTTACCTAGTTAATATAATAAAAGAACATATAGGTCAATATGAGATAAATCTAATTGCTATACAATTTGTTATTTAGATGAAAATAAAGTATATTTAAATCAGGGGTAAGATATAGTTTGGTTTGGTGAAATTTAATTATACGATTGGTCGTGTGGTATATTGATTTAACACTAATAATTTATTGGTCTCTAACTTCAAAAAATTATACAACTGTTTGAAATATTTGCAAACATAGGACATCGGTGCTCCTTGGAGTGAATGACCAATTTTTTTTGTTAAATTTATAATAATAAAAAAATTCATTTACCTAACTTCACCCCTACCCTTTTTTTGATGGCTCTACCATACAAAACTTTATAGAAACTGGTGGTTTGCAATTTGTTAACTTATTTAATTAATTTAACAAATGAGTTACATAAGCTAGTTTTATAATCAATGATACAAGATTAAGTTTCATTTATCAAGTTTGACTAGACACATAGTTCAATGTCTATTATTTTTATTTATATATTAAGTTTAATACATTGTTTTAAAAACCAGTATTTTAGGTGCACCGAATTTAACTCAGAGATTGATCAACCGGTTGAACGGGGTTGTACTGGATGGTTCAACCGAACACATTAGTACACTAGTTAACCATGAAATTCCATAGAAATACACCTTATACTCAAATAAGTTTTCAAAAAGTATGCAAATTCATCCAAAAACAAATCAAAATGTACTCAAATTCATACATAACAATCTAAAAAATACTCCTATTCTAATAATTGTTTTTTAAAATAAAAGTGCATAATAGGATTACAACATTGGTGTGTCAAAACGCATCAAGTTCACGATTGCTTAAAAGCTAAAATTCACTAACTTGTGTTTTTTTGAAACCAGGAATAAACCGATATAACCGGATTAAACCGCCAGCACGGTCAATCGAAAGAACTTGCATAATATCGGGAGGTCTCGTACTGGATGAGTTAGTGGTGGCCGGTTGAACCGGTTTTTAAAACATTGGTTTAATATAATATAATAAACATGTTATGTATAAAAGTATGTGAGGTATGTAAGATAACAAAAGAAGATACTAATTGTAAATATAAATTTACAACTATAGGGGATTAATAAAAATGAAAACCTTATTTTAGTGAGAAAACTTTGAAAAATAATGTAAAACAAACGTTTTTTTTTTAATTTTTTTTACAGGTTTGTAACATTATTAGGCACATTTTATAAAAAAACAAAAAAGAGCCGAAGAAATATTTTTAAAAAATATATTTTATAAAAAATTTTTACGTTGTAAAACATACGTAACACTGCGTCAGATCTGACGGAATTTTTTTACGTATGTTTTACAAATTTTTTTAATTTTGTTACGTATGTTTTACATGAGCCTTTCTGGGTTTTCATAAATAAAAGTGGTTTTCAAATTATCCATACCCTACAACTACATATATATATATATATATATATAGGGGAATGTTAAAAATATAACCCACTAAATGCGCGCTAACTCAAATAACTTTGGCAAGATAAAGCCGAATCTTGGATTTTTTTTTTTTTTTGAATATCATTGTAACACATTTTGAACACCATGTTCTTTTATGAGTTTGGGCTAATTTATCACCGTTCAAAAATTTACAGTACTGTAAGTTTGTAAATATTTAAAACTTACAGTACTGTAGCACAAAACTTACAATGATGATATTTTTTAAACGGAGATGAATTTCCACAAACTCATAAAAGAACATGGTGTTCAAAATGTGTTACAATGATGTTAAAAAAAAATCCAAGATTCGGCTTCATCTTGCCAAAGTTATTTGGGTTAGCGCACATTTAGTGGGTTATGAAAAATTCCATGTCCTCTATATATATATATATATATATATATATATATATAATACTATATAATGAGTATTAGAGAGAGAAGATTGAAAAGTCTTAAAATTAAGAGATGTACACTTGATTAAACATAATGTATAAACATTTTATGCATAAACTCTTAAAATCACATCCCTCAACTAAAAAGAGCTATAGAAGCCCTACAAGTGCTTTCCTTTTCCTTTTCAGTACACATACACTAAACAGGCAATTTAAGAAATGTACCCACATTCATGCTTTAGGTAAAACTCACTATAGCTTTCAATTCCCGTCAAAGTTCAAATAATATCTCGATTCCCGTTTCAAAATTCAAACCCGCTTCTCTGAAAGAATCCTTCCCACCAAAAAACCCTAGAGATATTTTTGAGAGAATGAGAGAACTGGCGATTCAGTCGTGGTGAGCTTAAATTTAGATCGGGAGTGCATTCTATAGTTCTTGTAGATGGTAGCCATCAAGCGTTCTACAGCTCAAATTTGTTCAAATTTTAGCATTTGGAATCTGAATCAAGATGGAGAATTTTGATGTAAAGTTGCATCTCAATCAATTCGAGATCCCTTCAACATACGAGCTTTGTTCACTCCGGAGCTTGTCCTCGGTACTCTCTATGTTCTTCTCTTCACTGGTTCTATTCTTTTTCTATCTGTATGTTTCTAGGGTTTCTTACCATCGATTTTCTATCGTCCATCTTCCTCATCATCGAACCTATCGATGTCATGCTTTTCCCTTCTTTGTTTGTTTCTATGGTTTCGAATGGTATGCACTTGAATGAGAATGGCGAATACGAACTGGTTCCTAAACGTTGGAAGTCACCGTCTCCTCAAATGGCTTCTCAGGTTTGATTTCTATTGCTAATTTAGGTTAGGGATTCTTATGTGTTATTTGAATGATTAACATTTCTTGTTAATTTAAGGGGGTTCTCAGTGATTGTATAGATTCCATTGTGTTGTTTACGTGTATAGCTCATGAAAATTGTATTTGTTAAATATTTTTTTTAAAAATCATGTTAATCATATGGCTTTGTTTCGATTTTAATCCAATATTTTTAACATAGATTGTCAAATTGGAATTAGGGAACGTTATTCAATTGAGAGAGCTATACACCAATATTTTTAACATAGATTGTCAAATTGTATTTGTTGGTATTTAAATCTGATATTTTTATGTCTGATAATACTTTAATCTTTGCTGAAATTCCTGATAATGATTTACACCAACATAATACGAGTTTTGTGTTTTGGTGGTTTGCCTGATCTGAAATTAGGACTAAATGGCAAAACTGGACTGGAAATAGATGATGAACTTAAGTCGTGCTTTGCTAAGAGGTAACTTGTGGTTTTCATTTTTAAATATGTTAATTTTTCATGTTTGATGTTTGTTCTTGTTATTATAAAAAATTTGAAATCTATAATTTATTGTAGTGAGAAAACTATTGAGCTGGATGATGTTTTCTTCCATCAGTGTGTAAACTTGAGAAGATTTAATTCAGAAAAAACGATCAGCTTTGTGCCACCAGATGGTGATTCGGGCTAATGAAGCAATACTATATAATGTAGGGCATATATATATTTTTTTAATAAATTTGTTGATTTTTTTAATTATGTTATCATATTCCATTAAATTAATACTTTTGTATAATGAATAAGTAATGAGTTCAGGTTAAATCGGTCCCGATTAATCCTTTATTGGTGTGTTTTGGCCAAACCATATGCACCCTTGTTAGCATTCTTGCAGTTTGTGTACTATCAATGAACTTTGTCCATCTGCATTTGAAGAAGCTACTCCCACAAAAAAATTACACATTAAACAAAACTGGGTATGTTTGTATGTTTATTATCTTTTTTATGTAGATCCTGCTTGGTGCTATGGAATATCGATTAATTGGATCTGCTGATGTTAAAGTTTTTGTCAGAACTGAAACAAATGTATTTCAGCAACATCTTTTGGCTGAAGCATATAAAGGGGTTATCATGCTTATTTAACTACAGGTTTTGCATCCTTTTATGAATGTGTTGGTAATGAAAAGTGTCTATGTTTGCGAGCAACTTTAGTGTTACAATCGTTGATGTCGATTATGATTTTCACCCATCTACTGTGAATGGGTTGATGTGGGTCATATTTAATCTCTAACATGCCGAATAGGTGAACTATAAGGTAGCTTAAAAAGGAACAAGTTGAATTCGCTCAAATCTCTTTAAGCATACTTCCAAGTATATATTTAAAATTTTGGTTCAAATTCTTATATTGTTAAGCTTTGTTTAAGCTATATAAATATTCTATCATTTTATAAATATACAACTATTATGCATTTAACTCTGTCAAAATCACTGTTTTGTTTCATGATTTTTTGTGTTTTTACATTTCTTCCTTTTATCTAGACATGGCTGTAACATCAGTGCCGGAAACGTCACCGGAACAGTGATCTCAACAGTAACATGAACAGTAATCAGGTATAAACTACACGTATTTTATTGTATGTCACAATCATATCATGTTTCATTATCATTTTGTGTTACCAAAGAGCAAATTCAGAATCATTCAGAGAAACAAAACTCAGAATCATGGTTTATCGGTCAGATAATTATCTGGCGATACAGAACCATCATATGATTATTTGTTAGGATATTATTATATATAAACGTATGTGAGGCTTTACAGAACAAAAACAACACGGACGCCGTTACATGAATGCTAAATCGACGGATTTTTCGTATAGGTGACGATTTGTACAAATAAATCTGAAAGTTTAACGTTCTGAATGATATCCGACAATTAGAACACAATATTGAAGAGTATAGTTATCGTCGTGTTCGTACGGGTGACGATTCAAACGAATACGCGCGACGACCGTACGATTCGATTTTAAACAATTAATTTAAATAATTCTGAAAATTTAAAATAAACGAAAGATATTTAGTTAATTTATTAGTAATCACAACTTAAAAGAATTTTATAAATCTTGTTTTATAAATCGGGTCGTTTCGTTACGAAAACCATGAGAAACCGACAACCTACGCGAAACCAAACGAAACCGAACCTACGGGTATGTTGAACCGTTTAATGTGGTCATTAAATGATCAAAACCACCACTACCATCCCATCTCTCCTCACAATTTTCGTCTCCCTCTCTCTAGCATCTCTCTCTCTACCTTCTCTCTACAAGAACTCATTCAAATCTCAACCATTTCGAGAGTTTTTAGTGTCAAAACGACCATCTCATCACGTAGACCACGGAATTACAAAGGATTCAAGCTTTTATCCATCATTTTCGAGGTAAAATTCTAGTTTGTATTCGGTTTTAGTTGGTATAACGACCCTTTGAGTTTGTTGTTGTTTCAACCTATAAAACACTTCGAAAACACTTAGATAAACTCTTAGAAACAACTAGGAAACTTTAGAAACTAATCTGTAGCAGGTTAAGGGTGATGATGCAGGTTCGTGACCAGTTTCGATCGGCCGAACCTCTGGGTGCCTGGCCGAACCTTAAGCAGCTGAAACAGGGGGAGCTACGAACCTTGGGGTGGCGAACCTGTGGCCAACGAACCATGGGAACCGAACCCTTGACCACGAACCCTTGATCAACAAACCCTCCTAGCCAAACCCTCCCCTCAAGCGAACCCTTCATGCCACGAACCTGGAGTTTCAGCCGAACCTCAAATCAGACGAACCAGGGAGTTGCGAACCCCATGGCCAGCTGAACCCACTCTCAAAGCCGAACCCTTGGTGCCACACCCCCAAATTCCCACTCGTGGTGTATGTCCATGTGGATGTGACGTGTCCAGAATCACAGCTCAAGGTCATATAGAACGACTCTATATGCGTTTACAAATCCAAGTTTGACACATACACATAACAAAATAGTTTGCAGCGGAAAAGTATTGCATAGCAGCGGAAATAAATATGTTTGAATACATGCAGCGGAAATCAAATTTGTCAAATGCAACATTTTTTAATTCATAACATAAATAAGAATGTTTCCAAATGATAAGACAGAAATGCATGCGGATCCTAATGCTCGTCCCTTAAAGTGTGCATTCCTGTTATCCATAGCTCGCTAGTTACCTGAGAATACAAGTTTGAAAAAAAGTGTCAACACAATGGTTGGTGAGTTCACAGGTTTTGATATACATATATAGTAAGAAAGTGTGTCATGCTGTTTATCATATGTTAGTACCGAGCCCTTGGCCCAAAGTGTCAGTGCGTCACTACCGAACTAGACTTGTTAGTCTTTGCCTCCGCCATGTCTCGTAATAACATGGCAAGATAGGTCAAGTTTTCACGTGTTATGACATCCAGTCAATATTTCGCCACGCGGGGTTAGTCACACCCCAAACGGATCCATTCAAACTCGCCTCGTTGTTTGTACATTAACGGTAAGACTTTGTGAGGACTTCTTACGATTACAACACTTAATGTTTGTCTAATAAACCAGCATACACCAAAATGTTTGTACAGTAATAGAAGTTTGACTCGATGCAACAAGTATTCTCCCCCTATTTAAAAGCGTTTGAAAAAGAGTAAAGAGGGGCCGTAAACTCACCTTAGTGATATGAATGTACGTAAGCGTAAGCTCCTGATTCGTCAAGTAGCACGTCGGTCACCGGCAACCTATATCGTATACCGTATGTGAGTTCGTGTAAGTGACCGTGCTAGTGTTTGTGTTGGTGCCCGTGTTCGTGTCCGACAACCCTTGGTTGTTCATGTTTGTCCGTGTCGGTCTACAATGACCGTGTTTGTTCGTGTGGTCCACATTGACCGTGTTTGACCGTGTTTGACCATGTTTGACCGTGTTTGACCGTGTTTGACCAAAGTTGACCGTGTCAAGTCAACGACTCGTTGGTGAACCGTGTGACGGTTTGTGAATCGTGTAGCAATCGTGTAAGTGCTTGTCGTGTGCAAAACGCATAGATCGCGTCTATGGACAACTTACTATTTATAGTAAGTTTCCATTTATAGAAAGTTCACAAAGCATATCGGTTTTATAGTTTTAGCATGCTCATTAATCCTACGCGATCATGTTAACACATAACACATCATCATGCGGAGTCACATACGTCATTTTCATCATATTGGTACACAAAAGTTTCCTAAAATGGAAAGTTTTCATTTATAGCACACGTGACATCGGAAACCATCTAACTTAGCATCAATTCATCATGTTATAACATAACAATCATTTAGTCATGCTCAAATTACACAAAATGTTTACAAGTCGGTTTTTGTAAAAATAAAGTTACTAAAAATAGTAACTTTGTGATTTTGCATAGAAATAACCATTTTAACATTTCTAAACTAATTTTCACATCACCAATCATCATAATAGGCTACCTAGCATCATGGAGATATATCAACATAACCAAATTCATCACCTATCAACATCTTGGCCCAAAAAGTTACTAAAAATAGTAATAATGCTAAATATGACCATAAACATTATCAAAATCACATTCCAAGTATTTCAATCATCATTTTATCATCCTAAGAGCAATCCTACATACATGCATGCTCATGAACTCATCTCAAACAATACCTTGACCATAAAAAGTTTCTAAAAATAGAAAGATTCACTAAACTCATAGTTTTAACCATTCTAACATCATCTAGCCATGTAGTCCTATTCCAATATCAACAAGAAACATCTCTACATACACAAAATCATTCCAATACTCATGGATCATACATGCATGGCAATATGATATCACAAATCTTCATTTTAGGCACCAAGGCTTAAACCCATCATCTTAGATCATCACATTTCAACATATTATCATCATAGATCATCATGTACAGTAGATTTATCAACAAACCCAGATTAAAACATGAAGAAATTCGTGCATGCAAGGCTAGCAAGCTTGTTTGTGAGGGTGTAGGTGCGAGATATGATGGTTTTGAACCACAAGAAGTGTAGAACTACCTTTTGAAGCTTCAAGATCCTGAGAAGATGATAAGGACAGCTTCTAGACCTCCTGGTTCGTGGGTCTTGATAGGAACAAGAAGGTGGTGATGGAGGATGAGAGTTTAGAGGGCTTCCTTCAAGGTTCTTGAGCTTCAATGTGTTCAAAAATGGCTTCCAATGGAGTTCTTGGGTGTATTAGAAGTGATTGGGGGAGATAGAGCCGGACTATGGCGTGTAAGGTCGAACAAAATGATGGTGGAGGGTAGGCTAGCCATAATGTTCTTGGTTTTATAAGATTTTGTCGTCAGAGCTGCGTCGCGTACCGCGATGGGGTGTTTAAACTATCTCCGCGTACCGCGGCGGATTCCGGAGGTCAGACCCCCGCGATGTTGGTCGCGTATCGCGGATGGGCTTCCTGTTGGGCCACCGCGTACCGCGGTGGGCTCCTGGAGAGCCCAATAAGCCCCTTTTTAATGGATTTGATCCGTTCGTCGCCGTTTTCACGCTTCCGAACATCGTTTGGCCTCGTTTAAACTTTCTAGTTCAATGTGTGAGTGTTTCGTGAGGTTTCGAGTGTTGTGCTACACAATGTGCTTGACGTTCACCAACGTTCGTATGTTTTGACATGTGTGTGGTGCTTGCCGATAATTCTACGAATTATCTAGTCATGTGTCTATGTTCGTACTGTCGTGCCACGTGTCACACTAAATTAATCTAATTCTAGTGCCACGTGTACATAAAGCATTTAAATAAACATTTAAATAAATGATAATCTGACTTGGAAATTATGGGGTGTCACACTTGGCAGCCAAGAAAGTGTCTCAGCCAAACCCTACTTAACCGAACCTTACTTGCCATGTGAACATGAGCAACGAACCAGCTGATCACGAACCTCTTATGGTCGAACCCTAAAGGTTCGCCGAACCTATGGTTGTTGCCAATAGGTTCGCTGCCTTCATGGCTGTTGAACCTAAGTGTTGTCAAAAATTGATATTGTTGTACCTAAGGCTGTTAAACTTAGTTTTAAGAACCAAGGGAATGGATATACTTAATCCTGCATGTATATGCATGGGTGTGTGCATGGGATGCAAATCTAAGGCCTTGTAAAAGTATTAAGGAATTACTAAACTTTCATGCAATTGTCTAACACCAAAATTATGCTAAACTAAGATGGGTTGCAGGTATGGATTGGTGGAAATAATTAGTGTTTTCAATAACAAGAATTTCTCTAAAATCATATTGAAGTCCAAACATAAGTTGTGGCCATTCTTTGACTTAAACACACTTGGGAATTTATTGAGAATCAAGGTTTTAGTCTAAGGTCATGGTGTTGTTAGTACTATTAACACCTAACATCTAGACATATTATAAAAACATACAACTACATTTGGTTGTTCTTTTGAACTACCTAGGATGGGTTGCACACGTAATGATCGAAGAATCATGGAATGATCAAGAACTAAAATGGGCCTAGGTTAATTCAATAAGATTAACCTAAGCCCATCATGTTTAAGTATACACTTTTATTAAATAAATTATGTTGTTAATGGAAGAAAGCGATTTATAAACCATGTTAAATTAAATAAAATGATTTCTAACTTAATAGTTTAACTTAAAATAAAGTGTTTGAAATGTTTTAATTAAAGACTTGAAATGATTAATCGTGGGACTAGGGTTACAAATAGGTATTTAAGTAGAACTAGTTAGATGAAATCTTAGAAGCACATTAGTAACGTAGGACACTTAGTTGCACATCGAGACCAAACCCTAGATACGACGACTACTATAAATACTTATCATATTCAAATTCTCTTAAAACAACTCAGGAACTGAAGATACATAGTCTACAAACAACGAGCGCGCATTTTGTGGTAGTACAATACAGAGCAACACATGTGAGTTCATTGCCCCTTTTTCTAAACATTTTGTTATCAAACGCGGGGCTGAGAAGCATGCGTAAATTATTTTCGTAAGATTATATTTACTTAAATGCTTATACTTCATATATGTTTACATGTATAATTATTAGCCTAGATTCTGTCTAGGTAAATTATTTACAGGTTTCAGAATGGGTTGTTTATTCATTACGAATAGATAACTATTTCAATTCAAAGAACTATTTTCAAATGTCTAATTTCAAAGCACTAAAGCTCTAAAACAAAGAACTATTTCAAAGATCTAATTTCAAAGAACTAACGGTCTAATCAAAGTACTATTTTCGGTGTTGTGAGGTTAAAGAACTAACGATCTATTTCAAAGAACTATGTACAAAGAACTTTTGAGGAACATCTGGGAAATATTCAAAGATAGCATATGAACGGTCAAGAACGGTCAATAAAATCCTATATTTCAAAAGATGTCCTGGCTAGACTGATTGAGTACAGGTCGCATGCTTGATGATATTTACAAATTATCCTCCACTACTAAGAACCTAGATTGCCAAACTAATCTACTCGAGTTGACCAAGGCCCAATCATTAGATCTTAGATTTTATTAAATGTTTATTTAATTATTTAACTAAGCATTTATTTAAAATGTTTCTACAAATATTTTGGTTGATCATGATTGTGTGATGAACTTAAGGAATCAATTGAGATTTCAAATTTTGTAGTTACAGGAACACAGAACTGAAGAACTAATGTGTGAATGGTAGAGGTAAAAATGCTTAATTATCATTAACAACAATGTCATATGTGGTTTAGTATGTGGTGGGATGGCGTCTGGGCGGGTTGTAGGCTCGACCCTTTCGTATGCCCTATATATAGATATTACATGTGATGTTAATGAGATTAAGGTTGTTACCCGAGAGTTGAACAAATGTTTTGTGTGCATGTGTAGAACTATGATGGAATGGAAGTGAATGATAGGTAAAAATGTTTAATTATCATTAACAAAAATGTCATATATGGGTTAGTATGTGGTGGGATGGCGTCTGGGCGGGTTGTTGGCTCAACCCTTTCGTATGCCCTATATATAAGCATACCGAATTGGATATTACAGATGATGTTAATGAGGTTAGGGTTTTTACCGAAAACGGGTTGCAAAGTTATCTTTCAAATAATAAACTCTATGAGCTCACCAATCATGTGTTGACTTTATTTTTACATGACTTCTCAGGTGACGAAAAAGTCAACTAAGGAGTTATTCCTTTTGGACTAGAATACCAGTTAGAGGACCTAGCTTTTTGGACCTGCATATTTTTGGAAACATCATTTCACAAATTATTTTTGTATATCTTGTGCAGATACAAGATTGAAGACTTATGATGTTGATAGTAGATTTACATTGTTAAATTATGAACTAACTGATGTAATTTAACTTTGTAATTCTATTTTCATTTAGCAGTTTCTCATTTATATATATATATCATGTGCAATGTAAACAATATGATCATTTCTAATTATCACTCACGATATCGCGCCCCGGGAACCTTCCGCCCGACGGGGAAGTCGATCCAACCCGCCGGCTCGGGGTGTGATAATGGCCAATAGAGAGAAATGGCAAAAGTTGATAGAGTAGATAAAGAAAAAGAAACAGAAAAAGATGACTCTTCCTCATGGTACTTTTGCATAACGGTGGTAACTATCAATAATCATCTGGTAAGTAGATAATCATATTGACTTTCTTGCGTTTGAAATTTATTGTTGATACTTTTGTGAACATAAAAAATGAGAAACAATGTATCTTTGCGTACATAATGCTTACAAATGTGTGAGCTCATAAGCCCAATTTTAATGTTTAAAAAAATGACAATTCAAACTTATAATTCAAATTCAATTTTTGTGAGATTGACTATATCCACTCATTTTTACAACATATGACTCAAACTTACAAAGAGGATAAACCAATTAGACTTTTATGTTGACAATTTTCACAATAGATATCACATCACTAAGGATGTAAATCTTCCATTCCGGGTATTGCCCACCATCAAAGAATTGGGCAGGGAACACATTGAATTTAACGTGAAGGTTTATGAACAACAAACATGCACTACTACACAAACAGGCATCAGCTACAGAATTTTGCTACGACAAAATTTTGTCGCAAATTTGCTACGAATTTGCTATGAATTAGCTACGTTCATATTTCGTTATGATTTAGCTACGGATATTCCGTAGCAAAAAAAATCCGTAGCAAAATCTATAGCAAAATTGATAAAAACAACTACTTAAAAAATAACCTAATAAAATCTGTAGCAAAATTGTAGCAAAATAGAAAAAAATTAATACTTAAAACATTTTTTGATAAAATCAATAGCAAAACTCATAGCAAAAATTAAGAAAATAAATATTTTTAAAAAAATTTATAATATCCGTAGCAAAATTTATAGCAACATTAAAATATAATTATTAAGGGAAAATATTTTAACAAAGTCCATAACAAAATCCGTAGCAAATTGAGAATATAAATATTTTAAGCAAATCCATAGCAAACCCTATAACAAAATCCAAAGCAATTTTGATAAATATATATTTAATAAATAGTTAAACATAATTTAAATAAAACTCAATGCAAATTTAATACAAATCAAGTCAATATTGGTTCATGTAAGTCGATCTTGGTCAACCAAAGTCAGTGTTCGGGTACTTTTAGTTAGTATAAGTAAAACTTGGTCATTCTTGTCTAATCATATATATCATCTTAGAGATTAATATGACCTAAACACATTAAACATGTCTTATTAAGAGTTGTGATTACTCGAAAGACCTAATATGACTCATTAATACAGTGTTCACCTAATATAACTCATTAAAACATATTTTGTTCAACTGAAATCAATACTAGCTTAACAATAGTCAAACTTGGTTAAGTAGTTCAAATAATAGTCGATGATGGTTAATTTGGTTAAATTAGGTCAATTTTGGTTAATGATAGTGTATTAGGGTAATTATTGGTCAATAATGGTCAAATACTGGTCAAATACGATAAAGTAGAACTAATATTGGTCAACTATGATCAATTAATGAAAATTTAGATAAATATGAGTAATAGGTGTCATTTGCGATCAATTAAGGGCATGTATGTTTAGTTTGGTGCAATTAGGCCAATTAGTTAGTTAGGGTTAATAGGGGAAATTAGTGTCAATATTGATTAAAGGTTGTAATTATGGTTAATAACAGTCAATGATCACCAATTAAGGCTCATTTGGGGCAATTAGTGTGAATATTGTAAGGATTAATATTGATGTATTAAGGACCATTAGGTGTAATCAGGGTTAATTTGTTTCAACTAAGGGAGATTAGGGCCAATTAGAGTTTATATTATGCTCACTAATAAGGGTCAAGTAGGAGAGTCATAGTGATTCATGTTCAAAGATAGTGTACATAGTCAAAGATGATGGATCATGGTCAATTATAGTTAATAATTATTAAAACATTGTTGTATGTGACTTATTTAGACTCCTTATGGACCATAGCAAATCCATGGAAATGTTAAGCAATTAAATGTTAAGACATGTTAGATTCATGATGCCTTACCTAGAGTTATCATGATTCCTACAACCACTAAGGACAAATATAATTTGTATTACCCATTACAACTTGTTATTGCTTAATACAATCATTTACAACTAATATGACTTGTTAAGAGATGTATGTCTTCATGCAACTAATTAGAACCTTCGTCAATCTTCGAGAATCAAAGTCATATTTAGTCAAACAAAGTCACTTATAATTACACTTAGTTAATCAAGTGTACTATTTATGTAACACCCAAACTTTACACACGATTACACGTGTCCCATTTTTAGGTCCCAGTTTAAACTTTATCAAAATTTTATGTTCGGAAGCGTGAAATTAACATTTCATGATTTAAACACACTTAATTTCAAATCATTTACATTTATGATTAATAAAAACTGGTGTGTTTAAGTTTAATACTACTACATACTTTACATAACGTTTGGTTCTGCTTCACAACGTGCCCGATCTGATCGCCCAATGCATATCTATCTTGACCTGTAACATCACATATAAGGTCACAATTAGTTCATATGAACTAAGTAAGTAACCCCTCCCAAAATCCCCAAAAACTTATTTAAACCCATCCACATACATATCATATGGATGTTAATCATGTTTAGATAATAATATATCATATTCAAACATCAACTTGCACCCAACACATATGGTGCATTTATTTCCCTTAGTGGGACATTTTCACAATATAAATATATTATCTAATTCAACTCTACCACCAACACCTCTGGCTAAATTTAAAACACCAAACATACATATATTTTATTGGCTTAACCAATTATCCACACATCTGTGGTTTCAACAATTTAACTTCCGGATTAACCGGTTATCCACACATTTGTGGTATCATACATATATTAAGTCTTAAGATGTTCACCAACCGGTACTTCCATCTAAGACAATTGACAGCACCTCTGTCTATCCACCATTGTGGAGTCATATTTATTTAGTCTTAAGATGTTCACCAACCGGTACTTCCATCTAAGACAATTGACAGCACCTCTGTCTATCCACCATTGTGGAGTCATATTTATTTAGTCTTAAGATGTTCACCAACCGGTACTTCCATCTAAGACAATTGACAGCACCTCTGTCTATCCACCATTGTGGAGTCATATTTATTTAGTCTAAGATGTTCACCCACCGGTACTTCCATCTAGACAATTGACAGCACCTCTGTCTATCCACCATTGTGGAGTCATATTTATTTAGTCTAAGATGTTCACCCACCGGTACTTCCATCTAGACAATTGACAGCACCTCTGTCTATCCACCATTGTGGAGTCATATTTATTTAGTCTAAGATGTTCACCCACCGGTACTTCCATCTAGACAATTGACAGCACCTCTGTCTATCCACCATTGTGGAGTCATATTTATTAAGTCTAAGATGTTCACCCACCGGTACTTCCATCTAAGACAATTGACAGCACCTCTGTCTATCCACCATTGTGGAGTCATATATAATTCAAGTCTTAAGATGTTCACCAACCGGTACTTCCATCTAAGACAATTGACAGCACCTCTGGCTATCCACCATTGTGGAGTCATAACAACAAAATGTAAAAATACATTTTTCACAATTAAAAGTCAAGCTGAGTCATTTCTATTCGAATTGACTCTCACCATGTAATAATGTCATATTACCAATCATCAACTATTAATCACAATAGTTTAATCAAAGTTACACTATGGTGTTCACAATCATGTACTTCCACCATAGCTATTTGTCAGCACCTCTGACTATTCACACATTTGTGATATCATAGTCAAACACCGGCTCATCCGGCTATTCTTATGCAATCTATGTTGCATAATTAATTCAATCGTGACATAAACACATTGGAACTTAACATTTATACATTAGAGTCTATCAACTCAATTAGTTCCAATCTAGTTATGCCCATTCATTCAAATCAACCAATGTATATACATCAAAATCAAGTAGACTCTTTCTACTACTTATATGTAATGTTACAGTAAGTTGGGTAACTTACCTGGTTCAAGCGGTTGTTCACTTCCTACAACCTCTTTTCCACTTCTGTGAATCGTCCTTTGACTTTCACCACCAATACCTAGTTGTATTTACATATATGCAACTAGTTTCAATATATAGCACATACAATCAAGTTCAACGCACTTGACTGGTTTGACTTTCTCAAAATCAACTTATCACATAATTGACTCTATCTTACTATGTTTAGCAAGTTCTAGTCAATTAATCATATCCCATGCCTTCCTTAGGCATTTCATCAAATAATTGATGTTTATTATTTTAGTTATGATCCCAATCACTTTGCTTAATCAAAATTCATTTATAATCATAACTGTTAATAATTTTTAACATCAATTCATCAAAATCATCATTTAACTCATGGATCATAATCCATATTTATTTCAAAACAACAATTTACCCATCCTACTAGTTATCCCAACATGATATGGGTTTCATAACAACCGGACATCATACCGGCTTCAAAACGAAGATTTAACCACCAAAACATCAAATTCTTTGTCTCTAACAATCCCTAGTTATCAACTAGGCAATAATCAATACCCATAATCATAGTATTACATTCAAAACTAAATTTAATCCACAGAACATCAAACTAGTATGAGAGATCGAATCGTTACCCTTTTGAACGAAGTTCTCGGATGAAAACGACGATCAGAAGTTGTAGAATCGAATCCTAGCTCGATCCGGACGTTCTGGTAGCTTCAAAATACTGATCTAGCAACAAAAAGTTGCTCTGTTCGTCCCCTGGTTCGATTTCAGTCGAGAGAAGAAAAATATATTCTTCTTAATCAAATTCTGATAAGATAAAGAATCTGTCAAACCGCCCTACCCGTCGCGTACCGCGAAGAGAGGCAAAAGAATCCTTCGCGTACCGCGAAGCAATTCGGAGAAATCAGATATTTTGGCTCTTCGCGTACCGCGAAGGACCCTCAAAACCACCTTCGCGTACCGCGAAGAGTCATTTTCTTTGTTTCGCGATTCCGGACAATCCGTAACTCCGTTTCGCGCACGGTTTTCTCCCACGTTCATGATTTCTCACATACTTTCAAATTTCAACAATCACAATCGTTATTTTAACGATTATTTCAAATACGTTTCATTGTTGAAAACCGGTTGTTACAAATCTCCCCTCCTTACAGAGGTTTCGTCCCCGAAACCGCTTATACCTCAAAAAGGAAAGATATAATTTCCTCATCTCATCTTCTGACTCCCACGTGGTGTCAGATTCTTTTCTATATATTTTTTTTTTCCATTGAACCTTTACCTGGTTCAAGGACTTGTTTTTCTCAAATGTTTGACTTTTCGGTCTAATATAGCTACTGGCTTTCCACATAGTTCAACTTGTCATCAATTTCCAAGTCTTCTAGTGGTACATAAGCCGATTCATTCGCCAAACATTTTCTCAGATATGCCACATGAAAAGTGTCATGTATGCCATTCAATTCCTCCGGTAGCTCAAGACGATAAGCAACACTACCTATCCGAGCTATAATCTTGAATGGTCCAATAATACGCGGCTTAAATTCCCTTGCTTTCTAAAACATAAACACCTTTCCAAGGAAAGACCTTTGACAATACAAAATCTCTCACTTGGAACTCAATAGTCATCCTATGTTTATCAACATAGGAATTCTGATTGTCTTGTGCCACCTTCAAATGAACTAGAATCTAATATATTCGTTCATTCGTTACTTTAACTACCTTTTTATTTGCCAGTTCTCATTGCCCAACTTCTTCTCAACACAGGAGTACGACATTTCCATCCATACAACATTTCATATGGAGGCATTCCAATACTGGAATAATAACTGTTATCGTATGAGAACTCGGCTAAAGGGAAATAATCAGCCCTACTTCCCAAAATCAATTACGCACGCTTGTAACATATCCTTCAACGTTTGAATGGTCCTTTCACTTTAACCATCAGTCTGAGGATGATACGCTGTGCTTATCAACAATCCTAATTCTTCCTGGAAATTTCTCCAGAAATGAGAAGTAAATCAAGTGTCTCGATCAGAACTAATCGTCACTGGCATACCATGCCTAGACACCACTTCTCTAACATATATTTCTAGCATAATTGAACGTTTACCCTTAAATAAACGTGATCATTATACATGATTCTACATAATCAATCTACAATTTATTATTTGGTTAGACTTTGTTCATTCAAACCAAACCATACACTCAAGTGTATTTCTACATACAATAAATATCCTATTTCTTTACAAATAGGCATAACTCTGACTTTTTCAAGTCAAACATCATGTATAACGTATTTAACACACAACCACAACCGAATGACTTAACATTCGCGTTATTCATTCATTTATATAAATAGACACTCTTATCTACCATTCATGTTCAACCATTATCAATTAACACAACACATATGTGCACACACAGATTCCAGTTGTGCATCACATTTGCCAAAAGTGAAACTTAAACAATTTGACTCTTGAAATTAGATGTCTACACTCTTGTAGATCATCTTTTGTTCATTATAACATCTACATTAAGATGGTTGTTTACACTCTTGTAAATCAACTCAATAATTATTATTACTAGTTGAATGTTTACACACCTTGTAAACCATTCAACTACAATAACCACACTAACCATAATTATTTACATCAAATTCAATTAAAACAACAAATCACATATATGCTAATTGCACAAACCATTGTAGTGTAGACTCACCTATTCCTACAACAACAAATTCAGTCACCTGGGTACTTACACCCAATTTGAACACATTCAATTGTGTTTACATCAATACACTCCCAATTCATATGTTCACCAATTGAGTTTTACACACATGATCACAACACTTGTGATTTATTATCACAAGTTTAAACAACTCAATGGTAACAGGTGACTTACTATCATGTACATGTACATGATTTACCCCCAACGCCACAAAAATTGCGGACTTACATGACAAACACCAACGCCATTTCATTATGAACTTACATGTTAATATTAATGCCACGTACCAGTGGTCTTACATCAGTTTCACACGAACGTGAAACGTCACCCATTATCTGTGTCAGTTATTCTAAACATATAAAGACACTTTTATTAGTTATGCAATTTATCATAACATTAATCAATTTCAACAATCCGAATACCACCCCATGTGGTTTCATATTCATATATTTCCACACAATGTGGATTATCATTAATTTATAGTATCAACTATAAATTATCATTTAATAACACCTTTCAACTTATGCAATTAGCACATAACATTCATCCAATACTACAAGACATTTGTCAAGTAGTTAAATACCACCACCATGTGGTTTCATATCTTCAACATTTCATGACATACATGGTCAATTTACCATTCAATTTATTACAATTACTACAAGTCAATTACAAGTAGTAACAACAAACATAATCACATAACACATAAGCACCAATATGTCTTATGGTTGCATATTAGTGAGTAAGTAACTCACCTATTCACATTAACCATAACTTTGACTTTTTAAAAGTCAACATCGTTCAACACATACTCACATATTGACCAATCCACACGCATGTGGATTTTTTCCCCAATGCCTCACTAAGGAGGAATTACATGACAACTCAATGTCATTCCAAGATGGTTTTACACATCTAACACAAGGCCACTCACAAGTAGTCTTACAAACAATTCAATGCCACTTACAAGTGGTCTTATATCATAAATCCAATGCCATTCACCAATGGTCTTACATGTTAAACCCAATGCCACCCACCAGTGGTCTTACATGTTAAATACACACAAAATGCCATACGTTATGGTCTTAAATTTGCTTTAACACTATTATAAATAGTTTTCAATTCAATGTGTCAATTACTATCAACATGTAATGACACTATCACTAGTTATGAAATCATATCATAACAGTCACCATACGTATACACATTGTATACTTACAACTCTATATATCACGCATATAGATTATATGCACATTATATCAATTATTAACATGTTTAAATCATTACATCCCAAACTTAAACATGTATGAACACATAAACATAATTATGTGTCTTTCTCCCCTATCTTGCCTTAAACGGTCAAATTATACATTTTTAATTCATGTATACACACCAAGACATTTTCCATTTTCAAATGGATTAGTTTTCCCAACACATCAAGTGTTATTGCCTACACTCATGTAGGTCTTTACACATTAATCTTCCAATTCATTTCTCCTGAATTGGTAACACTATTACATACAAGTAATAGATACATTAAACTCATAACATCTTACCTAATCTCAGTAGCCTAAGTATAAAATGATCCCCATAAGTGCTTGTTCATATCATGTTTGCACTAGTAAGTTGGCCAGACGTACTAGTTCATTCATTATATGCCCAATTCCTTACTTCCTTCATTACATACTCAAGACATTGATTTCGGTTTCACATAATCAATCAAATCATATTTAACATGTAATGATTCACATTACATTTAACAATTATATTACAGGACATAGATATGCTAACCTCATACATTCGGCATCATGATCGGGTCTTCGAATCAAACGTTATGTTTTCATATCAAGAGCATAAAAGTTTGAGATCAAGTGTTCATGACGCACTTGATTCACTCAAACCATTGCTCTGATACCAACTCTGTAACACCCAAACTTTACACACGATTACACGTGTCCCATTTTTAGGTCCCAGTTTAAACTTTATCAAAATTTTATGTTCGGAAGCGTGAAATTAACATTTCATGATTTAAACACACTTAATTTCAAATCATTTACATTTATGATTAATAAAAACTGGTGTGTTTAAGTTTAATACTACTACATACTTTACATAACGTTTGGTTCTGCTTCACAACGTGCCCGATCTGATCGCCCAATGCATATCTATCTTGACCTGTAACATCACATATAAGGTCACAATTAGTTCATATGAACTAAGTAAGTAACCCCTCCCAAAATCCCCAAAAACTTATTTAAACCCATCCACATACATATCATATGGATGTTAATCATGTTTAGATAATAATATATCATATTCAAACATCAACTTGCACCCAACACATATGGTGCATTTATTTCCCTTAGTGGGACATTTTCACAATATAAATATATTATCTAATTCAACTCTACCACCAACACCTCTGGCTAAATTTAAAACACCAAACATACATATATTTTATTGGCTTAACCAATTATCCACACATCTGTGGTTTCAACAATTTAACTTCCGGATTAACCGGTTATCCACACATTTGTGGTATCATACATATATTAAGTCTTAAGATGTTCACCAACCGGTACTTCCATCTAAGACAATTGACAGCACCTCTGTCTATCCACCATTGTGGAGTCATATTTATTTAGTCTTAAGATGTTCACCAACCGGTACTTCCATCTAAGACAATTGACAGCACCTCTGTCTATCCACCATTGTGGAGTCATATTTATTTAGTCTTAAGATGTTCACCAACCGGTACTTCCATCTAAGACAATTGACAGCACCTCTGTCTATCCACCATTGTGGAGTCATATTTATTTAGTCTAAGATGTTCACCCACCGGTACTTCCATCTAGACAATTGACAGCACCTCTGTCTATCCACCATTGTGGAGTCATATTTATTTAGTCTAAGATGTTCACCCACCGGTACTTCCATCTAGACAATTGACAGCACCTCTGTCTATCCACCATTGTGGAGTCATATTTATTTAGTCTAAGATGTTCACCCACCGGTACTTCCATCTAGACAATTGACAGCACCTCTGTCTATCCACCATTGTGGAGTCATATTTATTAAGTCTAAGATGTTCACCCACCGGTACTTCCATCTAAGACAATTGACAGCACCTCTGTCTATCCACCATTGTGGAGTCATATATAATTCAAGTCTTAAGATGTTCACCAACCGGTACTTCCATCTAAGACAATTGACAGCACCTCTGGCTATCCACCATTGTGGAGTCATAACAACAAAATGTAAAAATACATTTTTCACAATTAAAAGTCAAGCTGAGTCATTTCTATTCGAATTGACTCTCACCATGTAATAATGTCATATTACCAATCATCAACTATTAATCACAATAGTTTAATCAAAGCTACACTATGGTGTTCACAATCATGTACTTCCACCATAGCTATTTGTCAGCACCTCTGACTATTCACACATTTGTGATATCATAGTCAAACACCGGCTCATCCGGCTATTCTTATGCAATCTATGTTGCATAATTAATTCAATCGTGACATAAACACATTGGAACTTAACATTTATACATTAGAGTCTATCAACTCAATTAGTTCCAATCTAGTTATGCCCATTCATTCAAATCAACCAATGTATATACATCAAAATCAAGTAGACTCTTTCTACTACTTATATGTAATGTTACAGTAAGTTGGGTAACTTACCTGGTTCAAGCGGTTGTTCACTTCCTACAACCTCTTTTCCACTTCTGTGAATCGTCCTTTGACTTTCACCACCAATACCTAGTTGTATTTACATATATGCAACTAGTTTCAATATATAGCACATACAATCAAGTTCAACGCACTTGACTGGTTTGACTTTCTCAAAATCAACTTATCACATAATTGACTCTATCTTACTATGTTTAGCAAGTTCTAGTCAATTAATCATATCCCATGCCTTCCTTAGGCATTTCATCAAATAATTGATGTTTATTATTTTAGTTATGATCCCAATCACTTTGCTTAATCAAAATTCATTTATAATCATAACTGTTAATAATTTTTAACATCAATTCATCAAAATCATCATTTAACTCATGGATCATAATCCATATTTATTTCAAAACAACAATTTACCCATCCTACTAGTTATCCCAACATGATATGGGTTTCATAACAACCGGACATCATACCGGCTTCAAAACGAAGATTTAACCACCAAAACATCAAATTCTTTGTCTCTAACAATCCCTAGTTATCAACTAGGCAATAATCAATACCCATAATCATAGTATTACATTCAAAACTAAATTTAATCCACAGAACATCAAACTAGTATGAGAGATCGAATCGTTACCCTTTTGAACGAAGTTCTCGGATGAAAACGACGATCAGAAGTTGTAGAATCGAATCCTAGCTCGATCCGGACGTTCTGGTAGCTTCAAAATACTGATCTAGCAACAAAAAGTTGCTCTGTTCGTCCCCTGGTTCGATTTCAGTCGAGAGAAGAAAAATATATTCTTCTTAATCAAATTCTGATAAGATAAAGAATCTGTCAAACCGCCCTACCCGTCGCGTACCGCGAAGAGAGGCAAAAGAATCCTTCGCGTACCGCGAAGCAATTCGGAGAAATCAGATATTTTGGGCTCTTCGCGTACCGCGAAGGACCCTCAAAACCACCTTCGCGTACCGCGAAGAGTCATTTTCTTTGTTTCGCGATTCCGGACAATCCGTAACTTCGTTTCGCGCACGGTTTTCTCCCACGTTCATGATTTCTCACATACTTTCAAATTTCAACAATCACAATCGTTATTTTAACGATTATTTCAAATACGTTTCATTGTTGAAAACCGGTTGTTACAATTTAATAGTGTTGTAAAGCTCAGCCTAGGTGGCGAATGAGTACTCGTACTCAACACTCGGTCAAACCGATTTTATTCAAATTAATCAAACCAATTCGGCCAAATAACTCGGTCAAACTCTCCAACTCAGATTTTCATTGTTTTTAACCGATTTTTTCACTGTTTTTCACTGATTATTATTTGATTTTTCCTATATAAATTTTACTTGTGTTGATATTTACTTTATCTATTATAAATAATAATAAATTTATGATATTCGACATAGATATAATTTTTTAAAAGTTATTTTTTATCATTTACCATATCCGAGTACTCCTTGTATACGCCGAATACTCGCAACTTCTCACTCGACTGACCTGGCAGTGCTTAGAGACTCTCCAACCATGTTATTCATTATAGTTATATATATATATATACACATACATTTTTTTAATTTTTAATATTGTTTTTTAAGTTCAATTTATAAATATGTTCAAGGAAAAAAATTCAAAATTCAATTATCAAAATTACCTTCAAAATATTACTTCCCTCCAAAACCAAAATTTATTTTCTAAAATCACTCCCGAATCAATATATGTTCCCTCCAAATTACACTGCAAGTCTGCAAGCACGTTTTTCGTCTTCCCCACTTTCACGAAAACTGATTTTCATTCCCCCCATAATTTAATTATCTCCCTCAAATACGTTCATATTTCATCTAATTGATTTTCATTCCCCCCACAAGTTAATTATCGGTTTGCCTGAGGTCAAAAATCGACCACTCACAGCCCTACAAGGTTTGGATTTTCGTCTCGTGTTTTACCTCTACTTCTTAAGCATTGAATTGTACCAGATTGATTACAAAACAATTTTTACTCCTAATTGATATCCTCACGAGATATGCTATCATAATTAGCATATATTGTTCTGTAGTCATTTGAGCATTCTATTGTATATTGCAATAATGTTGAACATCTGGTTGCTATATATTATTCATCATCATTGAGTATTATTCAACGAGTAATACATTTCATTTCTTGACTATGGTAGTGATTATTGTGACTGATTCAAATCGAAATCATGTGTCCTAAAGTTTGATGTGAAATTCTCGGCCAACATGATTTTCAAAGGTGGGAAGAAGAAAGATACAATTATTGGTGCAGTTCTCAAATCTACATCGTGTGCTACATAGAGAAGTCGTTGTAAAGGTATTATTGTGCATTGTTTGTTGGGAATATTGCTGACTTACACTATGACTAAGAAGTAAGGTATGGTTTTGGGTATTAGTGATTCAGTTTTTTGATTAATTTTTGTTTTTATATATGCATTGTCTAGCTGATAAAGTGTTTTCAGATAGGTAGATACTTTGTTGTTGTCATTTGTAACAATTGCACATAAAGCATGATTGTAAAATGGAAGCATTGATGTTGTGTTTAAAGATTACAAATCACTATTTTTTTTTTAAATTTATTTTATATTTTAGTTATACATGTTGAGTCATTTTAGTTATATGTATTGCAGGTTAAACATGTATTTTTGCTTCAAAGTCCATTACAGAGAACAATTAAGCAATTACTTGTAAGTATTATACTTCAATACTAATTCATGATTCGATTGAAACATTGTTAAATGTATTTTAATGTATGATAGGTTAATTTGTTACAGAAGGCTTAACCCATTAAACTAATTAACAGTCTGAAGATTGGACTGTGAATTCTTTATTGTTCTTCAACGTTCAGGTGATGTATTATATACTTAAATAAGATTATTTTTATATATATTAGACATTCTGATGCATGTATGCCATTTATTTCATCAACTTGTAGAAAGGAAGCATACTTGTTGATTTGTTTCTTTATCATGCACTTCATGGGTGAAGGAACAATTAACAAAGTTGAAACAGGATAAAGCAAAGAAGCATGCTACAAAGAAGATGAACAAAATACAAGGTCGTATGTTGATATGAATTAGAGATTTAAGTTGTCACAAAACTTTCTACCAAGTGTAGATATGGGTTTATATTGCTAAGTATTGTAATTCGAGTGTTTATTGTACTTCTTTTGGATAATTTGGATCATTATTGTATATTTCTATTACATGTGGATAAAGTAGATAATTTTATCATTTTTTGATTGTATTTTTATTTTTGGTTTGATTTGTAGAGATTTTCTGATAATACTTTGGTTACATTGTTAGGAAACAAATTGAAAATGATATAAAAACAATGTTCTTTTGATAATTCTTTAAAAAATTAGTAGTGAAAAGCTTTCAATATTGGTAGCTAGATTCATAGCAAAATGAAGCAATATTTGTAGCAAAATCCGCAGCAAACTTTTGTAGAATTGGAATAAAAAATCATAGCTAAATCAATAGCAAAAACAAGCAAAATTTGTAACTAAAGTTCGTAGCTAAATTCCATAGCTAAACATCCGTAGCTAAAAGTTTGTAGCGTAAGCCGTAGCGAACATTTCCGTAGCAAAATCTCGAGTTAAAATAGCGACGTCAAAATCTATAGTTAAATCCGTCACAAAAATATTTTTCGTAGCAAAATTCATAGCAAACTAAATTAGCGACGAGACTTGTAGCTACAGACCAAATTCGTAGCAAACCCGTAGCAAACCCGTAGCAAAAGGGGTTTTAGCTACGGATTTGCTACGGATTTGTTCGTAGCAAATGCCTCTTTTTGTAGTAGTGATGGTAAAATGAGCAGGTTAGGTAATCAGTCAAAATTGGTCGACCTAAAACACTTTTTTGATTTGAATTTGGTTAATTTAATATAATAACAAGTGCATCAAATACGTTTACAACAATATATTTTTTTTAATGCTTCTCTAATTTCCTAAATAATCTAGCATTTTCTATTTTTAAAATATTTACCTTGGATGACTTTCGACTCTTTTAACCCACTAGAGATATAACATGATTCAAATAACCCATAATAATTAATTGGGTTGAATTTGTCACCTCTTTTAAAACAACTAAATTATGACTTAACTTTTAGGTAAAGAGTATTTTTGGTGCAAAAATGTTTGCACTTGGAGTTGTGATTAAGGTTCCAGTATCCAAAGAAACCGCCAAAACAAGTGTTTGACATCTGGACATACAAAGTACAATGTTTCTTTGGGCTATTTGATGTGCAAGTGAGTATCTAACCAATGGGATCTTTCTTTTTCTAAATTTATATACACATGCATGCCTTTTAATTATGTAGTGGTTTTAAAACACATGTAATTATATTAATTTTTCTGGATATGAAAATTCCCAAGACAAACAGAATCAATTTTAAGAGCAGAAGTGGAGTTGATTTCAACATTTGCATATTAGAAATCATGAACTTGGCCACCAATACAAATGGAATTTCAAGTGATAACTTTTATCATTTACAAGAAGCTTTTCGACCCTTGAATGATTTGCAATGCAAATGGAATCTCAAGGTATTTGTGTAAATTGTTTTCTCTATGAAGCAAAATAACATATTTTTTCAAATCTTTTTTGGTTAATTTTTTACAGGTTTAGGAGAAGAATGGGTACAACACGGTTGAGTGGGTCATGTATATTACCAAAGCAGGTTCATATGAGATCAGATGCTAGATTAAACTGCTATATAGACGTGTTTCTTGAAGTTGGTGTACTACATAAAACATTGGATTGAGAACATAATCTGAAGAAACTCTTGAAGAATCAACCACCCGTAAGCAAAATCAACCCTTAAGACTCGATAGCATCAAATCTTTAAGCAATACAAGTCTGATTGCTGTTGTGTTCTACTTTTGTTTTTTAATTTTTTTTTTGCAGCTGCTCTTATTATTGCATGTGGTATGAGGTTTGTGTTCTGTTTATCCCTTGTCTCTAGCTGGGTCGTCTGAGGTTGTTTTACTAAGAACCAAAAAATTGAATAAGGTAGGTTTTGTACAAAGCAAATAGTGAAGGTGTCAGCTCAAACAGTGTCAGCAGCTGTATGTGCAATATGAAGAGCCCAGCCGACTTGTATGTGTTAGACTTGTATGTGTTAGATATGTAGGAAAAGTATATTATAGCATTGTATAATAGGTTTGGGAATGTGAATTTAAAATTTTTAAGTGTGTAGTCAACCTGAATTTAAATTATCTATAGTCAACCTCATGAATCTTGTTTCCACAGCTATGTTTCACATCCTATATTGGGTATAATAGATGTGCAACCAAAGGGGTTAGGAATACCCACAAACGCTTATTGTGGCATTAAAAAAGGTATACAAGGTAAGTCGGTATAAACTCCTTATAGCTATTAAAAAGTTAAATGTCACTTCCTTTTGCATTATGTTGTAAATTAATTTGGCTGTTGATTGAAAATCTTGGTTGTAATGGGTTGTTTTGACTTATTGACCTCTTTACACATGAATGAATTAGTTCGCGATCTATTTTTTTTTCAAATAGGCTCATCATGATATTTTGCTAAGAGAGCTACATGTGAAAAAAAGGGAGAAGCTACACGTGAATTGCAATCTATTCGTTTAACCTCTTTACGGAAGGTTAGTTTTTAATTAAGTTATGTAGTTTCTTATCTAAACTCTTTGTCTAGGACGTTCACCATTTCAACCCGATAAGCATTCCAAGATCTCTAACTAGATCACCAATTTTGTAAGGTATTACAACTTTTTTTAAAATCTTTTTTTTTTGTTAATATTACAACTTGTCTGAAGCATGTTCATTATGATTATGATTCCAGGATATGAAAAAAAGATGGAAAGTGTGTGAAAACGGTTGCAAATGAAACAAGTGGCTATGCGAAAAGTTTTTGGATGAAATGGGTTTCGCAACAATGTTCGGGCTGATAACGAAACAAGTGGCTATGCGAAAAGCTTTTGGATGAAATGGGTTTCGCAACAATGTTACGGGCTGATTTTACTTATTACATCGGATATTTGTACACGTTTTCGACATTAGATAATTATCTTCAAAAATCAATTTGATCAGACTTATATTTCGTAAGGAAACTACTTTTTAGGGAGAGTTGCGCCGAATTTTTTTTAAACATTTGGGATCATAATTTTGTGCGTAGTAAGTTTTTATAAGTAAGATGCTACAATTTGCGATTAAGAAATAGGTCGCTTCCGCCGCATCGCGCGGGTTTCCAACTAGTATATATATATATAAATTAATTAAGTAAATAAGAATTAATAACTGAGACAAACTTGAACATGAAAATTACTGAAGTGCTAAGCTTGAGTTTAAGAGAGAGAGCTCGAAACAAGTGAAGTTAGACTGTTAAAGGATAAACTAGATTTGAACAAGAGCACAAGTTTCCCTACGACAAATACCGGTATGATGACCTTCAATTAACTTAGACCATCTAGTGCAACTCTATTGATGACGGATAAGTGAAGGGGAATATTATCATCTCAGATTTTAGTCAGCCTCTTATACAACTATCTTATCGGTTTTTTTTTTAACGGCGACGATCCTACATATCACGTAGGTTGTCTTAACATGCCCACTGGACAGAGGTAAAACACGGCTACACAATATGCGCGGGAACCCCTGGCCCCCATTGGTCTAGAACCCGAGATTAAGCTCAAGATTCAATCTCTCAATTGGATGTCTTTTAAATTACCCATAACAGGACTCGAAACTATGACCTCTTGGTCACAAGATGAAGCTTCAACCAGTAGGCTGAATTCGTAGGATCAACTATCTTATCTAATTATTATTCTAACCACAATCCTTGAGTTACCAACAATCACTTTTAAAAAAAAAAAAAAAAAAAAAAAAAAAACTATAAACACATACCCATCTAATATCTAATGTTACTTTTTTTAAATCCAAATCTACCCTTAAATTTATATCACAATCTAGCTCAAGCAAGATTTTAACCTTTCACTTCAAGAATTAAGGGTATATACCTTATCATCAAGATGTCTAGGTAAGCCTCATAAAATAGACATGTTGGATAATGTTTCAAAACATATTTGGGTAAGGATGGATGCATGACAGAATATGTTTTATGCAAAATCAGTTTGGGTTAAAATGGATTGTTTTAAACAACATCAATTTTGTTTAAGTCAAAATTTGTTGGAACTAAACAAATTGTCCATTAGGATACTTTTAGAGATTTTCTCATCAATTATATTATTAATCATTCTTAAATGTTTAAATCCATTGCATTCACATAGTTTTTAGCTTATCCATCTTGACCTATTTTGTGTTAAAGTGTTACTCATCTCAGCTCATTTCATGTTATGATATTACTCATTTCAACTCATTTTACAATAATTAGGTTAAGATTGCCATCTAGGGGTGTCAATCTTAATACAAGACAAGAGAAATGAGTTATTTTGGGTCTAACAA
The DNA here is from genome assembly GCA_009363875.1 of Mikania micrantha. Classification (NCBI taxonomy): domain Eukaryota; kingdom Viridiplantae; phylum Streptophyta; class Magnoliopsida; order Asterales; family Asteraceae; genus Mikania; species Mikania micrantha. The sequence goes on along the minus strand of CM018691.1, from coordinate 32,817,582 downwards.
TTATTGTATTTTAAGTTGAGATGTGTAACATTATAAAATAAACTAGTTGAGATGGATAACCTAAAAATTTTGTGAATAAAATGAATTTAAACTTATATGAAGGACCAATAACATATTTGATCAAAAAATCATCAAAGATTATTCTAATGGACTATTTGTTTGGTTACAACATATTTTGACTTGATCTAAATTGTTGCTTTTTTCAAAACCAACTCTTTTAAACCCATACTAATTTTATTATAACTTATCTTGATTCACATACATCCAGACCCAAACCCATCCTGATCCGTTACTCGACCCGATCCTACCGCCCATTTTACTAGGCTTAAAGATGTCCCTTGAGAACATACCAATAATCACTTAATATGACTGAGGTCCTCCTAAATTTAAAGGATGTGACAGTCATTTTGATTATATATAAAACCATTGTTGACTGCATTAAATTGTTAAACAAATTCACGTCAGTAATTCGAAAAGCAGTAGGTGCAAATTGCCAGAAATGAAAACTTGGGCCCTAATTATGTGACTGGTTTCTACCGTTCAAAAAATACATTTTATGTGACTGGTGAGTCATTAATGACAACATTAACCCACATTCAACTCACTTGATCCGAGTTAGGCATAGGGTAATTGTCACACCTTCATTAATATCTCAATACCCGTTGTGATTTCATTAATTGAAAAAGAAAAACTAAATTTAAAACGGACTTTAAGAGATCGTGAAAACCCTAGTTGTGTTTTAATATCAATGGCTCGAAAGTTCCTTCGACGGATTGCAATTGACTAAACCTAGATTTGGGGTGCTTAAAAACTATTGAATCCGATTGAACCGTTCAAATTAGGGCTGTAAACGAACCCGAACGAGCCCTTGTTCGTGTTCGTTCGTTTAACTTTTAACTTTTTCACGAACGCTTACCGAATGAAAATTCTTGTTCGTGTTCGTTTATTAAGGAATTCAGCTTGTTCACGGACGTCGGACGGTTCACGAACGCTAACGAACACGTATTATTTAAACAATAAAAATCAACATTTTTAATCTCAAGCAATGGGGATAATCATTTATAAATATATAAATTAATATATTATAGTATTAAACTAACAATAACTTAAGTATTATGGTATTAAACTAAAATTTAAAAATAGCAACACATTTAATGAATACATATGATAAATGAACTTAACCGAACATAAACGAACGTAAACGAACATATTACCGAACGTTCACGAACACAAATAAACGAACACGACCTCTGTTCATGTTCGTTCATTTAACTAAACGAACGGAATTTCTTGTTCGTATTCGTTTGTTTATTAAACGAACGAACATAAACGAACTCCCGCCGAACGGTTCACGAACGGTTCGCTGAACGTTCGGTTCGTTTACAATCCTAGTTCAAATCAAAGCAATTAGGTGTTAACCAGAGGCGACCCTGAGATTTGGCGTGCCCAGGACGAACCGGAAAAAAAGACCCCCTAAAAAATTCAAATATTAAAGTGAAGGTGCTCAAAAAACCAAAAAATATTTAATACCGAAAACCGAAACGTATTCGTAACTGAAAAATCAAACCGAATTCTGAATTCGGTTTTCGTTTTGGTTTTCAGCTGTATCAAAATTCCGAATTCAGTTTTCGGTTTCGGTACCTAACCATATCCGAATTTTGGTTTTTAATTCCAATTTTTTTTATAAATTTGGTTCATTTGGTTCACCGATTAAACCAAATTCAAATTTAAATTTATTATCTTATTAATAATATATAAGATTGAATTCGGTTTACTCGTTTGAATTTTTGGTTTATTCGGTTTTTAATCGGTTTATTCAATTGAATTCGGTTTATTTGGATCGGTTTATTTGACTTTTAAGCGCTTTATTTTGCTTTCTATCTGTATATTTGGTTTTAACCGAAATTAGAACCAAATCACTTCCCGAATTCAGTTCGGTCTTTTGATAGGTAAAAAAATTGAAAACCGATTAAAGCAGACCTAATAAACCGTTAACCGAACCAATTGACATATTTAATTTAAAGGGCATGAAAGTAACTTTATATACTTTAAGAAAAATGATTTATTGCACCATTAAATAATGTGTTTATAAATGTTTATTTTTAGTTCGATTCGCCTTTTTAATTCTCATTTGAATGAATCTATATATATACGTATATATAAAAAAATTTGTGCCCCCCTAAAAAATGGGCCCGGGACGGGGGTCGGGTTTGCCCCTCCCCCGGGCCGCCCTTGGTGTTGACCGATGATTATCTCACATAATCATCGGAGTATATTTTGTACAACAATTATTCTATATATTATATGACATGGGGGGAATAGTAACAGTGGGCCCCACGGTTTTTTTTTTCTCTTACACATACTCCCACATATTATATATATACACCCACTCCCACATATTATATTATATATACTGGTATATTATTAAAAGAGATAAGAGGAATAGTAAAATGGGTCACCTAAACTTTATCTGTATCATTGATTTGGAATTTTGAAAGTAAAAATGTGGTGCGCATTGAATATGAATAAAAAAATTGGTTTTGAATAAACAAATCAGCTTTAATGTGGGTTAATGTGAACCACGTATTTATTTTCAAGATTCGAAATCGACGACCCAAATAGGGTTTAGGGGTTTTTTCTCTATGATTAGTGAAAAAATGTGGTCATTTCTACGGTTTTGGTGGTGTTCGAAAATAGTAGTTGTTATTTGTTTGTTTTCATAGAAAATCGATGTGTGCTTAGGGATTTGGGGTTTTTTTAATTCAACCAATTGGTTGCAGATGAGAAGGATATTGTCAGTTTTTTTTAATTATTTTCGTAACATATTTGTATGGATTTTGTATGATTTTATGTTTTTATAAGAAATTTGTATAGAGTTCGTGATAATAGATTTGATTTTGCTATGTAACTTATGTTTCTGCAAATGACATATAATACCCGTTGTCAAGAGTGTACTGTGATGACCCGCCGCAACGCGCGGCGGGTATAAACCTAGTTATATATGATAAAAGGAGTTATTATAGGAACTAATTTAGAGCTATATATACAGGTAAATTAATAATCTAAATATTTACAAAATATACTCTGATGATTATGCGTAAATATCATCGGCTAACAGTAGGCTCGTTTTGCAAGTTTGAGATCCAAACAGTTTGGTTTTCATGTTTTAATCGTTTAATAGTTCAGTTTGACTTTAAACTTGGAAGTTGGAACTAATCATGCTAACTAAAGCAGGTTTGACCTTTGTCATTTGTATATTTCTTCATTTTGAGGTTATCTTTTTTTTAACAACATTTGATCTCAACGTGTGAATCACTGATTTTCAGGTCATGTCCACCAAGGTTTAGTTACCATGACCTCCGTTGAGACCCCACCACCATACTAGGAGGAACCCGCACAGGAAAACCCCCTGACCTCCCAAGGACCCCTATTTCGCCTTGGGAAGGATTTGAACCCGTGACCTCCTAAAGGGAAGACAAAGGGGTAACCATTATGCTATAAGCCCTTGATTTCATTTTTGAGGTTATGTAACTATCTTTATTTATTAATAATGAATAATCTTTATTAGTTTACAATTTTAATGCAAAAATAATGATTTTGTAAAGAAATTATAATTTAGTTGATCCATCAAAAGCGAATCATTAAAATGCTAAACTGGCTGGTTTGGTTTGTCATTCTGAAACCGTAAATTAGCAGTTTGGTTAAGCTATTAAAACTAACTACACATTAGCTTGAACAACCCTCTAATTGACTTTCGATCCTATATACATACAACTTACATGTTTGATATATTAGTAAGAGTAAATTATGGTTTTGGCCTCTATAGTTTAAGTATTTTAACTATTTCGGTCCAAAATAGAATCTTCTATCAATTCAGCCCCTATGGTTTAAACAACTATTGGTTTTGGCCTCTCAAACTTAACTGTTATAACGGTTTTGACCCAAAATCTAACTATGGTTGGGGGCAAAAACGTTAATTATCTAAATCACAAGGGCTAAATTGATAGAAGATTATATTTTGAGCCAAAATAGTTAAAACACTTAAACCACATGGGCCAAAACCGTAATTTACTCTATTAGTAAAGATAGAAGTGTTAATTACATTTTGGACTTAAGAGCATACATTTATGATTAACAAATAAAAACATATATCTAATGGTTTTAGTAGATAACATAAGACACTTTCAATTTAACTTAAAAACCGTACGAGTACGTGTAATGCATGAGTAATGCTCATGATAAGAAAGAATAAATTAATTAATTAATTAATTAAATAAATAATCTATTTATTCTAATAAATAAATGTTTCTAAATACACATGACATTTTCTTAGAGCACATAAACTTTATTTTCTCGATTCTCTCTCATATTAAATGTATCTCATATTAAGTAATAATATTAAATATTAAATACACTTTTCATGCATTTTTAAATTAAAAAATAGTTTTAAATGTATTAACTGGTAAAAAAACACTTTTCTAAAAATCAAATGATTATTAAATATAAAATTAAAAAATATAAAACGAAATGTTTAGAAGAACAAACTATTAAAATTAGTATCATAAGAAAGAATATAATTATTTATTAATTAAAGTATTAAACTGTACAAAATTTTGATTATATTTTATATTGAAAAATCATCGTCCAAATTTTTCGTTATTGATTATTTATTATATTTTTTTATTTAAATCATGTAATACACGTGCTACTTACCTAATCATATAATGTATCACATTAAAACAGAAAGGAAAAAAAAAAGAATAAAGAAATAATGGTATTTATTAGCTTCTTACCTTTCTAAACTTAAGAGCAGTCCTAAGTTAAACACTCTCAACAACATATATAGCCTAACATTCAATCTTTTACAGTTAAGTAGTTATAATAATAAATCAATCAATAATCGTCAAAAATAAAAAGGAAGTACCTGTTATTATATTGCTTCGATATGTAATTTAATCAATTTTGCTTATGCATTTATGTAAGAGCCTGTTTTAGATGGCCTCTTACAAAAGTAATACCAACTATTTGTACATTATTATTGTTATTGTTATTATAATATATATAGGGAATAAGAAGTTTATTTTACTTAAAAGGGTTAAAATTAATTTTTTAAATCCTAGAAACCGGCTCAAACAAATTTTAATTGAACTAATTCCTACGATGTCAGTACGGCAGAACCACATCATAGAACTATACAATATTGCCTTTTAGGTTTCAGCTTTAGCGTTTAACGATAAAGATTAGGTTTCACAGCTTGATTTTTAACTTTTAGGTTTTATATTTACGCTTTATGGTTTGATTTTAAAATTAATTTAGGTATTAGTATTATGTTTTATGGTTTGTGGTTTAACATTAGGAGTTTAGGGTTTGACAAGTCGGTTTCAATGACACAAAAATAAGTTCGTTTAGAGTTTGTTTGGTTCGGTTTTCAAGTTTTTAAAATTATTTTTTAGTAATCTTAGGCAAAATATACTTTCTAAGAAAAACTAAGATTTTCATAACCGGACCGGCCAGCCTGCCCAAAATAGGCATGCGAACCGGATTAACCGGCCAATTGAATATGTTCACTGGTCAGACCAGATTTCAGTTTTTTTCTTCTTTTTAACTAAAATCCAAATAATGAAATATTAAAACCAAATGCTATATTTTTTTAACATGATTGTGATTGTTTAAACATTAATTATGTTTGTTTAAGTGTGTTTATAATTTTATAATTTTTTTGGAATATATTATATATTTATTATGTTATCTGGTTTTTAAATGCGATCCAACCAGTAAGACATCCGGTCCGGTTCTGAAAACATCGAGGAAAACTCCTATACATATAGATATATATAGTATTGTAATCCTTATTCCTTAAAATCAGCACCAATGTACAAATTTTCAAACAGTTGATTTAATTATGCGATATTCGAAGTTTTAACTACCTTTATACCGTTACCGACAAGGGTCGAGGGTTGAAAGTAACAACGGTGTACGTGCAAAAGAACTAGAAACAAAGAATGTCGGTTGTCCCAACGGATATTTATTTATATTTATAAAAGATAAATCACGTGCAAGAAATTAAGTACCAATTTTTTTTTATTTTTTTTTTGTAAACAAGCGGTTTATTAACCACACAGTGTGGCGACAATCAACATGATATTGAATATATAAACGCAGATAAAAAATTGTCTAAATGATTATCAATATACCGTAAAATCTTAACGGAAAAAAAACCCACAATACAAAAATTATACATTTTCTCTTATCTTTCAATATATATAATAACTATTTATTGTCACTATTCACTACCAAAAGTTTGTAATATCAACTACAAGATCATTCACACTCGTGTGGACCGAGTAATTTGATATAATAATGAGCATTACCAATGATGTCTTGTCCTACTGGTAAGATCGAGTTATGAAAAAGTGATAGAAGACCCAGGTCCTAGGCTTGATTCTTGATCCTACCCAGTTTTACCGACTTTCCACCATCGTGACTTTGGGCGGGTGTTTGGGTCGGGAATTGGTAGCTGGTGGGCTAGGGGTTCCGTCCGTCTAAACTAATGGTCAGCTTGGGCATGCTTTAGCTATTGGGGGCCGCGTACAAAGTATCCGAAAGTTGATTAGTTGGCTGTTAAAAAATTAATGAGTACGTTTAGGGGCGGACTTACACCAGAGAAGAATGGCGTCAAGTGACCCTATATTATATTGTTTGGTTATTTATATGAAAAAAATGCAACTGAAAGTCACGTGATTTCAGTGTTAACCTCAATTGTACGTGTACGTGGGAGGAAGAGAAAGGGAGTGATGAGTGGGCGAATAATGAAGTGATAAGAGGATAATGATTACATATTTGAATGTAAAGAGAGCCTAATAGAAATAACTAAGCTTACGTAGAGTGATAAAGTGATGGTTACACATAGTCTAAAAATAACAGATAAATGAATAAATCAAAAACCCTGAATGGTGGAGTGGTTCTTTTTTTTTTTTTTGACAATTTATCTATTTTTTGTCCTTACTTTTTTTTGAATGACTTGGAATGCAGACACTTAATACGAGATTTCAACCATCCCTTAACCATGCCTCAACATAATATCTTGGCCTGAATTCGAATCCAAGACCTTCGATAGTGAAATCAATGAGGTAACCACTAATCTAGAGGTGTGTATCTTTACGTGGATTTCTTTATCTTTTTAGTTAATTTAACTAAAGGCTTAGAAGTAGCTATGTGAGTTTTGATTAAAGTTATTGATATAAAGCTAAGTTTAAACTTTGATCTTTAGAAAAATCTTTTTTATAACCATGGGAATACACTTATGTGATAAACCCTAGGTCCCACTAATACCCGACTAACAGAGAGAAACAAGTAAAGCACCACCGCAAACAACCTGGTCGGTGGTCATTACATTATTATGCATATTCCATTGGACTTGACTAAATATCCCCAATGCCCAAGCACAAGAAAATAAAAAACACAAAATACCAATGATATAAACAAGTGTTAATTGGTTGTCAAAGCATGCTTTATTGTGTTTATTCATTTTGAATGAAACAACTTTTAAAATAGTCTCACATATCATAAAAACATTTCTTCTCAAGCCTTCAAGAGATGACACTCTTGTTAGTTCCGCACATGCGTGTTTTCCTCATATCCATCCAAACACCAAAATATCAACTAGTTTGATTGTTGATCTTCTTTCCAACGGTTTGGTTAAGAAATTTACTAGTGCTTCTTTCTTAACAAAATTCCTAACATCTATCTATACTAATAAATCAAAATAAAATGTGTCACATGTCACTTTCCTATATTATCCTTATAAAAAAATTTCTCGCATCTCTCTCATATTAAATGCACTCATATTTAATAATAATAATATTAAATATTAAATATATTTTTATACATTTTTAAATTAAAAAAGGTTTTTAAAGCATTAAAAAATATATTAATTTTAAAAGAGTATATTTTTTTAGAATCCAAACTATTATCAAATATAAAATATTCAATAACTGTTTTTCAAAACAAAATATTCAAAAAACAAATTTTAATAAACTTAGTGTTAAAATAAATAATAATATTATTTTATTATTTATGTATTAAACTATATAAACTATTAATCATATTATTATTGACTATTTATTATTTTTGTTATTTAACCCGTGTAATACACGGGGTATTGATCTAGTATGTGAATATGTAAAAAAGAATGTCACTAACCAGATCATGTTAGGTATGAAACCCGAGAAATCTATTTAATGTATTGCAATTTCATGCTCCCAAAAAAAGTCCAAACATGCCTTGCAACAATGTAAGTGTAGTGAATCAATGGATCACCAGTTCACCAATAGATGAAAACCATGATATTTTTCATTTGACACTCTAAAGTCTAAAGTATGAATTGCCAATTTTAGTTTTAGTTTTATAATGGGTTATGAGTTTTTGAGTATTGGTTAAAGACTTAAAACGATAATTAACTAATCATTATGGGCATTTTATCATAATAATGCAAATTAAGTATGTGGGTATTAGTTTAATTAGTTTTAGTTTTAAAATATATATCTAGAAAGTAGTTTATCATATGTTTATATTAGTAAAATTTAAATTTAATTTCGATAGAGGCCGGGGTCACTATCAAAGTTACATGGGGTCATTAGCAAATTTAATTGAAGGGCGATTGATACTTATCATATATATAAAACGAATAAAATTTGTTTTATAAACGTTGGACGACCCCATGATTAATATATCCACCCCTAGATAGTAATGTTAGAATATATTCCATTTCTGAACGGCTTAGTACGACGACACCCAAGACCGGATTTCAACCATCCCCTCAAATTTGACGTTCTCGAGCCCACCCTGTGTGGAACCTATAACTAGGTAAACCACCTAACATTACCTTAGCATATATACTTCGAATCGGATTCAAACTCTATAAAGATAAATTATTGTTTGAATAAAATGTCATTTTAGTCCCCATAATTTGGTAACTTTTGTCATTTTAGTCCCCATAATTTGGTAACTTTTGTCATTTTAGTCCAATAATTTAAATTTTGTCATTTTGGTCATTATGGTTTCATTTTATTGCCAGTTTAGTCTCTATGGTTTGTGAATTTTTGTCATTTTAGTCCAAAAGTTTAAATTTAATTGGACTAAAATAGCAATAAAATAAAACTTATAATGACTAAAATGACAACAAAATGAAACCATAATAACCAAAATTACAAAATTTAAACTATTAAACTAAACTGAAAAAAATGGCGAAATCACAAGAAATAAAATGAAATTTTACTCTTATTGTTTTATGAAATTGTATTTGAAATTTTACTCTTATTGTTTTATGAAATTATATTTTCCACGTTTTTTGAAAACAATATAAATAACACTTTCGTATCAAACAAAATTGAATCAGAATCATATCGATTCTCTGCAATGGCCGCGGTCCCTCAAACTTCCGACCCCGATTCGCCGTCTTCTTCTTATTCCGGCTCTCCTCCGGTAGTCGTTTCAAAACCCGACGTCAAATCGGCGGTGCCGGAGAAGTCAAAGACGAAGGAAAAAGACCGGAAAGATGTGAGCTTCAAACACCCCGTTTTCCGGGGAGTTCGAAAGCGGAGTTGGGGAAAATGGGTGTCGGAAATCCGGCAGCCACGTAAGAAAAGCCGCATTTGGCTCGGAACGTTTTCCACAGCGGAGATGGCCGCCAGAGCTCACGATGTCGCTGCCTTATCAATCAAAGGTAATCATGTAATGTTGAGTAATGAATTCATCTCATGGTTTGAAAAATGGACGATTAAACCAAACCGAAACAACCGGTGGCGTAGCTTTGACTGAAAATTTTTGAAACTCAAAATGCATATTAGTTTTTTGAAGTGATGGGCGAAACCACTGTTTTTAACTAAAACTAATATTTCGGTCGAAAAATTAACATTACGGACGGAAAAAGAAAGGACGGTCGCCCCCCGCCCCTAAATAGCTTCACCCATGGAAATTACATTTGATCCTAGGTTCATGCGACTTGTTATTATTTCATTTTTTATTCTTAAGTTTCATAAATTACACATATGATCTTAAACTTTAAACATTTGTAACTTATAGTTCTTGTGTCATCAAACTACTCGAAATAAATTGAACAAATTAAATTATCTTTACGCAAGTACTATAAGTGTTACAAATATTTAAAGTTTGGACCATATGTATTATTTATAAAACCTAGGGTAGCAAACCATATGAACCATCTCGACAAATTTTCTTTTATTTTAAGCTGAAAGTTACGATTTGGTTTCGGTTATACATTATATGAACCAAACTACACCAAAATCCGAACAAACCGAAACAAAAACCGAACTGAAATAACTAACACAACTGAAATGCAAACATGAAAAATAATGAAACTGCAGCAAACTTGTTTTCTAATTTGTGAAGAAAACGAATTCATAAATTAGTAACAAAGTTTAATGATTTCTTTGATTTAAAAAATAGTTATTAAATAGTAACATATATACATGTATGTTTCATTTGCTTTAATTAGTAAATTTTATAAAAAAAATATAAAAAATACATAGGAAAGTTGAATGTCTTTAAAAACTAAACAATTTTGGCTCAAAACAAGATAAATGTGTTGATTTGGGTAAATAGTCATTGTATTAATTGTTTAATTGGTAAACATGATAATATAAAACGGGTTAAAATAAGTATCATCTTAACATAATAATGGTTAATCAACTATTTATTTAGTTGCAACTCATTTTAAATTAAAAAAATGATATTTTTTTGAAAACGACGTAGTATTATTATTATGTAAGGTTAAGACTTTATTTTCATTAAATGTTTCGTGTATATAAATGTGTGGACAGAATTATAGAAAGGATGAAATACTCATTCAGCTGAATGGTTCTATGCTTTTACGATAGCCAAATGGAGTGGGTTACTGGGTTCGAATTATATATAATATATTATACATACTAGATTAATATTCAATTTATTACACGCATTGTATAAAAAATATTATATAAAAGGACCCGATTCGAGCAAATTTTCAATTTTAAAAAAATGTGTTGGAACGTTGTTTACTCTTCGAGTTTTTATTTGAAATTTTCTATATCTATATAAATATGTATCTATCTAAAATATATGCATGTTGGATTAGTTATTGAATATATTTAGATTTAGCTATCTGTGTGTATCGACCCGTGCAGTATTGTAGCTAACGCGTATCGCCACATCTGACAAATGTTCGGGAGTTCGTCTATGCAATCCTTTCCTGGGAGTATGGCATGGGTTACTTCAGCGTCATAGCGTCTTAAAATTTTAGTATATAAAAAAACGATTTTTGAATATGATTGAATTTAAGTTATTTTTTAACATTTCGTTATTAAAATTGTATTAAAACTATTTTTAATACACAAATAGTGTTGTATAAACTTCTGGGTTTTTTTCAGAAAAAAATATTTTTATATAATTTTTATTTTCAAAATCTATTTTTTAATATAAAGATTTGATTTAAAATTTATTAAAAAATTATAATTAATATAACAATGTATAACTAAAATCATTAGTTATTATCAATGTTTTGAAAACCGGACCGGCCGGTCAGACCGGTTGAACCGGGAACAGGTGGGTGAACCGGTCCGGTTAGGGTTCTGGGCCGTTTTTGGGTGAACCGGCCGGTCGGACCTCTGACCAGTAAGGAGACCGGTTCGACGTCCGGTCCGGTTATGAAAACATTGCTTATTGTATTTGATTTAATTATTTAATATGAAAGAGAATATATAAGCATTTAATGTGAGAGATATTGGATAGTATTGTTACAATGTGATACATGTCAAAAGTTGTTTAAGAATTTGACAAGTGTCATTAAGTTGTTTAAGAATTTTAAAAGTGTCATTGTAGTTACTTATTTATTATAGGTAGAAGATTCTAGACAAGTTTAACTAGGTTGTATATAACTTTTTTTAGTTGCTGATATTTTCGAGTAAATTACCTAGATATGATATTTTAGAGTAAATTACTTGAATGGCTTATGGTTTGTTACTATTTTACTTTTCGTCCCTAAGTTTCATAAATTACTCATAACATTTGTAACACATATAGTCCTTATGTGAGGGTAATTTGGTCAATTATGTGAGGGTAATTTGGTGACATAAGAATTATATGTGTTACAAATGTTTAAAGTTTGAGACCGTATGAATAATTTATAAAACTTATAAACCAATGGTAAAATACTAGCAAATCATAGAAACCATATCAGTAATTTACTCGATATTTTATTATTTTAACAAACTAAATTTTGAAGCGTGCGTTTTTAATATTTAAAACGGAACTACCATGATTTTGTATATTACTAAAGTCTAAAATGCTAAGTTTGAGTTTTACAATTTGGATATTTGATTTTTATATTACCGTTCTTTAAATTGGGACATAATAACTTTATTCATTTCCTTAACATACTTAACACTATAAATGTCCCTATCATAACGTGTGGATTATTTTCCTAGTTCCTTAATAAGGTCTCAAGAAGCTTAACACACAAATTCATTATTTTGGGTTACGTTTTTCTAAAAAATGCATAAAAGATATATGTAGCGACAACACCTTCAAGCAACGACACGAAGTCACTATATATGATAATTTTTTTTAATTATCCTGACATATGTGAATATATAATATGTTGGTTGATCCAGACAAAAGTAAACATACTTTCAACACCTAATGCTAAAAAGCTCTGCGTTTTTGTCACCGTAACTCTTGTTTGGTGTTGTGAGTCACTTTTAAACCGAAAAACTAAAATTTTGGTTTTAATTTGATTTAACTTTAAAAAAGATAAACCGACTCAAACCGACCTACGTATAGTTGCACACGTTGATCCAACTAAGTGTTCTTAAATTGGTGAAAATTTTCAACAGGTACTTCCGCTATCCTTAATTTTCCCGAACTTAAAGACTCGTTACCTCGTCCCATATCTCTCTCTCCACGTCATGTTCAAGAAGCTGCCGCAAAAGCCGCCGCCATGTTGGAGTTAGCCGGAGCTCCTACGCCACCGTTACAACAAACGTTGGTTGATTCCAATCAGGTGGAAGAACTCGGAGAGATTATTGAGTTACCAAGTTTAGAAGGGTGTTTAGACTCGCCCGAGTCGCTATATGAGTTGGTGACGGTTGACTCGGTGGATCGGTGGGTGTATCCGCCATGGTCGGTGGCAGACGTTGATGGTTTTCTGGATTATATTTCAAAACAGGTGGCGGAGAACGGTGGTGGGACTTTCTTGTCGGAATTTTAGTGACGCATGCTGCATTAGACGTTATGTTTAATATTTGAAAAATAAAAATTTAGAAAATTTTGGATAGAAATTGCGTCCGAAAAGTACAAAGTTTGCATGATAATTATCAAGTATGACTTAAGTGTTTTCGCATGATAATTATCACAAAACATGGAGTGATTACGCAAAAAATTTTAAGTGATAACTCTGCGGATACTTGTACGCAATAATTTTCACGTAATATGCATTGTGTGATAATCATTGCGTATGATACGTACATTTGTGCGCAATTTTCCCCTATAAAGATATATATATATATATATATATATATATATATATATATATATGAATTTGGTTTTATTGTTTTTAACTGTTTTGTATATAATATATTAAATAAAATCAAAATAGATGATGTATATATTCTTTTCGTTTTAGATTAAAAAACAACTTTATAGCCATTGTAATCGTATGTAGGTTTTAAAATTTTGTTGTAAATTGTTGACATGGATTGTTATAATGTCATGTGTGGCTAATACATAGCATTATTTTATAATTTAGAGGTAAATTTTATTGTTATTGCTATATCATTTCATTTTTTTAGTAATTAAAATTAAAGAAACTGTACCTCAGGCAACGACAGGTCGCATCTATAGGCTCTTGGTTATTTTTTTGACGTTTTGACCTATAGCGACTAAAGGTCGTCGTAATAGGCCACTCCCTGAATTGGCGGGCTTTGATTGAAATTTTAGCGCCTGTTGAAAATGTTATAGCGACAACAGGTCGTCGCAATAGGCCAAAATTATTTTTTATTCACTTTTTTTTTAATTCGTCTTTTATCCTAATGTGATGAAAAAGAAAATCAAAAATTATTAAATTCATCGCTATAAGTAGTTTTCCTTGTAGTGAGGGACCGTTCTTAGAATTCGAGTACCTCGGACGGGTCTAGAAAAAAAGCTCCCTAATGAATTATAAATTTGTGTTTTTCTAGTTTATATTTTTTGGCCTCCCATGATGTAACTGTTAAATCTTCATCACTAAACATGTATGTCGTCAGATAAAATTTAAGTTTCTGATAAAACCAAATAAAATCACTATGCTTTCAATAACTAAAACCATAAAGTTTACAGCTAAAATCAAAAACTTCTTCACATAAAATTTCAAAAAAGTTATAATAAAGTTTCAACATGTTTCATTCAGAAGTCAAGTTTAATTCCATAATCATATTATTAAGTTTAGTGAAAACCTCAACAGACCATAACCCTAATGAGTTGTTTTACAAGCGATTGCAATTCCTATCATTCATCAAAACCAGGGTCGGTCCTAAGAATTTAAGTGTCCAGGTCGAGTTGGAAAGATGCCCCTAGTCTCAAACGAATTATAAATTATATAAACTTTTTTTAAGAACGATTAACGTTATAACAATAAACATAGCAAAATCATAGACTTAGGGGTGTTGATCGGGTCAACCCAATCGGGTTTCATGTTAGTCGGACCGCGTCCCTACCCTAATAACATTTGGGTTAATCGGGTCACTGATTATTCAGGTCAGATCAGTTTAGTTAATCTTTATTTTCTATTATCTTGACCCTACTTTAAATTGCTACAAATAATTGGTGTTCTAAACATATAATTTAATAGAAAATATGTTGAACCATTTATAATTTGAAAATAGCCCTAATCACAAATAGCTAACGTAATTAATTATTCAAGTGAAAAGTTAATGTGTTTTGTATTTAATAATGATTATACACAAAAAAATATTAATCGTCCTTATTCGGGTATTCGCGTTAACCCGAAACCCGATTAATTTTTGAAAATATACTATAAACCCGACGCTACTGACAGTTCGGGTGAATCGGTTTGACCCGAATAACCCACTAACTTTTTGAACCTAAATAACCCGACCCTATCAAGCTTACTTGGGTTTACGTGCGCGTTGAGTTAGTTGGATTCGGGAATTTTTGTAACGCTACTCATAATAGTATATAAAAAAAATATAATCTTTTATAAACTTAATGGACTCAATATTTTTAGCTTGGATATTAGACTTATATAAACTTCATGGGTATAAATTTTTTTATATAAAATACGACAAAAATAATAATTTTGAGCCCCAAAAAAATCGGACCCATAGCTGCGCTCTGATCAAAACCAAATATAATATCCAACGGAGCTTAAAATTCCATCATTAATAGAAAAAAAATGATAAATTAGGTACATGAAAAATAATTAAAGAATAGAAAAAAGTTTTGAAAGGGAAGAAGTATGGTGTTTGAGAATTGAGATTTAGGGGGGAAATTTAAGAACTGTAGCCTGTAGGGTTAATTTAGATGGCAAAAATGTGAAAAAAAAAATATTCTAATTAATATATAGTTTAAATCGCAAAGATTCTCCCCTTCACATAAACACTGTTCACTTTTTCACACACACACCAACATCACACACACGGTAGGCCCCAATATCTCACACACAATTATATATATATATATAGTTTGTATCATGTGAAAATCCGATCTTAGAGAGAAAACCTTAAACCCTATCTGGGTCGTTGATTTGGAATCTTGAAAATAAACATGTGTTCTACATTAACCCACATTAAAACTGATTTGTTTATCCAAAACCTAATTTTTTATTCAAGTTTAATGTGTACCACATATTCCAAATCAATGGTCCAAATAGGGTTTAAGAGTTTTCTTTCTTATACCGGGTTTTCACAGGATACAAACCCTCACATAATCACTATTCACTACCGCGTCTAAAGATCAAAAGATAGATTTCAATATTTTTCAATTAATTTGAAATTTTCGTTTATAACCCTGAACTTTGAACTCTTATTTCTAAAGCCCCTCTCACTTTACTCACATATTTTTAATGTTCACATGATTTTAACGCGTCATTGAATTGTCTGATAAATGTCATAATTATATTAATTTGATCGCAATGGCCTCATGAACGTTTATATAAATTTCTAACCCAAACGGTCACAGAAATTTTGCGCGTTGTTTACATGCCTATAACGCATCCGTACATTATCGAATATTTGTATCGTTTATATCATTTTGATCGTAATTAGTTCACAAACGGTTTAGATTTAATAATTTTATAAACCATGAGTATTATATATACTACATATATATACGATTTACATTTAATAATTTTATAATATTTGTATAATTTATAAATTCTACATTTACGCAGGGCCTTTTTTTTAAGTCTTCTGTAATCACATTCTTTACTATTAAATAAGTTCTTAATCTTCAACCCTTAGTTTCAAAGCTTACATTATAGATGTTGTATAGGGTATTTTCGTGCATTTTATTGTACACGATTTTAACCTCATGTTCTGTTGGTTTTTTTACGTCAGTATATCTAACCCCGCCGCAACGCGCGGGTCCTGTATACTAGTTAGAGTCTTAAATGGGATTACAACTATAATGCAACTCTCTCCCACCCTCTCCCTTCTCTCCCTCTCGATTGACGGTTCATGTCACGTAGATCACCCTTCTACCTAATAAACAAAAACGTGATGAGCTGGTTTATCCGTTTTAAAGAAAACTTATAACAAAAAAACATTTTGTCTCAACCCAAAACTATATTTGCTTTATACGAGACTCTAACACATGATCTTTCATTAGAAAAGTCATGGGACTAGCTACTATTGAACCAAATAAACTTATCGGGGTTACTAGCATTTTTACAATAACGACCCAATATAAAAAAGCAAATTTTATAGGTTATTTTGACCTCATAGCACATAACGTTGGTAGGCCCTTTTTGCGGTGCGCATATAATTATATATGTGTCGAGTCCTTAAGAGGGCCACTAGTACATTTTATATTTTTTTGGGCGCTTATTAATGGCTTATGGGGCGGTTAGGACACCACCTCAAATGTAACGCATCAAAAAATAATACCCTTTTTAAGGGCGGTTCATCTAATAACATATGGGGCGGTTTTTTAAATTGGTTGGGGCCTCGAATGTTCTTGCATGGGGCGGTTTTTACAATTGGAGTCATATGGGGCGGTGGGCATTAACCGCCTCAAAAGCTACCTTGTTGACCAAAAGCTTTCTTGTTGACCAAACTACAATTTGAATTTATTTTAGCTGCTAGCTGCAGCAAATTGTAGTAATTGTACGTACCACACAGCAACAAAATTGCATTAATACACCAAAATGTACCACAAATGCCCAGCAATAATATTAAATACACTTGAAGTTCATTTACACACAAACTACAATTGTCCAGAACCAACAAATATATCTTCGTTCATCCATGTCAAACACACAAATGTAGTTTTCAAAAAAAAAACAAAACATTCGAATACTCACATGAGCATCAATATAAATCCATTGATATTGCTAAAAGTTTTAAAAACCTGATCTAACATACCAGCCTAGACATAACATCCACTTACATACCAGCCTAGACATAACATCATGTCCGGTTAGAAAACAAATTATCAACAACCTGTGGCACCAACTGTAAGATCATTTGATCTATATCCTTTTGCATGAAAAACTTCATTTCATTCCAAATATAAAACAAATAGACATACAAATTAGAATTAAAATACATATGTATATGTATATGTATACATAATTCATGAGACGAAGTATATAAATGTTGAAAAAACACTTACATTTTCAGGAAAATTATGTTGATAAATGGTAACAAACTCATGCATTTGTTTTATAACACAAAAGCCGCATTCCCAGGTGCTTCTTTGTTGTTTACACTACATTACATTAACAACTATTTAGTTTAAAACAAAAAAATAAATTATTAAAAAGTTATAAAACTAAACATACCTTGACTAGTTCCCAATTTAATTTAACACCTAAGGCTTCTTCAACTATATATATAAATGCATAATTTTCTTTGCCCTTATGGTTGTTTATTGAATCAATAATATACCCTTGGCGCTTTAAAGGATATATAATGAATACCAACCAATGACCACTGCAATAAATAAAATACGATCGCCTATCTCAACAGGACTAGGTTCTTTATGTATTCCCATGTTCACCATGTCTTTACGAATATTAATACCATCTTTACTTTTCCCGGGAATGTTTAACAATAAGCCCAACAAGATGCACATACATTTTTTTCAATATGCATAATATCTAAGCAATGTCTAACATCCAAGTGCTTCCAATAAGGTAAATCCCAAAAGATAGATCTTTTTTCCCATATGGCTTCTTTTTCATGACGGCTTCTTTTTCCCAAAACAGTATTTAGTTTTTCAACTCTTGAGAATGCATCAAAACGTTTCCTCATCGTTCGGTGCTCTGTACTTCCATCAAACTCGACTTTTTGCTTATGAAAAATGTGACCAACCGGAAGGAATCTTCGATGTCCCATGTATACAGTTTTTTTGCAGTATTTTAACCAGATTGAATTTGTCTTGTCTTCACAAATAAGACAAGCTTTCTTACCTTTTGTACTATATCCTGATAAATTACCGTATGCTGGAAAATCACTTATTGTGCAAAAAATCATGGCTCGTAAATTAAAATTTTCGTTTTTGTATGCATCATACACGAGCACACCTGAACTCCATAGGGACTTTAAATCATCAATCAATGGAGACAAATAAACATCAATGTCATTTCCTGGTTGTTTTCGTTTCATGCACAACCATGGAGGAAGATTATAAATGCATAGAAGAACCGGCCATGTACTATGACGACTACTCATGTTACTAATATTTCTAACCTCGTTAGAAAATTCAGATATTTAATATCAATATTTCTCCACTAGGGTGAATCCGCCACATGTCTTAAATTTCCGCCATTTATACGACCATCCTTATGCCATCGTAACAATTTTGCTTCATTTTCGTTTGAGAATAATCGTTCTAATCTTGGTATTATAGGAACCACAAAAGTTTAGCGGCTGGACCATTTTTCGTCACATCATCGTCCACTTCATTCGTTTTGTTTTTACGTTTGTATCTAGATGCACCACATGTACCACATATATGTTCATTCTCGAATTCCTTTCTATACAACATACAATCATTTTGACACGCATGTATTCTTTCAACTTCCAAGCCCGTTGGACACATTAATTTTTTTTGCTTGGTATGTTGAAATTGGTAACTCATTACCATCTGGAAGCATGTCATGCAAAATAACTAAGAGATTTGTGAAACTCTTGTCACTCCATCCATAAATTGACTTTAAGTTAAAAATTTTTAACACTGCACTAAGCTTTGAAAACTTTTCACAACCCGGATATAATGGTTTTTCTGCATCTTCAAACAAAGCATGTAATTTTGTTTGGTCATTATCACTAACATTATTCTCTAGATCATGTAACATTTCTCCTAAGTTGTCATTGGGATCAGTTGAAGGGTCCTCATTTTCATCAATATGTGAATCGTTGTTCTCTATAAAATCATTGTGTGAATTTATCGACGACGTGCTATGAAAAGTACGTGATTCTCCATGTATTGACCAACAAGTGTATCTAGGCATAAATCCATGCTTCATTAAATGAAACTCTATTTCCATTATATCATCAAATCTTTTAAAGTTTTTACAAATCATACAAGGACAACAAATCATCCCATTGCCTTTATTCATCCGATTAACTTCAGCAGCTTTAAGAAAATTTTGAATGCCCTCTTTATATGCTGAGAAAGTACGTGCAGTATGGTACATCCAATTACTTCGATCCATCTGAATTTTATCTCTATTAGATAAATTTTAGACGAATATATACTAAAGGTTATCTTAATAGAAAACGAACAAGTAAATGTATGAACAATTCATAATCAATATATTATATAATTGACAATCTTGACCTAATATCAATATAAATGGATAGAATTTGGTAAACAATTGTTGCATTTTGGGTTGAAATGAGCAACATTATGACTTAGTATAGATTGAGATAGATAACACCTTAACACAAAGCGGGTCAAGATTGCTAACTTAAAAACTATGTGAACATAATGGATTTTAATTAGTAAGAATGATCAATAATATATTTAATAAGAAAATCATTAAAAATTATTCAAATAAACCACTTGTTTAGTTACAACTCATTTTAATTTGAGCGAAATTGATTTTTTTTTAAAACGACATGTTTAAACCTAAACGGATTTTGCTTAAAACACAAAAGATGACTAGCACTCATCCTAACCCGCACCCGTTCTGACCCGTTACCCAATCCAACTCAACCCGTCAATTTTGCCATGCATAATGTATCAATAAAAACATTAAATTTAAATGTAATGCTAAACACAAATGATAGTATTTATCAAAATGACAAAATTTAATAAAATAAATAAAAGATAGATGATTCAAACCTTAAAACATAGATTTCATGCATTGTGTAAATTGAGTATAAAAGAATCACTTACATGAATATATCCAAATCTACAAACAAAAAATATAAATGAAGTTAATATAATGTAAAAATATATATATTATACGAAGAAAATTAAAAAGAGATAAATATGTTAAAGTAGAAATTTTACCTGAATAATCAAATTAAAAATTACAAAGAAGAATTTGAGTAAATGTGTATAATAAGAAGAAGACGAGTAGATGGCATCGAACGTCGATTAATGTTGATCGAAAACGTTGTTAATGGAGATTGAAACGTTGGGTTACAAATTCAAAGTTAATCACCTTATAACCTAAAATCGCCCCATATGAAAGCCCAAAAACGTACCCACCTAAAAACCGCCCTATAAAAGAGGACCGCCCCATATTTGGTAAACCGCCCCATATGATGAAACAAAAAGCAAAAAAATAAAAACCGTATTAAAAACCGCCCTAAATGAGAAAATTAAAATCACATTAATTGAATCATGACTACAAATGGACATACAGCCCCCCAACAAATCAGTTTTGCAATTACTAGCATAGAGGTCATACATACCTGTTAATACATTGACTATCTATCAATTGTAAAATGTAAAGATTGACCTTTTATGAGAACAACATTTACCAAATTTACATTGACAATGTTAAGCATATATAAACTAAACATCAAAATTTACATCAATGTAGTAAAATCCACCTTTCATATAACACATAGCATATGAAATGAGTACAGCTAAGCAACAAAAGAAATCCAATATAAGAACAACACCTACAAATATTCTACATTACAATTTTTACATCAATGCAGTTTGAACAAAAAAAAAATTTAAGAAATAATGTGACTATTTACAATGATGCAAATAAATATAACTTGATTGCATTGTGAGATCTTCAAAACCGCCCTATAAGCCCCAAAACCAAAAGTGAACCGCCCCAATTGAATAATATATGTTAACCCCTTATAAAACTGTTATTTAGACCCGCCATAAATAATCATAAATGTACTAGTGGGCAAAAGTAAAGTTCCACTAATTTTAACTTTATTTTACTTTGTTTTTGTGAAAATAATGTTAAAACCATGGATTGGTCGGTTAGTCAGGCATTATGAGCTGGGGTCTCATTGGAAACAGTCTCTCTATTTATACGGGCTATAGGTAAGACCGTTTACATCTTACCCTCCTCTAGGGCTGTCCAAAAAGCTCGAAACTCGGATTCGGCTCGTAGCTCGTTCGGAAAAAGCTCGGATAAAGCTCGTTTGTAACCGAGCCGAACCGAGCCAGCTCGTTTTATAACCGAGCCAGCTCGTTTTATAACCGAGCCAGCTCGTTTTATAACCGAGCCGAGTCCGAGCCAAGGCTGGATCGGCTCGTTGCTCGGCTCGTGGCTCGGCTCGTTTGTACAACATGCTATACTAAAATATAAAATCATAGGGTTACTTTCAATAATAAATATACTTTAATATTATTTTGTAAGTATGATAAATAAAGAAAAAATAAAAAAATAAAAGAAAATAGGATATAAATATGGAATAAATCTCAATTTTCATGTTTTTCACTAATCCTTCAAACCATAATTCCCAAATATGTTGGAGCCACAGTCCTTGCACCAGACGTTTCACGCTCGATTATAGCCATATGACGGTTGGTCTCAGCCACATGCAGGACAGATATAACACGGTCAAAGCCAGACGTTCGTGTGTTACAGACAACGAGACATCTCTCGCATGTGGCCTTTGTAGAAGTCAGGACTCAATGGAGAAAACGAGTCGAGTTGACGTGAATGCAATTCAAATATTAAATTTGTTATGTAAAAACCGAGCCAAAAACGAGCCGAGCCGAGCCAGCTCGGTTAAAAACGAGCCGAGTCCGAGCCTAGATTTCAGGCTCGGTTTACAATCCGAGCCGAGCCGAGCCAGGCTCGGTTTAAAAACGAGCCGAGTCCGAGCTGACCCCTGGCTCGGCTCGGTTCGGCTCGTGGACACCCTACCTCCTCAAACCCTACCTTAGCTTTGCCAATGATGAGATATACTAAGTACGAAATGATGAAGTCTATAACGTTGGTCTGCCTTTCTCGAATGACCGACTGACTCCCATGTTCAAACCATTCTTCGTCGCTAACAGCCCTCCTAAACAAAAGATTTCTTTTGAAGATGGGTGAACTAGATGTTGTTCCTCTAATGTATTAGTATTTTTTTTTTTTAACTTCCTTGAAATCTTTATATTGTTAATCGTACATTTGTATTAGAAATCTATTGAAAAAAATAATAATCTATCATACTGAAATATATATATATATATATATATATATATACATACTAGGTTAAATCCCGTGTGTTACACGGGTGAAATAAATGAAATATTATGCTTCTAGAATACTTGTATATATTGCACTACGTTATAAACCCGTGTATTACACGGATTTAATATAAAATATTAAATTAAAAAATGTCATTGGGTGATAAAAATCTCATTGCTTAAAAAATCATTTTATAATATATTTTATTTAAAAAAAAATCATTTTTTAAGATAACTTGTTGTTTACATAAATTTTGTTTTTTGAAAATAAAATATTTCTTACTTTAAGAGTTTTGATTTTAGAGAAATTTCATATTTTATAAAAATATTTTAAAGTGTGCTTTATAATAAAAAGATAAATAATATGTTATTTATTAGTATTATAAATATTTATCTAATAAGAGAGAGAATATAATTATTTAATAGGAGAGAGAATTAAGTGGAATGATAAGGTGTTAACAAGTGTCAATTGTAGTGTAAGAAGGTGACATATGGCATTAGTGGTTTAAAAATATGACAAGTGACAAATTTGTTACTCTTTTATTATAGAGTATGGATATGGATATAGATATGGGGAATTAATAAAATGAAAACCCAATTTTAATGTAAAAACCGTGAAAACTAGTCAATAATCATGTAAAAAAACATATTTTTTTTAAAAAAATTTTACATGTTTGTAACATTATTGAGCATATTTTTATAAAAAAAATCAAAAAAGCGCCGACCAAAAATTTTTTCAAAAAAATTATTTTATAAACCCATGTAAAATATAAGTTACGCTGTGTTAGATCTGACGAATTTTTTTTACGTTTTGTTACTTATGTTTTACATGGTTTTATAATATATATATATTTTTTAAATACCTGGTCGACGCTTTTTTATTTTTTTTTATAAAAATGTGCCCAATAGTATTACAAACCTGTAAAAAATTTCAAAAAAATACGTTTATTTACATGATTTTGCCTACTTTACACGGTTTTCACACGAAGAAGTGGTTTTCAAATTATACTTACCCTATATATATATATATATAGAGAGAGAGAGATATATATTGAACGCTATGAAAACCCAATTTTATAGAGAAAACTCTTAAAGCCTATGTAAGCCATTGATTTGGAGTCTTGAAAATAAACATGCAGTCCAAATTAAACCTGAATAAAAATTAGGTTTTAAATAAACAAATCATTTTTAATGTGGGTAAATATGTATCACATATTTATTTTCAAGATTCTAAATCAATGGCTCAAATAGAATTTAAGGGTTCTCTCTAGGATTGAGTTTTCATAGGATTCAATACCTAGATATATATATGCGTCTTTTAACACCCATATATTCAAGGATCATCGGGATAATCACAGAGTAATAATCACAAACAGCGTTATATAACAATCACATACCGCATTATATAACAATCATAGGTCGTAATTTAACACACATAATCAATGATTAAATGTATAAAAATCACACTATTAACGAGCATCCGGAAAAAATAAAAAAACCTAGTCAAGAATATAAGATAATTAACGAGCTCGGGATCGGCTTGGCTCGTTTACACTCTTAAACATAACCCCTATTTATTCTACAACGATGTAAACCCAAATTCGTTACAACTCGTTAACAAATAATTTGTTATTTTTATACTTGTTACATTGGTGTAAATACGAACATCCAAAAAAAATAAAAAAATCTAGTCAAGACTATAACGGAATTAAAGAGAAAAATAATACGAGTAAAATTGAGCAATTTTCATAAAAAAAATATTATAGTATAAAAAAGTTATGGATGTATAAAAAAAGAGTGGGTAAAGTATTTAATATAGCAAATTACATTAATACCATTATTCATTTTTTCTTTCAAATTAAATACATTATTTTATTATAATTAAATATCAACCATTAGATGATAATCTTAAAATTTGATCATTAAATATGGCAGGGTTATTGAGTTATTGCTTGATTCTAAGTTTAGCATTAGAACACTCCTTTATATATATATATAATATATATATATATATATATATATATATATATATATATATATATATGAGAGAGAGAGAGAGAGGGTTCGTAAGAAAATCATCATTTTTGAGAAAACTAATCTCAGTCAGTAGCAATTTCTTTTTCATTTTCTACATTTTTTATGTAACTTGTATATTACACATACTGATTACATATATGTAACTTTATAAGTTATAAACGAAACTTTTTGAGTTACATATACGTAATTCGCGATTTACATTTTTTTTTTCAAAAACATTTTTTTATTATAACACTTCTAATATTATCATAAAAAATATGTAAAAAAAATTTATTGGTTTGTTTGAGTTTTCTTGGTTTTTGATTTTTCTTTAAAATAAGGAGTTTCTCATAAACCTTCGTCTATATATACACACACACACGTATGTATGTATACATATATGTATTCTTTTTAAGTTTCATCATCCAATAAAATAAATATTTGTATATAATTTTAGTAATATTCAAACCTTTTACCGTTTTTTGTTTTTACAACTATAGTAGCCGGGCCGACTCTCATGTAGAAAACAAAAAAGACGCTTTAAGTCTAGGCCTCTGTTTTTATAAGGTGTGACCAAAAAAAGACAAAAAAAAAAAAAAGTAGCATGTGGTCCAAAAGAGTGATTAGGTTTTTATGTTTTATTGAAGTTGAATTAGAATATCCTTTTAACTTTGGTGTTATAAATTGACAAGTAATTTTCTTATTAAATAGAGACTGGAAGTACAAACGTTGACGGAGCTTGATTAAATTGGAAGATGGATGAAATCTTACAGGATCAAAAATTTTTTTTTTCAATCGACCAGTATGTCTCGGTTAGTTAGGTTACTTGTTCGGATCAGTGATTCGGGTCAAGTCGGGTCAAACAAATAAAGATAAAAATGTCTAATAATTATCATTATTATGGTCAATTTAACCAATTTGAAGGTCCTAGGCGACATAAAATACGGGACCCTTTATCCTTCGAAAACTTACATTTTTTTCATACGTCTTTTTGATTCATTCGTTCTCTTGCAATCTTAGGCGATTCTTTGTTATGGGTGTTTGTGGTCCAGTTTTTACGGTTGAAGCTTTCTGGGTTCGTCTTTCTAGTTTTGGGCTTTTTGAGCCCGTTAAAAATTAACACCAAATCAAACTTAACCATTTTACGGTTTGAGACAGAATAATTACATTGTAATCCCAATTCCCAAATATAATTTTTTACGGTTTGAGACGGACTAACCATTTTACGATTTGAGACGGACTAACCATTTTATGGTTTGAGATGGACTAATTACATTGTAATCCCATATATAATTTTTTATTGAATAACACTTATATCATCAACACTATAATATAAATGCATATGTTAATAATACATACGAGTCAATTGTTTCCACCTTTCTCATGACACATTGAGGATTTTTTACGTTTATCTTGATTTGTAGCATCACCTTTTCTTCAATAACATTTCTTTTGAAAAACAAGTCAATTGTTTTCACTTTTCACATGATATATTGATTCAAACCTAAAATCTGAATGCCTAAACAAACAAAATGAGAGGGAGGCTAATGGGGTAAAAAAATGAGAGGGAGGCTAATGGGGTAAAAAAAATAAGAGGGATGGAAAGAGTATTTTTTTTAAATTTGTTTGGTTAATTTTTTTTAGGGGGTGAAACCAGTATATTAAAATAAAATTTGGCTTACGGTCCGAAAATTAACACTACTTGCGAAAAAAAGAGGGAGGTGACCCCCCGTCACTGAGTACAAACTCAAAAAATTTAAAAAGGAGACAAATTCTAAAATGATTGAGCCGATCTTAAAAACAACAAAACACAAGTTAATTTCACGTGGTTTAAAGAATACATTAAGCTACCACTTTAATTATAAATAAATATCGAATTTAGTAGTTTCACGATTGGATCACATGACCGGCCAGTTAAAGTGGTCGGATTAGGAACCGGTGATAAAACCGGTTCAGTTTGAAGTCTTTGGACCATCCTCATTTGAACCTGTCAGTTATTGGACTGACCGGTTGAACTGGTGAACCTAACGGTGTCCAGTACAGTCTTTATTCCCTAAAATCAAAGGATAAAACATTAAAATAAAATCTTGTATTTTTAAGCATAGTTATATATATCGAAACATTAATTATGTTATTTTAAATGTTTTTATAATAATATAATTTTTAACTATTTATAATATCACTCGGTTTTTGAATCCGATCCTACCAATAAACCGGACCAGTGCGAATCCAAACGCCACTCTCATTGTTAACTTTTTTAAATTAGCAAAAAGACAATTTTCAAACATCACTATACATTATTCATTTATTCTTAGACATGTTTTTTTTATTGGACATGTTCTGTCTCTTGACTCTTAGTGTAATTGGTGGCGAAAACGGGCTCAACGTCACGAAAGAGACTCCTTCTGGCCCCATGAAGTAAATGGGAACAGAGCTCGTGAAAAATGTGTGATAATCATATCTACCTATTAAAACTATATTATATTGAAAATAAAATCACTATTTTTGTAGAGCTTTAAAAATATCTATTAAAAATTTAACCAAAGTTTTATAAATATAATAATTTTTATAAAAGATTTATTTTATGGGAATATGCTATAAAAATCCAAAGTTGAAAGTCATCACTAACATAAGTTTTTTTAATATCAAAAAGCTTTTTTGTACAATTGAAACCTTTATAAAACAAGTCACGTATATTAAAGTTATATACAATAAAATAAATTAATTAATGTTGGTCCATATCAAGGTTATTATTATGATCTAATAAATTAATGTAATGTAGCGAGTCTTCATTAACATACACACATATATACATATATATGAAACATAATCATTTATCACATATGTTATGTACTTAATTATATTAATGTTACTAATATAACATGCGTATGAAATTGGTAAACATCTCACAATGGTTTTTACTTTTCATGCATTATTTTTGTTAAATTAGTTTTGTAAGGTTCTTATACGCAACACACAAATATAATAATGATTTCAAACTACACATCAATCTCTATAACCGATCTATAATGGCTTCTTATATTTCTTTTAATTGTACCCCTGCCACAACATGCAGGCTTTAATCAAACACTCCCTTACAACTCGTAGTTAACTTCGCTCGTTTAGATAAAAGTATACAACGTTAAAAGGATTTCATCGACAAGATAGAAAATAAATCCAACATGTGAATAATTTTGCGGCGTAATCCATTCTCATTCAAAAGTAAGGTTATATGATATTTCATAGAAATTGAATTGAAATTAACCGTGGCTCTAATACCTCATATGTTGAGGAATGATTCAGAGCGTATCGGTGATCAATTCAATTATGATAAACAATTAACACCAGTTATGAAACATACCTTGAGAGAATAGGATTTGTGATGTTGATGAAGATATCTTTATCGAATGTCTCTAGTTTGTTAAGCCTTGATAACCTTGTAAAAGTTTGTAAAAATTGAAATTAATTATTATTTTATGTTTTAGACTTTCATAGAAATTTCTAAATAAGAAGTATTTTTGATTTAATACAACTTTATAGTTTTAGAATTTTTTTTCCATATATGTCTTATTTAAAATTGTTTTTAATTTGTTTTATGAACCAATTCTTTTAGTTTAAAAACAAATTATCGTATTATTATGCGTATACATACACACACATATGCATAATAAATCTTTTTTTGTTATTTTAATTTTATTAAAATTAAATTTGTTTATCAAATAAGATTACAGAACTCTCAAAAATAAAATAGATATTTACGAATAAAATTGTTCATGGAATTCCCTAACTTTCATTTGTCACAATTGAACATAATTACAATTCAAATTTTATTAACGAAAACTCTATGAGTTACAGTCTCCCTACTTTATAGAATTGCGTCCTGAAGTTTGCTTGTCAGAAAATGTTATCAAAAAAGTCCCATTCAAACTGTTTTGTTTTCTAGTGAATTCAATTACTGAAGGGTGACTAGGAATTGGGTTGTTTGCTAAGATCTGCATAAGTTTCCTTATGCATCTTGTCAAAAACGTTGTAGCAGTCCTTGTTTTTCTTACCAACATATAATCTTTATAACTTTACGTATGAAATGCATTGAATCTCTAACGTACGTTTCAATAGGTAAAGTGTAATAGTTTATAAATATACTGAAATATAAAACGAATTATCCGTTTCAAGTTTGCAATTTACTACTCTTGTCAGATTGCAACAACATGCAAGGTAGTCTTGGATGATGCATCGAAGTTGGATTGATTGGCCTTGCGATCATATATAAAGTAACTGATCGGAAAGAACCTTGAATTTTTAACAGAAGAACAAGGCATTTGGGAAAGTTGCTAGCTAGTTTGGGTAGTTTTGAGTATAAAGTGAATGTCATGAGTTGAGTGTGAGTAAAAATGAGGGTGAGGTGACATCCACACAAAGTACACTTTATGCTCACATTCACCCACCATATAGATTATGTTAACTGGTTTTATTTGTCCCGCGCGTTGCGACGAATTATCACAATACACTCACAATAATGAGTATTATATATTAGTTGCAAAAGGATAAGTTATATAACTAAATCAAATCTCTCATCACGAACTTTAGACAAATTTTTATAAAAACATAAAATTATATAAAATCCTCACAAATATGTTATAAAAATAATAGAAAAATTATTCACAAAATCCGTATCACCGAAACCAATTGTTTGAATTAAAAAGAAAACCTAAATCCCTAAGCAAATATCTCAATTTAAAAAACCTTATTTCTGCTTACTACTTTCAAAGTAAAAAAACTTACAATGATCCAAGTTTAAATTTTCAAAACGTAAATACATGGATTGAACACTTAAACAATATAATATATCTTACTATATATAATATAATAATAAAAGGGGCCACTTATATAATAATAATATTTTACTATTCCTTTTATATTGGTTTTAGTTATATACTAATACTCCTAACACTTCAATCTTTTTCTCTTTCACATTACTACCATATCACATTTTTAAACCTTTTATATTCTTTCACTAAACAATGAAATTGTCTTCTTTCATATCCCTTGTTTCTTTTCTCGTACATTGAGCTACACATGTGGTATATCAACCATTGTTTCTTGTGACTTTCTTTTGCGAAATGTTCGGTATGAATTGAAGTTATTTATGTTGGGTTGTTTAATAAATGAGCGTACATAAACAAAAATTTTGTTTGTTTAATTAAATGAACAAGCATTAACAAATGTTGTGTTTGTAAATGTTTGTTGATGTGGTCGTTTATATTTATTTTGTTATGTTTATTCATTATAATGTTTTATATTCTTAAAGTTTTAAATATTTTATTACTATAACATTTAAACTAGAAACTAACAATTTGAATATGTATCCTTTTATAAACATATCAATTTAAAATTTAGATCTTAAAAGCATTAGTTTACGATGATTTCAATCATAACTATTATTTCTAGCTTTTGTTTTATTTTAAGATAATTATGTTTTTTTTTAATTTTTATATCAAGTGTTTAATTAACTTTATATTTATGTAAGATGATTATGTCTAATATTTGAGATTAAAAATGTTGATTTTATTTTTTAAATAATATATGTTCGTTTGTATTCATAAATCATTCATGTATTAGCCCAATTCCTCAATTAATGTATATAAATAAGAATTTTCATTCAGTTAGTACGTGCTTGTGAACCATTCGAAAATAAATTAATGTTAAACAAATGAATACAAACATGAGCATGTCCGACTGTCCGTGTTCATTTAATTCATTACAACCCTAGGTCACATCAGTCCCTCGAGCCACACTCGCATCTACAGCTTGCACCCTAATAATATGCATCTGTATGTCGCTTTATATAAACACAAATAATAATGATAATAATAATGATAATAAAGTCGTTCGTTCTAGGTAATCATTGCATAAAAAGAACTTTGCGTTTGGAAGACTATTTTACTTAAGATATGCATTACCTCTTAGATGAATTATGACAGGTTTCAATCAGAATAAGAGAAATAAATAGTTTAAAAGTAGAAGGATAATACAATGTACGTAAAAAATGAATAAAAACAATAGTTTATCAAAGTCAAATGTTATAATGATTCAATTTGGCATTTTGGTTTCATATAATTAGGTCTTGTCCCCTATCTATTTCAAATTCGTACTTTTTTGGCAAACAAGAAATCATGCAATAATTGAACTTCAATAATTAGAAGTTCTTATGCCAATGACAATTTTAATATGGTTGCATGCAAAATTTTATCGGGTCAAAATTTACTAATATGGATCTTAAAACCCATCTATCAGTTCTTTATGAACTATTTGGTTAGTGTCATTGATATGTATCGAATTGATTCAATGCTGAAACAGAAAGTTAACCATATTATTGGGCGTGACAAGAAAAATCTTGCATTTAATTTATCTTATGAATTTTGTTTTGTTTTGTTTTATTTTGTTATTATATATTATTTTTTTCTAACGGCTTCCGGTGAACTTGATCATGGGTGCTTGGAAGAAAAAGGGCATAAGGCCTCAACCATCCTTTTTAAGCTACTACATACTACTTTCAAGTAGAGGTGGGCAAAAAAAGGGTTCTCGAACAGGATCGATAATCTGAAACGGAACAGGAACCGGTCATATCCGAATGACATGTACATGATGTTCCGGTTTCTCAGAGAAATCGTAACAAGATTGGTTCCATCATTACCCTGTCAAAACCAAAACCGGCCAAAAACCAATAAAAACCGTTCACTATACCCGAAACTAACTGAAACCGGCTTTTAACTTTGTTTAAAAAACCGGTTTGTGCACCTCTACCTTCAAGCGTGTATCCAAACTTGATACTTCATCGTTGGCAGTATAATTAGTCTTTTGATTTGGGTAACATAAATGCTCACTATCCAAGAAGAGAAACGAAAAGTATTTTAAAAGAATGACGTCAAACACAAGATCTTAGTCATTTTTCTTATTCATGTAAACAAATATAGTGTAATGGTTCGCCTTTAAAACCCCGAAATCATCTCAAACGGTTATTGGTTTGGTTTAACTTTTTTGGTCTTTTTTTGTTTAACTTCTGACCTTTTTGCAAAGTTTTCAAACGATAACCAATGGTTTGGTTTATGCTAAAAACAGGTCGTAAAAATGTAATTTGTTAAAATGTTAATTTTCTTTATAATAGAAACTAGGTTAAAACTCATGTATTACATGGGTTTAACATATGTAATTTGTTAAAATGTTAGTTTTTCTCTCTTATTATGTGGGTTAAATAAATATAAGTTTTGAAGTTTTTATTTTTATATTTTATTATTATTTCACTTACGTTTAATTTTTTTTAATTTTGATTATTTTTTATTTTAATTGTAGTTTTTATTTATTTAAGTAGACAATTTTATCATTTTAAACATAATATTCATTATTTAATAAGAGGATAACATTAATTAAAGAGAGAAACGGGAAAATCACAAGTTGACTTCACCAAAGAATGACATGTGGTTAAACAAAACCTTTATTTATTATAATACATAAATAGATAATTAATTATTACTTTATGCGGTTGAACTGAAATTGGTTGCTCAAAACCGTCAAATGGAGAAATCGGTATTAGTTATATGCTTCTAG
Source organism: Mikania micrantha (assembly GCA_009363875.1). Taxonomy (NCBI): domain Eukaryota; kingdom Viridiplantae; phylum Streptophyta; class Magnoliopsida; order Asterales; family Asteraceae; genus Mikania; species Mikania micrantha. The sequence continues at coordinate 32,785,083 of CM018691.1, read as the reverse complement.
TTAGTTGTTCTTACTTTTTTAATTATATTTTCAAACAATTTTTAAATATATAGTGAATTCAAGAATAGGATAGGAAACAAACAAGTATGAGAGGTTCATTGTTGTTATGGTAATTGAAAGATGTTGTTTTCCCATGAATCTCCCTCATTCATTATCTCCATATATATAGATAAATTACAATGCTTATCTCTATATTTAGACAAGATTTACAAAATATAAACTAGACTAATGTTGATCTCCTAAATTAATGTTACGTATTTAACATATATCTATTACACCCCTTCAGTCGAAGCATGAGGAGGTCGAATGGTGAGATTGTTTCTGAAGTCTTCAAACATAACTCTTTGTAAGCCTTTCGTGAAAATGTTTGCAATCTGAGAACAAGAGGGCAGATGTAGGATACGGATATTGCCACGCTGAACATGCTCCCGAACGAAATGGATGTCAAGTTCGACATGCTTTGTGCGTTGATGCTGAACAGGGTTCCCGGACAGGTAAATGGCACTGATGTTGGTTTAGTAGTTCCACAGTTATTTATTTAATTATTTTAAATGTTTTATAATTCTTTTAGTGTAGTCAGTCATTTTTTACTCGCAAGTAAAACTAGTTGTGCTTTCATCTTGAAGAAATGTCGTTTTTCTTTAGATTGTAAATATAAATAGTTATAATACTATGACAGTAAACTAGTTACATAACAAGTGATTATAATACTATTTATTACTTTACGCAGATTGAACTGAAATTGGTTGGTCAAATACTTTTTTTAATATAATTTTATTAGTGATTGTTTGATTGTGATTTGTTGGACGTATCATTTACTAATCTAAATATAATTTTTGTGGTAACTGTTTAAAAATATATTACATATAACGGTGAATGCAACCGTTGTTAAAATTGACTACTATTGTTAGATCTTGCGGAGATTATATCTTAGCTCTACAAAGTTGACAGTTATCTATTTTTGGGGTCAGTTAGCGATAGTTAGGGGTGTTCAAAATATCTGAAACTCGAAAAAATTCGAAACCCGAATCGTATCCGAAACCCGAAAAACCTTATCCGAAATCTATTTCGGGTTTTTCGGGTCGGATAATATGATTTTAAATTCGTTTCGAGTCGGGTTTCGGATATGCAAAAACTAGTTTTTTCGGGTCGGATATCCGAATCAGCCGAAAAAAACAGGGTTATTCGGATGGATGAATTCGGGTTTTTCGGGTCAGATGATATACTTCGAATTTCGGGTCGGGTTTTGAATAAACCTAAAAAATTTTCAAACCCGAATAACTCGTTATCCGACCCGATGAACACCTCTAGCGATAGTTCCCCTATCAACTACATGAACTACACACTTTCAACATGTAAATCCCTATTTTCTTGTCGTCCCACGTATTTATCTCAAATGCATATTTAAAAAGATAAGATATATTGAAGAATGTGTCATTGAAAGGTAAAGGATTAAATCCTTTACATGAAACAAAGTTTTTTATCGGAATATGAATCAAACCGAAAGACCCCTTAACTATTATGGGGTTAATAGAACGAATCACACTTTTACCACTAAACTATACCCCACTACAATGCAATTATTATACATAAATAGACCTTGTGTCGAGACGCTTCTGTATATGTGTAGGTGGACTTCTTATATAAGACGATATGTTTTACTTACCTAGTACAGTGACCCGTTTAGAAATTCAATGAACCAAGCCCTTTTTTTAACTCAGTGGTCGAGTAATCCCATGGTAACGTGTAAGCCCTCGGTTCAAACCCAACAAGGGGCTTTGTTTGTTTTTTTTTTTTCAATCGTAGTATTCATATTCATATGAAGAATAGCGGTATTCTTATTCTTAATAGGAATAAAAAAGTAACCAACTGTATAATATTATCATCTAATGAGTTATAGTATATTAGTTATCACGAATCATGATAAGTCATCTGTTGAATCACCAAATATTCATATTTTCAATTAGGCCAATGAAATCCATTGTAAAGAACAAATATGAGAGGTTCATTGTTGTTATGGTAATATTATCATCATTTTCAATGACCATGATTTGTATGATACATTTGTGATTGTTGTATAGGGAGACCTCTTGCGAGATGTGTAACTAGAAGCACTTTTGACCCTCAAAAACAAGATATAAAAGATGAATTCAAGTGTGTTATTTTCAAGGTCAAGATGATTAGACTAGTGTGGTTCTTTAACAAGGCAGATTAAGTTGATGCTTAACAAATTAGAGTCACAAACAAATCTTAGCCATTTTTTTTAACTTGTTAATTGAAGGTCTCACATAGGGGCGATCATCGAATCTGATAACGGGCTTGGTTTTAAAAAATGCGCCTGAAGCGCGCCTAGGCACAAAGCGACTTCAGGCGACAGGCTTGGCGCTTCTACTCACTAAAGGCGCAAGGTGTACAAGAAGAGGCCGCTTTTGCTCGCTTTGATCGCAGTCGCTCAGGTGCCAAGCGAGGGCTTTCTTGTCACAGATGATGAAAGAAGAAAAATGGAAAAAAAAATTGAAGCTTAGACGCGATGAGAGAAGGAAAAAGAAGAAGAAATCAAAGCTAATCAGAACCTACGTGTAGATTTGGCGATTTGCAGGTAGATTTAAGCTTGGCGGGCTGATTTTTAGGGTTAGGTGAACGACATGAGGGATGCAGGAAGTTGCCAGTGAGTGGAATTGTGGAAGAAGATAGAAGCGTGTGGGTTAAAAAGATTTTTTTTTTCACCTTTTCTTTAATACGTTTATCTTTCTTATTTTCTTTGGCTCACTAATCTTACTAAGCCCATATCTGTTTAACCCACATACATATTAATAAAATGGTATGTTATTTCACAAGGTAGAAAATGAATGAGTTTTTTTAGTGCATTAAAATGTTGTACACATAACTTTTTAGCTTGTAAATATAGGTTATTTATATATATATATCTTATTTATAACTAAATTTTGGGTAGGTGAGTTAAAAAACTTATGATAAATATATAAAAAAAATTATATTAATACTTTGCGCTTCGCGTACAAAAATCTCACCGCTTTTGCGCTCTGCGCTTTGGTTTTAGACCTTGTCGCTTTTGTGCGCTTCTCGCTTTTTAAAACCAAGATAACGGGTTATTCAAATTGTTTCGGATTTGAAAATTTTAAGGCCCTATCAGATACCCGACCCGAATTCAAAAATTCTCAATTGGATCCGAATCTACCCAAAAAACCCGAATAAACTTATTTCTTTTCATCCGAATAATCCGAACAACCAAAATATACAGGGTGTATTCGGGTTATTCGGATTGAATTCGAAATCCGATCCAAATAAACAAGATTTTATATATCTGATATCCGATTCGATCCGAATTCGGAAAACGGATATCCGATCCGAATCTATCTGAATATCCGAATCTTTAATTCAGATCGGTTTTTTCGGGTTTTGGATACAATTCTGATTTCGGGTTTTTTGAACACCCTAGTGTCACATTTTGATCCGTTGATGTACCATAATTTCATTAGATTTGAGAATATATCTCAAGACAAAACAATATTTGTTGTACATCAATGAATTTGTTATGCATGTTTAGGGTGAGCATGGATGCATTTATGTAATTATGTCCTATGCAAGCATTTTAAGGAGTAAATCATGATCTTGTTTTAAAATTTACCTATGGTGCCTTCAACCCTACATAGTTAACAAATTTTTAAATAAGAAGTATCACATGCTCTCATCTTTTGGTAGTTCAACAGTTATTTATTTTAAATGTTTTATGATTCTTTTATCAGTCATTTTTTACTCGTAAGTAAAACAAGCTGTGCTTTAATCTTTAAGAAATATGGTTTTTCTTTATAATGTATATGAATAATATAGTGATAATACTAAAATAGTAAACTAGCTAGTTGGTGAACGACTCTAATATTAGTTTTTTTGTTTATATTGTCAAAATTGTAACCAATAGGGTGTATGGGTCGGTTTTTTTCTTAGTCAAAACCCAAAACCAAAATTTCAGTTATTGGGTTTTTTTACCCATTTGGGTTCGGTTTTTATCTTTTAAAAACGTTTGGGTTATGGTTTTTCAACTTATGCGTAAAATTAGGCTTATAAAAAAAAGAACTAAAATATTGTATTTGTACTAAAAATATTTGAAGTACAACACTGCTTGATATTCAAAATTATATACCAAAATCTTTAAATTTAATAAAAATCATCTATGCTTTTAGTATCATAAGACTAAAAAAATAATAATATATACGATTTTTATATGACTTCCCTAAAATAAATAAAATAGATATGTTTATAAATTATTGAATTTATAAAAGGTAATATACACACATACATACATGTGTATTCTTTTTTTGGTTTTTATTTTAGGTGAAAACCAACCCAAACTAGTTTTTTGGAAAACTTATACAAAACCCATCGGTTTTTATTTGGCTTGTGTTTATTGGTTTGAATTTCTTGATTCTTGGGTTGGTTTTTTCAGTTTTATGCACACCCCTACTATGGAGTAGACCGTTCACAACAAAGTTTTTATGGTTTTTGGTCAAATAGGGAGACAAATCATTCGTTAATAACGAATGATTTGTCTCCCTATTTGACCAAAAACCATAAAAACTTTGTTGTGAACGGTCTACTCCATAGTCCATACTCTTTTTATTTTCTTTTTTCCCTTGAAAATTTAAGCCCATTATGTAATTCCGTAAAGGCCTAGCTAAGCCCAAATAAAATAGCTATTGGGGCCATTGGGCAATGAATTTTTATGACCTGATACTCATTTTAGCTGTAGACAAACTAAAATGTTTTCTAGTGGGGATATTGTGGTGATTTTCCAAAAAAATATTTTTTCGTTTATATTGACCAGGATGATCAAAACCAGGAACATCCACATAGGAGAGTTCAAAAGAAAACTCATTATTTTGAATAAAACTAATAAAACTTATGTTAAATTAAATTTTAATTTTTTTTATTATTATATATTATAAGGTTAGAAATATTATAAGTAAAAAAGTTTTTTAATAAAGATATGTAAAACGTAAAGTTATGTATAATAAAAATAAATGAAAAACAAAATTGATTGGTAAGGAATGTGACTAATTTTTTATAAGTTTTTTGTAACCAAATTTTCTGTCTAAACTCATTATTGACATGATCGCATTGTAGAACAAGGAATGCTTGCTCATTTACTTGAAATGAAAACTCTTTTTTTTTTTTTGAACGGCCAACAAATTAAAGAAACATCATTTGACAACTACATCTTATTAAAGAAACATTAATGTCATTGTTAGAACGTGTGATTTCAAAAGATTGACTACAATCATTCATCGTTTTGACGGGAACTAATGTATCCAATATGTAATATTACATATTATACAAAAGTTGTATCAATAAATACTTGACTTTCATTTGACCGATATGATTGTTCATTAAATATGATCATTTGTACACAAATAACTTTTTAATTCTTATATTTGTTGGTTGATATCACAACATATTTTGTTATCTAGTTAATTTTGTAGCTTATTTTTCATATATATATATATATATTCTCATTACATACATATTCAATTATTTTAATAATATTTGTATCTATGTGATGCGGCTCATTTACGAACTTCGTCAACGATATGTAACTTGTGGTTCTTGGTGTGGTGGACCAAGTAAAAGTTTACATGAACTGATGAACGTATGAGTTGCATTGAAAGCCTTAACAATATCCGGAACTTGTAAAAAATTAAGCATCTAAAAGATTTGAAACTATCATGAAATATATTAACATCTTCTAAACATGATAAGAGAAAATATATGCAATTTAAAACTTTAGATAAAGAGATATATGTAATTTAAAAAATTAGATAAGGAGACATGAGTAATTTATTTTTTAATCGAGTATACATATGTTTGTAGGAAGTTATATGTAATTTTCCCTATATACATTTGTACTTTTTTGGGTAACCTAAAAAATTGTATGAATGCATTGGCTAAACATTCTTTTAAATGTAACCAACACTAGTCACCACACTTTAGAAATGGCACGTGGGAAACCATATAGTTGGTTCATGTATAGACTAACTTGGCATTTGGCACAAAAATAGTTTTTTTTTAATTACTTTGAAGTTGGCAAAATCTTTTTCGACCTTAAACATTCTAACTTTAAATAAGTAATAATCTATAATCTTATTTTATCCTAAGGCCGGTTATACAAGGATCTCACTTTCAAGATAACTCATGTGGTTTCAATGGGTTGGATAGAAACACCGTCACAACTTAAGTGGGTTCGTACAATCAATGTAGCATGGAATCTCATGAATGCCATGCCTACTTTCATGTGCATTGTAAAAACAATAATGTCGTTATTAGTTGGTACATGTAAAAATTATTTATCGTATAAATAACAATTGCTTTGCAATTATATTCAAGGCATTCATGTGAGGTTCTACAACACACAACTAAATATTCGTCGAGAACATTACCAGTTGCAAGCTGACAAAATTTCGATGCACATTTCTATAACAACGTTACACTTTCTTTCATCCTTGCACCATGAAAAAATGAGTGATTTTAAGTTTGTCTTGATTTTTACAACATACATTGTACCGACAACATTATAGCCTAGGGGTGTGCTCGGTTCGGTTCGGTTTTTGGCTAAAACCAAAACCGTAACTGACATAGTCGGTTTTTAGTTATTAGAAACCATTCGGTTTTCGGTTTTTCGGTTTTCGGCTTTTTTTGTCGGTTTCGGTTCGGTTTTCGGTTTTTTTTATTTTTTTTGTTTTTGCTATTTTTGTTCTCTCTCACACACAATATTGAAAGTGCAAAGATGTTTAACAATAGCTAATTCATAAATTAATTAATCAAACACCAACTAATCAAAATAAAACTAAATAATTGTCATCATATTCTTACATTTAAAAAAATCAAAAGTAAATAACTAAATATGCAATAATTTCGGTCTTCATTTTTTAAAATGATAGTATTCATCTAATCCAAATATTTGTCATATTTAATGGTAGACTATTTGTGTGTTATCCCGTTAAATAATTATAAAAATAGAAACACACACACACATATATATTAATTTTTAAAAAAGATTACATATCGGTTCGGTTCGGTTCGGTTTTTTCGGTTTTTAGAATATGAAAAACCGAAACCGAACCGAATAATTCGGTTTCGGTTTTTTTCGGTTCGGTTTTCTTCGGTTATTCGTTCGGTTCGGTTTTTTCGGTTAATTCGGTTCCGGTTCAGTTATTTCGGTTTCTTGCTCACCCCTATTATAGCCAAAGAAAACACACAAGAACTATGAAAACATGTTTGGCAATCTAATGGTAGTCATATTCGTCCATATTCAAAAGTGATAATCTGTAATTTATTGTGTAGGCCAGTTCAAAATAGATCATTGGTTTCACATGAATTAAATGTACAAGACATGTGTCTAAAAATTAGATGTTTTATGCTCGATGATTATATGTTATATGTACAATGTGATGGTATAAACTTACTTTTATCGTGTAATCTTATAATAAATGGCCAGTATTTGATAAAAAAAATGTTTCTTTTATGAAACACAAATGGAATTTACTATAACACGATTAAAAAAATGATTGTACTGATAATATTACATAATAAAACATAAATTAAATATTACAACGTTACATATTTTAAATGAAAATCACTATTGTGATCGTCTTCTCTTAGATTATGCCAGTGTGTACCTGAGGTTGTTTGTTTTTCCTTCATCACAAGGCATGTACTAATCTTTTGGTTGTTTTCAGTCTTCAAGTGAGTACTGTTTCTCTGACAAATATTGATTTTTTGATGGGCAATAATCTTCAGGGGTTTCCTCTTGTTTCGAATTCCGATGATTTTCAAGGAAAAAATGATCAAATGCTGAGTTCCAAAAGACATCATCATATTCTAAAGATTTATTAGGTTCAACATTCAAGGCGTTTTTAGGAGCCTAAGGTTGAACATGTTCCACAACCGAAGGGGGTTTTATTACATCCTTTGAATGTGGTTTTGGAAGAGAAAACATAATGTTTTGTTTATTTAACATATTTCACATGTTTAAGGTTAAAAAGTAAATCACATATATGTATGCTTATAAAATATTTTAAAATAGCTGTTGAACAGGTTCATGATTATGAGCATCATCTGTCACCAATAATATATAACCACATTTGTTTATTTAGTATTTTGTAATCAACTCGAATGTGTTTCAATTTTTGTGGTGCTATTAGAGATTCTCCATTGTATTTGCTCTCATTATTACATCTAAACCATATTTCACGACTTCACTTCTTCGTGTCACGTTGATCGTTTTGTGACATAATCTATCCATTATAACTTCCCATCATAACAATCCTATTTACAAACTCAATACACGAGACGAACACTAAAAACAATGATATGCTTGATTTATACAAATCTAACAACAAATAGGGCAAAAGATATGTTATACCTCACTAGTTTTAAACAATCCACTTTTCACATGATACCCATTGTCGTTACCATCACCATTATTGTTAGGAGACGAGACCATTATTATCAACAATGTTATACTTCGGAGGAGGTTGACCAACATTATCACAGTCATAATAGTTTGAAGTATCACCGTTGTAATAAGTTGGAAACTTCATCACTAAATTAAGAAATAGTTAATGTTCCAAAAAGACATCTTATACAATATGATGTGTATTCTAGACATCTGATTAACAATTTAACACTCGTGAATGTATTTATACATAAGCCTTGAAATATTAAAAATATATATATATTAAAAGCTAGCAATGGCTACCCTCTCTCCCACTTTTCCAACAACTTATTTTCTACTTTCACTCATATTTTTTTTTACCTTATCTCAAAACCCGCCCAGACCACTAGTATCACTACGATAGTGTTGCCAAGCACCAAGACAACCCGAAATCACTCCCTTTTTTGAACGACTTGAAACCTAGACACTTAAGATACGATTTTAACCATTCTCTTATATTTGACGTTTTAGCCCATGCTCCCAAATTCACCTTAAGAAAAACCTTACAACTTGATAAAAATTTTTATTTTTTCTTAACCTAGATTCAAACTAAGACTATTAGGTATGTCAAGTGACCCACTCACTCCACCTATGCGCCACGTAGGCGTCATATAAGCACTCACCACAACCACTCACCCCACCATTTTGGTGGAAATGCCCCATTACCCACTCACTTCATGTCATCATTCCTTTATATATACATGTGTGAGTGTTTGTGAGAGAGAGAGAGAGGAAGAGACTATCACGCCGTGGTTCCATTCACGCCTCCCCCTCCCTCTCCCACGCCCAATCACGCCCACTCAAGAGACATACACACTAGTCTAATAGATTTAATGGAAAAGTCAAAGGAATACATAAGTGGAGTGAGGATGAGCACATATATGCCTTTTTCTTGTGCCAAAATTTGAAAACTGACACGTGTTAAATCAATGTCGAAGGAGTATGGCTATGATGCTTGGCTGCCAGATACTATTTGGTACATCATTGTCCATTAATACAATCCCTTACTTGGATTTGATATTTTTATTATTTTTTATATTCTTTATGTTTTTGGCTCACCTTGATATACTCAGAAATTTTATACTAATCTCATTATTGTGCGACTAATAATCAATTTTAATTTATAAATAGATAACAAAAATACTTAACTTCCAAGAAAGTGATGTCGTGGTTAAAGTGGATAATAGACAACAAGATGTCTCAAGTTCAATCTCCATTTAGAACAATTTTCTTGAAGACCACTGGTCCGGTTGCTTGCGGCTGTGCTTTACATGTTCCTCTTGGTTAGTCTGATATTGGAAGGATACAAGGGTTTACCACGTAAATGGTTTCCCACGGCTATTTAAAAAAAACACTTGGGCCTAATGTTTGAGATTGTGGACCTTGTGGTCACCAATGAAAAAATTGGTTGTAAATTTGAAAAAACTTATCAAATTTATACATACTTGCGTATACACACACGTATGTATTTTTGTGCGCATAAAATTTGTAAATTTAAAAATTGACGTCAACAATCTAACATGTTAAATAATTAAGAAATCTAAGACTACAAGCATGTATGTAAAGAAATATAGATTAATTATATTTTTTTATGGATATGTAAACGTAGGATGTAAAAATACAAAAGTATAATAGCAACATTAAATTAATAGTTTTTTATTTGCTCTGCATAAGATTTTGTCACATGATATCAAAACATATACAAAAATACACCGAAATAACTGTCACTATAACATAAAACTCTAAAACATATTTCTCATAACAGTAAAAGCGACAAAGCGTTGTAATTACAGGCAACACTATTTTGAAACCCCTCTCCAAACTACATTTGGTTCACCTGAATAAATATGTATCAACTTAAGTAAAAGCTTATATACAAAATTAAGTTTCAAGTTTATTACCTTTAAATTTAACACATGTATATTTTTTGTATTTATCATTATGGTTATGAAAATATTTCAGCTAAACTAGAACATTGATTTAACTTAATTTTAATTCATATATAAGATGTATGGAAGATAGTCAAATGTAGGGAAGTGTTCTCATAAAAAGTTTATTTTGTCTAATAAGACTAATTTTTATATAAAAAATTCGAAAATCAACCCAAATTAACCCCGATTGAATTCATTTTTGTATCATTGAAGCTATCTTGTTGAACACTAAAACTCAAACATTAAATCATAAACAATAGGGTTATTGGATTAAAATACTCCCAACTTTAACACTTTGGCCAGCAATACTTCCTACTCAGAAAATGTTTCATAACACTCCCTACTTTAAACTTAGTTTTTGCTGGCACTCCCAAACTAACGGAAGTGTACTCTGTTAACACTTTTGATGATTATCCTCAATTCTACATAAACCCTAGTTTTGTACCCCGATCCAAATCGATCAAATGATCATCTGATGATCAAATTAACCATAGGGCTTTCGGTCTAGACCTAAAAACGAGGCTAATGGTATCAAGAATTACGTGGATCGGATTCGAATTGTTTGAGTTCGTTTATAAATGTTTTCGCGACTTTTTCTTAGATCCAAAATCGATAGGAAGGATGACGTTTGATCAAATTAACCATATGGCTTTCGTTCTAGACCTAAAAACGAGGCTAATGGTTTCAAGATTACCTGGAACAGATTCAAGTTGCTTGAGTTCATGTATACAGTAGCCATGACTGTTTCTTGGATTCAAAATGGATAGGAATAATGATGTTTGATGAAATTGAGGCCATGATTAGGACTGAATGAGTGTCAACTAAGTTTATGTGAGTTCAATTTTTGATTGAGTGAATGTATTGTGATTGTTAGGTTCGATTTTGCGATTCAAGTTAACGGAGTTACAGTTCTGTTAGGACGGGAGTGCCAGCAAAAACTAATTTTAAAGTTGGGAGCGATGTGAAACATTTCCTGAGTAGGGAGTATCGCCGACCAATTGGTAAAAGTTGGGAGTATTTTAATCCAATAACCCTAAACAATAAACCCTAACACTAAAACCAAAACTTTAAAAACCAACCTTAAACCTAAAGATAAAACATAAAAGCTAAAATCTAAGCTTTAAACCATAAACTATAAAACTAGTTGTTAAAACAAAAAGTTAAAAGCCAATATCGTATGGTTTGATGAGATGATTTCAATGCAATCGAAATGAGTTCAATCAGAGTTCGTTTGAGTCGGTTTTGAAGGTTTTAAAAATCTTTTTTACATTTTTCGGTAAAATATATCTTTTATTTTATCTTTTCTCGTCAAAGTGTATTTAAAGGAAAAATTAAAGAGGCTTGAAAATTTATTTGATCGATCTATTATTATATTTAATGTAAAAAATATAAACTTATTATTTTTAGAGGTGTCTACTTGAAATTTCTTAACCTTTAAAATATTGCTAGCGTTATTTTGTTTGTATTTTTTATATAAGAGAACAAAGTGACAAGAGTTAGGGCTAGAGGTGACAAATGTTTGCCCTTTTTCTTTATGTTGACCCTGAACTTTATAATTGCTCGCTATCTTACCCTTACCCTTATCATATTTAATATTTATTATTATTATTATTATTTATTTATTTTTATTTTATGACAAATCTATTTTAATCTTAACTAATTCAAATTAATCTTCTTTTACTCTGAATTTAAATTAAAGACTTTCTTTAAAACTATTATTTTTGTACAATAGGTTGGTCACACACTCGCTCTCTTTTATAAGGTGATGTGAAAATTTTCAACTCTCATTTTTTAGTTGATTAAAAGAATTCCTAAATAAACTTATGTAACAATGTAAATATGAAAACTAACAAATGTTCTATCTTTTTTTTTTATTTACAAAGTTAACTGAAGAATAATATATGTTTACTAAGAAATACCAAATGACGCATGATTGCATGCGTGGGAATTTCACGATGGTCCATTAAAAAAGATTCACCCACATAACATAATGGTTATCATATTCTACCTATCAGTTCTATAGAAAATGCTGCTGCTATTGAATTAGTAACGAATAAACTTTAAAATAAATCAATCAACAATTAAACAAAACAATATATATAGAACCAAAGCAATAATAATTGAAAAACATTGGTGTTGCCTCCTTGTATTACTATATCATGATTAAATCACTAAGCTAAGAGAGCTGAGTAACAATTGTTTCATTACAACTTTAATTAAAACATCGCCTAATAGCTATAATGTTTGAAAGAGTGAAATAAGTGTTAGAGATATTTGAGACAACAAATAAGTGGCATTGTAGTGCTAAAAATAACACGATCTTACTCACGTAATACCACCAAGGCGTGCCTATTGATGATGAAAAAAAGGATACACATGATGAAAAGATTGGCATGGCACGACAATACTAGCGAAAGCTTCGTCTCCCACATTCAAGACGAGCAAAGATAACCTACGTTGACACTCCGTCCTAAGACTACGCAGAATGAAGCCTTGACCACATGTCACACAGATGACACACAAAAAGGCTGTTGGTTAGTGAATATAAGTAGAAAAATATGATTAATGGTAATATAGACTAGGTGAAAAGATGGAGAGTAATATGAATGTTTTTTATTACTGTAAAAAGCAATAGAAACAAAATTCGTCAAGCCCATGACTACAATCACTTAAGACGTGTCATACTCTGATCATGCCAATGATATAAAGATGAAGGATACTATGAAAACATTACCAAAAGATACCATACTTGGTCAAACCATTATACTATATTATACCATATATTAAAAACCTACCAAAAAACATAGTAAAATATTCTTTTTTTAGTTTGGCCCAAAGTTTTTGTTTTGACACATATAGTTATGGCTTAGGTTTTGTCACATACTACCTTTTTATTTCATCCACGTACAAATATGAAGGATTTTGTGAGTAATTTTTCTATTATTTTCATAACATATTTGTATGAATTTTGTATCATTTTATGAAAAATTTTGTATAGAGTTTGTGATTAGAAATTTGATTTTGTTATGTAATTTATGCTTATACAAATGATACATAAACCCGTTTTAGTGAGCATATTGTGATAATCCACCGCAACGCGTGACAGGAAAAAACTAGTTACACATAACTTAATAATTTTAGACAATAGACAATCATCGGTTTGTGGAGAAAATACATATAACAATCAATTAAAATTTAAGCTGAATACATTATTAAACAGATAAAAAAAAAGTTTTTGAAAATTTAAACTGAATACAATATTAATAAAAGACAGATAAAAAGGTTCCAAAAAATTTAAAAAAAGTAGAATCAAGGCCGCATGCAAAACCATCATCATGATGTCTTCTTTCGTATCTTTCTCCCGTTTCATGAACCTCCCTCCGATTCCCGCTTTATCTTCATCTGTCACCCCATTTTCTTCTCACATATTTACATCATCTGCCACCCAGCTGTTCCCCCTTTTCATCATCCCAATGGCCTTTCTGTAATTAAACAAGAAATCAAGGGCTATAGACAAAGAGAATTGAGGGTAATAGGGTATGGTATAGAACTTAAAACCCATAAAGATTCAAATATATATATATCTTGAAATCAAGATTGATACAGTAACAGTATTGAGGTTTGACATTGATGGAAAACAGCTAAAGAAAACAAATCAGCAAATGAGGTAAGAACAAATAGCTTTAAAGACTCTTTGCCCTACTAACTTTACTCTCTTTAGAACTAGGGTCTTCTTCAAAACCCCTAAAAATTTCCCTTTCAGAGAATCTAACTCCATAACACATCATGTCTTCTTGCAAAACAAAATCTTTTCCCAAAAAGATTCAAGAAATCAATTCGTTTCAGAATTTTGGACCGATTGGAGCCAGCTAAATTGCGATGCAGATCGTTGTGTTCTTAGCCTTTTCTTTTGGGTTTGAAACTATCACAATCGAAAGCTCACAGAAAGTGTGTGATTAGCAAGAAAAAAAGAAGGGTTTGGTGAAATACTTGTTCTTGATCTTGTAAACAGCCAAAAAGATGGTTTTTAAGTTATTAGTTTTAGTATTCTAGAAGTAGGAATGTGTTATAATTAGTGGGTTGTGAGTTAATCAGCTGTTTCGAGGGTTTTTAGTGAAAAAAAAGAGAAAAAAGGGAAAAAGATTGTGTTTGACAAGGAAAAACAGAAGGGTTTGGTGAAATACTTGTTCTTGATCATGTAAACATGCCAACAAGATGGTTTTAAGTTATTTTTTTTAGCATTAATCCAAGTGGGAACGTGTTATAGTAAGTGGGTTGTGTGTTGATAAGCTGTTTTGAGGGGTTTTGGTAAAAAAAGCGATTAAAAAAGGGGATACAGATTGTGTTCTTTGTTATTTTCTTTAAAGGAGACTTGTTTTGAGCGATGATGGCAATGTCCTGCAAGGATGGTAAAGGGGCGATAATGGATAATGGGAAATATGTTCGCTACACACCTGAGCAGGTTGAAGCACTTGAAAGGCTTTATCATGAATGTCCGAAACCGAGTTCTCTTCGACGCCAGCAACTCATTCGTGAATGCCCTATTCTGTCAAACATTGAGCCCAAACAGATTAAAGTTTGGTTCCAGAATCGAAGGTGCGTGTTGAAATCAATGAAAGTTTACATTTTGGCAGTTTGTTGGTGTGATTTTAATGCAGTGACTTGTGATATGTGTTGTGGCATTTGTTTGTATTTCAGTTTTTAACTATTTACATTGTTCTGTAATAAAAAGATTTAAAAATGATTGTCTTTTTTGTTTGAAAATCTTGTTGATTTGTTCTTTTCATTGTCTTGTGCATGAAATGACTTAAAATGATGTGAACTGAATGTTGTGAGTTTTAATATGTGTTTTGGGTTCTGATTGCAGTCCCTTGTTGGCTCAATATTTAGCTCTTTTCATTATTTGTCTGAAAAATATAAAGAAAGATTGCTATTTTTTTGAGATGTTTGTTAGGGTTGTAAATGAACCGAATGTTCAGCGAACTGTTCGTGAACCGTTATGCGGGAAAATCGTTTAATAAATGAACAAGCACAAACAAGAAATTTCGTTTATTTAGGTAAACGAATGAACGTGAACAAAAGTCATGTTCGTTCATTTGTCTTTGTGAACGTTTGGTAATGTGTTCGTTTATGTTCGTTTACGTTGGATTATGTTTGTTTACATTTATGTATATTTATTCACTAAATGTGTTTTATATTCTTAAATTTTTTATTTTTAGTTTAATACCAGATTTTGTATCTTGCTAAAAACATATTGAAACATTAGTTTAGGTTTATTTTAATTACGATTATTATTTCAAACTTTTGCTTTGTTTCATGATAATGATTTTTTGATTTTTATATCAAGCGTTAACTTTATATTTATGTAAAATTATTATGTCTAATGTTTAATATTAAGAATGTTGATTTTTATTTTTTAAATAATATATGTTTGTTTGTGTTAATGAACAAGTTCAATCCCTTAATAGACAGAACAATAATTTTCGTTCGGCTAGTTTTTGTGAACCATAGGTGAACAAGTTAAAAAGGTAAATGAACACGAACAAGGGCTTGTTCGTGTTCGTTTGGTTCCTTTACTACCCTAGTGATTGGTATTGTTGTGCAATTGAAAAGAGTAAAAATATGTCTTTTTTTTGAGTGAAATGCTTTTGACTCGTGATATGTTTTGTGTTCTGGTTATAGATTTTTGTTGGTTCAATCTTCAGCTTTTTTCATTGTTTTGTAATAAAAAGGATTTAAAAAGAATGGCCAATATATAATGTTTGTTGACATTTTTTTATGTCTTTTGGGTTTTGGTTGTAATTCCTTGTTACTCAAGTTTTGGTTAATTTTATGAAAAGATTGATGTGATTTTTTTTTTATTTTTCTTGTGGGCTTGCTTGTAGTTCATAGTTCAATCTTTGGTCTTATAACATATAGATATAAAAAAAAATCTTTCTTTTTGTGAAATGTTATTGTGATTTTTGTAATGTGTTGCGGGTTTTGACTGTAGTTGCTTGTATTTAACCTTGTTTCTTTCATTGTCTTATAATTGGAAGATGGACAAATTCGTCTTTCATTTAAAATGCTTGTTGTGATTCCGGATATGCCTTGCGGGTTTGATTGTCGTGGCTTTTTATTCCATCTTTATATTATTTTATTATGTTAAAATGCTCATGGGATGTATTGAAAAAGAAGAAAACCGATTTGATGAGCTGGGGGACTTCTTAGAAGCAACCTCTCTACTACATTTTTGGGGTAGGGGTTAGCGCTGTCTTCGTCTCTCCCCCTAGACCCCACAAAGTGGAAATACACTGGGTATGTTTGTTTGTTTTTTTATTTTATTATCTTTGTTCCTTAATCAAAATTATAAGAAAGATTAAAACCAATTACCTGTCTATAAAAGTTGTTTGGGGGTTTTCATCCTAGTTGCTCGCTAGTTCAATTTTTATTCCCTTTGTTTATTATGTAATTCATAACAAGACTTTATAATGATTGTTTTTCTATGGTATTGTTGTAATTTATAGAGGGTGTTACATGTTGTCAACTTATCACTGTCATTCCTTGTTTGTTTGATCTATTTTCTTTAATTGTTTCGTAATAAAAAAAGATTTAAAAAATTACCTCATTTGTGATATGTTTGTGGTAATCTAAATTAGGTGTTATGGGTTCCATTTTAGTCTTGTGTTAGTTTATTTTTTTTTTTGTTATTCTATAATTATAACAATCAAAGAAATATTGTTATTTTCAATGTTTAGATGTAGAGAAAAACAGAGGAAAGAAGCTTCACGCCTTCAAACTGTGAATCGAAAGCTTTCAGCCATGAACAAGCTTTTAATGGAAGAAAATGATAGGCTGCAGAAACAAGTGTCACACCTTGTGTATGAAAATGGCTACTTTCGGCAACATACTCAAAACGTGAGGGTTCTTTTTTTCCCCCTTTATTTCCCCTGTGATTGTGTTGTAGGAAGCGTTTGGATGTGAGTTTTGGAAATGATCATTTAGAGAAACAATAGTCAGTTTCTAGTGCTTTGGTAACCTGACTTATTACCTCTTAACTAAAGTTTTAAATAATTAGTTCGATTCTAAATTTAACAAAACAGTTTATTAGATTGTAAATTAATGTTGTCACATACCCCTGTTTTTACCTTCTAACTACTTAAATAGCTGAAAGTTGCCAGGCATTCAAAAAACATCAAAGGTGATTATTGAGATGCCAGTAAAATCACTTATACCTATCTTTATGTGTAACCAATAAAATATTAAATTCTCATTATTCAAGGGTGAATTTTGATCTTCGAAACACATACAATCAACCCCCCTACCCATTGAGTTTTGTGATCTTGTTAAATGCACATATATATTTTATTTGAATAATCTGTTGGGGTTTTCATTTTGCAGACTGCACTTGCTACTAAAGACACTAGTTGTGAATCGGCTGTGACAAATGGCCAACACCGATTGACACCTCAGCACCCTCCAAGGGATGCTAGTCCTGCGGGGTTAGTCAAAGATTAAATCATGTTCTACTTAGTAATTATCACACAGTGTTTTTATTTCATTTTTTTTATTATTATGTTTGCAGACTTTTGTCCATTGCAGAAGAAACTTTAGCAGAGTTTCTTTCGAAGGCAACTGGAACTGCTATTGAGTGGGTCCAAATGCCTGGAATGAAGGTGATCCTCCAAGATTATATTTTATTTATTTAAAGTAAATCATAATTAGATGTGGCAAGATGGGTAGGCCAGGTTGTTTGTCTAAATGCTAAATGGTTTTGTGAACACAAGTAATTTTTTATTTTTTTTGCATCAGGTTGGCTTGACCTGCATTTTGTTCTAGATGTTTGATTTTTTTTTTAAATATTAGTAATTAGTTTGTCAAATACTCAAATATGATTACAAAAAGTATTTCGGTAAAAACCTAACTCTTGAACAAATGATTCACGGAGTTTTATCCATTAATAGTTACAATCTGGGTGGTTTTCTGTTTTGACATTGGTTAACTTGAAACACTCATTGTCCAAATTTTTTTAAATAATTAGTGTATCAAATATGATTACAAATACCATTTCAAGAACATGTTATCAAAATGTCCGTATATATTCTCTTTGCTTGAGTTTCAACATGTTTGGTCTTTTTCATTGTAACCTAAATATTTTTCAATAATTAGAGTGTCAAATATGATTACATACATCAATCTCTCTGACTTGTTTCTTTGTAATGTAACTCTATTAATAAATAAAAGAATTGGAATTGCCAACATTACATGTATCAAATTTTGTGGCTTTCAGGTGGCACCACGATGTTAATGTGAAACCTATATTCTTGGTCGATGATGGTCTTCTCTTCTTTTTTAAACTATTTTTGTTTCATATTAAGTATGTGTTTAAGATTTCTTCATGATCATATTATTAGTGTAGTACTATGAAATTTAAAAATATTATTGGAAATGGTCTCAAAGGTTGTTTCAACTTGTGCGTGTGCCCATTGATGACATGGCATTCTTGCTGTTCACATTTGAAACTAGATGAAATAGGTCGCTTGTTGTATTTTTTTTTTGCCCTCATGTAATTGTCTTTGTTTTTGTGTCTATATTGAATTACAGCCTGGTCCGGATTCCATTGGAATCGTTGCTATTTCTCATGGTTGCACTGGTGTGGCAGCACGAGCATGTGGTTTGGTTGCTCTCGAGCCTACAAGGGTTAGTAATGTTATTTCCAAATTTGTGGCAATCCTACAAGGGTTAGTAATGTTATGAATATGGAGTCAAAGATTGTGGCAATCCTGATTTTGAATTTCGTGTCTTAGGTTGTGGAAATCCTCAAGGATCGCCCCTCGTGGTTTCGTGATTGTCGAGTTATTGATATCCTAAATGTGCTGCCTACCGCCAATGGTGGAACTATTGAGATCCTATACATGCAGGTAAAACCTTTTTATTGAGGTGGCTATGGGTGGCTCGGGTGGGTTATAACTGGTCAAACCGGGTTCATATGGAAACATGTCATTTTTCATTATGGGTCAAAACGGGTCATGTCTGGTTGGATTGGGTTGATCTGCATACACTTTTTTGTCTTTTCTTAAAGTTCTATCATAGTAAGGCGTTAATATTGATTACAGAAAATATTATGACAGTAACAATTTGAATCTTTGCTAAAACAACCTCAGAGGTTGAAGGCACTAAAAAATAAAAATCCACTCATTTGACATGTTCCTCTTCGAGCAATATTTTTATTTGACCTATTTGAGATATAACACATCCTAAATTGATCCATTCACAAGTAAACGGGTCGAAACTGAGTATTTTTTTGGAAAAGCAGAAAAATCAGCACTCATAAGTCATGTCTTTAAATAGACTTAATACTTGGTGGTACCCATGGGTAGAGCTACATGGAAGCCATGCATAACTTTTTTTTTTGAAATTTCTGATATTTTAAAAACAATTTTTTTATGTACTCATGTACAACACCCTCCTAATGGAAATTGTTATGGAAGTGTATAATATATACTTCTATAAAAGCCAGAAAATGCTACTATTGGTGCCATAGAGGCAATTTCAACCCATAAACGGATTAATTTGGTTTATGTTTATCTTTTAACGGGTCAAACAGGTAAAGAAAGTTGTTTTGTGTTCACCAGATCTAATTTTCTCTGTTATTATTTTTCTAGCTTTATGCTCCTACAACTTTGGCTACTGCTCGTGACTTCTTGTTGTTGCGCTATACTTCTGTTACTGAAGATGGCAGTTTAGTGGTACATTTACTTTTAAATATGTTGTGTCCCATTTTGTTTTATTTTCATATTTATATTTGATGGATTTAATTTCTTGTTATGTTGTTAGGTTTGTGAAAGATCACTAACCAACACTCAAAATGGTCCGAGCATTCCATCAGTTCCAAACTTTGTGCGGGCTGAAATGCTGCCTAGTGGATACTTAATTAGACCCTGTGAAGGTGGTTCGATTATTCATATTGTGGATCACTTGAATTTAGAGGTAAATTTTGTATAATATTATTAAAATGGGTCAACTGGGGCTTCATCTTTTTTGATAACTTACCATTCTTATAAAACTATGTAATTGTTGAAAAAGAAAGGGGTCAAATGAGTTATATGGTTTGAAAATGAGCTAAAGTACATAAAAGTGTTCACATCGTTGCAACTTTTTAGTATAACATATGATTATTTTAATGTTCGCTTCTGTAATGATATATAGTATATCAATTACTTATAAAAGAAAAGAATGATAAAAAAGGTGTTGGTGGTTCAAGCCAAACCCAAGCCAAAAATGTTTTGACTTGCCTTGCTATCTTGACCTTTTACTAGATGTGGGAATTTCAACTTAATGGAACGGGTCCAACGGGCAATTGATTAATACTTTGATAATTTTATTTAAAAAATTGGATTATTAGTGTAATGATGTTTTTTAAAAACATGTTTAACATGTAAATACTCAATAATTATTTAGGTAAATGGAATAGAATTGTGCGAGTCAACTCAAACCAAGTGTATTCTAAGATTGCATTGTGTGACCCAGGCTCATTTTGATCTATTACTCTTTTTGTCACATCTATATGCATACGGTTGTAACTTTTCAAATACTCTTGATGTTTAGGCGTGGAGTGTACCAGAAGTTTTGCGCCCATTATACGAATCATCGACTATGCTTGCTCAAAAAACAACAATGATGGTAACTATCAATCTATCATATTATGTAATACTTCACAGGAGGATTTAGTGTTTGAATGCAACTCAAAAAATACAAAAAAAAAATTGAATCCAAGTTGGATTGGACTCAAACTGAATTCACAAACTTATTTTTATCAATTTTTGAATTTTTACTTTTCAAACTACAAACTTGAAAGTTGAAATCAAATACACACATATTCTTGTGTTCGTGCGTGTATACAAAGAGTCATTCAATAGAAAACCAACTTTAAATAGAGGACTCCATGAAGTGTATTAACACTTGTACGCATTGCTTTAACTATAAGTCTATAATACATAATATGGTTATGTAACCGCATAACCACCTTTCTCTCTCGCACTATATCTTGCCAGCAATACAAGTGATTGTATGGTTTTGTACCTAAAATCTTAAACTTGGTTATATATTGAACGTGCCCCTATATGTGTGTGTGTAGTGGTGGGTTCAAATCAAAACCATTAAATATTCAGGAGTATTCACCGGTGAGTGCACTATAATTTCTAATGAAACAAACAATGTATTACAATATGTGTTCATCGAAAAATGAAATGGGTTCTAAGTATTCAGTGGTTCTTATTTGGAAACTTTGAAATCTAACTTTAGTTTGTATTTTGAAATTGAAATTCACAATTGTAATTTGTTGAATTTTCTTTCTGAATTCAGTTTAAACCTTTAACCAAATTAAATGATTTTATATATAATGGGATAATTTGGAATTAATATTTGGTACTTTTATAGGCGTTACGCCAGCTAAGGCAAATTGCTCTTGAAGTTTCACAATCGGGCGCCCCTAATAGTTGGGGCCGAAGACCTGCAGCATTAAGGGCACTTAGCCAAAGGTTAGGCAGGGGTTTTAATGAGGCTCTAAATGGGTTTAGTGATGAAGGGTGGTCATTAATGGCCAATGATGGGGTTGATGATGTCACCATTCTTGTGAACTCTTCACCTGAAAAGCTTATGGGATTGAATTTACCTATTACCAATGGGTACCCGTCAGTTAGTAATGCCGTCTTGTGCGCGAAAGCATCAATGCTGTTACAGGTTAGACACTAGAGGTGACAAATTGGGTTAAGTTTAAAACTGGTGTTTTTGGTTGGTGTGAGTCGAAACGATCCAATTTGGGTTTACCTAGCACACTTTTTTGTCTATGAATTGTATTTCTGATGTAAATTCTTGAAATTAGGAAAACAGCAATCAGAAACAAACCTCACATTTTTTTACTGATTATAGCAACTGACTTTGACCTATGAGTTGATTACATAGATGGCCTTGTGGTCTGTGTTCTCAATTTTGTAACGAGTTTGGATATTAAGGCTATTACTTTTTTTTATTAAATTAGGGTGTCATGGCCAAAATACACCCTAATTTAACTGTGCACCCTTTCACTTTGATTATTCGAAAAGTGAGTATTTTGGTTATTTTGCCCTAATTTAACAAAAAAGTTGATGGAAATTAAACTTATTAACCAAACTTGCTGCGAAATTGATGGCAATAACCCAAAACTTGTTACTTATTTGCTTACTACCTGAACCTGTTACTTTACACAAACCATGGAGACCATCTATGTAATTCATTCTTATATATGCTTAAAATAGAAAGCAACTTAAATTTTGGTTGCTAATTTTTTAAGGTTGATTTAATAGGGTATGCATTAAAAATAACTCAGTGACTTTTGACTATTTGACCCGTTTCCCTTGTAAGGTTATCTTTATGTGATATGTTTGACCTCCATTTGAAATACAACATTATACTCTTAGCCTGAATCAACCAATTCACAAGTAAATGGGATGGAAAATGCTATTATGCACCCATATAATTGTTTTGTGTCAATTTTATGCTAAATTTTCTAAATTTTAATTTGTTTTCTAGAATGTTCCTCCGGCTCTCCTACTCAGATTTTTAAGGGAACACCGTTCAGAATGGGCAGATAACAATATTGATGCTTATTCAGCTGCTGCTGTTAAACTTGGTCCTTGCAGCCTTCCAGGGGGGCGAATTGGTAATTTTGGGGGTCAAGTGATTCTTCCTCTGGCCCACATGATTGAGCATGAAGAGGCAAGTTTATATCACAATTCATTTATTTGTTTTGGAATATTTTTGTTTATACATTCTGGCAAAACCAAGCATGTTAGATAATGGGTCAAAACTGGTACTGTTTTATGTACGGGTTAAAGTGGGTTTGGTGGTTGCAAGTTGAGATCACAACCACTTTTTTCCATTTTATTTAAATTTTTTAAATAATTAACATTAATATAATAAATATGATAAGAAATTAATGAGTAAGATTAATACAATTTCTTATTTTCTTTTGAAGAAAACAATTTAAGATGTTGTCAACATTTGAATACATGTTAGGTCACTTAACCTTATTGAGCTGTGGTGACTTATATATTCTATGTGTTTGACCTATTTTTTAAAAGATAGAAGCCTGATATGACCTGTTTTGGTATGTTTGTATGTGTTTACATTTAATTCAAATAAATGTTTATGGCCTATGTTCTAAGTTTATAATCACATAAAGTTGATTTAGTAATGAGTTAAGGGTTATACCGTTCGACCATGTTTCTTATTTGGTTGTAAACTTACAACAATTGGCTAACTAAATCTACTTTAACAGTACAATTATATCAAAATTTAATCTTTTTTGGCTTATAGGCAATTATTTTGGGATGGAGGGACTAAAATTTATTTTACATACTCATAAATGTGTACTTTACGCCTTTTATTTTACTTATTAAGTGAACATAACGTTAAAAGTGTTGAGATGATTAACTTCAAACGATAACTATGAGCTGGGGATTTCTTCGGAGCAGCCTCTCTATCCCAATTGGGATAGGGGTAAGGTTTGTATCCATCCTTAGTCCTTACCCCCAGACCCTACTGAAATGTGGAAATATACTGGGTAAGTTTGTTTGTTTGTTTGTTTGTTTATAAATGTGTTCTTTGTTTGAGATATTTACCTTCACATTCTACAAAACGCCCTTCACCGCGTGTTATAATGATTTGTTTTTAATGTTTTATTTAATTACAAGTCTCTTTGTGATCTTTAGTTGTTGGAGGTTATTAAGATGGAGTGTGTTGGGCATTGTCCGGAAGAATCCTTAATGCCAAGAGATATGTTTCTCCTACAAGTATGTGTTCTTTGATGTTTTATTTCTGCATGCTACTTTTAATTACATAATATTTCAACGAAATTTCGCTAATCTACAGTCAGGGCCATTTAAGTTTTTCCTTAGACCATTGGGGTCATTGAACTAGAAAAACATGTTTCCTTTAAAATATTTTAAACTAAATTGACCAAAACACCCTTGAAATGACAATTCTTACTATATCTTGACCAAAAAGTGTTTAATTTTTATTATTAGAACTTTTTACAGGCCATCTCAATAATTTATCGAATTTCATTCATTATTTGGAAAAATAATGCTGAATGATGAAAATGTCCATAAGTTTATTGTAAAGACATAAGTATCTTTGATTGGGAATCAACTTGCTAAGTTTCTCAAAATACCTGAGGGTATTTTCGTCATTCAACATTTGTGGTCTCCTCATACATTATCCCATATTCCTATTTTGTTATAATTTTTTAAATCTTATTTGATACCTACAACACTATTAATGATTATAAAATAAATTTTAAAGGTATTTCACTCGGTATGTTTCAAAAGTCAAATTACATATATCCCCTTCAAAATTTTCCTTTTTTAGGCAGTGGCGGATTTAGTTTTTTTTTTTACGAGGGGGCAAAAAATGGGTCGATAAAAATAGGTCTGGGTAAAAATGGGCCGGGTTAGCTGAAACCACCAAACTAACCTATCGGTTCGGGTAAATAGCAATTTGGGTTAGTTGAAACTACAAAACAAACGTAGCAAAAGTATTAAAAAAACAATTGCTTAAATAATCAATTTCAAAGTTACATCACAAGTTAATATTCGTATAAAATCTATGAAATGAACACTATTTTATTGTTTATTTCCAATTGTGCCATTTTATAATCAACTTTGTGTCCCTTGTTATTAGATTTGTGCCCCCTTTTAATCAGATTTGTGCCCCTTTTTTTTTAAGAAAATTAAGCAAAATTATTTAAAAACAATGCATTTCAACATTCGATTGAAGGGTTCTACGTGGGGCCTATCTCCTCCATCCCTATGCTTTGTATCTGGCTATCTGCTGCTATCTTTAGGTAATGGGATATATGTAATTTAAAACTTTTTTTTTTGATGACCGGGGAACCCACTTGCGTGGTAAACCCCCGTCCCCCCAATACCCGACTAACCGGGAGGAACGGGTAAACCGTGGGCACAAGCACCCGGGTCGGTGGCCTTGTGGAGAAAATGTCACCCCCATGACTAGAACCTATGACCTCAAGGTTGAGTCCCCAACACCTTTACCACTAGGCTATCTCCACAAGGTTTAAAACTTTAGGTAAGGGGATAGCAGGATATATGTAATTTAAAAGGGTTAGGTAAGGGGATATATGTAATATACGTTTTGAGCTTGTATATATGTAATTTATAAAGTTTATATGGGATATATGCAATTGGCCAAGAAAACACCTAATGACTCTGTTTTTCATTAATCAAAGCTCATTGTTTATGCACATGAACAATATGATCTAATGTCCTTTTTTTGACTTATTTTTTGATAGCTATGCAATGGAATGGATGAGAATGCTGTTGGCATGTGTGCTGAGCTCATATTTGCTCCCATTGATGCTTCTTTCGCTGACGATGCACCTCTTTTGCCTTCTGGTTTTCGTATCATTCCTCTTGACCCAATTAAGGTTAGGATTCATGTTACCTTGGGCTGGTCGGGTAGGTTGGCAAGCGGGTCAAAACTGCAATTTTATAGAGTGGGTTGGATGGGGATTTGCTAGCCTGCAAATGGATTTTGTTAATTTTTTTGATATATAGTTGATGCACTATTATGGGCGGGTCAATTTGGTCTTGTACTTTGTCAAATGGAATTAGTTTTTAGGTGGGTCGAAGCATGTCTGATCGTGTTGGGTTATCCTACAAACATATTTTTGTTCCATTTTTACAATTAATTGATATGTTAAATGTGATAACAAAAATTATTTCAATAAATTTTAATTTTTAAATATATAGATTTAAGATGTTGCTCGAATTAAAGGGTAAAACATGTTTGTTTTAGTGTGAATCAGAATGGGTCGGGTCGGGTTGGGTTTGACCCATAAGCCATTTTTGCCCATTTTTAATTAATTATTAGTGGGTTACATATAATTTTACAAAACCATTTATTACAATAATTCTAAATTTTTCCACAATAGAATTTATTACGTTCTATGCTTGCAACGACCTTCAACACGTTGGATCGATACGTCCACTTCCCATACAAATAGTTAGTGTACCATATTACAATTAATAATCTTAACTAAAGATACACTCTTGGATGACTTTCCACGTGTGTGTATAATTTTGTGGAAATCAAAGGCGATTTTTGCATGCGTAGTGCACGAAGTATGCGTGATTTTATCATATACCTGCTAATTGTTCTTGCATGATGAAATCCTGCAGACATGGAGCTATCACACATAATCCATCTGCATGATAATGCCATCTGTGTGTGAGAACTCCGTGTCTGTTATTTTACCAGTCAGAACAACTAACAACTGCGTGATAAAATCACGAAGACTTTGTACACTTCACACGCAAAAATGATTTTGTATATTAAGTTTTGGCTTGTTTGAGATAAAACATAACCCAGTTTTTAATATTTACTTAGGATGGTTCAAGTCCTAATCGGACCCTTGATCTTGCTTCTGCTCTTGAAATTGGTGGGTCTGGGGCAAAACTTTCAAGCAATCATAATGCTACTAGTGGCACCGCAAGATCCGTGATGACAATTGCATTTGAATTTGCATGTGAGAGTCACATGCAAGAAAGCGTTGCAACTATAGCTCGTCAGTATGTTCGATCTGTTATAGCATCGGTTCAAAGGGTTGCATCGGCTCTATCTCCTAACATGAACCCAAATGGTGTTCATGCACCATTAGGTACCCCTGAAGCTCATATATTGGCCCAATGGATTTTCCGCAGTTACAGGTGAAAAACCAAAAAAAATTTCATTTAGTGTAGCAAACTTTAATTTCGTTTCCATTTGAGCCCGAGCTTATCTAGGATCGAACTTGGCTTGTTTGATTTAACAGAGCTTGAGTTTGGTTCTTTTAGAGTTTTATTTCTGGAATTCGTGCTCGGATTGTAAGAAACTTTTCAAGCTCAAGCTCGGCTCGTATGATATTTAATTATTTTATTTATATATTTTTCTGATTAATTAATTTATAGTTTTACATAATATATATTTTTTAATTAGTTTTATCATAAGTTTATATACATTAATACTTATTATATAAATACATGTTAATTATATTAAATAAAGTTATATAAATAAAAGGCTTGTTTAGACTCGCAAGTTGGCTCGAGGTCAGTATGTAAAGTTCGAGCTCTGGCTTGGAATGAGTCGTGATATGAGATTGGAATCGTACTAATGTCAAGCTTGGTCTTGATTTGGGTTTTATAGCAAGCTGATCTTGAGTAGCTCACAATCCGGCTTTGCTCATCTACGCCCTACTTATATGTTGGCAAATATATGAAATTTTAATTATATTTTGGTTCAATAAATCCTTCGCTAACCATATAAACTATGGTTCTCGCATAAGAGCGTACAAGTTTTGTATACACACATTTTGTAATACGTTCATGTCGGGTTTACATTATGATTTTTTAAATATTGTCATAGTTGTTACCTGGGAGTGGAGCTGTTTAAATCTGGAAGTGAAAGCATTTTGAAATCCCTATGGAACCACTCAGATGCAATAATGTGCTGCTCTCTTAAGGTCGGTTTCGTAAATTACAACTTAGAAAATTAACCCGATTCATTGATGCTCGTAATGATTGTTGTGCAGGCGTTGCCCGTGTTCACCTTCGCTAACCAGGCTGGGCTAGATATGCTTGAGACAACATTGGTTGCACTTCAAGACATAAGTTTGGAGAAAGTTCTTGACGAGCATGGACGAAAAGGTCTTTTCACAGAGTTTGCACAGATAATGCAACAGGTTTGTATATCACTCATAGAACTAGATGTGGAATGGGTGGATCTGATTAGTTGGGTTATGGGTTAAATATGGTAGTCAACGGGTCATACTGGGTTGGCCCAAAACATCTTTTGTCCAACTTTTATATTTGTTTTATTAAAGATTAATGTTTTAAATGTGTATAGAAGACTAATAATATTTCTCTATTTTATATTTCACTAAAAGTGATTTAGTAAGTTGTATGAGTTAATAGTGTCATCAAACATTATCATCGTACTCGGTTTATCACACTATTTGTAAAGCTAAGGTAGGGTCTGAGCCTCTGAGGAGGGTAAGATGTGAACAGTCTTTTACCTTACCTCACAAGAATAGAGAGGTTGCTTACAATGAGACCATCGCCTCACTTGCTTCCTTTTTGGCCTTTTCCTCTCCTAACCAATTGACCCATTAGAAAATAATATATAACCCACTTCGACCCGTTTACAAGTACCCTGTTCAAAATTGCCAAATCAATGAAAACCAATGGTAAAGATTTTGCATTTTGTGGCAGGGTTTTGCATGCCTTCAAGGGGGAGTGTGCTCATCTAGCATGGGTAGGCCAGTGTCCTACGAGAGAGCAGTTGCGTGGAAGGTACTGAACGACGAAGAAAACCCACACTGTATTTGCTTTATGTTCATCAACTGGTCGTTTGTTTAACCGCCAGTAACTACTTTTTATCAAAAGATTCCACCATGTTTGGATGGATGCTTGTGGTTTGATGAAAATATTTATCACTCTTTATGGTGTGCGGTACATTGCTCCGGATCTTGTGTTATTGTGCCCTCGTAGGCTATACTATTTATTTTGGTTCACAAATTAAACGCGACATGGTATGTTTATGCATGATTTTCGTGAGGAATTGAGCTTGAATTCCTAGCCCAAAAGTTTGAACCCAGTTTAAGACCAGTAAATCCCTAGCATAAAAGCTTGAACTTGGTTTGAGACGAGACCGTTCTAATTGGCACGAGAATGAAATGTGTCACAATGCGGTTTGATGTGATGTTGCCTATAACAACAATATAATGGTCATAGTGTTAAAACATGGCCACTTTTGAGTTATTGACTAGGATTGAATCAGTCGTCTTATTGGTTCACTGGTTTGACCAGTCGGTTTGATCGGTTAGGTTGTAAAAACAATGCCTTTACGTTAGGTTGGGATTCGTAATGAAATGATGTTTATACTTTTTGGAGCAGAATTCGTGGTGAGTATTTTAGCAAGGTTTGGTAGGCTAAAATTAAATGAAATTGGAATGAATTTATTCATTCTTGTGGTTGAACTGGACGGTTCTCCATGCATTGTGACGGAAATTTCGCTATGATTCTGAATAGTAGAACAATCCCATGATCGTATACATTCAACCAGATATAAAAACATGACACAACTGTTATTTTAACATAAAACTCCAAAGTATACTCTTCGTAAACATGTTAGTCACATACAAAAAAATTCCATGCTTAGTCGTAAAATCTAGCATCATGAAACACAAAAATAAGATTGACAAATAAATTGGAAACTCCCAAAGAATATGAATGGAAACATAAGTACACAAGATAGAAATCAAAGAACAAAAATAAAAAAGGTTTTTGTATTCGCAAAATGTAACGCAAAAAATACGAACAATTGACAAATTAAAATAGAAAAAACATTATCTAATTGTTTATATTATTTAAGTCTATTATTATTTAATTACTATTGTTATTATTATTCAATCAAAATAGTAAAGAAAAAACAAAAAATAAAAACATGCTTTAGCTTGTAGTAGAACCATCGACCATCCACTTAGAGTGGGAGCTAACCAACAAACCAAATTGACATGTGTTAATAATTGTAGGTATTTATCTAATTCTTATTATTATATATATTAAAATCCCACCAAATGAATAGTCTGTGTATATATATATATTAAATTGAAGAGTATGAATACTATATATATATATATGTGTGTGTGTGTGTGTGTGTCTTGTGAAAAAATGTGATTCTTTCTAAGGTTTTGATGGTGTTTGAAAAAGTAAACGGTGAATTATTTATTCTCATAGAAAATCGATGTTTGCTTAAAGGATTTGGGTTTTTTTTAATTCAACCAATTGGTTGCCGGTGAAAATGATTTTGTGAGCAATTTGTTTTGTTATTTTCGTAACATATTTATATGGATTTTGTAAGATTTTATGTTTTTTCTGAGAAATTTTTATATGGTTTGTGATAAAAGATTTGATTTTGTTATGTAGCTTATGCTTCTGCAAATGATATATAATACCTGGTTTCGGAACTTTACTGTGATAATCCGCCGCAACACACGACAGGAAAAACCTAGTTTTTATTTAATTACGTGTTGTGTTCATATGTAATAATTCTTATTTTGTATACAACGAGTATTCTTATCTATATTAGTGTGTGGACTTATATTACGATCATAAAAATCATTTTTATATTTTTAAAATCTCAACCATGTAAAACTCTTATTGAAAAACACACACATTCGTTTTTGTCCAAACCAATTCAAATTTGAAAATTAACCATTTGAAATTGTCACTTCCACGATTTAATTTGGTTTTAGTTGATTCTTTAAGTTATCCATAAATACCAATATTATTGTACTTGGAAAATAAAAATAAATAAATAAATAAAAGCTGGCAAACTTTTGTAAAAGATCGATAAAGCTAAATTGTACCGGTTATACACCTTTTGAGTTCGACCAATCAATATGTCATAATCTTTTCTATCTTTATTTTCAAAAAAAATATCTAAAAAAGAAACCCTTCTAAAGATTAAAAAAAAACCCATTTTGGTCCTGATTACTTAAATCGTGATGCATATATGTACGGTGTTGATTGTTTGATACATTGTATACTTCTAGAGGTGGCAAACCGGTTTTTTAATCGAATCTGGCTTTAAATTGATTATGGTTGGGTTCCGGTTATGTTTTGGTTTTTGATCAGTTCTGGTTTTAGCAGGATAAAAGCGGTACCGGTTCTTGTAATTCCGGTTTTGGTTTCGTTTTTCCTAAGAAACCGGAACTGCCTATAAGCAGGTTCGAGTAGGAGCACTTCTGGTTCCGGTTCAAGTAATCATCCATCTCTATATTCTTCTATCAACATACAAACTTGCTCCTATGAATAAACTCATGCAAATGAGTGACCAGCTCACGTCATTTGAATAAGGTTGATGACGGTATCAATTTTAAGATGCTTGAATTATACAAGTTAATTATTCGTAACTATTAACATATCCCGCAAAAAAGGATTTGATGTCTAATAATAATAATAAGAAACTTTTTATCTATTTTTGTATTTTTAATTTAGAAAAAATTAAGAAAAATAATGTAAACGAACTAGGGATGTAAACGAACCAAACATTCAGCAAACAGTTCGTGAATCGTTCTGCGGGAATTTTGTTTATGTTCATTCGTTTAATAAATGAACGAACACAAACAAGAACTTTCGTTCATTTGTGTTATTGAACGTTCGGTAACGGGTTCGTTTATGTTCTTTTATTATATATGTATTCATTAAATGTGTTGTATATATCCTTAAATTTTTATTTTAGTTTAATACCATAATATTGAAGCTATTTTTAGTTTAAAACCATAATATTTAACTTTATACTTACAAAAATGAATACCTTTAATGCTTGAGATTAAGAAAATTGATTTTTATTGTTTAAACAATATGTGTTTATTAGCGTTTGTGAACCGTTCCTTAACAAGTTCAATTTCTTAATGAACGAAATGAACAATAATTTTTATTTGGGTAAGTTCATGAACAGTTCATTTAAAGCCTTAAAAACAACATACCAAATATATGATTTTAATAATATTCCCATGTGTTTAATTATATAAAAAACAAAATAAAAAATTACGAAAGGACCCAAACTTAAAAACTCACTTTAAGCTCTCAAAATGCTTAGATCGGCCACGCCTGCTTTGAACACACACCAATCCCACCATGATTTAAAATCCTAAACCGAGACGCGTTAACCCTAAGAAGCTGTAGATCAAATCTAAAATGCCAAAACTTAAAAACCTAACTACCAAGCCATCACAAATTGTCGCAAATATCGAAAGCTAACATAAACCAAAATAAAATTGCCTAAAAACTACTAAATAATTAAGTGTTTGGATGTTGTCTCTACATGGTCCCGTTTTCGGTGCGCATACAATGTATGTATGTGTCGACCCTTAAGGGGTAAAAGTAAAGTTTCATTAATTTTAACGTTACTTTACTTTACTTTATTTTTGAGAAAATAACGTTAAGACCATTGAGAGAAACAATCTTATACATTTAATTTTTAGATTAATTATTAGATTATATTTGATGAGTAATTATCTTTATTTATATATATATATGTATATATTATTTAAAAATAAAAATGCTAAATAAGAAAATAATTTTATTGTGTTTAATCATGTTATAAAAAGCTTAATAAGAGAGAAAGACTGATAACTAATCACGGCAAAATGGGCGATTTGAATAACAGGTCAGAACGGGTTCGGGTTAAGATGTGCATGTCATGATGTGTTTTAAGCAAAATAAGGTTGGGTCTAAATGAGTTGTTTTTAAAAAATTCAATTTAGTTAAGTTAAAAGAGTTGCAACTTAACTAATGATTTATTTAAATAATCTTTAGTGTTTTTTTCCTCAAACATGTTATTAATAATTATTATCTATTTAAATCTATTCTACTTACATAGTTTTTATGTTACCCATCGTCACCTTATTCTATTAAGGAGTTACACATGTCAACTAATTCTATGTTTTGATGCTTCCTATTTCAATTCTTTTATGTGTTATGGTGCTACCTATTTCAACACTTTCTTTGTTATAGTGTTGCTCATTTAACCTAAAATACAATATTTATCCACCCAAACCAGTCTATTTTTCTTGCTATGAGTCAAGATTGCCAGGTATTCGATAAACCGTAAAAGTTCAATTCATAATAAATAAACATGTGACATATAAATTTATTTATTTATTACATGAAGGATCCATGGGATTTCTTACTTTCAAAAGCATGCATGGTGACAAACCTCCTTGCTAAGTAAAGTAATGGACGAATATTATACAGGGTATTGCATGTTTGTTTTAACCAAACATATATAGGATTTTATTCTTTAAAATAATATAAATTACAATATGATCATTATTAGTTGTAAAGAAACTAAAGTTTTAATTACCAGCTTTTTCACATATAATAATAAGAAAATCATCAAAATGATCTCATCGTTCATTTACCCCAATAATTATGAAAATATCACTATCTTCAATACTTTAAATATCATTATTTAACAAAAACTCGTCACTTGCCCCCACTTATGTGAAAGTTTGTATAATTTTCTAATTTTCTGTACTTGTGCGCCAAGAACCTTCCGTACATGTACCAGGCAAACGACTAGAAGATCTTCTAGTCTGACAGGCCATTTTATCGGTTTATTAGAAGATTCTTTAGGTGTTAAAAATAGATCTTAGAGCAAGTTATAATTAAAAGTCAATTCCCAATTTGTACATTTTGACTTAAAAAGGACCAAAATGTCCAAATAGTTTCTATTGGCTTAAATCATGGGCGTCCCGTCTGTAATCGGATCCAGCTATGGGCGGCCTGCCCATAACCGCCCATGTTGAAGGGGCCGGAGATTGTTGGGCCAATTTTCTCTTACATCAGACGTAACAGCAACCTCTTACCGTCACCATCACCATCACCTTAACACTATCAGGCAGTTATTTGTAGTCATCCTAACCGCGTTAGTAGCTAGTTATTTTGGTTATGTATAAGTATCCCTATATGCAACTCTAAACATAACTTTTTATTTATTGGAATATATGTTCTTTGTTCATTTTCGATCTGTATATACGAGTTCTATTTCACTAATAGGAATCAGTTCGTTTAATTGTTTGTATAATTATTAAATTGATTATGTATCTTCTCTATAAATTCTAAAGTTGCCGTTTAATATTGCAAGTTACTAGAAACAAAATTCGACATTCAAAATTAAACACAAAGGAGCTAGGATGTCGAATTTGCCTATAATCAAAGATTAGTGTACGTGAAGATGTGCAACTGTGACGTGCGAGGCTCAGGCACCCCAAGTCCCCAACTGAGACATCTTTGAGAAATACATATGCTAGATTATATTGTCTGCTATGGCCTCGACGATTCTACCGGAAGATTGATAAACGACGACAATTAAGATGGCATATGTTTTTAGTGAATAGATCGGTTTTCCAATGGGCGGCCCTGTAAAGGTTCAGAGATTGCTGAAAATCTTGATGATTCCATTGAATGTAAACAAGAATAAATACAAGAGGAAATACAACTAAGATCCTATAATACAAGAGCAACAATAGGTAACCAATTGGACCAAGTAAATACAATACAAATGATATTTATCTATAAGTATTTGGAGGGAAAATTAGAAAGTAGCTACGTATCCTTAGCATTCCCCCGCAAGATGGACGAGAAGTTGACGAGACCAATCTTGGACAGAAGCATGTTGAACCGTGGTCGGAGCAAGGGTTTTGTAAGAGCGTCGGCTAATTGATCGTCACCGGAAATGTGTGTAACCCATAAAGAACCATCTTGAACTCGTTCACGAACAAAGTGAAAATCTAAAGCCAAATGCTTCATGCGAGAGTGGAAAACTGGATTGGCTGCATAAGTAGTGGCACTTAAATTATCACAATAAATGACTGGCAAGGTAGAGGACTTGTAGCCGAGTTCTGTAAGAAGTTGGGAGAGCCAAAGTACTTCGGTTGTTGTGGAGGCAACGGCTCGAAATTCTGCTTCAGTAGAGCTACGTGCAAGTGTGCTTTGTCGTTTTGAGGACCAAGAGATTGGATTTGAGCCAAGGTAAACAACATAACCTGTAGTACTCCGAAAATTATCCTTGTCACATGCCCAGTCAGCATCAGTAAAGGCATGAAGATGAAGAGGTGAGTCACGTTGTAATAGAAGGCCATGATGAGAGGTTCCTTGTAAGTAGCGAAGTAACCTTTTTAAGGCGTTCCAGTGATCAGAGGTTGGAGCATGCATGAATTGAGAGAGGCGATTGACAGTAAGGCAATATCCGGTCTGGTTAAGGAAAGGTATTGCAAAGCACCAACAAGGGTGCGATATTCAGTAGGTGAGGGGTGGGGTGTGGAACCATGCAATGTTAATGGGGCCGAACAGGTGATAGGAGTGGATATTGGTCTACAATTACTCATATTGGCTTTATGGAGAATATCTTGAATGTATTTGTGTTGAGAAAGAAGAATCCAGAGGAGTGAGGGTGGACTTCAACACCAAGAAAATAGGAAAGAGAACCAAGATCTTTTAAAGAGAATTGTTTGGAGAGGAGGAGTATGAAGCGATTAATGGAAGAAGGAGAGGATCCTGTGATGATTATCATCGACATAGACAAGGAGGAAGAGGGAAAGAGAGTCGGTTTTGAGGGTAAAGAGGGCCGAATCAGAGATGGTAGGTTTGAACCCATGAGAAAGCAAAAAGGATTTAAGTTCATTGTACCAGGCTCGAGAGGCTTGCTTGAGGCCATAGATTGCCTTATTTAATTTGCACACGTGGTGGGGAAAGGAGGGATTGATAAAACCCGGTGGTTGGGTCATGAACACATCCTCTTGAAGTGTTCCTTGGAGAAAGGCATTATTAATGTCAAGTTGGCGAAGTGGCCAGCCGTGAGAGACAGCGATTGAGAGGACAAGGCGTAAAGTGGAGGGTTTGAGGACGGGGCTAAAAGTTTTGATATAGTCAATTCCCGGGCGTTGAGTGAAACCCTTGGCAACTAAGCGAGCTTTGAGGCAATCAATAGACCCATCGGGTTTGTATTTGGTTCGGAAGACCCAGCGAGAACCAACCAAGTTATGGGCAAGATCGGGGGGAACAAGAGACCAGGTGTTGTTGTGTTGTAAAGCATCAAACTCGAGTTGCATGGCTTGGCGCCAAGAAGGGTGTTTGAGTGCATGGGCGAGGGTGAGTGGCTCGGAAGGGGCAGCAGATGTGGAGGTGTAGACAAGGTAATCTGAATTGTGGTATTTGGGGTTTGGTTTGGGATTGGGGCGTGTAGATGGTTTTGTCGGGTGAGGAGCTGTAGGGGTAGTGGGCTGTGGGTTGGGTGGTTGAAGAGGGAGAGGAGAATGACAGTGGTTGGTGGGGGGAGCAGTGGTGGGAGTAGAAAGTGTGGGTGAAGGAGGTTGCATAACAAGATTGGAGATGGGGAAAGTGACTGACACCCAGTCATCAGGATGGAGTTGCGATAAAGAGGAAGATTGGGAAGCAGTAGATAAAGTGGGAAAGGGAAATTGGAACTCAACAAACTTGACATGACGGGAAGTATATATCTTGTAGGTGGTGGGATCAAGAGCATAATATGCACTCTGATGGGAAGAGTAGCCAACAAAAATGCAAGGGGTTGAACGACTATGAAGTTTGTGAGGAGAGTATGGCCTCAGCCATGGATAGCAAAGACATCCGAAACTTCTAAGTTTCTGGTAGTTGGGGGGCCGTTTAAAAAGACAAAGGAATGGGGATTTATGGTTCAATGTGGAGGTGGGAAGACGGTTAATTAGGTAGACGGCAGTGGTGAAAGCAAGAGGCCAAAAGAGGGGAGGCATGTGGGCATGAGAGAGGAGGGATAAGCCGGTTTCAACGATGTGCCGGTGTCGACGCTCGGCATATCCATTGTGTTCCGGAGTGTGAGGTGGGGAAGTAAGGTGGGAGATGCCACAAGAAGTAAGATGGGGGAGTAGTTTAATGAATTCACTGCCATTGTCGGAAAAAAAATTGTTTTATTTTGCGGTTAAAGTAATTTTCAACAAGGTTTTGAAAACGAGTGAAGGTTGAGAGAGAATCAGATTTATGTTTAAGGGGATAAAACCAAATATATATAGTAAAATGATCAACGAAGATAATGTAATATTTGTAATTATCAAATGAGGTTATTGGTGAAGACCATACATCAGAGAAAATCAAGTCAAGAGGTGCAGACGATGTAAGTGAAGAATTAAAGAAAGGTAAACGATGAATTTTATTAATGTTGCGTGAATTACAATAATCAGAGTTACGAAAATCAAAAGAAACAACGGAAGACAATGATTTGAAGACTTTATTGTGCGGGTGGCCGAGACGATGATGCCAAATCAGTGGGTCGATCTTGTGGCTGTGAAAGACTGATGGTGGTGTGGAAAGGCAGGAGTTAAGCTCATACATGCCGCGGACTGAGTGACCTTTGAGCAGGAGGTGGTTGGAGTTCCGATCCTTGATAAAGAAAAGAGAATCAACAAAAGTGATAAGTAGTTTGTTATCAAGGCATAAGCGAGATATAGAGATAATGTTTTTAGACAAAGCAGGAACACATAAAACATTATGAAGAGTAAGTGAGGTGTGTGAAGTTTTGATAAAGAAGGAACCAATATGAGTTATTTGAAGACGTGATCCATCACCTATAACCAGTTCATCCGTGCCATCATAGGGAGCATGCAAGGATAAATTGTTGAGGTCGTTGGTAACGTGATGGGTTGCACCACTGTCGAATAACCAAGTTGCGTTTGCAGGAGGGGCTGGTGTGGATTGCATGGTGTAGACTTGAGCTTCTTTTCCCGGCATGGTACGGTTATAAGCTGGAATGGAGATGGAAGGATGAATCTTCTTGAAGTGGGAGCAGTTGGTGAGAGAATGGCCCCTTTGGTGACACCATTGACATTTGCCGAGAAATGGTTTGGAGCCGGTGTTGGAAGTAGGCGTGGGTAGGAGACCTGCAGATTGTTGGTGAGCAGAAGAATGGAAGCCCGATCTTTGTGTTGGTGAACGGCCAAAGTTGGGAGATCCACTAGAAGATTTGTGTGTCTATGGTTTGTTGGCTTGGCGTGATTGGGCATAAAAGACAGTAGTTGGCTGATGGATGCCAGTAGATGGAAGTTGTTGAGCAAGGGTAAGTTCATGATTAATGAGTTTTTCATGCAATTCTTCAAAGGAAATTGGGTTGTCACGTGCGTGAACCGCGTCCAGGATCGGTTTATAAGAGGATTGATCAAGACCTGTGAGAATGACATCTACGACATCTTCATCATACATCTTCTTTCCAAGGATGACAAGTTCATCAGTGATGGCCTTGATGTGATGGATGCATAAGTTTTGGCTAGGGTTTGCCAAGCTTCATGAGAAGAGTTGGCACCGTGAATAAGGGGAACAATCTGAGGAGAGAGGGTACCAACCAGAGCTCCAAACAATAACCTGTCTTGTCGAAACCATTGTGCGAAGTCCTTGTGGGGAGCGCTGGAGCCATCAGCATTGATAGTCGGCAATGGGGCTGGAAGTGAACCATCTATAAATTTGTATAGATCTAGTCCATACAGTAGGGCTTCGATTTGGGTCTTCCAAGCAAGATAGTTGGAAGTGGTGAGTTTTAGGGTGGCTGGAAAGGTTACCATGGTAAGATCCTTCATGGAAGGGTTGAGTGTGATGGACAGATCCGACATTTGTTTCGGTGGTGTAGTCGGCCGAGAATTGGGGGGTGTAGGTGCAGGCGTTGGATGTGATGAAAGGGGAGGAGAGCCTAGCTCTGATACCATGTAAAGGTTCAGAGATTGCTGAAAATCTTGATGATTCCATTGAATGTAAACAAGAATAAATACAAGAGGAAATACAACTAAGATCCTATAATACAGGAGCAACAATAGGTAACCAATTAGACTAAGTAAATACAATACAAATGATATTTATCTATAAGTATTTGGAGGGAAAATTAGAAAGTAGCTACGTATCCTTAACAGGCCCAACAG
Organism: Mikania micrantha; assembly: GCA_009363875.1. Lineage (NCBI taxonomy): Eukaryota > Viridiplantae > Streptophyta > Magnoliopsida > Asterales > Asteraceae > Mikania > Mikania micrantha. Next base: position 32,746,106 of record CM018691.1, on the reverse strand, counting down.
GCTTAATAGGTAAAATTAGGGCTTAAGGCCTTCAAAATTTTGGAGCCTCTATTTATGGCAAATCTTACTATTTATCGACACATCGTAATTTTACGGCCAATATAGCTACTTGGTGTCATCTTATTATCCCATTAATTCTTCCTCATAAATAATTATATTATCTCTCATATTTAATAATTATAATTGTATTGATATTGTTTACCTTTTTAATACTAAAACTTTTTATAATAACCGCAACTAATTTTTTATTGAAAAACACACTTTAAAAAAGTTCTAAGATATGATTTCTTTTTCTAAAAATTAATATTTTTTAGAAATAAAATATTTTAAATCAGGATTTTAGAAAAAAAACAAAATTTTATAACAAATAAAATACTATAAAAAATAGATTTAATCATTTTATATCAAAATATCGTTTTATAATTTATAAATTTTATTATTAACTATTTATTATTTTATATCAAATCCGTGTAACATACGGGAGTCTACTGTTCTATTTACAATGAACTTTTATTTAATTGGTTCAAAATAAAAAATGAAATAGAACAATACAATAATTATAGACTTCAAGAGGGCGATAGTTTTGAGTCTTTTGTTAAAAAGTTGAATCACATATTCACCAATTAGGTTATTTGATATTTCTTATGTTATTATCAAAAGAATAATATGTCAAGTGTGATATAAACATTTATTAGAATTGAAAACAAAATATGAATTAGAAAAAGGGCCTCTTTTTATTATCTGATTTAGGCCTCCAAAATATTCGGGCCGAACCTGGGTTTTCCAGGTTCAAGGAAAAATAGTGTTACGTTTTTACAAAAGTTTCAAATCATTAACGTAATTTCCAAAATTAAGAAACATTAATACAAAATCAAGGTACCAGATGGATTAATTTTGCAGTTATCTCTCAAAGTAATAATAATATTGGGTAGAATCATTGATCACTCTTTTAGAAAATAGGTATAGGATTTGAATAGATGAGAATCAGGTTTTTATTTATTTTTTTAATTCTACTATAAAATCAGACCCAACTGACCCGATGACATGTACACAATTCAAAAATTATAAATTAAGTGGGTATAAATAATTGTATTAAAGAAAACTAACTAGGTTTTTTGATCGGAAAACTAATCAACTGCTAAGTACTTATAATGCGGCCCTAGTGGCCAAATGATGCATGCCAAAGCTGGCCACTAGTCCAAACGGACGGAACCACTAGCCTACTAGCCACCAATTACAGGGAAAAACCCGACTCAAGCACCCGCCTAAAATCGGGTGGAATCAAGGATCGAATCCAGGACATGTGTCTCATATCACTTTTTCATACCTTTATCTTACTATTATACAAGTGAACAAAAATTCTGGAACCCTCGTAGCAATTGCAATTACCATGTGCCCCAAAAACAATTGAACACACACTTTATTCCCAACAAGTTTCTGCCTTTAAATACACCTCCTACCACTTTCTTTTAAATTGCAATTAAAAATCAAAAATCATCTTTTCTCTCTCTAAACAATCAAACCCTAGAGAGAGAGGAAAAAAAATGGACCAAAACCCATCAAAAAAAGCATGGCGATTCATCCGTACCATGTTCTTGATGTTGAAAAAGAACATCTCTAACTCTAAAACAAGAATCTTTGCAGATCTTAACATGCTCATCATCAAGAGGGGCAAGATCGCCGGAAAATCCTTACACAGCCTTCTTTTCCACCACCACCACCACCGCAACTGGGCTGCTGCCACCCTCCACCGCCACCAGCACCAGCTACCCTCCCTTACTCCACCGCCTAGCGATGACGATTTCAGCTGCACCACCACCCCTCAACACTTATTTTCCATCTCTTCCGCCGGCAAAAAACACAACCAGAACCAACCGCCACCGCCTGCCGACGACATTGATGAGATAGTTATGGATCCGGGAGTGATTAAGGCCGTGGAGATGCTGAAAGGTATTTTCAAATTCCATAACTTAACATGTATTCAGTGACGGAGCTTGAAAGCTTTCACAGGAGGTGAAAAATTACGGCAGCCATAATACAGATTATTTTTTTAAACAGGTGGCGAAACCACTATATTTAACTAAAAATAACCTTTCCGGCCAAAAAATTAACAATAACGACGAAAAAAGAGAGGGAACGATTGCCCCCGACCTTAAAGAAGCTTTGTCCTTGCATGCATTGTTGAGATAACTATTTAAATATAACTAGGTTAAAAACATATCATAACAAGTAAATAGGTTTTAAAATTATTTATTTTAAATAACATATCATTTATATTTTATACAAACATAAATAAATGTATATAAAATGTGATTTATAATGTAATTATATTATTTATCAAATTTACTAAAAAAATTACTATTCAATAAAAAAAAGGAGAGGTTGAGTCCAGATTCAAGGGTTTACCCAGTTGTAAGGTTTCCTTCTGTGATATACTCTAACTTATGCCTCAGAGTTTGTTGAAATCACATTTTGAGTATATGCGTTTCAAGTCATTAAAAAAAAAAGTGATATCTATGGGTATGCTTAATACTTGACTAATACAACAAGCATACCCAGTAAAAATCCCATTTAGAGTAGGATCTTGGGAGGAATGATAGAGACAAACCTTACCTCTATCCCAGTTGGTATAGAGAGGCTGCTTCGAAGGAGTCCCCAGCACAAAGTCATCGTTTGAGATTAATTATCTCAACACTTTTAACGATTATTTTCACAAAATAAGTAAAATAACGTTAAAAATACTTGACTAATATATTTGCTAAAAACAGGTGTCATCGGGTCTCCGGGATTTGGAAAGAGTCCGATGGTAAAGCAGTTGAGGATAACGGACTCACCGTTTCCGTTAGTTAACGGTGAGGAAGATGGTCAGGTGGATGAGGCTGCTGAGAAGTTCATATTGAAGTTCTTAAACGGTTTGAGACGGGAAGATTAATTCTAAAAGTGTAATAATTAGCTAATTCTTCACATGCAAGACTATTTTAAGATTTTATGTCTTGTAGTTGTTTAATTATATATAGCCTCTAAAATATTTGTCTCTGTTTTAATTTAATTATTTATATGAAAATAAATTGTCGACTGTAATTAAGCTCTTTGTTAATTGCTGTATGCTGTTTTATTTTAAATTTGAATGTTTTTAGGAATAGTAAAGGATTTTATCTATACTACTATATAATACATATAGGAATGATACAATGGTCTTTTACTAAAAACTCTTAAAATTAAGAGTTACAACTTTTAGAACATAAAGTATAACAAACAAATCTTTAAAAGACATAAACTAAATGGTTTTCTTTTACTTTTTAATTTGTCCCACATTGATACATTTAAAAAATAAAGTGTCATGTAATACCTATAAAAGAATACCCTCTCAAATCAAATAAATTACTTCATGACACTTTTGTCATATTATATTTGGTATTTTAAATTGTGAATTTTATTATGATAAATTTTTTAGTTAAAAGAGTTGATTTGACAAAAATTAGGTAGTTTAAGCTTTTTACTAGCCAAAATCAGCTACCTAATTATTTTGTTTTCCGGCGCATTGCGTAGACATCTCACTAGTAATATATTAGTAATATATTATGTATATATATTATGTACGCACTCACTTTGAAACTTATGTATTGTTTATGTTTGATAAATCAATCTTAAAATTTATTTATTTAATACAACATATTATATATTTCTTATAGGTGTTATATAAAAAAAATTAAAGAATAAAATCATAAGTATTTAGGAAAAGAGAAAGAGAGATTTTCAAAATTAATAAAAGGTAACCAACACATGTTTAATAAGAAATGGGAGAAAATCAACTTTTAAATAACTTATTAAACTAATACGAGTTTATCAAAATATGTATTTATCACATATTTATGATTTTTTTTTTTTAAAATGGGGCTTATATTAAAAATTAATCATAAGAGGTGTTGAGATTTTTGGTTTACAAATAATGCCAACTTGTTGCTAGTGACAATTTAGATGAGCTAGATAGAAGGAAGGTAGGGATGACAAGTGATACAAACTATAAAAATGATTTAAAAACTGAGTTGCCACCGGCAGTGCCAATTTGGATGTTAATTGCCACTACTAGTGGTGATTTCAAACAAAAATATTGTGCATAGTACAACTCTACACTACATAGTAAAACTGTACCACCTGACACATTACATTCCGTCCATCTCTTTCCTAAATCACCTCTAGAAGTGTAGTTGGCATCATTTGTGTAATAAAAAAAATTCCCAGCATCCTTGTGATTAATCTATATCTATACTATATAATAAATGAAGGTTTTGTTGGGACACATGTCACCATTGTAAACAACCTAAAAATTAGGTTTTCCGCATCTCTCACATATTAATTGTTTGTAAATAATCTTTTATTATATTTTAATTTTTCTTATTTCTCTTCTATTAAATAATAACAATTTTATTCAATTTAACAAATAAAATTATTACATCATAAGTTATATTATTTATTTTTTTTTGTAGAAAGTCTTTGACAATTATGTAAGATATTATTTAAAATAAAAAATTTTAAAATTTATTTGTTTAATCTGTGTATTACACAGGTATTTACCTAGTTTTCCTAATATAAACACCATTTTTAAAAAAGAATTCCATATTTGCATGAAAAATCATATGTGTGATTATGTAAACAAACCAAAGATTTCATTTATATATGTAGAGAATCATCACAACCATTATTGAATCACTGAAACTCTTTGTGATATAGTATGTCATCAAGTGATGATCGATTAATATGTAGTAGTTATTAATTAGATTACATCTACAGTAACTTTGTCATTATAACTTAGTTGCACAACGAGCCATAGCGTAATTGTTACTATGATCTATGTTCTTTAAGTTTGTAACAAAAATTGCATAAGGTTAATTCCACTTTGAATTATAATTATTCTTTTTTAGTATTATACGTTAAGTCGAATCATAGTGGGCACTCCGAACCTAGGGTTAGAACCTTCTTCAAGGTAATAAGTAACGGTGTTCAGTTTGTGAATCGGACTTGAAGAAAATCGAAATTCGATTCGATTTTGATTCAAAAATTACCAAGTCGAAATTCGATTTGATTCGGAGTATAATTTCGAATTTCGAATATCATATTTTCAATTCGAAATTCGAATAAAATATTTATATATATATATATATTTATTTATATATACAAGGAGTTTACTTTACTTAAAAATTAGGTTTTTTAGTAATTTAGTTTAGTTTATAAAAAGTGAAGGCATATTATACAAATGTCAACTCATTATACAATACATATAATTTATATCAGTTTGAATGTTATCTCTAGCATTACAAGTTTACAACTTAAATGTTGATTATTTGATATTTACATGGTTAATTTATTTGATATTTTAAAGTACATATATAACAAGTATAAACAATTTTTTTTAATTAAATTTAAATCAAACTAATTCGAATTCCAATCGAATTCGATTCGAATTCAAATAAAATCAAATTTCGAATTTGACATCAGATTTGAATTTCGAATTTGAGTGCTCTTAAAAATTCAAAATTTAAAATAATTCGATTCAAAATATTTAAGTTATTCGAAATTCGATTCGATAAACACTCTAGTTACAAGCTCATTCAAGTGTACGGACAACTTTTTTTTTTTTTAGCACAACCGGCTCTTTAGGCGATGTGTCATGCACTTTATAAACCTAATGGAAAAAAATCAAAAGTAGGTAGCATGCTATTGAAAAAAGATAACAAAGTGGTACTGGTTGGACCTTTAGATTCTTTTGCTTTGGACCAGTATTGATTATGTCATGTTCACATAAACCTTTTCTTCCATACCTAATACCATTAAAGTTCCTTCAAAAGAAACCAATTGGAATTAGCAAAATCAAAGAAACACACATTTTAGTAGCAATGAAAATAAAGTATTCCAAAGACTCCAACCCGTGGCGTTTTGTTAACATAAGAGGATGTAACCAACCTAACCAAAATTATGTTTGAACACTAAATTTACGATTTTTTATTGCGTGTCTTTGTTTTTTTTTTGATTTTGGCTTATTTATGTTTACCGTTTGTGTGTATTTTCATTTTTGTTTTTGGGGCTTACTTTTACAATAAAGTATGTTTTTGGGTTTTATGACAACTAATGATTTATGGTTTTACAGAGTGCTAGCTGTTGTAGTATGTTTTTTTACATGTGTTTTGATATTCACAAATGTATACGGTTGGTAAAAACTAGTTTTGTTTAAAGAAAAACACATATCGACATCTAACTGACACTACACGAGTACACGTATCCAATAGGATCTAAACCGTACACCTATAGAGTAGAAGATGAACGCCTTACCGTCAACGAGACCAAACTAAAAGTTTTAGGAAAGTATGCTTTCATTCTTTGCAGTTAAAGTTAATTTAATAAAGCAAACAATAATAAAAAAAAGTTGAAATATTTTTCAATGTGATAATTAATTAAAATAATGTGTAAAACTAGTTTAAGGAGATGTTTGTTTTTTGAAAAAAACGTCTGCGAAGGTCTGCGAAACCTCTTTTGTCTGCACCTTGCAGACCAAAGAAAGATGTAGGGTGTTTGTTTTCTCGCATACATTTCATTAAAAAAGTCTGCAAGACCTCTTCTTGGAGAAGACATGGACCATTATCTTCAAACCTCTTCAAACCCTTTTTCTCTTCTTCCCACCGACGAACACAAGACCACCGATCTCCACCGCCGCCCGCTGCCCTCCTCCACCGCCGCCGCCCTAGGTCGTTCGATCTCCACCGTCGCTCCTCCACCGTCGTCGCCCTCCACAGCCTAGCCTCCCACCGCCAATCGCGACGCCCTCTCAATCTAGGGTGCACTCTAGGGTTCGCCCCTTTTCCGGTCGTCCTCGATCGAAGGTTCGCCCTTCTCCGGTCGTCCTCAAAAGTAGGAAACATAATCAAAATTAAATTCAAGAGTTGTAGATCTGTTCTTGTTTCTTGTGTTTGGTGAAAGATCATCGAAGATGGTGAAGGATCGGAAGGTTGGCATGGAGTTTCGAAGCTTTGAAAGGGGCGTTGATGATGATAGCATTGATGCCGCTGGTGGAGTTTCAAAGGGCCGTCGCCTCTCTCGCCGTCGCCTTCCCCCGCCGTCGCCTACCCCGCAGACGCTGAAACCCTAGCCTTGCGATTGATCCACAGCCTTCAAGAACGCCGCCACACATGGTGGAATATGTGGTGGTGGAGGATCTGATCGGAGGAGCATGGGATGGTGGTGGAGGTTCCGATCGGAGGAGCATGGTGGTGGAGGTTCTGATCGGAGCCTTGTGGTGGAGGATTGGAGACGTGGTTGAAGAGATTAAAGATGAAAAAATCAAACAGTCTTCTTTAAGCAGACAAAAGAGGTTTTGTCCACCTCTTCTGCAAAAGAGGTTTGCAGACGTGGTCTACAGACTGTAGATGTTTTACATCTTAAAAAACAAACACCACCTAAAATTTGTTCTCTATGTAGGAAAAGAGAATTTATGGAGACGTTGAGTAGATTCATGGGCGATTAAACACGATGAAGGTGCTTAAAAAAATCATAGGGACGAAAGTGATGGGAATTTGTTAATTATAAACTCTGAATCAAACTTCTCACAGTTTTTAAGACGAAAAATTACAACTTAGCCCAACGATGTTTAAGGTCTTTGAATTCACTAATAAAACTTCTCATAGTTTTTTTTTTCTAATGTAAATCAACAAGGAATCTACAAGATTAAGAAACTAGCAATATGTAAGTGTACCTTATTGATTAAATTGCCAATAAATTTTGATTTCTTCCTAAAATCCTTGTGCTCGTGATGACCTTTGAGTTTTCTTTTTCTTTTCCTTTTTTTTTTGCCCAACATCAACTTGGCCGGTAAGTCACGACTTATGGTGGAAGCAATTAAGTAAGCAGAGACAGAGCTTAAAAAAAAGCTAGGAGGGGGCCGAAGAATTTTTAGGAAGAAAATGGAGGGGGCCGAAGGATTTTTAGAAAGAAAACGGATGGTGCCGAAGGATTTTTAGGAAGAAAACGGATGGAGCCGAAGGATTTTTAGGAAGAAAACGAGAGGGATCGAATGATTTTCCGACAAAATATTACTGAATCGACCCTTTTGACCGGAAAAACAGGCCCTCGGGCCCCAATAAAGAACCGTCCCTGTAAGTAAGGTTACAAGCATTCAAGGCTTCAATTTATGTGTTTTTTAGCTAGATAGTTACATATTACTTATACAACTTAAATAGTTTTATAAATTAAGCTTTATAGTTTCACTAATATACTTGTTTGAATTTTTTTAAATAAGTTTAAACCATAAGTCGTTGAACGCATTGTCAAAAACTAGTTCAACTTAAGTATTTTTAAAAACTAAGGGGTCCCAAGTATTTTTAATAAGCAAAATGAAAGAGACCAGACTTAATACCTATAGAATTTTCCTACGAAATACTACAAAATCGACCATTTGTGGAAAAAAGACTGGAGCCGGGCAGCTCGGGCTCTGCCCCTAAAAAGCTTCATCCTTGATTTAAGTTTTCGCCAACAAGCATGTTGGATTTTCAATACATGAGTTGCGTCCGGTAGTGATGTCAACGATGGCGTCCAGATGAAACTGGTCATCGATGATAGTCCTTTGTTAGTAGTATATACATAAAATACGCCTAGAAATCATTAACTATATATTTTTTTTATTATTTTATTTACGAGATACACTTAAATTATTCAAGCAATTCATACGTTTATACACATCCTCTCTAAACTTCAAAAACTCACATATTTCCTCCTCTTGACGACCACGTTAAAAAAGTGTCATGTTAAACTTAAATCCAAAAACATAAATTTAAACCCATCATACATCTTGTATATAGGCTATCTCACACAAGACGTATATGCAGTGAATCATTAATTATTATAATTGTCAGCGTTAATGATTATTCTCGATAAGTTTTTTTATGAGTGTACGTGAGACCATTTATGATCAAAGAGGTGTATGCAGGGAACTTATTCCTCCCGTGAAACGTATTATGTTGGTGAGTGTTAAAAAAAATATACAACACTAAACAAATAACATTTTACTCCTCAAAATTTTTACCTTTATACATTGTCCTTCAAAGTTTTACCTATATTTAATTGATAATTTTCAACCTTTAGTCACTTGTTAAGGCCGGATCACCGGCTTTTAGACTTCTAATTCATGCATTTTCGTTTTCGTTTTGATTTCTGTTTAGAGTGATGTTTTTGGTACGCTCATAAGATATCGTCACCATTTTTTAAATTAAATGTCACACCATCGTGCCTAAAATACACGTACGAGATTCTCTTTTCCCCACTATTGAAAGGACTGAAAGCGTATATATTATGGAAGACAATCCAAAATAATAAAACTAAGTGGTTTAATCAATAAAAATATGAAATATACACCATGTGCTTTTGCAACACAAGTTAACAAGCACCGTCCTCCACAAACATTTAGATATTGGTTGTTTTCTCTCAAAAGCTTTGTGCGGACTTTTCTATTTGCGTGTCGTGTAGACTAAGCACATACATTGTCATCTGTAGATTTTTTGTTTTTTCGAAGATGTTTCACTAAAAAACCCTCTGTTGTAGAGACCACCACCACCACCATTGACCACCCACCCTCCACCATTGTCCAGCACCATTGTCTACCACCACTACCGTCCAACACCATTGTCCACCACCACCACATTACCATTGTCCACCACCACCATCCAACACCATTGTCCACCACTACTACCGTCCAGCACCATTGTCCATCACCACCACCGCCGGCTACCATCACCACCACCGTCGGCCACCCCCATCACCCACCACCGCCATCTGTACACCGCCACCGGTTGTTTTAATAACCAACATACATTAAAAAACAAACAACATCTTTTTTGCAGACTACAAAGATTTGGTCCACTTATTATTGTACAGATGTCTGCAAATGTGATCTATAAACTGCATGCATTTTACCTTTCAAAAAACAAACACAATCTTATTGAATTGAAGTGAAATCATTTGACTTCAATTTAACTAACTGAACCGATTTATGGGTAGAGACATTACCTCATATATAAGATTGTTCACGAGCCGAGCTTAACCGATCGAGCGAGCGAGGGTATGCTCGTGCTTGGCTCGTTTACAAACCAAGCTACTTGGTTTGTTTCGTATTTGCAAAATCGAGCCAAATGTTGTCCTCGTTGCTCGGCTCGTTTTAAAACCGAGCGGATCGGCTAGGTTTGGTTTGGTTTGGCTTGGTTTCAATATAAAATTTAATGCAAATTTAAAATATTTATATCACTTTCAAACTTAATAATTATTAAGCAATAAGCCAATCATATACAAATCCAAAATAAAAATAAAGCTCATAAATTATAAATAAGTTCAACTATATACAAATCCAAAACAAAAATGAAGTTTATAAATTATAAATTGTCATAATACGAAAATATAAAAAGAGTTTAAAATGTTTGAATAGTTTATCAACATCATTATTAATTAGTTCGAATACACCAATATTATCATTTATCGTAAAAACTTGTAACATATTATTGTTAATAAAAAAACTAATATTACTTAATATATATAAAAAAAATTAGTCATACTTAAAAGAGCATAAACGAGCAAGCCAAACGAGTGAACCAAATGAGCGGCTATCTGAGCCAGCAACGAGCGAGCCTACCTTGGCTCGTGCTCGGCTCGTTTTGAAACCGACCAGAGCGTGTGCGACTTGTTTAAAACCGATCGAAATTCAAACGAGTTTCTTCTGTGATTTTTTCGAGCGAGCGTCGAACGGTGACGGACATTTTTGGATAGATCTACTCTACTTATATAGAAAGGTCTCGGGTTATAATCTAGGCAATGGGGAATAGTCTTTGGATAGTTTAGAAGTAAAATAAATTTGTTGTTTAAAAAAATTACCATGGGAAATTTAAATGGATTTTTGTGACCAATGTAATATTTTTGAGTCTTTTTATTGTAAATATAAGGTTCTTGAATAGATTTTTTCATGGCTTTTATAATGTGATTTTATTTTAGTTTTTTTTTTAAATTTATTATTATTATTATTATTATTATTATTATTATTATTATTGTGTTATTGTTATAATTTTTGAACAAATTGATTAACGTAATTGTTAGTAGTTTTTATAAATAACATTTGATTGACTAACATGTCTTTCAAAGTAGTTTATACATCAACTAAACCATCTAACCTAGAAATCATGAACAAAAACATATTACTATGATAAATCTTTTAGAGTTAAAATTAGACCCTGAATTCTTAAAATATATAAGCTTTATCTCTTATTCTATAGGGACCTGTTAGGGAGACGTCAGGCTGGTTCAACATACACCATTCATACGACTTGTATGGGCCTATATGGGTCGTATGGATATTTTATTTCTGACATAACCTGACACATCAAATCACGTTTCTGAAACGCACCCATACGGCCCGTATGGGGCCATACGGGCCATGGGTTTTTATTTTTAAATTTTGCACAGACACCAATATTAAATTTTTGCACAGACACGCAATGTAAGCAACTCTAGAGAGAGAAAGAGACATACCTTCTATAAAGTTTCTTTGTCACGCGTCTCAAAAGACATGCCCTTGGTAGTGTTCATTTGCCAGATAATTGTACAAGTAATGAAGGTAAAAGTACAAGTAGTAATGCTATTGGAGTTGAGGTTTTGGTTTTCTGTATCTGGAAAAAAGGTTCACTGCTTTGAAAGGAGAACATGCCATATGGTTTTGCTTGATTTTGGTTTTTATTTTGGACTATACGAGCCGTATAGGGCCATACGGCTCGTATGTACTTTCAACCGTCAGACATTAACCCAATAAAATCTGACAAAATCTGACACCTATACGGGTCGTATGGGTTCATACGACCCGTATAAACCTAGGTGGTATCAACTGATCCATAGGAAGTGTCTAAATAACCTGACCCTATTCTATATGTAACTACAAATGTAAGGTCAATGACATGAAATTATTCACTAGCTAACACGACCTAATCCTAATTATGTGTTGTGTGACGTGACTCTCTGAATACTAGAGGTGGATCTAGGGCTTCTAATCAATAGGGTGTTTATGGCATGATTTAGTACACTTTTTAACTTAAACCGTAAACCAAATCGTTAAAAACGATTTTTTGAATAATAAAAACAAAACGAAACGTTATAAACAAAACCCGAACCGTAAATAATAAAAGCCAAACCGTTATCAACGGTTTGATTCCGGTTTGCTTTTACATTTGAGCTTTTGGGATTTAATTTTTCGAGCTCGTTAAAAATAAAAACCTAATCAAACCTAAGCGTTTGAGATGGGGCTAAATCATGCTGCAAACCCAAAATGTAATTTTTTTTATGCTGAATGTCACCTAAATCATCAATCCTATACACACAAATATACACACAGTCCGATCCGGTTTTTTACGATCGATTTTTAGTGAAAGCCTTAAATTAAACCGTTTACTAGAGTTTTAAACTTTTGAAACCGACCAACCAAATTTTTGGAGAAAAAGCTAGGGGTGTTCAAAATATCCGAAACTCGAAAAAATTCGAAATCCGAATCGTATCCGAAACCCGAAAAAACCGTATCCGAAATCTTTTTCGGGTTTTTCGGGTTATTCGGGTCGGATAATATGATTTTAGTTTCGGGTCGGGTCGGGTTTCGGATATGCAAAAAGTGGTTTTTTCGGGTCGGATATCCGAAAAACCCGAAAAAAACAGGGTTATTCGGGTTGTTCGGGTTATTCGGATGAACGAATTCGGGTTTTTCGGGTTATTCGGATTTTTCGGGTCGGATAATATATTTCGAATTTCGGGTCGGGTCGGGTTTCGGATAGGCCAAAAAAATTTCCCAACCCGAAAAACCCGATTCGAAAAACCCGAATAACTCGTTATCCGACCCGATGAACACCCCTAGAAAAAGCCGACCACAAAACCAAACTGATGTACGATTTGGGCAGTTTTCTGGTTTGAAACCGGACTGCAAACACTCTACTAACGAGCAATGGCGGATGTAGCTAGAGGGGAGTGGGTTCACGGGAACCCACAGCGCTTCGACTCGTTAGTAGGAAAAACTTTTTTCGAAAGAGTTAAACAATAGGGTGAACCTATTAATATTTTAGGGGTGAATGCTGATGTGAACCCATTAAGATTTTTAAGAGTGAATTCTTATAATAATTGTTACAACAATTTGTCAACTTGATTGAGGTAAGTGATTTTTGTTATAGAAATCTCGGTAATCAATGATTAGATTTATATATGATCGTGTTAAAATCACTTTCCGGTTATATAAACTTAGCAAGCAAAATAGTAGTTATTACTGGTTAAACCCTCGGATCAAGTTAATTTTGATCATACAAACTTAGCAAATTTCGTTTAGGTTTAGGGACGTTGACCCGAACCCTACAACGGGCGTTGCCCCTTGACCCATGTCTGCTGAATGGCCTGTAGGACCACCATCTTGGACCTTGCAAGGGTGTGTGACCCCTTGACTTCCGCTTGGTCTAGAGCTCATAAATCTTAAACAAAAATGCACTATGTACCTTCGAACTTAACTCTTTAATGATCAACGACGTTTGTTTTTAATTTTAATCATTGACTTTATATATCGCCTGTTATTACGTGAAGAACATTACAAGACCCAAACCGTCAACTCGAGCCGAAATTTTTTATGTCCAGTTCTATTTAATTAAAACGTCGGAAAATGGTGAATCCAATGAAAAAATTCCTGGATCCGCCACTCTTAACCCGTCACCAACAATCCAACATGCTACTCCTTCGGTGTCAAGTTTGGCTCTTACTAAAAAAATACGACAGTTGAAAAAAATTATAGAATTTGATCTAAAATATTTGGTTAAATTTAAATGTTTAATCGAGTTGAATAAAATAACTTTACTCACCTGAAAAATAAGTTTTACCTTTATTCAATCGATAATTTTCAACCTTTACGTGACTTAAGGCCTTAAGGGGAGACGAAGTGGGCAACGGGAAGTGGTCGGGGTGGGTTTAGCCGGATCGGGGAAGGAAGGGAACACCGCCCCCCCGGAAGTGGGGTGGGGTGAATCGGGAGCCCCTCACCGTTTCAAGCCGAATGGGGAAGAAAGGTGTCGACCGTTGTGGGGGTGGGTTTTTACCGTTGGGGATTTAAAAAAAAAAATCTAATTTTTTTTCTATTTAGACAACTTCAAAACAATCACAACTCACACTCTTTATCATTTTATTCTTTCATTCTACACTCAAATTTTATAAAGTTTAAAACAATGGATCCGTTTACGTTGGAGCTTCCCCCATTTGAAAGTAAATCGTCAAGTTCAGAAGAAGAGGAGATCAATATCAAACAACGAAACTTTCAGTTTTTGTCAACCATCGTGGCCACGAGTTTAAATGAGTCTGCATCCACCGAATAATTAGTATTTTCATTTAATGTAAGCCAATAACCCGAATAATTAGTATTTTCATTTAATGTAATATCTTTTTAATTTAATGTAATATCTTTTTAAATTTTAATGTAATTTTATATTTTATTTTTAATGAATCTATTTAATTACTAGCTTATTCACCTGTGTATTACACAGAGTTGTATGAAAAATAAACATTACAAAAAAATCAATAATAAAAAATAGGTACATAAATAACATAAAATTTATAACATTTAAAAAAGAAAAATAATACATTTAATAAATCTTTAAAAACTTTTTTAAACAATACAAATGAGATTTGAAAATTTTGATTTTCTAAATTATTGATTGAAAATGGAAAGTTTAAAATGATTGAATTTTCATTAATATTTGAATAAAATAAATATTAGGTTTTATTTTAAATTTGTAAGTTTGACTTAATTGTATTAAATTAAATTAATCTCTAAAATTTTCAACTATGTCATGCACATAGGCTAAAATGATGCCACGCGTCAAATATGACGTGGATAGGCTAGAAAGACGACATGTGGCATATTGTTATTCTTTTATTATATAGTATAGATTATTATTTATTTATTGTTAAAATAATTAATTAAAAATAAGATTTAAAAATGGGAAAAGTGAGACAACACCGTGCAAAATGGGGAAAAGTGGGGAAAGTGAGAAAAGCTGATGTGACGCTGATGTGGCAACAGGGAAAAGTGGGGAAGGGTGGGACGCCTCCTAGTCACCTAATTATCACCAACTTTTTAGATTTCTAATTCATGCAATTTTTTTTTTTCGTTTTGGTTTCCATTTAGAGTAATGCTGTTTTTGGTACGTTCATAAAATATCGTCACCATTCCATTGTGCCGTACGAAATTTGCTTTTGCCCACCATTGAAAGGACTGAAAGCATATATTATGAAAGAAAATGAAAAATAATAAAATTAACTCAGTGGGTTAATCAATAAAGGTATGAAATTAATATACATCATGTGCTTTTGCATCAAAGTTAACATGCACCGTCTTTTATACATTGACGGAGCTTAAAAAAAACTCAGAAAACGTCGAAGGATTTTTAGGGGAAAAGCGGAGGGGTCGAAGGATTTTTAGAAAGAAAACAAAGGGAATCGAAGTATTTTCCGACAAAATACTATTAGAAGGAAACAAAGGGTCCACCTACATTATTAAAAGAAGAAGAAAAAACTCACACCTTTATATTTACTTTAATGTGAACATCAAAGTAATAAGATATAGTTATTTGGTTAACATAATAAGAAAAGGTTAATTTTTGATCATCTAAGGTTTGGCTAAAAAGTCATAAAACCATAAAAAGTGGGAGAAGGAATTTCAACCATTGATCTTTGATTTGAAGGGCTATAAATGTGCCACATCAAAAATAGATTTTAAAAGAAAATTAAAATGGCTGGAAGGGTATAATAGGTATTGCAACAATAGTTGACTTTTTATAACTTCTCCTTTTTTTAAAAAAGATCATAATTTTTTCATACGTAATTATTTAATAAAAAATATTACACCATAATATCAAGAAATTTTCTATCTATCCAATGAGTATAATATTGATACATTAAAAAACAATTAATTTTGGTGTTGTATTCAACAAGGTGTTTTTATGACGTTTTTTAATATGTTTTATGAAACTGGTTGTTTATGATGTTTTTTCGTAGGTTAATGAAACTTAGCATTTTATGGTGTTTTTTGAATATTCATAAAACACTTTAATGTTTTTCACTAAATAAACAAAAATGATAACAAATTTTTATGGTATTTATTTTATGTCCCTTCTAAATTTTTCTCATATAACAATATTTTATGGTGTTTTTATCTTGGAAAATACATTCAGCAAATGTACATGTAGTTGAATACATACATTCGTTTTATTTTGTAAATAACGTGGTGTTTTGCGAAATTTGGTGTTTTATCGTAAGTGCATGAAAACTAAACATCTTATGGTTTTTTCGGTATTCATAAAATTACTATTTTTGTAGTGTTTTTTAATGAATAAACAAAAAAGAAAACCGATTCTTTATGGTGTTTTTTTATATGTTTTTTCTTATGTTCACAATTTTCTACGAATAACAATATTTTATGGTGTTTTATCTTGAAAATACATGCTGTGTTTTTATTCAGCAAATACATATAAAAGACGCCATAAAATGCCCCTTTGTAAATTTATGTAGTTTAAAAACACCAAGTGCAAAATTAAGCGTTATTATTTTGTTTAGTACTCAAAAACACCATAAAACATTTTATTTGTTATGCAAAAACATCATAAAGCAAAAACACCATAAAATCAAGCATAAATGTGCTTTATGGTGTTTACAATATATTTTATTCGATAATATCATAAAACGAAACTTAAAAAATACCAGGTTTAAACTTAAGTGTTTATGGTGTTTTTGTATTCAAAAGCACCATAAAAAACACCATAAAATGTCCTGTGGTGTTTTATGTTCTGCTAGTAATGTTTAAAAACGTCATAAAAACGCAAGTTTCATGAACATCTACTTTTGTTAATTTTTTTAATATAGCAATATTATACTCGTTAAAAAGGTAAAAAAACGCTTGATTTTATGGTGTAATTTTTTTAAAAAAAATATTAACGTATAAAATAGTTACGAACGTTTAAAAAAATGGATAAAGTTGCATGCGACTTGCATGTGCAACCTCCTTTTTTATTTTGACATTTATATCCTTTAACTTAATGTACACATGTCAATTCCTTGTTGCCTCTCACACTTTTTATGGTTTTCATCCTTTTTAAAATATCCCTCCCATATATATATCTATAATACTATACAATGTATATAGGAAGCGTAATAATGTCTTTTACTCAAATCTCTTAAAATTAAGAGGTACAAATTTTAAAGCTTATGGTACAAACACTTGCAGCTTAAAAGTGAATGAAGGGATTTAAAATCAGTTCAAATATTCAAAATGGAGATCTCTGTTCTCTCAACCAAACCCTAGCCCTAACCCGTCACACGCATAACCTGGCTGTCTTTCGTTCTCTCCGGCGACCTTCGACGGGAATCCACCACGCGACAACAATGGTCTCAAGGAAGAACGTAATCTCGAGATGGTGGCGACCCAAACGCACACCGAAAACGGTGTTGGTGGCTCATGTACAACCCTTAATGCTTAATAGGTGAAGAGATAAATGAGCATTCAACAACAAAATTCAAAATGCAGACGTCTCAAGTTCTCAACAAAACCCTCGCCCTAATCTCTTTCATTCTCTCTGTCGATCCAACTCTAACGGTCCAACTCTGTCAATACAAAATGAGGTGGTGGTGGCCGGTTACGACTCCCTACACTCGACGATAGTGGTTGCGGTGGTACTAGGGTTTTACTCTTAGCCTCGACGTGATTTCGATGGAAGAACAACACCACCCGCAATAATGTTGTTAACTTGGTGTTTTTGTTTCTCTTTGACCAGGTAAAGGTCTCGGATTTCTGCTGAATTATTTTTAAATTGATTTTTATTTTTTGGGGCTGATATGTTTATTTCATCTGAAACTGTGAATCTTTTTGTTCATTAGTAGCAACGAGGAATCAAAGGGGATTTGTTGTAGGCTTATAAGCATGCCGTCAAAGGATTTAGGTTTTTTAGTCGAACTTACCCTTGATCAAGATGGAAATTTTGAGTATGTTGCATTATTTTATATATTTGCTTGGAAATTTATGTAGGAGTTACTGGATTTAAGACTTTGGTTATATTTTTTGTTTAATAATTGTATCCTGAGGAAGCATTTGGTAATTAATTAATGTTCTTTTGGTGTGTAAATCTTTGGTTTTTGGATGTAATTCAAAGTGGGTGTTGCAGATCAATTGAAGCCGGTATGCGTATTGAATAATGAATCTTGAAAACCATTCCAATTTGTTTATTTCTTTCTTTAATTTTTTGTTTAGAGAAAAAAGGATTCAATGTTTGTTAATGTTAATGTGTGTGAAATCATGAATTTATGTTAAACCACTCTAGATTTTTTGTAGTCTTAAAAACAAAAGTTGACCTCTTCTACTACAGGAATTGGAAAGGGTATAGCATAACAGATTGTCTTGGGCTTTGTGTTACTGTTCTTTTTGAATATATTATAGTGATTGATGGTCATGGGCTCCTATGATAAATCCAACTTTGAAGATGTCACGTGCATAGATTGCAGGTCCCAAGCATGAATAAAAGGATCAACTGAATAGGGCTGTTGGATATGTCAATGCTTTGCCTATTTGCTTTGGTTTTTGTTTATTTGGTTCTCTTACTGCTTGCAACATCAATGCAAAAAAAAAAATGAAATGCTTTTTTTTGGTATTTGAAAACGTTATTGAATTCACTTTTTATTTGGGTTTTTACTATTTGATTTCGATTCCAATGATTCGTTTTGGTTTGGGTTTGTTGGCCTTTTTCTGTTCTTCGATGGCTGTTATATTGTTTTGATTTAGGGTTCCAGAGTTTGGTTTTTGTTCGGATTTTATTCACTGAAGGTGTAGTAATTAACACTTGTAAAAATAATTGAATTCATTAGGAAAAAGACGAACAATAGCAACAACGACCCATTCCTTTAGAGGGATGATATTCACTGATATCTTTATAGATAGGCTATTCAATGTGCGGTGGCTAATATTGGCACACATCACATGATTTGGTTGAAGGAAGAGAAAGATCTTTGGTGTTTTGTTGCATCGAGTTTTGATGATTTAGATTTTGTTTTTTTAATATTTTTATAATTACCAATTTTGTTTTCTGCCTCATTTGGGGTGTTTCTTTGAATGTTGCAAAACCGAAAAAAGGGTCTTCGGTGGGAGTTTTCGGTCTGGGAGTTGTGAGACATGCTGCAAGTTTTGTCAAATTTTACAATGTGCTTATTTAAATGCTAATGTATTTGTGATCAGGCTATTGAAGGTGCAAGAATTGTAAGGGAAATTCTTTAAATTTTTTAAGCTTTGTAAAACAATTAATTTTTTTTTTACTTTGGTGTGTAGGTGGAAGCCCTTAAAAAGAAAGTCAAGATCTCACTTTTCTTGTAATAAGCAGGTTGTTGCCATAACAGGTGGAGCCATAATCTGGCACCTTAACTTTTAGAAGCACTTCTTGGGTTTTAGCACTATACCCTACAAGTATTCTTGTTATTTTTTTTTTGGTATTTTCTGAATAGTTCAACATATCAGAGAAAGATATATAATCTTCCATTCAACTCTACAGTTAAACTTGGTTTTCTACAACATTATTGAAGGTCATGTTAAGGAAGCAAATGGTGGACTTTCAAAATTTCTATTGTAAAACAACAAATGCTACCTATTAGGTTGAGGTTCAGAGGTGTTTGTTTGCATTGGGGGAGTGACAAAAGTCTAAGAAATAAAAACTGGGGAGTGACACAAGTCAAAGAAATAAAAACTGTCATGCATGCTGCTGAGGTATGTTTATGGTGGGCAAAGGAGGCTGGGTAGCAGGCCAAAACTAGCTAATGTTGTGTTGACCCAAAGTTTAATTTTATTATTTTATAATAACTCATTAGTTAATAATGATTAATGAAACAGTAGATAAATATTTTCTTTTGATATAATTTTATATTGAAAGATCTTCATTGTTGGGTTAGATTAATTATGTTTTTTTCTATGTTATTAGCTATATTGAATGAACAAGGTGACGGTCTTAAAGCCCTTGCAAAAGCTTCTATTGCTCCAGAAAAAGTCCCACCTTTAATTTGGCAGTGAAAAGTCCATCAAATGGTAGACTGTGGGTTGCATTTTCATCTTTTAAATAAGAATGGATTTAAGCAGAGTCTATTGTGATGCTTGCTTTGTTTCGTATTTGTACTTAAGATTAGATAGTAGTTCATTTATTATATAAAACTGAGTTTGAGCAGGCTTACATTTCGTTAGAAAATTTTGTTTTTTAGCTAAGTCATGGCGAATTTTTTTGAAAGTATGGGCCATTACTTTGCATGTTTCAAAAGTAATGGGTTGAGATCGCTGCATCACGTGAGTTTCTTACTTGCCGTGGGATTCTAAAAATATTAAGGCGTATTGAATTGGCATTTGGATGGAGAACTCTTGCGACGTGTCATAAAAAATCACGTTTGACGGCGAGCCATCTTGAATTTTTTTAAAATTTGGTTGCTAAAGTTACCGATTTGAAAATGAGTTGCCACCGCCGCATCACGCGGGTTTCTGACTAGTATATATATATATATATACACGATTGTGAACGAATAATAACCCACTTTTAAAGCGATAACCCAATAACTTTGCCAAAACGAAGCCGAATCTTGAATTTTTTTTGAACATCATTGTAACACAATTAGAACACTATGTTCTTTTATGAGTTTGTGAAAATTCATAACCGTTTAAGAGATATCATCGTTGTAAGTTTTTGACAAAAACAGTTACAGTGCTGTAACACAAAAATTACAACGATGTATCTCTTAAACGGTTATGAATTTTCACAAACTCATAAAAGAACATAGTGTTATAATTGTGTTACAATGATGTTCAACAAAAAAAATTCAAAATGCGGCTTCGTTTTGGCAAAGTTATTGGGTTATCGCTTTAAAAGTGGGTTATTATTTGAACACTTCCACACACATATATATATATATATATTTGGATGTTCAATTGAGAACTATTTTTACTTAATAACTAAAAGAACCAATTGTAGCCACAAGTTTAAAAGGGTAAAAAAGTAACTTCTTTTTTTTTTAAGGATAATTACTTTTTTACTCCTTAAAACACGTGGTTAAAAATTAGTTATTTAGGTTCTTTTATATTTAATGATTCTTAATGGAATAAGTCCATATATATATATATATGTAAGTTTTTGATTTACAGCACTGTAACTGTTTTAGGCCCAAAACTTACAACGATGTAAACTCTCAAATGGTGATAATTTTCGCAAACTCATAAAAGAACATAGTGTTCTAAATGTGTTACAATGATGTTAAAAAAATCCAAGATTTGGCTTCATCTTGACAAAGTTATCTGGGTTATTGTATTAAGAGTGAGTTGTTATTTGAACATTTCCATATATACAAGTCAAACACTTCGTCACATGTTTAACAATATCTCGTTTCATCATACCTGGCCACCAATAGTTCACTCGAAGGTCACGATACATTTTAGTAGCTCCAGGATGAATTGACTACTTTGACTTGTGCGCTTCTTCCAACAATGCAGACTTAAGTGGACAAGTGGGAGGTATCCACACTCGACCCCACCTAGTTTTTAAACCACGATTATCTTCATCAAGATTATGAGCTTGCCCTTTAATCCTGTCACGTTTCCAATTTTCTTCATTTAAAGCTTCAGTCTGGGCTTCCTTGATCTGCTCAATTAGCCCTGAAGTAATCACAAGCTGCATAGCTTTCACCTTGATTGGTTCACACTTTTCTTTTCTACTTAAAGCATCCGCCACCACATTCGCTTTACCAGAATGATAAAGGATTTCACAATCATAGTCCTTGAGTAATTCCAGCCATCGTCTTTGCCTCATATTTAATTCTTTCTGAGTGAAGAAATATTTCAAGCTCTTATGATTAGTGTAAATAGTACACTTTACTCCGTACAAATAATACCTCCAGATTTTTAAGGCAAATACGACTGCAGCAAGTTCTAAATCATGAATAGGATAATTAATTTCATGAGTTTTTAGTTGTCTTGAGGCGTAAGCAATCACCTTGCCTCGTTGCATAAGAACACAACCCATACCAAGATAAGAAGCATCAAAATATACCACAAAATCATCAGGGCCATCTGGTAACGTTAATAGAGAACCAAGAAGCCCCTTGCAACTGATCAAAAAGATCATCAATTCGAGGCAATGGATATTTGTTTTTCACCGTCACTTTATTAAGCTCTCGATAATCAATACACATACGATAACTTCCGTCCTTCTTTTTAACAAAAAGAACAGGAGCACTCCAAGGCGAGATGCTTGGGCGAATAAAACCTTTATCGAGAAGATCCTGCAATTGAGTCATCAACTCATACAATTCGGACGGTGCTAAACGATAAGGAGCTTTTGCTATAGGCTTGGCCCCTGAAATAATATCGATTCTAAACTCATCATCTCTATCAGAGGGGATTCCCGGTAAATCATCCGGAAAGACATCAGAAAAATCCCTAACAATCGGGATATCCTCTAATTTCTTTACTGTCTTCTCAGCATCAATGACATAAACTAAGAAGGATTGGCCCCCATGATTCATATACTTCATGACTATGACCAAAGAGCACAAAACAACCCCTCCACGTTTTTCTCCTTGAATGGATAATTCATACCCACTCGGGGTTATCAATTGTATAACTTTGCGGTTGCAAAGAACATTGGCTTTATAAGAAGATAGCCAATCCATTCCAATAACAACATCAAACTCCCCCAATACCATGGGTATTAAATCAACAACATAATCCTCGTTATTGATCGTAAGTTTACAATTTCGATAAATATCAAACACAAGAAAACTCTTAGAATCAGCAACCTCTACTTCTAATGGTACAGGCAACTTTTCTAAGACAAAAGATGGATGATGCACAAATTTTATAGACACAAAAGATCGATTGGCTCCAGAATCAAATAACACATAAGCATGTATTGAATTAACAAAGAAGGTACCTGTCACTACATCAGACGTGACTTTAGCCTCCTCTGCAGAAATCTGGAAAGCTCTCCCCTTTGGTTTAGGCGCTTCCGGTTTCTTTCCAGAGCCTTATGTAACACCTCGCCTCGTTTTACCAACAATATTGTCCGCTTTGCCAAATTATAGCTCACGGCTTTGCTTTTGGTCGCCCGGGTGAAAACTTCCCAGGGGGTCACCCATCATGGATTGTTGTCACCTGAGCACACTTAACTGTGGAGTTCTCCTCTCATCCACTACCATTAAGCCCCAAAACGCGTTGTTGGTATAAGAGGCGGGTTATTACATATGAACCAATGATCTCTCCTGTGACACCTCGTAAATTCCAGGTCAGCACTAACTTTACTTTAATAATAATTTATATTATTATTTCATACGTGGCACTAGAATAATTATTATTTAGTGTGACACGTAGCACAACAGACCAAACGCACTGATAATTCATGGAATTATCGCAAAACACAACGCACGTGTCTTGAATAACGAACGTTGGTGAAACCACAGTACACTTTCACTGCACCTAGGTTCTAGGGAACCTAAAATATTGGGAACAATGTTTATATATCGAGAAACGATAAGCGTAATCGAGAAATACGCGAAAATCGGTTCGAAACAACAAAACTAGGTTTATTGGGCTCTCCAGGGGCCCATCGCGGTACGCGATGGCCCAACAGGAGGTCCTGTAGCGGTACGCGACAGGCGACGCGGGGGTTTGAACCCCGAATTCCTCCGCGTATCGTGAGGGTGCCAGTCGACAATATCTTTATTTAACCAAGGCAAATCCTATCCTACTCTACTCTTAATCATT
The DNA here is from genome assembly GCA_009363875.1 of Mikania micrantha. Lineage (NCBI taxonomy): Eukaryota > Viridiplantae > Streptophyta > Magnoliopsida > Asterales > Asteraceae > Mikania > Mikania micrantha. The sequence continues at coordinate 32,722,246 of CM018691.1, read as the reverse complement.
TCTTCGGCCAAGCACGCTACATCTCGATCATTTCTCTCTGAAACACCCTGAATTGACCTCTTGGAAGCCATTGGAGGTCCCTGAAGCTTAAGATTGAAGAGGATTGAAGCTTGGAGTCCATATTTGGAGCTTGAAACCCCCACCAACCTCTTGAACCTGCATCATTCGAAGTTCCAGAAGCATTGGGGGCTGATCTTGTCACCATCTCGACCATCTTGAGGCTTTGGAAGGTAGTTCTATGACGACTAAAATGCTCTCTACACCTCAAAACACACACATGCAATGGGTAGAACCCGCATGCAAGCACTCATCCACCACATGCACGAATTTTCACCCATTTGAATCTGGGTTTGTCGATGAATCCACTGTAATTGATGATCTATAATGTTATTGTAAGGATTTAGGACAATCCATGATGATGTGTTTGTATGAAATGCGTATTTTGGTCACGAAATGATGAAATCCTGACATGCATGTATGATCTAAGGCGTTTTAGATGATTTTGAATGATGTTATATGATTATAAATGTTAGTGGGGATGATCTACATGGTTGGATGTTGTTAATATGGTTAAAACTATGATTTTTGATGAACTTTCTATTAATAGTAACTTTTTAGTTAGAAAATGGTGAAATGGATAGTATTGTGAACATGCATGTATATGGATTTGATATTAGAACGATTTTAGAGTAATATTGATGCTTAGAATGTGAGTTTGAAGTTGATTATGGTCATATCTAGCCAAGTTACTATATTTAGTAACTTTTTGGGCCTAAATATCGATAAATGGTGATTTTGACTATATGAGCATGATTAGATAATGTTAAAAGGCATAATATGATGTTATGTGTGATAAAAATGGTCTAGGATAGATTAGAATGGTTATTTGTATGATAATAGTCATAATTACTTTTTTTAGTAACTTTCATAGTCAAAATGTTGATAGATAGTGATTGGATCTAGACCAACATGCTTAAATGATGTTACGTGTTCTATTATGATGACTTGTTATATGAAAATAGATTAGAAGTGTTTAGGATGAACTTTTGATGCATTTAGGACAGAGTTACTATTTTTAGTAACTTTATTCTTAGAAATGACGACTTATGAATGTTTTGTATGTTTTGAATATGCTAAATGGTTTAACCTGATATAATATGATGATGGAATGCTAAGTTATACGGATTCCGATACCGCATATGCTAGAAATGGAAACTTTCCATTTTAGGAAACTTTTGTGTGCCAACATGACCTAAACGACTTATGTGAATTCCTATGATGATGTGCTATGTGTTAACATGATCACATAGGACAAATGAGCATGCTAGAACTATAAAATCAATATGCTTTGTGAACTTCCCATAATGGAAACTTACTATAAATAGTAAGTTGTCCATAGACGAGACTTGCATGTTTTGCACCCGACGAGCACTTACACGAATGTTACACGATACACAACCGACACACGATTCACCAACGGGTCGTTAGGTCAAACACGGTCAACACGACCAACACGGTCAACCACGGTCAACTCGACCCACATAACAACCAGGAAGTTGTTTAGACATGAATACGGTCCTGTGAGACCCACACAAATATGATCACAAACTTATAACACCTATGTGATATAGGTATCTACTAGCCAGCGAGCTACTCCGTTCTCGAAAGAACGCACTCAAGCAAACTCAGGTGAGTTTACAGCCCCACTTTTACTTTTAACTGTTTTACTAATCTTTTGGGGTGAGAATGCTATGCAACTGTTTTAGATATATGACTGGTATGTCGCAAAACTATTTTGAGTGTACTATTATCGCAACAAGTCCTCTCTACCCTTACCGTTAGTTGTGTACAAACGAGTCGTTATTACGTAGTACTACTGGGTTTGACTAGCCCCACTCGGCAACAACGTTGACTGCGGTCATAACGAGTGTAATATCGATGTTGATGTCGGGTTCCGCGATGACCCGCAGAGGCAAATGGAAACAGTCGAGTTTCGGTAAGATGACATGACACACTCTACGGATCGTAGATCCAACAAAACTATTTAACATACCCAGTATATATAACTGTTTTACTGCTTTCCAATACTTAAACCTGTGAACTCACCAACTTTATGTTGACACACTTTAGCATGTATTCTCAGGTAACTGAGCAGCACGAGCTAGGATGCACATGGAGATGCACAAGAGAGTCTACATACATATAGACTTTAATCCTAGGCTTGTGTTTTGATTTTTGTCATTTTAAGCAATGTTAACAGTGTAGTTTTGATTACTTATTTCCGCTGCTTTAATGATGAACTTTTCCGCTGCTAAACTTATGAAACTAGTCTTATTTTTCAAACTGTATGATTGAGTTAACTCATATAGAGTCGTTCAATATGACCATGAGCTGTGATCCTGGCCACGTCACACCCACGTGGACTGACACCACGAGTGGGAATTTGGGGGTGTGACATCTCCTGTCTACGGCTGATGTGGGATTTGCCTAAGGTGTCACATACACCCCCCTTGGGACTCATCGTCCTCGATGAGGTTTGCCCCGCTAGCCTCTCTGGCGTGTAGGATCTGCCTAAGGTGTCCTCCAGACACCCCTCGGGACTCATCGCCCTGGATGAGGTTTGCCCCACATCCCGAACGGCACAGGAGTGGCTCTGATACCATTTTGTAACACCCCGCCTCGTTTTACCAGCAATATTGTCCGCTTTGCCAAATTATAGCTCACGGCTTTGCTTTTGGTCGCCTGGGTGAAAACTTCCCAGGGGTCACCCATCCTGGATTGTTGTCACCTGAGCACGCTTAACTGTGGAGTTCTCCTCTCATCCACTACCATTAAGCCCCAAAACGCGTTGTTGGTATAAGAGGCGGTTTATTACATATAAACCAAGGATCTCTCCTGTCCATGACCGATGTGGGATTTGCCTAAGGTGTCACACCTTGAGATTTAAACAATCGGCTATCATCACTAATTGGTGCTACCCTCTTAAGTTCAGGGCACTCACTCCTCCTATGCCCTGGCTTATAACAATTGTAGCACAGACTAGGAGGACTTAAGGGTTGCCAAATGTCCCGGTTTCCCACATTTGTAACAGACAACAGGTCTAGCACGACATTCCCCCGCGTGCATCCTCCCACAGTTGGGACAAGATTTAGTAAAAACATGCTTTTTAAACGATTTGGCAAACTTTGCCTTTTTAGACGAACCTGTTTCTGTTTCAGCCTTTCGTTTATCTCCTCGATCTTCCTGCCGTTTCAATTCCAATTCTCGTTCCCGAGCACAATTAATCAACTCATTAAGTGTCTCACACTTAGAAGGCGTGAGAAATTCCTGTACTTCGTGTTCAACATAGTATGATACCGGTTTATCCACATCCTTTCAGTTTGAAGAAGATCTGGACAAAATTTAGCTTTATCGAAGAAAATGGCAGTGATGGTATCAACACTTTCATCTTTCTACTGTAGATGCAGAAACTCCTCAGTAATACGATCAATATCGGCTTGAGGACAAAACCGGTTCAAGAAAAGTTTTTTAAACTGGGCCCACGTCAGCCCTTTTATTCCATCTCTGCCTTTTTCCTTTCTCAACAAGTCCCACCAATCTTTGGCACGATCTTTTAACTGATTGCCAACAAACATGACCTCATCAGTAGGGTCATAATGACTAGTTTCAAACGTACTTTCAATATCAGATATCCAACGCTGGCTAATCAAGGGATCTACCTCCCCTTTAAACTCAGCTGGCTTACAAGCCATAAATTCTTTAAAAGTAGTTTTCTTGGAAGATTGTTTCATTTCCGCTTCGGCTTCCAAATCAGCCAATTCTTGATGAAGGAACTCTTTTAATGAAGGCTTAATTTCTTCAATATATGTGGGCAAAGCAGCTTCAAAAGCCTTTGCCACCTCTTCCTTCACTATTACTTGAGTTTTAGTGAGTTCCACCTTTTCACTGCTACTACTCCCACCATAAGTATTTTCATCAGCCATTTGTGGCTGAAATCATATAATTAGACAATCAGTCTCATATATTCACAATATTTAATAATCTTGTACTTATATAGTACATAATCACCTTACCTAATATTCAAAATCATGATACAATGTGACTTAATTAAGGAAACGGTTATGTCCTAAACATCTCATTATACTGGCCAGACATAATAACATGTTTATCACACACTCGTGCCCTTAACTTCATCATTTCATTTCATAATTGAGAAGTTCGGTTCACACAATTTATACACACCACAATGTGTACATATAAAATTCAATATATAATTATTAACCTCATACCTCCGGCTTAATGATCGAGGCTGGAATCGAACGTTTAATCACATATCAAGAGCATAAGTTTTGAGTTCAAGTGTGTTTCTAACACTCGAATCCCTCAAACCATTGCTCTGATACCAGCTTTGTAACCACCGGTTACTATTCAACAATTTTCCATAATATCAGAGTTGGTCCCAACAAATTTTTCATTTTCAAAACCTTGTTTGACCTTCTTTATTTAATAATATTAAGCAAAGTTTAACGCAAACGTAAACGTGTCACACAATTTACAATACTTATTTACATAAGTAAGTGTAAACCCAAAATTTCAAACGTTGCAACAAGGTTTGTTTGTTCGATTCACGATCTGCCTCGATCCTTACAGCCAGGTCCATCATGTTTGACCTACAAACATCACACAATATTTCACATTAGTTCATAAGAACTAAGTAAGTAAACCTAATGGCTTCTCAACAACAAAATGTATAAATACATTTTTCACAATCAGTAGTCAAACTGAGTCATTTCTATTCGAATTGACTCTCACAATGTAAAAATATCACATTACCAATTATCAACTATTGCTCACAATAGTTTAATCAAAATTACACTACGGTGTTCACATTCCTGTACTTCCACCATAGCTATTTGTCAGCACCTCTGACTATTCACACATTTGTGACATCATAATTAGTTCAAGTCTTGAGATGTTCACCCACCGGTGCTTCCATCTAAGACAACTTGTTAGCACCTCTAGCTATCCACCATTGTGGAGTCATAAATAATTCAAGTCTTAAGATGTTCACCCACCGGTACTTCCATCTAAGACAATTGCCAACACCTCTGGCTATCCACCATTGTGGAGTCATAAATAATTCGAGTCATAAATAATTCAAGTCTTAAGATGTTCACCCACCGGTACTTCCATCATAGAATTCCCACACTATTATTTACCAGGGTATTGGATTTATTATAGGTTGCTAAACTTTTATTATTCAACATTCCCCTATTACCAATGCCATATTTATCATATTAATTATTCAACAACAAATTCAATATTTATTATGTGATGTCATAGTGGTGGGATTACTTACCTTGATCAGATAAGAGATTAACAACTACAGGCTCTTTTCCTGCTCTATGACTAGTGGTTTGGCTTCCACTACTGCCACCTAGTTGCAAAATACATATACAACTAGTTTCAACACGTATAGCACATACAATCAAGTTCAACACACTTGACTGATTTGACTTCCTCAAAGTCAATTATCACAATTAATCACATTTCATGCCTCTCTTAGGCATTTCATCAATTAATTGATGTTCATTATATTAGTTACGATCTTTGATTATTTCTATTATTCAAAAATTCATTTATGATCATAACTGGTAATAATGTTAATATCAATTTATCACAATCATCATTTAACCCAGGGATTATAATCCCTATTTATTCAAAACCACCATTTACCCATCCTACTAGTTATCATATCATGATATGGGTTGCATAACAACCGGACATTATCTCGGCTTCAAAACGAAGATTTTACCGTCAAAATATCAAGTTCTTCGTTTCTAACAACCCCTAGTTATCAACTAGGAAATAATCAATACCCATAATCATAGTTGTAACACACAAAATCCATACACGCTTACACGTGTCAAATTTAGGTCCCTGTTAAGTTTTAAATCAAAACTTTATCAAAGTTTAAAGTGTTAAGTCAAAACTTTATCAAAGTTTAATGCGGAAGCGACAAAAATCATTTTACAAGTAATATGAACTTGTTAAGTTACTAATTACATTACAAAATAATCATACATTAGTTTGTATGACAACCCAACAACCAAAATTTCCAAAACGTTTGAATTTTTCAACATACGCGCCCGATCATGAGCTTTTACGCATCTAACTCCGACCTGCAAACACCACATATAATTTCACCATTAGTTCATAAGAACTAAGTAAGATTATCCCCAATGGTCCCCCAACCCAAAAATGGCAAAATACATCAATTTTGATCAAGGCCGTAAGGTAGGCCGTAGCCTACTCTCTCAGGGCCGTAAATCAGAAAGTTCAGCTACCCCAGGCCGTAGCTTATGGTCCCAGGGCCGTAGCTTATGGTCTTCTGCACTTTGGTGCAGCAACTTCCAGTTTTGTGCAGTTTTGACCCATCCGAAGACCCGTTTTCGTTCTTTCACTTTTCAAAGTGATTTCACACATCCAAAAGGTCTATTCAAACATAATTGGACATCAAATCCTCAAAACGGGTCAAAATTTCAATTTCAAGCAATTAATGCTCTGACCCTTCCAAAACCTATTTCCATCATCCATATACATATAATATGGAGTATTATCATGTTTGGATCATAATATAATGAATTCAAACATAATTTGACACCGTATCCATCTATGATGAAATCAAGACCTCAAAATGGGTCAAAGTCACCACAAAAGGTTTAACCCTCCAACTTCTATTCAAATCAATTCAATTAGTTATACCGTTGATAACAATCATATTTCAACAAAAATTACTATAATGTTCACCCTTAAGTAATTCCATTATAGATTTCAAAACAAATTTAACTCAATTAACAAATTTCAACCAAATCAACTCAATTATCACAATCAAGTGATAATTGATATTCCACATAGTTATGATGTTCTCACTCAAGTACTTCCATCATAACTTACCAAATTTTACTTCCACATTCAAGTGGTGAAGTAATCAACAATTTCAATTCATACTATGATGTTCACACTCTAGTCCTTCCATCATAGATTTCAATCAAGTAAACCATTCATAGGTTTATAATCATTTATAAACCATGATTCTATGATATTCATCCTCCGATACTTCTATCATAGATTTGCCCAATCAATTGTCATTCAATCCAATTACTCAATATCACAATTCACATATTATGATATATAAACGGTTTGACTAAATAAAGTCAAACTTAACAATCAACTCAATTACAATTATGAACTAACAATTCATAATTAATGCAATTCAAGTATGAATTCAACAATTCATAACCAATTCCATTCAAGTAGGCATTCAACCACTCATAGTCCATTCAACTCAATTAGTGGACTACACATAATTACAATCCAACTCACTCAACCAATCTATATCTATGAATTTATCAATTCATAGTCAATTCAATTTACTCAACCAATATCTATCTATGAATTTATCAATTCATAGTCAACTCAATTCAAGTATTAGAATAGCACATCAATTGACCATCGATGTACTTGCAACTAATCACAATTCAAGCGCCACATTAGATATACACAGTTTGACTAAATAAGTCAAACTGCCCAAATCAACAAACAACACTATGAACCAAACCATCCATAGCCAAACCAATTCAATAAGTAGACTATTACTACTTCACATATATGGTGTTTAGCAAGTTAGATAACTTACCTTAGCACTAGGATTAGAGATTAACAAATGATGATTTGCCTTCTCTTTGACTTTCCTTTGCACTTCCAATACCACCACCTATTTCACATCAAGTTTCAATTCTCTTAACTATCATTCCAGTTAAGATTTACATTGACTTATCTAAGTCAATTCATTGACTATCAAATTCTCTATTTTACAATGATAATCACTTCAAACAAGTTTCATAATTCACTTCACCAACTTTGACTAAAAATCAAACTATTGGCATTTCTACAAACACTTTGTGTGCATCAATCTATTACACTAATCTCTATAATGTTTAAACATTAACCAATCCCACTCAAAATCACCAATTCATCATTTTTATATAAGATTAGTCAAAATTGATGCATCACACAATCAAAACTGTCACACCTCGAGCTGGCGGGATAGGATCGGTTGTCCCGTCGGGCGGAAGGTTCCCGGGGCGCGATATCGTGAGTAATAATCGGATTGATCAGATTGTTATATTGAACATGATACATAAATGAGAAATGCTAAATATGATATAATTATAAAGTTAAATTACGTTAGTATTGTTTATAATTTAACAATGTAAATCTACTATTAACATCATAAGATTCTATCTTGTATGTACCCAAGATATACAAAATAGTATGTGTAATGATGTCTTCAAAAGTATGCAGGTCCAAAATACTAAGTCTTCTAATTGAAGTCCTAGTCCAGAAGTAATGACTTCCTAATTGACCTGTTCGTCACCTGAGAAGTCATGCAAAAAGATCAAGTCAACACATGGTTGGTGAGTTCATATAGTTTTGTAAATTTGAAAATGTTTTGAACCCTTCTTTCGGTAAAGACCCTAACCTCATTAACACCACATGTATCATCCAGATCGGTATGCTTATATATAGGGCATACCCCTGGGTCAAGGCTACAACCCCGCCCAGACGACGTCCCACCACATACTAATCCGCATAGAACATTGTTGTTAATGATAATCAAGCGTTTTTACCTACCATACACCTTTAAACACCCATTCCATAAGTTCTTCTGATGCTGTCCTGTGTTTACAAACAATTGAAATCCATGTTGATTTCACAAGTTCATCACACAACATGATCAACCACAGTAATTGTATAAACAGTATAAATGTTTAAGTAAATAAATAATAAACATTTAATAAAATCTAAGTCCTAATGATTGGGGCCTTTGGTCAACTCGAGTAGACTAGTCTGTCAATCAAGGTACTTAGTAGTAGAGGAGATCTGTAAACCTCATCAAACATGTGACCTATAATCAATCAGTCTAGTTAGGACATCTTTTGATATATAGGCTTTCATAGTTCTTTAGACCGTCCATAGTTCTTTAGTTCTTTAGTTCTTTGGCACATGTTATCTTTGAGCATTTCCCAGATGTTCCTCAAAATAGTTCTTTGTAATAGTTCTTTGAAATAGATCGTTAGTTCTTTGACAACACACCCTTGAAATAGTTCTTTGAAAATAGATCGTTATTTCTTTGACAACACACTCTTGAAATAGTTCTTTGAAAAATAGATCGTTAGTTCTTTGAAAATAGTTCTTTGTTTGAGGTCTTTAGTTCTTTGAAAATAGTTCTTTGAAATAGTTCTTTGATACATAACAGTTACCTAAACAGGAGTCTAAGATAACAGTTATACATGTAAACATATAAAAGCATTCAAGTAAACAATTCACATAAAACAGTTTACGCATGCTTCTCAGCCCCGCGTTTTAAAACAAAATGTTAGAAAAGGGGCAATGAACTCACCTTGTAGTTGTTGGGTTGACTTAGCTTAAACGAAAGAATGCACGCGCTCTGTATTGTAATTGAGTATGTTTTCACGTTCCTGTATTGATTTCACGTTGTTAAGACTTGTAAGTATAAATTTGTAGGATTTTGTGTGTGTAGATATATGTGTTAGCCCTAAAGTTGGCTAACACGCGTAAGACTTGGTCATGATCCCTGTTCGGTCCCATATGTTTGATTCAAGTTAATGACCTTATAATTTATCATCTTGTCATTAGTTATATGCCATTTACTTTGATGAAAGACTTAGTGCTTAGTTTCCAACTCGTCTTTGTTGATCTTGTACGTTTTGAACATTTATTGCATAATTATTAATTAATTAAGCAAACATTCTTTTGACATATCTTATTTTGATCTTATGAAATGTAGTGAACCCATGTGGGCCTAATCATGGCATATGGACCGAACAATGTGACCAAGTTACTTGTTGGGCCTTTGTGTAACAAGTTGGGCCTTGGGCCCAAATCCATGGGCCTTGGAATAGTTCTTGAACAATTGAGGATGGTGAGGCTTATATGAAAGTGTGGGACAATGATTTGGACTAATGGAATACAAAGGCCCGGCCAAATGTTACAAGGCCTAGAATTAAAGTGTTCTTATGGGCCTCTATTGGGCCACAAGGGAAATTGTTGGGCCAAAGGTGGGCCCAGTCAAGATTTGTTGGGCCTATAGTTAGAATGGGCTGTAGGATTCAGAAATGGGCCAGAAGTAGGTTGTTGGCCAAGTTAATAGCAAAGTGGCTCCAAAATGAGGACAAGGGCCTCAAAATAGGCCTTGAATCAGTTTCTGTGGGCCTCGGGCTGATTTTGCTGGGCCCTATGAGTTTTGTCTCAGGCCTTCACTAACATAGTTCATAAGCCAAGCTGGGCCTTGTTTACATGGGCTGAAACAACTGTGGGCCTAAAAATTGGGCTGTTGGCCAGAATCGTGGCCTTGGGCCAAAAACAGTGGGCCTTGAGCTGATTTGGCTGGGCCCCTTGGGTTCCATCAAGGCCTGAAGTAAAATAGGTCTTGGGCCAACCTGGGCCTGGTTCCTTTGGGCTGAAATCGATCGTGGGCCAATTTGTCCTTGGGTTACCTAATGGATATGGGCCAAACAAGGTTTTTGGTTAAATAATTGGGGCCTACTAGGGCTACTGGGCTGGAACAGTTTATTTGGGCCAAGATACACCTGGGCCTGGACAGTACGATGTTGGGCTAGCTGTTGGGCCGAATTGAGAGAGTTGGGCCAAGGTACAAAGCTGTTGGGCCTTATAATGGCTTCTGTTGGGCCTCATCCGTAGCTAAGCTAGGCTTGGTCAGGTGCATTGGGCCGAGTGAACAAATCATATTTGTAGTTAGGCCAAAATAGCCTATTGGACCTGTGTGTAAATATGGGCTGATCCAGATCCACGGCTGGGCCTGTTAGTTGCCTATTGGGCCAACTACTTTCTGTTGGGCCGCAAATGAGTTGCTGGGCCTGTTGATTCATTTTTGGGCCAGGAAGGTTTCATGCCTCATGTCCCTCAACCGGTTAGGGTTTCCTAGACATGGATGGTCCACTGGTAGCTGGTCAGCCGCACTAGGTTCCTTGGTCGAAGGGTGATGGCCGAATGTGTCCTGGGTCGAATGGCTTGCATGAGGCGAGTCGTTGGCTGCCAGCGAATGAAGAAGATGGCGAAGGAAGCATGGTCGAATGAGGAAGTCTCGAATGAGAGGTGGTCTTGGTCGAATGGTAGTCACTGGCCGAATGAAGGTCATTGGTCGAATGAGGGATCTACTGTCGAATAAGGCTATGGTCGAATGAACTTAGGGTTGGCCGAATGAGGTGAGGAGAGTATGAGTGACGAAGGAGTGAGGTCGAATGGGGCTTGGTACTGGTCGAATGAGCCTTGGCCGAGTGTGGCTCCTTCGGCCATGTGAGCCATTCGGCTCTTACCATTCGAGGGACTGTTTCCAGCCACACCCCCAACGGCCATCTCCATTCTAGTTCAGTCCCCATGTTGTTCCAGAGGTGTTAGAACCAGTTTCGAGTTGATTGGGTTCAAGGATGATGGCGTAGCACTAGGTTAGTAGGGTTGGCCGACCAAAGGGTTTGAAAACCCTAATATTCGTGACTTTCACAGCTTCATACCTCGTTTTTCAGTGGTGATAAGCTTAGATCCACTGTACTTTCATGTAGAGGAAGTCGAGGGCTACGCGTGGGCGAAAGAATCACTCAATTTCGTTGAGAATTGAGTGAGATACAAGCTCTTGAAGTTTGAAAATGGTGTGGTGGCTCAAAACCGGGATTTAGGGTTTTTAGGAAGAAGGAAGAGAAGAAAATGAGGGAAAAGCCTCATTTTTGGGCTTTAAATACCCGGTGGGTATTCGGGTTCGTTTTTGTTGCTCGGTTCGCGTTTTCGTTACGTTTTCGGAAAATTACGCGTAATTTAAATGGTTTTAAATAAAAAGAGTTTAAATTAATTATTTTGATGAGTTTCAAAATTGTAAAATATTATTTATTATATTTTATTAAATTACTTTCGTTCGTGTCGTGTTTTCGTTTTGTCAGATCGCGTCACCTTCGCGCGTAATTCGTTCGAATCGTCACCCGAACGAATACGACGATGGTTTTGCTTTCTGATTTTTGTTTCCTACTTTTCAGTCATTATTTCAGAACTCTAAACTCACAGATATGTTTGTGTGAATCGTCACCCACGCAAACACACTGTCAGTTCGTTATTCTGAAATAACACTGTAATTGTGTTTGAATTGTGTTTCCTCACTGTCGGACTCAACTAAACATCCTGTTTTCATATTGTTCTTGTACTGACTTGTCGGTCATCTGATTCCTGTCATTTGTGGACATCAGATCGCAACCGATATGTTTCTGAATATTGTTTGAGTACCGTTGTTTCTCGTGATTTGTTGTGTTAACTGTAATTATGTTTTCACTTAATAAACGTAACTAATGTTCCAAATGTACGTCGTACTTAATGTATTTAAGTTTATACGAAAATACGTACAACGATTTATTGTATTTAAGATCCTGTTAACTCAAGTACTGTTTACAATCGTATAAGTACACATAGTTACTGTATAAACACAAAACAAGCATAGATTCATGGTTTCTAACTCATCTTAACAACCAATTTTAAGATTTGAGTTTAACCCGTATCTTGTTCATCTCAAGAACTCACAAAAATCATCAAGAATGAAGTTAAAATCACTTACAAGATGTTAGACAACACTTATAGATAGGATTAGAAGCTTCAATCTCTAGTTTTGACCACCCAAACCAACGATTTTGGAAGCTAGGGCTTGAAGCCCTTTCTTCTCTTCTTCTCCTCTTCTTGAACGTCCAAAACACACACACTAGATATAATATCTAGTTGTTTGACCCAAGTCAAACATTTATCCTCATATTCAAGTTTGGGGTTTTGGCAACTTTAGCCCCTCAAGCTTTTAAACTAGTTAACTTACTTAACCAACCTAATCAAGTTAGTTATTAGTTAACCCTAATACCCCCAAATGTTATTATATTAATATCTCAACATAATTTATATACATAATAACATTGATTTAATAAACATAAGTGACCGTTAAAACCGGTCGTTACAATAGTATTACAATCAAAACTAGATTTAATTCACAAAATATTAAACTAGTAGGATAAAATGAATCGTTACCCAATCGAACGGATATTTGGTTGCAAAACAACGATCAGATGTTGCAGATACGTTCCCTGGTACGATCCGTGGGCTTAATCAGCTTCAAATTTGAGTTTGACAGCCTCCAATTTCGTATGTTGATGTTGGAAGTTCGAAGGAAAGAGTTTTCAAACTCTTCTGCAAGAAATCTGATCAACTTAAGGTGTTTTAAAACCGCCTCACCCGTCACGTACCGCGAAGAAGATCAAAGAAAAGCTTCGCGTACCGCGAAGCAATTCGGGACCCTTAGATATTTTGGGTTCTTCGCGTACCGCGAAGGAACCTCAAAACCACCATCGCGTACCGCGAAGAGTCCCAAAGCATCATATCTTTGTAATTTTCTTCGTTTCGCAAATTCCGGACAATCCGTAACTCCGTTTCACACACGGTTTTCGCCCATGTTCATCATTTCTCGCATACCATCAACTTGTAATAATTACAATCATCAAATTAACGTGGATTTCTAGAACAATCACATGTGTTATTGCCATTGATGACGTAATTCTCACATATTTTCAAATCACAACAACCACAATCGTTTAATTAACGATTATTCACAATACATTCATTATTAGAAACCGGTTGTTACATTACCGCAATAAGAGTGGGTTAACAATTGATCATTTCCACACACACACACACACACACACACACATATATATATATTATGAATCATTTCAAGATCCCTTTGAACTAAAATCAATGTTTTTAGAACCGGACCGGACAAACCGGATTTAAGAACCAGATGATTTTATAAACATTATATATATATATTTATATATAATAAAAAAGTTCTAAATAACCCGGTTCAACCACCGGTTTTCCGGTCCAACCGGCGGTTCGCCGGTTCGATCGGCCGGTTCGTCCAAAACGGCCCAGAATCCCTAACCGGACCGGTTCACCCACCGGTTTCCGGTTTGGCCGGTACGACCGTCCGGTCCGGTTTTCAAAACACTGACTAAAATATATCATTAATATTTAGACTTTTTTATTCAGATAATTAATTAGAAGAGAAATAATATTCACTAATAATAGGAAGAATTACATATTTTATCTTACTAACTTATAAAATTACATATTTATACAAGGTACAAATTTTTAAATGCATAATAATGCATTAATGCTTTTAAACCATGATTTGTAAAAACATGTAAATTTACAAGTTAGAAAGACGATATATGTAAATATCATATAATAGCAATATGCAGTGGACTTGGGATGAAAGATCCTCGTATGAAAAGAACATTTATAACCATGTTTTATTTTCAAAAATGTTCTTAAAAAATAAAAACTTCATTTCAATATATTTTAATAAAGTAGAAAAGCATTTAACAGGGACGGTCATAAGAATTGAGGTGTCCGAGGCAGGTCAGAAAAAAAAGGCCACTAGCGAATACAAATATTAAAGCAGGGGTGTTCAAAAAAATCGAAAACCGAACCGTATTTGTAAATAAAAAAACTAATTTTGAATTTAGTTTTTGGTTCAGTTTCCAGCCATATCTGAGTTCCAAATTAGGTTCCTAATCGTATCCGAATTCTGAATTTCGGTTTTCAGTTCGGTTATCGGTTGCATTTTAGTTTGAATTTCGTTTGTTCGGTTTATTCAGTTAACCGAATAAACCTAATTCAGATTTAAAATTATTATTTTATAAACACTATATAAGATAAAATTCGATGTATTCGGTTTTTAACAGGTTTATTTGGTTGAATTCGGTTTGTAACCGGTTTATTTGGTTTTAATCAGTTTATTCGGTTTGTTTAGTATTAACCAAAACTGAACTGAACCACTTGCCGACTTTGGTTCGGTTTTTGGATAGAATGGAAACCGGTTAAATCAAACCAATGAACACCACTGATTTAAATGACATATAAGTAACTTTCTATGCTTTATAGGGAATTACTTTTTGTAACTATTAAACTGTGTTTTTATAAATAGTTCCTTTTCGTTATCTATAACTTGTTGGTTTTCGTTTAAATGAATTTCTGTATATACGTATACAACAAAAAAATTGTGCCCCTAAAAAAATGGGCCCGGGACGGGGGTCGGGTTTGCCCTCCCTGGGCCGCCCCTGGCATTTAATTTGGCCATTATAACCTTGTTTTAAACGTGAAAAAAGCAATTCAAATCGCAATGACCAACTTTTTCTTTATTGAGAGTCATCACTACTTTGTGAAGTGCGTTTTTTTTTTTTTAATTTTCATTTCTTTGCAAGTTCTAATGATTTTCCTTTAAAATCCCATGTCATCTTCCCAATCTTTAATTGTAAGCAAGAAGTCCCTCAATCTCATTCTCATCAAAGTACGTATTAATCAATCAAAATCTGGCCTAGAGCCCTAGACACAGAATGAAGCAAAAGATACCATTAATCACCAAGAATGTATGGAACTTGATATTCTTTATGTTGAACAAAAGTATTTCTAAAACAAAGTTGATGCTTGATTTGAACATCATGATGAAGCATATCAAGATCAATTCCCGCGAATACGAATTCAGTTGCAGTAACAACCCTAACACCACCAGCAAGAAACATCAAAATAAGCGCAACCATCTTGCCAACCCTAGCCCCACACTCGCGGGTGATGATAGGGATGACATCGCAATCGACCCGACGGCCATTAAGTTTTTCATCAATAAGTCTCCAATGGTTAAGCAACTGACAGACTAACCATTTTCAGTAGCTCACGGGTTCGAAGATGATGAGGTGGATTAAGCTGCTGAGAAGTTCATAAGAAGGTTTTTTAATAATATAAGAGTTGAGATGGCAAAATGAATGAGTGATTGTGATGCCAATAGTGAATATTAGTATATTGAGTTGTATGAAACTAATCTTGATCCCTTGTCTAGATTTCAAGCTTTTAGTATTTGTGATTTGTGTAACCTTAACAATTTTGGTATAGGCCTTGTATTATTTCTTATTATGAAAACGATACATTTTTTTAGAACGGCTCATACATACTAACTAAATCCTAATTTAAATATTTTTTTTTTATAAATGATGAGACATTGAACTCTAAATCTTATGAGATTGCCCACGATCGAGATACAACTTGACATCTACCTTACTATCATTAGGCTAGAAACTGCCTTCTATAATATTCAACGATAACGCACCCTAGGTAGACAACTTGCTAGTTAGTATGACTTCTTGTAGGGAGATAGCTAGTTAACTACCTCTCTTGCCCCTAATTAAAACACCATTATTATCTTCGAATTCATCTTATTTTATTTTAAGATTAAACGAATTTTATTATGATATGAAGTTCAATGATAAATGATGAGGACTAAAAAAATTCAATGAACAATTTACCAATGACAAACACATAAACATATGAAAAAGAAAGGTGTTTAGTAGCATTTAACAAGCCAAATATGTAATTATCTTAAAAAGCATTTTTTGAATCATCATGACTATATGAAAACCTATTTGGAATGTCAATTTGATAGCCTAATAGGTTGATGATAGATACTTTGAGCTTCTATTTAATCAATTATGCTCCATGGTGTTGTGTAAGGTAATCTGTTGGATCGGGTTGTTAACCTCAAACAATACTTTACAAGTATTTCTTTCTAGCAATCTAACAGATGCGGAATCTCTGTTAGAAGGATCTCTCAAACACTCAAGGTAAGCAAACAATCTTCGAACACAAGTAAGAACACAAGAGTAAATTTCAAGCTCAAAGATATATTTCTCTCAAAAGTAATACAAGGTTTACAGCAAACAAGCACACTTAGACAAGTTACAATGACAGGTTATATAGCCAAGGCTACAACCGTATTCTCGTAGGAATACCTGTTGGGTATACTAGACTATAAACAAAGGAAAGTTTATTCTAGTATCTAAAGTGTCTTAACAGGCTAAGACACTCAATTACAGTGATTACAAATATAGACATTGACTTTACAAAAGACTAGCTAAATACAAAAGACATTTAATGTTTTGATCTTCAAAGGCTTCAGACAATCTTTTGCATTTAATGCTGCTGAGGAGAAGTAAGGTGCTGTGTCTGACTTTCGGTATGTTATCTTTGTTTTGATCAGACCAACATGTTTGTTGTCAGCACCTTTTGTACCATAAAGGGTAGTCAGCTACAGTCTTTATCAGAGAATTAATCTCGGAAGTCTTTGTCCAAGGAAGATGCTGAGGAGTGTCTTCGGAAGCTTTTATTCCTCAGAAGCTTCAAGTCTTCGGAAGTTCTGAAGCTTTAAATTTTCTAAGTTTTGGTCTTCAGAAGCAATTATCTTGTACAACCTTCGATAGGAGTGAGTTATCCTTCGGAAGCAATGTTGCTTCCGAAGAGTAACTCCTTCCTTCCGAAGGCTGTTAGTCTTTGTAGTTCCAGTACTTAGACAAATAAGAAGTTTGGTGAGCATTAGCCTTTATTAGTCTTTACATAATCTCTACCAAGATTTATCTTTCTAGAATTTATATTTACCCACACATACTTAAAAGGAGTGTTAGGCATATAAAATCATGAATTTGGTTTGCTTCTTAAAGTAAGAGGCACAAATGGCACGTATATTTTCGATTAATATGTTATATTTTTCTAGGAACATTTATATATTTCTTTATTTCTAACTTGCAAAATTACATATTTCACTAAATCATTCTTTAAGAGCATTGTACACTATGTATTAAAAATTTCTACCTTGAGTAAATATGTAATTTTGCAAGTTAGGAAAAAGAGATATGTAATTTTGCAAGTTAGAAAAAGAAAATATGTAATTTTTCCATTTTTCTAAAGGCTGATCATCCGGGTAAATTTATTTCTAAATGGCTACCCATATCTTCAAACAAAACCAATATTGATGACTCGGTTCACTCATCGTTTCAAATGAAACTCTATCGCACGAAGGCTCAATATGGTGAAGCATTTGGCTCATTTGGAGTATATTGCATCAAGTGAGACTTAAACTCATAATCTTCATATTAGAAGGCAATCTCAAAACAATTGATCAGACTCCATTAGTAATGTTTCATTAAAGTAAGATCAGTTTAAACACAACTTAAATTTGGCATCCATCCATTTTCTTTGCTTTATCATATCATCAAAAAGAATCTCAGTTAGATTAAGAAAAAAAACAAACACGCCTATATGTTTAATGATTAAAAAATGCACTTTTGAACACCAAAGTTGCTTTTGGTTGAATATGATGTTGAGTAGAAAACAAGGAGTGTGCCCCTGAATTGTGTCTTTCCATGTACCTTCACCTTCTAAAGGGCCCATGGTCACAAACCTCCTCTGCTAAGCAAATCAAGTTTGCATGTTTATTTAATAAAAATTTTCAATTTATTATACTTCTTTAATTAAAAGAAAAATTATATTTAATCTTAAAAGGTAAACTACAAAAGCTAACTAAAGGTAAAAATAAAAAACAAAATTTATGCAATTACTTATCTATCTTCTAGCTACATTTAAGTTTAATTTTATAATGGTTTGATAATTGGGCATTCTATTTTATTTGAGTAATTAAAGACGATCAGAATTTTTATACATTGCATTTTTAGACTTTGGGTGCTCATATATTAGTTAATTAATTTTTATCCTTGTCTCTTATAAACAAATTAAAAAAATGTTATAATTCAATCTAATATTCATTAAAAAAATAGCTCGTGACAAATGGGAGGGTTTTCATTCATCATTATTCTACGTACTTTTTTTAACAACCTTTTTTTTAACGACCAACTAATCAACTGCCGGATACTCCATACGCGGCCCCCAATGGCTAAAGGATGCCCAAGCTGGCTACTAGTCTAGACGGACGGAACCCCTAGCTCACCAGCCACAAATTCCCGGGGAATACCCGACCCAAGCACCCGACCAAAGGCACAACGATGAAAGGCCGGTAAAACTGGGTTCGAGAACCCATGACCTGGGTTTTCTATCACTTCACCCATACCTCAATCTTACTACTAGGACAAGATATAATTGTTTTTTTTTTTTTTAACAACTAGTCTAGCATATATTCCTAATTACCCGTAAATTAATATACTTGTCTGTGGCTGAACCCATGGCTAGGTGAGCTATTATACAAAACTTCTTAACCTTCATACACATGTGAACAAACAACTAACCACAAAAAAAAAAAAAAAAAAACTTTGAAAAAAAGGAAAACTTTAATTGGACTTTCTAATAAAGTATAAAAAGCATGCATTATGCCATTTTATAACCTTAATTTCAACGTGCTACAACACTCCCCAAATTGCAATGACCAACTTTTTTGTTTAGAGTCAACAATGCGTTATGAAGCATGTTAATATCTTTTGATTCTTTTTCCTATAAATACTTTGCCATCTTCCAATTCTTTAACATCAAACATCAAGTTCCTCAACCTCTCTCTCTCATCTCATCAAAGAATTAATCAAAATCCTAATAATGGAGCATAAGATACCAATAATCACCAAGAAAATATGGAGCTTGATAGTTTTCATGTTGAAAAAAGGTGTATCCAAAACAAAGTTGTCTCTAAATTTGAGCATGATGATGAAACAAAGAAAGATTGCTTCTGGTGAATATGAATTCAGCTGCAGCAACACCCCTCCATACCCAATCTCCCTCTTTTCCACTCGCATGCACAAACACCAAAACAACCGCCACCGTCTTGCTAACCATAACCCTCCACTCGCGGTGGATGATTGTGGTGACATAGCGATAGACCCGGCTATCATTAAGGCTCTAGATATGATGATCAAAAGCCCCGCTGCGTCGCCAACAGTAATGCCTGGATTCATGAAGTCTCCGGTGGCTCATGGTTTGGAAGATGGTCAGGTGGACGAGAATGCTGAGAAGTTCATAAGAAGGCTTTATAATAATATGAGAGTTGAGATGACAAACTAAATGAGAGAATAGCGAATTCATTAGCTAGGGGGTTATGTTTAACAGTAGGTTACAAGCTTAAAGTTTTTGTGATTTATGTAATTCTTACAATTTTGGTATCCTTTTTTATTATTTATTTTTACAAAAATAAAAAATAGAAAAAAGAGTTAACTGTTTAGCAATTATACTTGAAATACAATTATTTTCTTAGTCTTAGGTTTTATTTTAAGTCAAGTTTAACCACTTTTATTTTTGTGTTACCTTATGCAAACTTATATTTTAATAACATTTTTACATAAAAATTTGAACCTTTGTTTGAAGCCGATTTAACTATTTTGGTGGTGTTAAGTGAAGTATTAGCTTTTTGTTGTTCTAAATTAATTTTCTTGTTTCTTTTCGAGCATTTAGATTTATATTTTCTATTTCTATTTAAGATGTACATATCTAATCAAGTAAATTACTGAATACCAAATTATGAATTCAAGTAAAACTCTAATCACAGTAATCATACAACCAACTAATCAAACCCAATCAGAAAATACATAAATGAAGAGCTATGTAACTTGTAAGTATGTAACTAATTACTATGTAAGATTCTAACTTGTAAAACCTAAATTACTAAGCATACTTATGCTGTTTTTTGTTCAGCGCTTTGAGTGATCTGAGAGGCCCCGTTCCCCGGAAGTCCCTCAGTTGGTTAAACATCAAAAGCATAGCTCTTAAACCGTAGAATAGTAGAATACTATGGCAGCGGAAATCTTTACATAACATTTAATCTTAACAGGAATGCCAGTTCTTGTGTAGGTAGTCCTCATGTCTTGCCACGAGCCATCATATCCTTATCATAACCTGCTCAACCTGACATGCATGTAAAACAAGTCAGCTTTATGCTGGTGAGTTCTAAGTTCATTTCTTAGAAAAATCTTTATTCATTCATGTCATCACATGACATAAATTAAATACGTTGCATACCTGTTCTCATATCATAGTTTCATAACATACATAGCATCATAACATAATTACATAACATACATATCATCATAACATCATTCATACAGTGAAGGAACTTCACCGTCAACTGCTGACCCTGAAGTCAAACAGGCTTGTGCAGCACAAAGCTCTTTAACTACCAACCCGCAGCTGGTAACTCATACATGTATAAGATTTCTTTAACACTATCAACGCGCAGCTGATAACTCAAGCATGCCTAAGATTTCTTTAACTGAACTGGCGACACACAGTCGGCAGGCCTGTTCTTTCACAGGACTTCTTAAACATCATAAGCAAAAGCGGCTCCTTTCACCGCTGTGCTTAAGTTTTGCCCAACCGCAGCTGGCAAAACCACATTTCCTCCTCGACCTCGGTCGAGTGTCTTACATTTCATCCTCGACATCAGTCGAGTGTCTTACATTTCATCATCGACATCAGTCGAGTGTCTTATACAAAAATAATCATTTCTTTCTCAACCGCAGTTGAGACTTTAAAAACATTCGTTATATCCCAGCTGAGACTCTTAAAATCATTCACTTCTCAACCATCGTTGAGACTTAACATATTCGTTACATCTCAGCTGAAATTCTTAAAATCATTTACTTCTCAACCGTAGTCGAGACTTAAAACATTCTTTACTTGAAAACATTCTTTACCTGACCTTAATCAGGTTAAAATCATTTTCATATGATAACTTTAATACATTCTTTAATCTGACCGTAGTCAGATAAATCAATCACTTTCATACAATAACCTTGTAACATACATGTTCTTTTATCCGACCGTAGTCAGATAAAACAATCATTTCATAAATAACTTTATAACGTGCATATCAGCTCAAATGGTAAAACATTTCAAACAAGGCTATAAGAACTCACAATCATTTCAAAGATATTTATCATACATGCACATCAGCCCTAAAACGTTAAAACAGTAAAAGAGGGCTCATAGAACTCACCTTAATCCAAAGCTTGGCTTACTATAAATTCCCAACTAGCCTCGGCTTTAGGAATTGCTAATAACCTGTATTTCTGCATTGGTTACGTTTAATAGGTTATTTATGTTTTAATTTACTGATTAAATCTTTCTGAACGTCCAAATGTCAAAGACATTGTCTTGAAAGTCATCAAGCCAATATTAGGTTGATAACACACTTAATTAATCAGAATAATCTCGGATTAATCAAATAGTTAATGTTGTTGATTATAATGCTAAAACGGGTTCCAATACATATCAATGGTTTAGAAATGATCAATCCTTGTTATTGATTACCCAGGTATCATAAAATATCACCATGTTTAACATACTAATCTGCATGTTATCATAAACATCAAATACTCGTTCCAGTGAGTATGTTATTGATTGTGATTAGTTTAAAACACTTGGATTTAACCTTGCATATCAAGGATTAACCAAACTAATCACTTATGTTGTCATAATCAAATGGTTTAAATCATTATAACCATTGTTATGATTTTATGCAAACCGGGCATTACAACGGATCAAAACAAGGATTTACCCGTTAACAGTTCGAGTTCTTCGTTCATAATCAATCCTAGCCATTATCTAGGCAATAATCAACAACCCTAACTATATCATCACGTTCAAACACAAGATTTAATCAATCATTATCAATCTAGACGGTTAAAACGAACCCTTACCTAATCAGACGAAGTTCTAATCGTAGAACAACGATCTAGACTTGCAGATATGATCTCTGGGATGATCCACACGATTAGAAGGCTTGAAAATGAAGGTTGGACGCTGAAAATCTCTTCTGGTCATCCTCTGGAGCGAATATGTTCGAATATCAGAAGAAATAATCTTCTGAATGAAATGTTGATGAAGTAATCAACTTTTTCCACCGCCTCACCCGTCGCGTACCGCGACAAGGAGCCCAAAAGTGTTTCGCGTACCGCGAAGAAATCCGGAGAATTTCAGATATTTTTGGTCCATCGCGTACCGCTAAGGATCCTCAAACACTTCGTCGCGTACCGCGACGAGTCCAAAATTCCATACTTTGAAATTTTCCTTCTTTTCGCGATTCCGGACAATCCGTAACTCCGTTTCGTGCACGGTTTTCGCCCACGTTTACCATTTCTCGCGTACTTTCATCCTGTAATAATTTCGCTTGTCAAATCAGCGTGGATTTCATGCGCGATCAAATGTGCTAAATTTTCGGTTGTTACAAATCTACCCTCCTTACAATAGGTTTCGTCCTCGAAACCTGTTACGTCTCAAACAATGTGGGTAGAGTCATTCCGTCTCGTTTTCAGTCTCCCATGAAAACCCCAAATTCCTTTCGGTGTTTCCATTAAACCGTAATTTGTCTAATCGTCTTGTTATGCAATTGTTTTCTTTTGTGTCGACAATTGCAACTGCTTCTTCTATGTAGTTTAGCTTTGCATTAACCTTAGTGTCCTTTATAGAAACATGTGCCTGCTTGTCTGCCAGACACTTACTACTCATCATACATCATGCATCACTGTTGACCAAAGTCAATAGTCTTAATCATATCGAACATAAAACATCATTTCGTTCACATCATCCAACCCTGGTCACATAAATATCATAATCATCATTTTACAACCACTGCTACTGAACGTAACAATGGGCTTATGCCGGCACAAGGCTCCATATCCGTTGATCTGACCCGCCGAAACGTTTTGCAGATCCATACATACCCAATAACAAGCACCGGAGCAACCATAATTACTCCATACGAATATAGGAGCAACGTCATACTTACCCCGTAACAAGTACGGAAGTAACCATACCCAGTTATAATCGTGGTTGACTCTGTGTTTATAGCCCGATCGGCTCCATATCCTGATATTATCAGGTCATCATTCATACTTACTCTATAACACTTATAAGGACATCATTCATTTATCTTACATGATACACTAGCATCATATCACCATTCATCATAATCATCATACATTCCATGCTAGCATCATAACGGCATTCATCATAGTCACCATGACATCCTAAACCTGTCATGCTAGCACTACTTTATCATATTAATTTCCTAGTAACATAGGAATCATTATACTCATAACATGCTTTGCTAGTATCATAACATCCTAGCATCATACCATGTCATGCTAGCAACATATCATCATATCATTCATCATGGTATCGTGAACACGTTATGCTAGCATATAATCATCATAGCATCATACTGTTATCCTAACAGCCTAGGATTTCATCATAACACCTATAATTGTCATCATACCATGTTATCATACAATTCATCATCCTAACTTACTAGCATGCATCCATCATGCTTAGCCGACTTTCATGCATAAATCGTGCTAAAGCTAAACATACATACATAGTCATGGTATATCATTATTCATCATTCGTTCATGAGCATCATAAGCACAGAACAACGTACACATAACAATAAGCATGCTTTAATCACACGTTGAAGATCACATGGTAACAAATCGCCTTCCCCTTTATGTCATACTTTAGTTGTGACAGGTAGCTTATTATGACCCTTAATCCTTACGTCCTTATCTTTTCCTAACAGTATGCTACCACATGTCATATTCTTTAGCTACAGCATGCGTTATTCCTTACTTTGTTGACTGTACTAACATTTTCATATTTAATCTCTACCAACACTTATCTCTCTTGGTATTAAACCATTTATAAAGCACTCGTTGGAAGTTGGTCATAAATAAACTTTCTTAACATAACTTACATACATATCTTAACACATAAGGTTGTCAATACATAAAGCCAACCAACTTTTTCATTGCATAAACAGACCAAAACCAAGTCTTGGTGTTGTTACAATATTTCATTAGTCGCCTTATAATGAGGATTTTTTTTTTTTTTTTCTTCAATAAGAAGGCTTTATCATTTACCTCATCATTTGCCTTATTAAGAGGACTTCATCATTTGATCCACTTTATGCATGACAATCTTATCATAAAACCTTCCTTTGATAACATACGTATGCACACTATCATATAACAATACCATGAATTTTCTTATACATGAGATAGTGGTTATCATCCTTTATCATTAAATTTGAACTAATACAAAGTTCCTTGAGTAGTTTATTGCAACAGATGCAAGACTCTCTTAACACCTGTAACTGTATTAAATCCACATTTTACAATCCATCCTTTACGCTCCATACATATCTTATACATGTTCAACATCTATTATCTTGTGAGGACAAGATAGTTCATTAAATGATAATAATGTTGCAACACTTATGTATCCTCTTCTAGCATAAATAGCTTCCCGCTAGAGTTATTAAAATTATCTATAACATCTTTAGCATAGCAATTCTAGGTCTGGTCAGTCTTCACATGAATTCTTGTCTAAGGCAAATCGTATCATTTCAACTTTTCATAACCTTCGAACCATCTTGATGGTTGAACATTTCCTTTTTCCTTTGCATTTGACATAAGACTGACTCTAGTCTTTGAGATTCACCTATACCTAAAGCCAAGCATATATTCATTTATTCGCTTATCAATTCCTAATGTCAACGTGTATTCCTCATTCTAGTGAGACCTTGTCAGGATTTAAGATACTAACAAAGCATTATCACTCTTGACATAGAGAATAATCTCATCAAATCTCTAGGTCAAATTTTAACTTACATCACCTCAATCTGATGTACTTATCCTTACTTTATAATATTATTCATTCTCAGGCGATGAATAATTCATCCCTAAATAAAGTTCCTTGATTCCTTTATAAGCCATTTCCTTCATTCATACGTTAGTTCTATTATTCGTAAACCAATTGGATCACCTACACATAAACTCAGTCAACCGTGCTGATTCTCTTCATCTGTGATTGATTTATTTCATCCATATTGGTATACATACATTCCTATCTTCATCATGTTACCGTTGCCCGAGTAATAACACCCTGCACTGCATTCATCATTGTTGTCCTCATCACTTTCCATGTATGCTTTATTTCTTGGACCATCATCGTCTTCAAACTACATTTCTATCATTGATCGAACTTTGTTTCCATGTTCTAAGGGTTTACTTCATTATTGACCTTTTAGGACATGTCCTTCACCAATAGCTTCCCAATAGCCTCAACAATGAATTCACTGTGACCATAATGTAATTTAGGAAATAAAAGGTATTCGTATGATAGACAATAACACAAACTCAGTTGTATAGTAAATCATTAATAACAGTGTCCGGAATGTCATTAATCATTTACTTTTCCAACCTTGTTTCTATTATTCGCATTCATACTTTATACCCATTAATCCATGTATCTTTGTCAAACCAATAAAGTAAGACCTTAATCAGTATCCATCTGACCAAACAAGCATTCCCAATTGTTTATATAACTCTTTCAACCTTTCTAATCACCTTTTGTTCTTTACCTTTCTTGGCATCACATAGTTATAATTTATTCGGTCATTGAATCCTTCGTCTTGTGTCCAAGTCATATGACAGATGAAACCCGAGCATTAGTCATATAGATAAATCCGTAACCGCAGTAGCTAATTGCGGTCACTATTTATCTGTACTCGTGTGTCTAGGGTTTCTTCCACCACATGCTTAGTTCATTTCCTAACAAACATTATTATTACCCATAGTCTAAACAATCCAACATATTCATGCATCTTAACACATATAGGCACATAAACATACATCTTTACTTTAACTACATCATATTGACTTTAAGGTACATAAACCTTCAATCTATTTCAAATATATCATGACACATATTCCTTACTTTAGCAAGATGCTCGTGGCATTGAACTACCTTTAACTGGCTTCCTTAACCTTGATCCCATTCTCAGTTTAAGTTAAGGCATTAGGTTATGCCCGAATCTCTCAAACTATGGCTCTGATACCAACTTGAGAGGCCCCGTTCCCCGGAAGTCCCTCAGTTGGTTAAACATCAAAAGCATAGCTCTTAAACCGTAGAATAGTAGAATACTATGGCAGCGGAAATCTTTACATAACATTTAATCTTAACAGGAATGCCAGTTCTTGTGTAGGTAGTCCTCATGTCTTGCCACGAGCCATCATATCCTTATGATAACCTGCTCAACCTGACATGCATGTAAAACAAGTCAGCTTTATGCTGGTGAGTTCTAAGTTCATTTCTTAGAAAAATCTTTATTCATTCATGTCATCACATGACATAAATTAAATACGTTGCATACCTGTTCTCATATCATAGTTTCATAACATACATAGCATCATAACATAATTACATAACATACATATCATCATAACATCATTCATACAGTGAAGGAACTTCACCGTCAACTGCTGACCCTGAAGTCAAACAGGCTTGTGCAGCACAAAGCTCTTTAACTACCAACCCGCAGCTGGTAACTCATACATGTATAAGATTTCTTTAACACTATCAACGCGCAGCTGATAACTCAAGCATGCCTAAGATTTCTTTAACTGAACTGGCGACACACAGTCGGCAGGCCTGTTCTTTCACAGGACTTCTTAAACATCATAAGCAAAAGCGGCTCCTTTCACCGCTGTGCTTAAGTTTTGCCCAACCGCAGCTGGCAAAACCACATTTCCTCCTCGACCTCGGTCGAGTGTCTTACATTTCATCCTCGACATCAGTCGAGTGTCTTACATTTCATCATCGACATCAGTCGAGTGTCTTATACAAAAATAATCATTTCTTTCTCAACCGCAGTTGAGACTTTAAAAACATTCGTTATATCCCAGCTGAGACTCTTAAAATCATTCACTTCTCAACCATCGTTGAGACTTAACATATTCGTTACATCTCAGCTGAAATTCTTAAAATCATTTACTTCTCAACCGTAGTCGAGACTTAAAACATTCTTTACTTGAAAACATTCTTTACCTGACCTTAATCAGGTTAAAATCATTTTCATATGATAACTTTAATACATTCTTTAATCTGACCGTAGTCAGATAAATCAATCACTTTCATACAATAACCTTGTAACATACATGTTCTTTTATCCGACCGTAGTCAGATAAAACAATCATTTCATAAATAACTTTATAACGTGCATATCAGCTCAAATGGTAAAACATTTCAAACAAGGCTATAAAGAACTCACAATCATTTCAAAGATATTTATCATACATGCACATCAGCCCTAAAACGTTAAAACAGTAAAAGAGGGCTCATAGAACTCACCTTAATCCAAAGCTTGGCTTACTATAAATTCCCAACTAGCCTCGGCTTTAGGAATTGCTAATAACCTGTATTTCTGCATTGGTTACGTTTAATAGGTTATTTATGTTTTAATTTACTGATTAAATCTTTCTGAACGTCCAAATGTCAAAGACATTGTCTTGAAAGTCATCAAGCCAATATTAGGTTGATAACACACTTAATTAATCAGAATAATCTCGGATTAATCAAATAGTTAATGTTGTTGATTATAATGCTAAAACGGGTTCCAATACATATCAATGGTTTAGAAATGATCAATCCTTGTTATTGATTACCCAGGTATCATAAAATATCACCATGTTTAACATACTAATCTGCATGTTATCATAAACATCAAATACTCGTTCCAGTGAGTATGTTATTGATTGTGATTAGTTTAAAACACTTGGATTTAACCTTGCATATCAAGGATTAACCAAACTAATCACTTATGTTGTCATAATCAAATGGTTTAAATCATTATAACCATTGTTATGATTTTATGCAAACCGGGCATTACAACGGATCAAAACAAGGATTTACCCGTTAACAGTTCGAGTTCTTCGTTCATAATCAATCCTAGCCATTATCTAGGCAATAATCAACAACCCTAACTATATCATCACGTTCAAACACAAGATTTAATCAATCATTATCAATCTAGACGGTTAAAACGAACCCTTACCTAATCAGACGAAGTTCTAATCGTAGAACAACGATCTAGACTTGCAGATATGATCTCTGGGATGATCCACACGATTAGAAGGCTTGAAAATGAAGGTTGGACGCTGAAAATCTCTTCTGGTCATCCTCTGGAGCGAATATGTTCGAATATCAGAAGAAATAATCTTCTGAATGAAATGTTGATGAAGTAATCAACTTTTTCCACCGCCTCACCCGTCGCGTACCGCGACAAGGAGCCCAAAAGTGTTTCGCGTACCGCGAAGAAATCCGGAGAATTTCAGATATTTTTGGTCCATCGCGTACCGCTAAGGATCCTCAAACACTTCGTCGCGTACCGCGACGAGTCCAAAATTCCATACTTTGAAATTTTCCTTCTTTTCGCGATTCCGGACAATCCGTAACTCCGTTTCGTGCACGGTTTTCGCCCACGTTTACCATTTCTCGCGTACTTTCATCCTGTAATAATTTCGCTTGTCAAATCAGCGTGGATTTCATGCGCGATCAAATGTGCTAAATTTTCGGTTGTTACATGATCGTTCATTCATTTCGTTATGTTTGCTTGTAACTTGCTCAAAATTGATTAGCATCTCAAAGGATCAGTCAATTAGTGATGGAGTTGTCGTGAAAGCTCAAAATTTATTAGCGATTGTAATTTGTAACTTGCTCAAAATTGATTAATAAGAGCTCAGAGCCACAGATGGGTTCATTGTGAGAGGTTAGACTTGAAGATGTCAGGTGATTAGTGTTGTGTTGTTAAGTTGTTTACGTCTTCGATTGCTCTAAGAGGCTCTAACTAGGATGACTGGTCCATGGCTCTTCGGTTTCCCCAATTTGGTGTCTGAGTCTCTTCGTCTCCCACTCTTGGATCCCGCTCTCTGAGTTTCATTACGAAAATGATACATTTTTTAGAACGGCTAATACATACTAACTAAATTCTAATTTTACTCTATACCTATTTATAAATAAAAAAGACATGAACACTTAATCTTATATGATTGTCGAAGATCAAGATATAACTTGACACCTACCATAACATTATTAGGCTAGAAACTTGCTCTTTTATATACAATGATAATACCTGAAAACAATTATTATACTCAAATTCTATTTATTTTATTTTAAGCTTAAACGATTTTTATTATGATACCAAATTCAATGATAAATGAGGATTAAAAAAATTCAATGAACAGTCTACCATTGACAAACACACAGACATGTGAAAAAGAAAGGTATGTTTAGTAGGGCTGTCCAAAATGCTCGTCGTTTGAAGCTTGCTCGATACTCGATCGGAAAAAGCTCGAAAAAAGCTCGCTTGAATTTCGTTCGGTTTTAAACGAGCCGAGCATGCTCGGTTCTGTTTCTAAACGAGCTGAGCACGAGCCAAGGTACTTGTCTCTCGCTCGGATTGTCGCTCAATTAGCTCGTTCGTTTTGCCTCATTTATATATATATATATATATATATAGAAATTTCAATAGAAAATATTTGAAATCTTCAATCTCTATAGCACACTAAACCATCCACTTCCATCTTCCAATACACCTTCCAAAAACACTCCCTATTCTCCGAGCTTCATATTATATCCTTATATATATATATATATATATATATATATATATACTAGTCGAGAACCCGCGCGATGCGGCGGTAACGACTCATTCTCAAATCGTTATTTGTAACACTCTTATATAATTTTAAAAAGTTTTAGCACTTCTCACCCTGAAAACATAAATTCCTTATGAAAGGTAAAACCTGCTCAAATTCATTTTAAACAATAAGTGAACTACTATTATCAACTTGGTTTTTATCTGAATATTCATTCGATTTCTTGAATAATTTTGTTGTTACATAGAGACTTCTTTGGTGTGCTTCTTGTGGCACAATGAGCTCTCCGTTGCTCTTCCTCTTTTCTATAGATTCACCATGGTATGTCTGAGCAAGCTTGCCTTGTTTACTGGCTTCGGCAAGTGCATGTGTCTGCATGTATCAATATCAACAACAATTATATTTTATAATTAGCTATGAACACCTTAATATATGCTAAACCTTCAAAAGGTGCTTGTAACGATTTTTCACAACCTCCATGTAGTCATGCTTTTTGTGTTCTCGTGATAGAATCTACATGCACAACCATGGATTAACACAACACGACAAAACCTTCATCTAAATTAACATGAAAACAAAACTAAATCCAAAAAAAATAAAACAAATTAGGTGACAATTTTGACCCACTTAAAAAAAGTCCATGCAAGTGAGATTTTATCTCAAATAAGGTAATATAATAATATTAAATAACACAAAAATAAAACGGGTCCAAAATAGCCCAAGGTGGTTTTTCAATGCATTAAACGTTTGGATGATCAATTCTTTAACTTAAATTGTGACCTATTTGACCCCAGAAGGTCAAAATGTATACATGTGTAATCATTTTCTTTATGACTACTGAACCTAAAGATAAAAACTAATGCTTAAAACTCATTTACAACTTTCTTTATAAAACCCCTCTTCACAATGATTGCATGATTCTTGAATTGAATCTCACACATTAATTATCTATAAAATCATGAAAAAGAAGTGTTTCAAGCCGTCCCAACCCAACTCAACCTGCACCAAAAAATGATCCGTGACCTTGTTCCTACAATACCTACACACAAGTAAAAGATTCTTGGAATGTAAATCAGTGGTAAACCAAATAGAAAATATAGCTACCGTAATTTCATTTAAACTGATGGTTATTACCTAAACTCCTAAAGGACCACATCAGTTGAAGATAATGCAGCCCAATACCAATCAAACATTTCTTTACACCTGAACACAACCAAAAATTTCTTTACACCAACCAAACGTAAGCATAAGAACACAAAGAAATGCATATGTAATCCAAAACCATATATCAAAGAGGAAACGAATTAAAATCTAACATCATAATCCAAAAAAGATTTAAGGTTCAAATTAACATGAATCTATTTCATTTAATGTAACAGAATCTTATCAAAAATAAATTACCAGATGATCAAAATTGCATCAAAATAGAAATAAATTGGGGGTAACAAAAAGCTAGATAAAAACATAACCAAAGAAAACACTTATACAGTTAGAAGACAAAAGAAACCCAGATATGAATTCAAAAAAGTCTCGGGATTCTATTGTGCTTGAAGACTTGTACTATATGCTTGTATACTTATACATTTCTTAATTTTAAGACATTGGATTTGTATCTCTCCAATATACATTATAAAGGAGTATAGATATATAGATATATAGATAACTTGGTGATCATAAATTTGCTGGTAACCCTTGGTTGAATTAAAATAAATCAAGTTGACTTATTTGCTACTTGAGATCTAGTCTTTAAATGCACGGATATAATCAAACTTCTTGGCATCTGCAGAAACCTGACAAAACCTTCCATGTCTTAAAAATGTCTTTAACATACTTATATCCTCTCAAGAGAATCGTCTGTTTGAACACATTAATCAATTGTGTTTGCAGCCAAGTGATCAAAAGACAAAGTGACCAATGTGACAGTGGGCTCACGGCTCACCAAATATCATTCATGATCTTAAAGATCTAATTTGTTGACTAATCTATAATGATTCCCAGGTTACTTTACCTTGATAGAAAGCCACACCGTCCACACTCTTTCTCATGATATTGCAACTGCCTAAACATAAATTCGAGGAGCAAATGATTTCATTTTATTCACAGAAGTAGCAAATCACTAATTTTTTTTTAATTATAAGTGAATAAAACTATGTAAAAAAGATCAATCAAATGCACAAATTACTTGGTTCTATGTACAATTGGTGCTTGATAACATTGAACCTAGTAATAGCAAAAACTTACCACTTTAATCCTCAGACTATTTTAAACAACTTATTATTTTATAACATTTAACATTCGATCTTGAATAACTATATGACATCATAATTTAATTATCTTGTACCTTTGTTCTCGGTATTAAAAAATTTCTAGAAACATGTAATCCCATTGAAGATGCATAATCCCATTGAAGAGGCATGTTCCTCAGCTGCCAAAATTTAATTATCTTGTATCATGTTCAATGCATTAGTTCCTTTGTCCATCAAATCCAACTTGGTCAACATCTAAAACATCATCTAACATTCTAACCTACTCAAATTGACCATGTTATTAATGCATCTATTAAATTGAAAAAAACTTCAAAAGCAACTGAATTGCTGTTGTATTATATAACCATATCGATCCAAAAGTTTCAATTAATTGGAAAAGAAATGCAAGAAAATTTTAATTTATAAATGGATTGTAAATTTGTAACATATGATTAAGAATTTCTTAAAACCTGTACGGTGATGTAGGAGGCAAGTAGCTAAACTCTAATTTTCATGAGTTAATTAGATTCTTGGCTTAGAAGCAACCCCTACCACTTGAAAGAAATAACTACGATCTCATAGTTCTCTGCACTCGAATATATTTTTCTTTATCAGATATATGCCCTGTAGTAGCTACTGTCACAAATTTAAATAATAAGGTATGAGCTTCATTTTAGAATTACCTTTAGAACCAGCAATTCTGTTTTTCTTTGTTTTGGATTTAACCCCAAGCTTCCCATTTAACTTAACAAACTCTAGTGTAGAAATGTCCCCACTGCAAGAAACTTCATTCTACAAAACTTCTTTTACCTCATCAATTTGCTCTGCAAAATATTCAAAGAAGTAGATGGCTTAAGTGAAAAATTAAATATCTATGAAAAGATCATGTGTCAAGAAAGAAAAAATTTAGATGAAAAACTAACCAGATTAGTTCATATGTTTATTTACATGGTCTGTGTCAATGCCATGTTTGTTCTCTGATAATTTGAAAGAAAACCAACTGAACCTTTGCTATTGCATCTAACTGTGGATATTATAATCACATCCTCCTCACTCCCTTGAAAGCCATCAACTGATCGAACCTGTGTACTTCATGCCAATCATTTCCTGCATTGCATTTACTTGAGCCTTGTATGGTGAAATGCAACCAACGCTTACCCTTTGTTCAGGTGGAATGTTTTGATCAAGCATCTTAGAAAGCAAGTTCTTGGCAGCAGCAAGTTTGCCTCTTTTGCAAAGTTCATTGATCTGATCATCTGAACATTATATATACCCCAATATAAGGGAATACTTCTCGTTCTGTCATCTTTTCCAAGATTATTAGTTTAATGGAGGGTTCAAAAGGAAAACTCCTCCAGTATGATATGTTTAAACTTTAAACTAAAAAGAAATATACCATAAAGTTTCAAATTGGTGGGTTTGTGGGTGTTTTTAAGGTTAATAACCAATTTCACAACGGTTCTAATTAAGTCGCTCAAAAAAAGTTGAGCGACTAAATTAGACAAAAAAAATTTGAGTGATTTAATTGGAACAATTGTGAAATTTGGTTACATTTTTATAAACGATACGACTGATTAACTGATGTTTCAATATTCGTTGCATAGAAATTGATTTTAGTGATCTAAGTGAAAATACGCTGATGGGGGAGGGCATACTATGTGCGGATCCAATCACGATCTTATAATTAGAACAAGAGGGCTCCCTTATCGGGGATCCCTAGGGAAGAGGATCAAAGGAGATTTTCCTTTGCAATTAACCATCATAAAAAGTGTTTGCTGGTCAACCCGGCTTGTTAATAACCATCATAAAAGGCTATATGTTTTGAACTCAGCCAGTTT
Organism: Mikania micrantha; assembly: GCA_009363875.1. Taxonomy (NCBI): domain Eukaryota; kingdom Viridiplantae; phylum Streptophyta; class Magnoliopsida; order Asterales; family Asteraceae; genus Mikania; species Mikania micrantha. Next base: position 32,687,725 of record CM018691.1, on the reverse strand, counting down.
CACCTACACCTATTACACAACCTGCCCTTTCCAACTCACTCATTTTGCAACCTCAACATCACATGAAATAAGCATATTGAAACCTCAACATCATAAAAGGCTATATGACACTGACCAAAATTGAAACCACTTGCATGCCTAGCTAAATTACCATTTTGTTTTCTTCAAGATACATGTGAAAATTAAAATGAACAGCGAATTATTGAAACCTTAACAAAAAAGCATATTCCTTAAATCTTACCTTAAATGAAGGTGCACATGAAATGCCTAATATGGTTATTAACCGGTCGAAAACCAGTTTTGGAATAACCAAACCGGTTAACCGGTCAAAGGCTAGAAACCGGTTTTTTCCAATAACCGGTTTGGTTAATAACCGGTTTTTCAAGCTCAAAAAACTGAAACCGTATAATATAACCTTCAAATAACCGATTTTTTAGTGAGTTGAACCGGTTAACCGGTTTGGTTAACCGGTTATTAAACGGTTTGGTCTCCTGAAATCTCAAACCGGTTCTAAACCGCCGGTTTTTCCAAAACCTATAACCGATTGCAATAACCGGTTTCTAACCGGTTATTTTGTGCATCTCTAAATACAAGCACCAAAAAGAAGCATTTCACTCACTTACATCCAAAACATTTGAGCTTTCTTAATGTATATTCACAATAAATAAAGAAATTATTGGAATACTTAAATACCTTTTAGAAAAAGAACTATCAAGACTCAGTTTCCTTCAAATCTAAACCTTCAATCATTTTCATTAAATGACTCTGTTACACATCATTGAAGCTGAAATTATAAATCATAATTAAAGATTTATAAAGAAGAATCAAACTAAAATGTATAAAGCTTAAAGTTCAAATTTACATAATCAAGGTAAGAAAATTCAAAATTAGGACTACCACAACCTAATTGTGTCAAAACAGGTGTCTTCATTGTTTACTTTACATCTCTTTCAAACCAGGGACTCAAACTCAACAACAGTTGCATATTCAAGCTACTGGAAGCATAATTGTAGCATTTCTAATTTTTTTTATACATTTTTTGCTTGAATTATGTAAAATTTCAAGTTTGTTTTTATGATTGCAAGGTCCAAAAACCATAATTTTTACACTTTATGCATTTTTATAGTTATTTTAGAACAAACAATTATATGTAGCACGTTTGCGTACCCTAGCACATTTCCATACCTAAATGCATTTTATTTTGGATTTTGTAATTCCAGTTTCTACTACCATCACATAAGCAACCTGCATGCATATATAAAAAACGAATAACAGGTCAGCACTGATGTCAAGAACCTAACTCTCTTCAATGAAAGCAAAATAACCTAAATTTAACATGTTTTAAATCATATTTTAAATAAAAATTTTTCAATTGATTGCAAATACCTTTAAGTTTGTTTCAAAAGCCGAGGCTAAGTTTGCGGACTCATTAAATAAGACCCAAATTTGAGATTGTGTCACATTGAAATACCATAGTTACTTTCAAAAGCAAAAAATAAAATAAAAGCATACTCTAAGAACAGCTATAAATCACAAAAGATGGCAAAGTGCTCATTTAGAATACAAATCTAAGATTTTCAAAAGAACTTTACTTCCCTTGTAAACAAAAATAATAAATGATAAATTGGTAAACACATGTAACACCTTCAAAGAACCAACATCTTGATTTAAAGAAAACTCCCACGTGATGAATTGTATGCCTTTTCACAATTCGAAAATTCACACAAAACACATGTGAGTCGCAGGCTGTGAAGGAATTTTATCAATTCCCTCTTTAGATTTGTACAAAAGAGGTACACCTGTTAGGCACATAAAAAATTTGACCAAATACTGAAACATTTTAGAGCATCCTTGAACTAATAAGTAACAAACAAACAGAGTCTTTGTTTCAGCTTCATAACAAACAAGATTTGAATAATCAACATAACCCTGAAAATCAATAATCAGGAAACACGTTTTCATCTAATCTGACTACAACTAAATACATTCGAAATTAACAAATAAAAAAACACAATACCAGTGTCAGCTTCAAAATCAGCAAAACCAGTATCCTGATTTAATCAATAAAAAATACAATCAAAGTTTCATCTTTCTAATATGCAAAATCCTAAAAATCATCATAAACCTAGAACCAAAATTCTCAAACACAATATCACCATAGACTGATTTGAACTACAAAGTAAGTAAATTGAAGCATGAATTATACCTCAAAACGCCCCATGAATTAGAAAGCCTAGAATCGTGAAAGCCAAAACAAACTGATTAACATGAGAAAGAACAAACTTAAAAGACCTTTACTTAACCCTCATGGCATTCATTCCCAACCGGATCAGCAATCTCCTCCTGTGATGCTTACTCGACAAACAATATGCTCCAATTAAGTTGCTCGAGAATCAAGAATTCAAATAATCAGATTTTTTTAATTATCATTAAATTAAAAATAAACCTTATGCTGAGAAGAAACAGAAGGTGTAAACGATTCCAAAAAAGGTTCCAGATTACTCACCGACGATGGCACAGGCGGTTCAACCGGGATCAGCTTCAAAGGCTTTACAACTCTGTCTCACGTTCAATAGAACCTGACGGTGGCGTAAAACCGGTATGAGTGCATCATCCAGTATGAGTGAAACATGTCCTCTCTGGTACGACTTCGCTCAAACCCTAAATAATCCGAATCAGTTCCTGTGAATATGGGGGAATCGAGATTTGGAAAAATTCAAACAAAGGAAGAAGAATAGATGAAAGAAAAAACCATTTCATGGATGGGTAGATGCTCTTAACTCCAAGCAGAAGCAAGAGGAATTAAGGGGTGCCTCTAATGAGAATGGATTGATTTTCTGTAAAGGAAATTAGGTTAAGCTTACACGTAGCGGGAATTCAAATTTTTCACGGAGATAAGAAGAAGTTGTACATAAAGCATCAAAGGGAAACGATATTACCTTGTTGGGAGAATGTATGCTGAGAATGGTATACATTGTCTGGGGGAGAAGAAAGCATAAGTCAGACAAACTTGTGGAAAAGAAGAACGGCTGGAATATTTATGTGGTTTCAAGCTGTAAATGTTTGTACCACAAGCATATTTAGTTGCACTTTTCTTAACTTTAAGACATTGGATTTGTATCTCTCCAATATACATCATAAAGGAGTATATATATATATATATATATATATATATATAAAAGAGTTTCTGCTGCAAATACTCTATCAAGAAATTTTTCTCTTCACTCTCAACACCTCAAGTAAGTTTTATTTATTTAACCTTTATGAGTAGGGGTGAGCAGATTTTGGGTACCCGACCAAACCCGAAAAACCGAACCGGAAATACCCGGTACCCGAAACTGAAATAGTATAATCATTGAGTCTTCGGTCCTGGATATTGAATGTTTTCGGGTTCGGTCCGGGTATAGATCAAAACCCGAAAAAAACCGATAAAAGAAGACCGGCCCGAAAACTAAAAATAAAATTTAAAATACCGCATACATTTACATATGGATCAGGCCCATAAAGGCATAAACATTAACCTACGGCTACGAAATTAATTTGTAATACATGATCTCATCCTAATCAAAATTATCGTACCAGCCTGCATCCCATATTCATACGGCAGAAAATTGATCACCATCTTCCCCTTGATTCCAGGCATATCAACAATTCAACATCCTATACCTGCATGCTGCAAAGAGGTTTGTTTACATGGTTTTAATTGTTGTCTATGAAAGACTTTGACTACTATTTAAACCCACTGTTTTTTATTAAACTCGACCCTTGTGAACACTCTTGGATGTGGTAACCAATGAATATATTTTTATTGACAATGCAATATCATAAAATTGATTTCCATGGGTTGTTAGCTATTTATATCTGATTATATGCTTATTGCAACATATACGCAGATATGCAATTGACAATTGTATTGCAATGTTTAAAAATCTAAGCTTTAACCTTGTATGATTCAAATACAAGGTTCAGTTAAAAAAACATGTATTTATTTTATACTAGAAAAGTTTCATAATTTAATTAATTGTATGTTAACTTTAACCAGTTAATGAGGTTATGGTGTGTTAATGTGTGTTTAAGGAAGTGTTGGTTGTATTGTAGATGGAAGCAAGTTATATTGAAAACTTATCAAGTGATGATGACAATCAAGGAACAGAGAAAAGAAAAGCACAGCCTGTTAAAAGTAAAACAAAAAAAAAGAAGGCAAAAACTATGGATTTAAACAAGAAGGGTCGTTCCCGTGTTTGGGAGGATTTTGATAAGTTTAGTGATGATGAAGGGGAAAAAAAGGCTAAATGCAAGCATTGCTTAAAGGTTTTTGCTGCAGATCCAATTAGAAACGGAACTTCTGCATTGAATAGACATATAACTTCTTGTGAAAAGCACCCTGAAAAGTTGAAAGGTCAAACCAATATTTTTTTGAAAAAGAATGATGATGTGGGAGCAGGGCCTAGTGGAGAAGTTAAAAGCTGGAAATTCTGCGCGAAGACAAGTAGAAAAGCCATAGCGGAGATGGTAATTTTAGATGAGCTGCCATTCACATCTGTAGAAAAAGAGGGATTTAAAAAGCTCATGGAAACAGTATCTCCCAATTTTAAGCTACCTAGCAGGTTTACAGTTTCTAGGGATGTTGGGGAAATCTTTTTAGAGGAGAAGGGGAAGTTGAAGTCATTTTTTGCTAATACTAAGTCAAGAGTTTGTTTGACAACTGACACGTGGACATCCGTTCAACGAACAAACTACATGTGTGTCACAGCACACTTTATTGATGACAACTGGGTATTGCATAAAAGGATTATAAATTTTAAGCCAATCTATAGTCATAAGGGAGAAGAGATTGGAAGGGTTTTGCTTCAATGTTTAAAAGAGTGGGATATTGAAAATGTGATGACAATTACTACAGATAATGCTTCCTCCAATGATACAGCTATATCCTTTCTCAAGAGTAGGCTTAAAAACCAATTGTCATCAAGGGAGATATTTGCACATCAGATGTATGGCCCATATTATAAATTTGATCGTGCAAGATGGACTAAGTGGGAAGTCCTCCTGTATTGATCGTATAAGAAATGCCATTCGGTATATTAGAATTTCTCCAAAGAGGTTAGAGTTGTTTAAAAGGTGTGCTAAGGTATCTAACATTGAAAGTAAAGCATTATTATGTTTAGATTGCCCAACAAGATGGAACTCCACCTACGAGATGCTTATCAGGGCTGAGAAGTTTGAGAAAGCATTTGAAGAGTATGATTTGGAAGAATCAAATTACAGGAATGACCTTGGTACTAATGATGTTCCGACTACAACTGATTGGCATTATGCAAGACGATTCGCGAAGTATTTAGAAAAGTTTAAACAAATGACTGTAAGAGCTTCTTCTTCTACAAATGTAGTTGTGAATCTATTCTTCAAAGATGTTATGGAAATTGATAATCATTTAAGGGATCTGAAGGGCTCAAGTGACTTAATAAGCAGAGTTACAGGTAGTAAGATGCAAGAAAAGTTTGAAAAGTATTGGAAGCATGATTCTGATATGAATAAGTTGCTTTACTTTGCAGCTATTTTAGATCCTAGACAGAAGTTCCGTGTTCTTAAATTTGGTTATACTATCATATGCACTTCGGAGAAAAAGGAGAAAAACAAAGAAGGTGACATAGATAAAATGGTTGATGTAATTCTTAAAAATATAAATGGTGCTTTTGAGTTATTGTTTCAGGAGTATAAATTAATATATGACTCAGAAATCTCAAATAAAACTACTGAAAATGAAGAAAATGTTCAAGTAATGGTGATTTTTTTGCAAAATTTCAATCAAGTGGTGGTTTTAGTGCATACAATGATAAATCCGAATTACAAAAGTACCTTGAAGATAAAGAGGAAGGATGGTACCCATCTTTTGATATTTTGCAATGGTGGAAATCATCATCTTCAAGATATCCAATCTTGTCAAAAATGGCCAAAGGTTGGAAAAAACATTTAAACTTTACTATATTGTGTTTGTGATTTGTATCTTATATATATATATATATATATATATATATATATATTTGTAGATATATTCGCTATTCCGGTTTCCAGTGTTGCTTCTGAATCGGCTTTCAGCACGGGTGGAAGAGTTATCGATGCGTATAGAAGTTCTTTGTCTGCTCCGGTTGTGGAAGCATTGATATGCACACAGGATTGGATTCGAAAGTCAAGGAAAGATATTACTAGTATGGAAGAGTTGACAAGCTTTGATGACATTGGAAAGGGTAAGACAACATACATGTATATTTATGTATTTCTCACATGATGTTATAATAAACATTGTTTTAATTATTTTTGCAGAAATTTCAGATAAGCTCGAACCAAATCACACAAACCAGGATGTCGAATAGTCGTTGTTTGGGGATGAAACCTTATTTGAATCATTGTTTATTCAAATACTTTTTTATTTCATTGGATTTGGTTAAAGGTTTGTTTTTATGTTCTTGTTTTTGCTTGTGTTTTTGAAATATGGGGTTTTTGTTTTCTTACGAACTGTCTAGGTATTTTAAAGATGTTAAATACGAACTGTTTATGTTTATGTTTTTGCTCTGAATTTGTTGTTCGACTTGATCATATTACAATACTTCATTACTTTGGGGTGATTTTTCAGATTCACACATCTTGGTTTTGTTCAGAAACAAGTACCCAGAAACAAAACTTATTAGCTTCCGTATTTTCTTTATACTTTACAATCACTTATGCTTGTAACATCTTTGAATTTATTTTGTAAGCTTATGTATATATTTTTAAGTCCATGTGTTTTACAGACAACAAACTAAATTTACAAGTGTTTTTGAAAACTTAATTAATGCATCAAATGTAGAAAACATGAGCTGTAACAAAATCATAAGAATTTACATACCCGATCGTGACTCCCAAGTAGGATTCCGGCTGCTCAATCTCAAAGGAATCAAGTTCCTGATAAAGGCCCACCATTTCAGGTGCTTAATTTGAAAGCTCCAGATGATTCTCAAAGGGAATAACAGAAAAGGGAAGCACCTGCATGGAGTAACTCACCACCGTAGTTGAGCAAATCGGAGGAGGAGGCGGATGGTGGCGGTCGGAGATGAATTATTCGAATTGAAGCGAACTGGACTGCTGGAGAGTGATTGGATTTGGAGACTTGGAGTTAGATATTGACTGCGTGCTCTAGATGATTCTCAAAGGAATCGGTTTTAGGGTTTCAGTAATACCCGATGTTACCCGAAGATGAAATAACCGAACCCGATATCCCTTTAATAAGTCGGTCTTCGGTCCTGTTTTTTTACTTCCATCGGGTTCGGTCCGGGTCGGGTCTTTCAACTTCGGGCCGGGCTACCCGATCTGCTCACCCCTATTTATGAGTTTTATTTATTTAACCTTTATGTTTATTATGCTTAAATGCATGGCTGCCAAAAATAATGTATCAGAGCATAGACGGTTTATAATCTAAAGGCTGAGACAAGCTCTATGTATGAGGCAACTTGAATTGCATATGTCCTTTGTTAGAGAACTCTCTCAGATGAGGATTAGAGATTGTTGATTTCTTTGAAATTATCATTATATTGTTGTTAGTTATTATTATTGTTCAGATTATTATAATCAAGATATAAAAAATCTTTAAGAGAATAGAGTGAAAAGTTGGAAGAGAAAGGAAGATGGAAGAATTACCAAAAATTGATTTAAAAAATTTAGAGTTATTAAATTTAGAATTTGCTGAAAAAGGTGAAGCAAGAATAACTGGTAATTTTTATAATTTTATTTGTAGAATAAAAGAAAAACATAATCATATTTTACACACTGATAACGCACATTTAAATAGTATAACATATTTAATTATAAATCTATGATATAATTTACAAAAGGAAGTATTAAATAATAAATACTTAGTATCTCAAGTAAATAAACAAGCTGAAGAAATTAAAAAATTAACAGAAATTATAAATTACATTAAAGAACAAAATAATCAAATATTAAGAGAATTTAAAAATAAAAAAGAAGTAGTAAATAATGAAAAGGAAATAGATAAAATAACAGAAGCTATAAATAAACTAAATATAAACGAGATAAAAAGTGAAAAGAAAAATAAACCATATAAACACCGGTTACCAAGAAAATGAATAAAAGTAGATCTATACAAGAAGCAAGAAATTCTACAAGCAATATAAATGATATAATAAGTTCAGAATCCTTTATAAACAAAATAATAAGAAAAGGATCATGTTCTAACATTTCAAAAAGTATACAACTACAGGAAGAAATTGATGTAAACAAAAATATAAAATTATACAATAAAAATAAAATAGAAATAGAAATATTAAATCCAAAAGTATTATACCAAACAGGTGCATTAAATATAAATACTACATTAATAAGAAGTAGTATGGAAGAAATATTAAGAGTAATAGATAAAACAGTTACTATAGAATTATTCTCTCCAGAAACCATAAAAAAGATAAAAAATTCAGGAAAAAACTTTGTACACACAGGTTTAATAGTTATAGGAATAAAAGCTTTAGGAAGAAAAAATTCAGGAACAAAATTATTAGCTTTAATACTAGATAAATGCTAGAAAACAGAGTTAAACAAAGCAATAATTTCTGGAATAAAAATAGATCTTAATCAAAATACAGCTTTATTTTACTGCACACCAGGAATTTTAAAAGATATAAATGATCTTAAAAATCTTAAAATAACATTACAAACTAAAGGATATGAAAAATACGAAGGAAATAATATAGTTATAAGCATATGAGTACTAGGAAGAGCTAGTAATAGATCGGGAATGAATTTTAAAATTAACAGAGAAGGAATAGTAAATACAATAGCCTCTAAATCAATACAAATGATAGAACCTATAAAAATAGACCCTGACAAATTACCAGGATTAGAATGGAAAATAGATGACATAAAAGAAGAAGAAAAAGTAACATTAATACCAAAAAAGAGTTATTTATATGAAGGAATAAATGGAACACAAAGTTTACGATTTACAAATTATAAAGAAGAAAATATACCTGAAAATAATAGTGAAACAAGTGAAACAGAAACACAATTTAATTTTATGAATTTAACGGAATATGAATCAAATACAGAAGAGTTACCAATTTATGATACAGAAGAAGAAATAGAAGAAATAAATCCAGAATTTTATAAATTTGAACAAGAAGAAATGGATTATAGTTTACTTGAATAAGAAGAACTAATAAATGAACCAATATTCAAAAATGAAGAAACAAATAAAAATATAGAACAAATAATAAATAAAAAATTCACAGAAACACATATATACAAGAAGAAGTCGATGACATGATTATAGAATGTATGATGGATTTAAAAATGACATATGAAGAAAGTTATAATAAATTGCAAGAATATTTTAATCTACCCTTAGTAGAAAGTATATCACAAGGAAAAACAATGATTTTAGATTTTTATAAAAGTGAATATACATTTATGGATACGAGTTATACAAGAAAAAGAACAAAACCAGAATGGAGTACAGTAGGACCTGATACAGAGGAAAGATTAGGAAGAGAACCATGGGGAAAACCTTCGGTTAGTTATGAACAAGAGGATAACAGTATATGAATAGGAAATAGATTACCAATAGAAAATTTATACAGTAATAGTATGTTAATACTAGAATCACAAAAAACACAATTATGGATTGATGAAATCTTAATTTGGGAACAGATAGTAGTAAGAATGTGGGAAACAAATAAAAGAGACAGTATGGATATGTTTGCATATCTAGAAACTACATTAGGACCAACAACATTAGAAATATGACAAAGTAAAAAGACTCAAGATCCAGATGAAATAAATAAATTAAAAGCCTTAGGAGATAATCCTTATAATTTTACATCACAAATTAGAACTCTTATTATAGGAGTAGATCCAGCAAAAAATAATACATTAATTCAAGATACAACAATAAGAAATCTAGAACAATTAAGTATAGCTGATATGAAATATATAAATGAATTTACATTAGATTTTACAAGATTATTAGCACAAACAGGACAGGCTATGGATAATGATTTATGTGATAAATATTTTATAAAACTACCAGGAGATTTAGGAAAAAAATATACATGAATCATGGAAACAAAATTATGGTCAACAGAAAAATTTAGGAATAAGACCTAGAATAACATATACATTTGGAATACTAGAAGAAAAATGTAAAGAAGTATCTTTACAAGAACAATTAAAAAGAAATGCATACGCATTTTGTAAAACAACAATATACACACCACAAGCATATGGTTATTATGATAGAAAGAAAAAATTAAGAAAAAGTAATACTTATAAAAAAGAATATAGACCGTATTATAAAAATAAATACAAATATGTAAATAAACCAAAAACAAGAAAATGTAAATGTTTTATCTGTGAAGATGAAAAACATTTAGCAAATAAATGTCTAAATAAAAATAAAAATACAGAAAGAAGTAGTTTAATAGAACAATTAAATGAATATGAAATAGAAGCATTAGAAACAGATAATACTGATAACGAATCTATATACATCATATATAGTGATGAAGAAAAACCTATAACAAAAATAACATACACATACATGAACACAGAAGAAAATTGTAAACATGATTAGATACATAAAAGAGGAAATAATTACATAAAATGTTTTAGTTGTGGATATTATCCTAGTATAGAAAATAGATCTCAATGTAATAAATGTTTTAAAGAAATATGTTACTTATGTTTAAAAGAATTATTTAATATAGAAAAAGAATATAATATAGAAAATAAAGATGAATTAAAAGAAAAACTAGATAAATTAGAATTAATGACAGATTTACATAAAATGAAAATAAAAATTATAGAAGATAAAATAGAAAATATTGAAAATGTTGTTCAAAAGAAAAAACAAATAGAAATAAATCAGATGTCAACAGAAAAAGAAGAAACATACATACAAACTCAGGGATCAAGTAATATGATAAATATACAATGTAGATTATGGTTAGATATAAATAAATTTATAGATTTAACTGCACTAATAGATACAGGAGCAACAAAAAGCTTAATATCATATAGTTTAGCACCAATAAAATATCATAAACAATTAACCTACAAATTAGTAACAAGAACAGTAGAAGATAGATTAATATATCTATAACACATTATTTAGAACCAACAGGAATACAATTTTTAGATTTCTCAGGAAATTACAGTATAAAATATGATATACCACAAATAAATATAAACCCACAATATATAAAATCTCAAGATTTTGTTTTAGGATTAAATTTTATTTTATGACTAAATGGAGCAATAACAATAACAAAAAATTTTATAACATTAAGTAAACATATATATAGTTTTCCAACATCAAGATATACAAATTCTTCTACATTTGCTGAAAAAAGAGGGGAAAAAGGTAATTTAGAATTCTTAAAAACAAATCAAAGAAATGAATTATTACAAAATGAAACAATAAAATTATTAACAGATTTTTTAAATCATGAATTAGAAAAAGGAAAAGATATAAAAGATAGTATAAATCATCCAATAATACTAGATTTAGAAAAAATAGGATTAATAGATGAAGATATTAAAAATCAAAAGTAGAGTATGTTTGTAAATTTAAAATAAAAAATCTAGATATAACAATAAGAACATCAAATATATAATATAGTCCTTTAGATAAAGAAGAATTTAAAAAACAAATACCAGATTTGATAGAACAATGATTAATTAGAAAATCAGAAAGTCCTCATAGATAAGCAGCATTTATAACAAGAAATCATAGTGAAATAAAACGAGGAAAAGCAAGAATAGTATATAATTACAAATGATTAAATGATAATACAGAGGATGATGGATACAATATACCAAACAAAGATACTTTAATTCAATTAATACAAAAGAAAAAGATTTTTTCAAAATTTGATTTAAAATCAGGATATAATCAATTAAAATAAGAAGAAGATTTTAAAAAATGGACAGCTTTTACATGTTCAGAAGGACAGTTTAAATGGAATGTTGTTAGTTTCGGATTAAAGAATGCTTCTTCAATTTTTCAAAGATTTATGGATAAAATATTTTTAAAATATGAATTTTGTTTAGTATATATTGATGATATTTTAGTTGTAAGTGAAACAGTACAGGAACATGAAAAACATCTGCAACAGGTATTTGAAGAAATAAAAAGACATGGTATAGTTATATCAAAAAGAAAAATGGAATTATTTAGAAAAAAAGATTTCTTTTTTGGGGTTAGAAATAGGAAATGGGAAAATAGAATTACAGTTACATATTTCTACAAAAAATTTAGGATTTTCAGAAAAATTTGAAAATTTAAAACAAATACAAGCCTTTTTAGGATTAGTAAATTATGCTAGAAAATTTATACCAAATTTATCTAAATTTGTAGGATCATTATATAGTAAAACTACTAAAAATGGACAAAGATTTTTTAATAAAGAAGATATAGAACTAGTGAAACAGATTAAAGAAAAAGTTAAAAAGATAAAACCTTTAGAGTTACCATTAATAACAAACTATATAATAATAGAAATAGATGGATGTAAAAAAGGTTGGGGAGCAGTATTGCTTAGTAAACCTAATAAATATAGTCCAAAATCAGAAGAAAAAATATGTGCTTATTCCAGTGGTAATTTTAAATCAAAAAATAACTGGACAAGCATAGATTTTGAAATTCAAGCATTAATCAATGCCCTAGAAAAATTTAAAATATTTTTACAAAAAGAATTTATAGTAAGAACAGACTGTGAATCAATAGTAAAGTTTATAAAAAATGATCAAAGTAAAAAAGTAAATAGAACCCGATGGGTTAATTTACAAAATATAATACAAGGACATGGATACACTATAAATTTTGAACATATAAAAGGAAAGAATAATGGGATAGCTGATATGCTATTTAGAAATATAAACAAATTATTTTGTCTAGATGGACAGAAAAAATAAAGGAAAAGGAAAGCTGGTACATGCTAGAAGAAGCTCATCTCCAATGGAGATATCTTCTGACGAAGACAAACAACAGTTTTCAACAAGCTATAGAAAATTACCTGCATCCATAATTGGATCAACTATACAGATTCCAATAACCATATTTGGTGGTCAAAATACACAGAAAAGGCCTATAAATTATACAAAGCCTTATGAACAAAGTCCAGTTATACAAACAATGTTTACAAATACCCCTAGACAAAGTTATCCAAAGTTACAGCATACACAGAAAGCCACTATATTTCCAACAGTTATACAAAGTTCTAGTATAACCTATGGGAATTATGCTTTACAAAGATGTGATGATCGCATTAAAAAATTTCGTCCTATGACAGAAGCAAAGCTCACAGATAAGCAGTAATGCTTATTAGATAACCTATGGCATATTCAAACCATGCCACAGGCCTCAAAGTTTAAAATACAGTTTCTAAACGCTTTGAGTATATACTTTTCTGAGCAAACAGTTATAAATCCCGAAAGAATACACAAACCCAAATTTACACATTATGTTATACTCAGGGGTACACGGCTTGGGATATACAACAAATGGGAAATAGTAGCAAAATATATACAGTGCCCAAACCCTATTTTTAAAGGCTTTTGTTCATTTAACGAAGCTTTGAAAGTAGCAAGAGAAAATCTTGGGCTTACATTCTACATAGAACCTGAACAGGTGCAAACATTTTTGGATATAGCAAGGGCTAATCCAGAACAGGTTATAAAGAAACAGCAAGAAGAGATTACACAGTTACAAGAAAAGCTTATAAAAAGCAATAAAGATACACAGAATCTACAGCTTGCTATAGAAAATAAGTTGTTAAAACAACAACTTAAAATATTAGAATCAAAAAATACACAGATACTAAACAGATTTGAGAAAAATACAGAATCTTCCAGGGATTCTGAATTGTATTTTATAAGTTTTGATGCTTTTAGATACAGAATGATAGATACACCCTGGAAAACAACTTTGAAGCCTCTTATAGATAAATTCCCGGAATTTGAAGCAATTATTTCTCAAAAAATTTGTGCAGAATTGTAACATCAGTGCCGGACGCGTGCTGGAACAGTGACCGCAACAGTAAACTTGTACAGTAACTTAGGTACACATTACGTGAAACTATGTTTATACTATTGATGCATTTTGATTAACACGAAACTATTAAACGATTGTCTGAATATGACTAAAATCTTAGGATTTAACAGTCAGAAAACATGTCAGACAACACAGTGTTGAAACATAAATACTTGATGTGATATTATTTAGTGTAAACGTATGTGAGGTTAAACAAAACAACACTATAACAGTTGTTGATGCGGAATGCTAAACCGACGAGTTATTTGTATCTGTACGAATGATTCTGATAGTTTAACGTTCTGTAATAATAACTTAAATGTAGAAAACAAGAATCAGAAAGCCAAACCATCGACGTGTTCGTTCGAATGACGATTCGAACGAATACGCGCGATGGCGACGCGATCTGATGAAACGAAAACGAAAACGAATAACGATACGATCGATCATAAATTTAAGGAAATAAAATATTTCCTATTTTACAATTTTGAAACTCATCATAAAATAAATTAAATCAAACTATTTTATTAAATCGCGAACGAATTAACTAAACGCGTACAAATAATTTAATTCGAAAAATAAATAAATGCAACAATATTTAAAATAATTTCTAATGATATTCGTATTCTAAATATTCTAAAATACTTCTTTTTATTTTAATTACGAAAAACACGCGTAACGACCCGGATACGCGACGAAAACGCGAACCGAGCAACCGAAACGAACCCGAATACCTACGGGGTATAAAAGCCTCAAATGAGGCTAACCACCTCATTAAATTCACTCCTTCTCTCTCTCTACTCACCATTTCCGGTTTCTAACTTCACCACCAAGTTCCAACCTTTGAAATCCAATATCCCATTCGTTTCTTAACGAAATCGAGTGATTCTTGCGTCCACGCGAAGCCCTTGAAGCCCTCTACAAGGAAGTACAACTCATCTAAGCTTTGGTCCAGCTGATCTGAGGTATGATGCTGTAAAATTCACAAAAATAGGGTTTCTAGTGCCCTTGTTCGACCCACCTACCCAATGTGCGTAGGAACCATATACACATGCGCATCGCCCCTTCTGGAAGCCAAACTTCACATCACAACGCTACAACAAACACTAGATCGAAGGTGCAGGCTTGAGGATGGACTGGAATACAGGGTTTGTGGGCTTACACCATCGGCCGAACCTTAATATGGTGGCCGAACCCTTCATATCTCCTCTCACGAACCTTTTTGGCCAGACCCTTGCAGGTGGCGAACCTTATAGAACCAACGAACCTTCTTTTTCAGTTTAGCCGAACCATTTCAGAACCTGTAGGCCAGCTGCGAACCTTTTTCTCAGGGACGAACCTTTGGACGGTTGGTCACCATCAGCCGAACCCATGCATGTGTGGCATGGGCGAACCCTAGCCGAACGTGTTAGATGCGTTGCAGCCAAATCTTTTACCTTTCCTGCCGAACCCTTGCGAACCATATGGTGAACCTGTACAAGGCCGACGAACCCATGCTCAACGAATCACAACCGAACCGTTAGTGTCCCACGAACCATGTACGAACCGGATGAGTTTGGCGAACCCTTACAAACCGCCTCTATCACCACCGAACCCTTACATTCAAACGAACCTTTATGGATTCTACACGAACCTTCGGGGCTAATCCTAGGCGAACCCTGGAACCTCTTGCGCCACGAACCTTTGGGACCTGGTTTCCGAACCTATGACTCTCGAACACAAGGGTTCGCTGGAAAATGGGTGTGGTTATTCCCTTCGGCAACCGCATAAATCATTGGGTCAAGAAACATACACAACCGGCCCATGTGAAGCCAAATTTACAATCCTCATGACCCAATTAATCCTCTCGGCCCAAATGGTTCAAGCAAAAGCCAACACCACCTCTTGGCCCACTTACTGGTTCGGCCCAAGTTCATTGTTTGGCAGCCCAAGTGTAGTTAATTCGGCATAAGCTAGTGCCCATGCTCATTTTGTTGTTTCGACCCATTTGGTGTTACGGCCCATGCTTCATAATCGGCCCAACATAAACTCTCCGGCCCAAGGACCCAAAATCATTCGGCCCAAGTACAAATAAAAGCCCACAAGATGCATGTAACACAATCGGACCAAGGCCCACCCGTCTTTCGGCCCATAATAGTCAAACAAAAGGCATAACACTTTGACAAATTAAATTGGTTATTATGCATGAGACTTGAACAAAATTACTACAAGGGTTGTTATGAATAAGGAAACCAAAGAACATGAACTAGAATGCGATATTACTTAAGTGTCACTAGATTCTTTAATAAACAAAAAGGGGCCGAAATACTATCGAGACTCATAGTGTTAGCCAACTTTAGGGCTAACACTAACACTTACACACATGCACATAAATTGTAACTCATACTTATAAGTACAAACACTATTAAATCAATACAGGAACGTGAACATCATACCAAGTGCAACAAAGAGCGCGTGCATTCTTACTATGCTTAGTCAAACACTACAGACACAAGGTGAGTTCATTTGTCCCTTTTTAAACTTATTTGTTTTACTTTGGGACTGAGAAGCATGTTTAAACATTTTCATAAAATTATTGAAATGTTATTTAATGCTTTAAACTTAAACTTGATACTTATGTTGAAACTTATGCTTGGAACTTAGTATACTTTGAAAGGCAATAGACTTGAAACTTATACATTAAACTTGTAGCTTGAAACCATATGTTGGATGCTTATGAGACTTGATGCTTATACATGTGAAACTTTATACTTTAAACATGAGACTTGATGCTTATACTTGTGAAACTTTATACTTTAGACAAGAGACTTGATGCTTATACTTGTGAAACTTTATACTTTAGACAAGAGACTTGATGCTTATACTTGTGAAACTTTATACTTTGAACATGAGACGTGATGCAAACCTATGGAATTCATGATGAAACGATGTGTGGACATTTGAAACCTTATGCTTGAAACTATTACTTGCGCATGAAACATTGTACATGTATCTAATCATAGGCTACGTAATTGCTAAACGACTGGTATTCCAGAGCTTGTACCTATGGATTGAGATATATGTAAAACATAAACGTAACGAGGCTAAGCTATTACCTATATAAGAGACATGTAATTGCTAAACGACTGGTAGCCCAGAGCTTTTGTCTGCTTATATGAGGTATGTAATTGCTAAACATAAACATAACGATGCTAAACTATTATCTATATAAGAGACATGTAATTGCTAAACTAATGGTAGTCCAGAGCTTTTGTCTGCTTATATGAGGTATGCAATTGTAAAACATAAACATAACGAGGCTAAGCTATTACCTATATAAGAGACATGTAATTGCTAAACGACTGGTAGCCCAGAGCTTTTGTCTGCTTATATGAGGTATGTAATTGCTAAACATAAACATAACGATGCTAAGCTATTATCTATATAAGAGACATGTAATTGCTAAACTACTGGTAGTCTAGAGCTTTTGTCTGCTTATATGAGGTATGTAATTGCTAAACATAAACATAATGATGCTAAGCTATTATCTATATAAGAGACATGTAATTGCTAAACTACTGGTAGTCCAGAGCTTTTGGTCTGCTTATATGAGATATGTAATTGCTGGATTACTTGTGTATGCATGGCTTGTGTCTATGTATGAGATACGTAATTGCTAAACGACAGCTAGTGCAGAGCTTGTATCTTGTATAGGAGACACGTAATTGCTATACTAAGCTTAACCAATCTGTGAGCTACGTAATTGCTAAACGACTGCTAGTGCAGAGCTTGTACTCACGCATGAGATTAGGGACAACTAAATCTTGTGCGTGTGAAACTATGATGCTTGATAAACATACTTTGAAACTAACACTTGTGAACATTATAGACTTGTAAACTTTGAAACAGAAAACAAGAGCTTTGATGAGGAATGGGTTGATTGGTAGGTAAAATGCTTAATTATTATTAACAACAGTGTCATATCCGGATTAGTAAGTGGTGGGATGTTGGCTGGGCGGGCGGTAAGCTCGACCCTACATATGCCCTATATATAAGCATACTGGTTTGGATATTACATGTGGAGTTAATGAGGTTAAGGTTTTACCGAAGGAGGTTTGTTAAAACTATTTTAAACTTATAAACTTTATGAACTCACCAACCATTGTGTTGACTTTGTTTTCTTACATGCATTCTCAGGTGATGAACAAGTTTAAGCTAAGGCTTTTGGATTTGCATACTAGGCTGCCCAGATAGAGGACCTAGTAGACTTTTGGGAAGCACATCTTTTGTTGATGATACACATTACTTTTGATATCTTGTACATATACAAGATATAAACATGTTATTCTTTTGATAGGTTTACTTAGTTAAATTGCAGAACATTGATAATGTAATTTAACTTTGTAATCCTAGTTATCATTTGATTGTGCTTTAGTTATTCTTAAACATTGATGCTATGTAAACAATCTGATCATCTTGATTATCACCCGCGATATCACGCCCCGGGAACCTTCCGCCCGACGGGGACTCCGATCCAACCCCGCTGGCTCGGGGTGTGACAGATTGGTATCAGAGCTCAAGGTTATAGAGAATAATAGGTCATTTACTTAAACGGTTTGGCCTAGACTATAACTTAGGGACCCTCATGTAGAGAACTTAAGACATAAGCTTGCATTATGTTTTCTGCATTCGATCACTGCACTAACCAAATACTTTTGGTTATGATCAGAATGCCGCTGAGAAAACAACTGACTCCGCAAGTCTCTGCACCTCACTCTTCGACTCCTACACCACCTGATTCACCACCGCCACCTCCACCTCCTCCACACTCTCCACCACCAGGTTCAAGCACTGCTCAGACATTAGATCCTGCTACCATCGCCTTGGCGACACTGCTGAGTACCCAACTGACAAGCCAACTGAAAGATATCATCCCAGAGATGATAAATCGGATTCAGGGACATGGCAACACCTCTGCCCATACCACCGGAGAGGCTAGTGGAAACACTGGTCATACTTCTGACTGCTCCTACAAATCCTTTGTAGGATGCAAACCCCCAAGCTTTACTGGAGTCGAAGGCGCTGTTGGATTAATCCAATGGCTAGAAAAGATGGAGAACACTCTGGACATTAGCAGCTGTCCAGAACACCATAAAGTTCGTTATGCAGCTGGTTCATTCAGCAAGCGAGCACTGACATGGTGGAATGCTCAGATCCGAGCAAAAGGGAGAGATGAGGCAATGGCGATGCCATGGGCAGAATTTAAACTTCTTTTGAGGAACGAGTTTTGCTCGAAACATGAACTACAAAAGCTGGAAAATGAGCTCTCGAATCATGAGATGAAGGGAGCTGATCATATGACTTTTACCAACCGCTATCATGAACTGGTAGCCCTGGTGCCAGAGATGGTGCCAACCTTGGAGAAGCTAATTGATCGCTATGTAGCAGGATTACCTTCATGTATACAAAGCATTGTACTGGCTTCATATCCTGCTACTTTGGAGTCAGCCATTTCGCTCTCTGCTAAGCTTACCAAGGTAATGGTAAAGTCTGGAGTCTTAAAAGATGATGCTGGAAGCCAAGGAAACAACATCAAAGAAACTCGAGTACCACCAGAAGAAGAAACAAAAGGTCGTTAAAAACTATGCGGCCATCACCCCTCTGCGACAGGCACCTACAGCACCTGTCAATCCTGCTACTAGGGGCTATGGGGGAGAACATCCTCAGTGCACTCACTGCAAGTATCATCATCCTCCTGCTGCTCAATGCAGGAAGTGCACTCATTGTGGTCGGTTTGGCCACTGGGTTAGCAAATGCCGTGTTGCTGTGAATCAGGCTACCAACACTGCAGCAAGAGCACTACCTCCACCACCACCACAGAATCCACAGAACCCAGGCAACAACAATAACAACAGAGGATGCTACACCTGCGGGGAAACGGGTCATTTCTCCCGCGACTGTCCAAAGAGAGTGCAACCTGGAGCACAAGCACCTCGCGGACGAGCTTTTGTTATTGGAGCCAATGTTGCACGCCAAGACCCTAATATATATATATATATATAAAGAGTTTCTGCTGCAAATACTCTATCAAGAAATTCTTCTCTTCACTCTCAACACTTCAAGTAAGTTTTATTTATTTAACCTTTATGAGTTTTATTTATTTAACATAATATATATATATATAGGGAAGTGATCATATATTAACTCACTCTAATTGAGAAAACTTTATAATTCAAATCCAATTGTTCAAATTTCCAAGATTTAATCTAATGGTGACATGTGTCACTAATAACTTTTAATACAAAAGGACATTATGGTCTTTTGTGTTAGCTACAAAAATCAGATTTAATATAAGAGTGACAAGTGTCACACTCTTAAAAAAACCATCTATTTTCCAATTTTTAAATTAAAGGCCCCCTCTTAATTTTTATACACTTATAAATTTTTTATAGTATGTTATTTTTTTATAAAAATTACACCATTAAACTCGTCATATTTTTCTCGTTAATTTCATTATAGTCATGCCAAATTTTTTTCGGGCATTCGTAATTAGACTAACGTAAAAAACATAAGTACAATAATTTTTCTCTTTTTTCAAAAATTTTCCATCAAAATTTTTTTTCTCTCATCTTAAATATATATTACAAACTTATTTTTTATTATAAAATTTAGTTAATTAGATAAATTTATATCAAATAAGATAGAAAGTTAGATAATTGTAACGTTAAAAAAATAATAAGTTACAGCTCGTTACATCAGTGTAACGACTCGTTACATTAGTGTAATTATGAACACTTTGAAAAAATTCAGCTCGTTACATTAGTGTAATTACGAACACTTTGAAAAAATTCAGCTCGTTACATCAGTGTAATTAGGAACACTTTGAAAAAATTCAGCTCGTTACATTAGTGTAATTACGAACACTTTGAAAAAATTCAGCTCGTTACATTAGTGTAATTTCGAAAACTAAAAAATTATTTTACAAAACTATACTTGAATTAAAGATAAAAATGTGACAAATTTAATTGTGTAATTTTTTTAAAAAAATAACAAGGTATATAAAAGTTATGAATGTTTAAAAAATTGGGAGGTAAACTTTTATTTTAAAAATCAAATCAAGTACACCTCACAAATCTTCAAAATACCCGTAAAAGAAATCTCAAACACTCATTTTTCCCGGATTTAATATGGACCACACATTTCAAATTCATTAAATTAGACAACCAGTTAAATTTGGTTTATAAGTTACCTCAATTACCATGGGTTACCATTTGCTCCTTACCCTATATATATATATATATATATATATATATATATATATATAGGGGAAGGTTCCGTTGTTAACCAACTGTAATTGTGGTAACCCAAATAACCCTGCAAAAAATGACCGAATCTTTGATTTTTTTCATGTTCTTTATTATACATATTTACGGGGGTTCGCCGTGCACTTAGGCATATTGTATGAGCCAGAGACTGTTCATGAAGTCTTCATACAGGGTTGACGCAGGGTGAGGAGGGGGTTATGAGGGCCTGGTGGGCCCAGATCTCTGATAAGCCGTTCACCGGCCACCGACTACGGGAGACGACGATCAGAGATCCTCTGATTCGTTACATACACCGCTGCATCATGACGACCATATCAGGTCGCGACCAGAGCCAGGAGTGGGTGACGATGACAGATCTTTTCTATCTTCACTCGCTCATGACTGGCAGGGCGTGCAACCTGGCCCGGTGTTTTGCGTAATACTACGCCTCCTTCTACCACCGACAGGAGCGCGGAACACTGTGGGGGTGGCGCCTTTGTCACCCACATCGCACGCACCAGAGGCATGGTTGACATGCTTGAGGATCTGCCTACGATCGAGCCTCGTAATCTCGATCGTCGGACGATCCTGAGCATGAAACTTGCCGCCGACATCCCGGGTCTGTGATTGCTGTTTATTGGATCCGACAGCTGACCGTTTCAGGCCGCCAGGTCGCCGTCATACCGGAGCAGCAGCAGTAGCCTCAGGACGATGGTTCGATGCCGGAGCCCGAGCCGATTCGGGAGGAGCCGGTTCGATCACCGGCGCGCGAGGAGTCACCGCCGCAGCATCCACTGCACGTTTACCGTGTGGTACGCCTGACCGAGCCGCTAGAGGCGTTGTTGCACGAGATTGCAGCCCGGTGCGACGAGAAGGCTCAGGCCGATCGTCGTCGGGTCGCCTGGGAGGCACGCGTCGAGAGACGGATCGATCGTTATGAGGATTTGGTCCGGTGGACGGTCGCGTCAGAGCATGCACGACAGGATGGGTCACAGCTTCCACCGTTCTTTGAGCCACGCGTCTACGCAGATGTCATACCCCAAGCCGGCGGGACGGATCGTGTTCCCCGCCGAGCGGAAGGTTCTCGGGGCGCGATATCCTGAGTGATAATCGTGATGATCAGATTGTTTATATAGCATCAATGTTAAGAATAACTAAAGCACAATAAGCATTTAAACTAGGATTACAAAGTTAAATCACAATATCAATGTTCAGTAATTTAACCCGGTAAACCTATCAAAAGAATCAAATGTTTTCTATCTTGTAACTGTACAAGACATCCAAAAGTGATTCGTATTAATAACAAAAGATGTGCTTAAAAAAATCAACTAGGTCCTCTATCTGGGCGGCCTAGTATGCAATCCTGAGCCTTAGCTTAAATCTGTGCATCACCTGAGAAAGCATGTAAGAAAACAAAGTCAACACAAAGGTTGGTGGGTTCATATAGTTTACAAGTTTAAAAATAGCTTTACAAACCTCTTTCGGTAAAACCTTAACCTTATTAACATCACATGTAATATCCAAATCGGTATGCTTATATATAGGGCATACCCCTGAGTCGAGCCTACAATCCGCCCAGACGCCATCCCACCACATACTAATTCGCATATGACACTGATGTTGATAATAATTATGCATTTTACCTACCATTCAATCCAGTCTTCGTTATAGCTTTAGTTTACTGTTTCAAAGTTCACAAGTTTATAGCATTCATGTGTATTAGCTTTAGTGTAAGTTTAACAAGCATCGTAGTTTCACACATCATAGTTTAGCTTTCACGAATCTCATGCGTGGGTACAAGCTCTGCTCTAGCAGTCGTTTAGCAATCACATAGCCCACGGCTAGATACAAGCTCTGCTCTAGCAGTCGTTTAGCCATTACGTATCTCATGAATTAGCTAAGCTGAGTATCCGAATAGTCTAGCAATTAAGTGTCTCCTATATGAAGATACAAGCCCTGCTCTAGCAGTCGTTTGGCAATCACGTATCTCATACATAGACACAAGCCGTGCACACACAAGTATTATAGCATTTACGTATCTCATATAAGCAGACTCAAGCCCTGCTCTAGCAGTCGTTTAGCAATCACGTGCCTCTTATATAGATAACAGGTTAGCATCGTCATAGTTTAGCTTCCACGTATCTCATTACATGGGTACAAGCTCTGCTCTAGCAGTTGTTTAGCAATCACGTAGCCCATGAATATATACAAGCTTAGCATTTCACACACAATCATAGTTTCAAGCATATAGTTTCAAGCATTAGCATATAATTTCAGCATAAAGTTTGGAGCATGAGTATCAAGTATTTAGTTTAAGCATCTAGTTTATAGCATAAGCATCAATGTTATAGTTTAAGCTTTAAGTCTGTAGCATACACATCGAGTATATAGTTTAAGCTTCAAGTCTGTAGCATAAGCATCAAGTATATAGTTTAAGCTTCTAGTTTTTAGCATAAACATCAAACATCTAGTTTAAGCATCAAATTTATAGCTTCTCAAAATAAGAGTTTCCAAGCATAAGCATCATGTATATTGTTTAAAAGCATTAAGTAACATTTCAATAATTTCTCAAAATGTATAACATGCTTCTCAGTCCCGAAGTAAAACAAATAAGTTTGAAAAGGGACAAATGAACTCACCTTGTAGTAGTTGTGTGGTTGACTAAGTTCTAAACAAGGAATACACGCGCTCTTTGTTACTCTTGTAGTAGTTTTCACGATCCTGTATTCATTTCACGTTGTTTGTAACCTATAAGTATAAGTTTGTAGGGATTCATGTGCGCGCGTGTGTGTGTTAGCCCTAAAGTCGGCTAACACTCGTGGGTCTCGGTCTTTATTCGGCCTTGATTCCATTGTTGTAAGTTATACTAACACTCAACCAATTTAGGTTGAGTTTAGCTTGTCCGGTTATTGCTTTTTATGTTTCATTTGACATAACCAACTTAAATTATGTAAGTTTGAAACCAAAATGGTTTCTAAGTATAATTCTTAGGTTTATGTATGAAAACTTCGCATGTAGTTATTGTAATCACTTACAATAACTATTATTTCTTGACATTTTGATAGAAAGACCCTTGATGCTATGTATTTGATTAACAAGGTTTTCCACCACCTTTGTAGTAAACATAATTATCATGCATGAATATTATTCTTAAAACTTTGATTCCTTGTTTTAATGGTGGTTTAAACCTTGTGGCCTCATGTTGGAACAAGCAAGACATACTTGGGCCATCTAATTGATCATGGACCGAGTGGGGTGTTAGATGGGCCCAACTGTTGGGTTAAGCCCATTGAGTTGCTGCTGGGCCTGAATGTGGTGATGTGAGCCGAATTATGTGTGGGCCGACTAAGAGTATTCGGTCGAATGAAAGTTGGATTAGGTCGAGTATAGGTTTCGGCCGAATGGGGCTCACAGAATGACAAGGGTCGAATGAGGGTGCCGAGGGAACGGGTGCCGAGGGAACGAGTCCCGATCGAATAGGTGGCCGATTGAATGGTGGTCAAGTCGAATGGCTGCATACGCGAATGGCTCAAGGGAACCAAACCACTTGACCTGCGAATGTCTACCGATCGAATGAGAGTGCCAGCAAAGGAGGTGACCCATTCGGAGGCTAGCCCTTCGGCCGAAACAGCCCTCCCTTTCGACCCAGCCCTATTCGCCACTCCTCATTCGACCTGGTCTGTTGCCAGCCGCACTTGAGTGCTCAGATCAGGCCATAGCCGAGTTCTTGATGGCTTGCTTGGTTCGTATGTGTTAGGGTCAGTTTCTATAGTGTTTTGATGAAGATGAATGAGTCTAAAGCCGGTTAGGGTGGATGGGTCGACTAAGGGTTTAGAAACCCTAGTTTTCAGAACTTTGGGTTCGATTTTACCTCATATTTTGTTGGTTTACCTTCCGATCTGTTGTACTTTCGTGTAGTAGAGGTCAAGAGCTTCGATTTGGCCCAAAGATGGGGTGATTTGGTGGAGTATTGAGTGAGATATGAGAGGTTGAAGCTTGAAAATGGTGGTTGGGGGTGAAAACCGGGATTAGGGTTTTTGAGTGGGGAAGAAGAGAAGAAAATGAGGGAAATACCCTCATTTAGGGTATTTATACCCCGAGGGTGTTCTGGTTCGTTTTTGTTGCTCGGTTCGCGTTTTCGTCGCGTTTCCGGTATGTTACGAGCGTGTTTTATAAATTAAATAAAAGACTTTATTTTAAACATTTGGAAGGTGGTTATTACTCGTAAATATGTTTAGCATCATATTCCTTGAATTATTTATCGTAATTTATTATTTCACGCGTTTCGTTATCTCTTTCGCGTATTTTACGTATTTAATTAAATAATTTCTTTTTAATTTATTTTTGATGAGTTTCAAAATTGTAAAACAGGAAATATTATATTTCCTTAAAGTTATTATCGTTCGTATCATTTCGTTTTCGTTTCGTCAGAACGCGTCACCATCGTGCGTATTCGTTTGAATCGTCATTCGAACGAACACGACGATGGTTTGGCTTTCCAACTTTTGTTTTCTACTTTTCAGTCATTATTTCAGATCGTTAAACTCTCAGAATCATTCGTACAGATCCTCACCTAAACGAATAATTCGTCTGTTTAACATTCCGTAACAACAACTGTAAAGATTTAGTTTTGTTTAACCTCACATACGTTTATACATAATAGCATCAAATCAAGTATCCGTGTATTAGTTCTGTGTTATCTGATATGTTTCTGACTGTTAAACCCTAAGGTTTTAATCAGATTTCAGACAATCGTATAATAGTTTCGTGTCAAGCATTATGTATTAATAGCATAAACATAGTTTCACGTAATGTGTACCTGAGTTACTGTGCAAGTTACTGTAGCGATCACTGTTCGGCAACGTGTCCGGCATTGATGTTACAGCAGACGACGGATTGTTTGCTGGACCATCCGGAGGTTCGTAGTTAGTTTTGTATTTTTGTATTTTATTTCCTTGTATGTAAAACTTATGCTTTGTATATATGGGGTATGTTTCTTTAAGCATTTTTATTATTTATGTTTGTGTTGTTTAATATTTGGGCGACAAACTTATATCGTTTAAATTATTTAAATTAACGTAAACAAACTAATTATAAAATGAAATATTTAGTTAAAACGATTTCGTAAATATTGATAACGTAACAAAATTATGACGTTTAATTAACATTATAGCCGTATATCATTCAAATAATTCACGTACTAAACGTATATCGTTAAAAATTATTAAAATACGTAAATTAAGTTTAAATAAAACTGCTTGACACCCAAAATGGCTTGGAAAAATAAATCAAGGCCAAGACGGGCCCGTATTGGTCAGTACGGCCCGTCCAACAGAATGTTTCACTGATTCCAAGGAATTCCCTGTAATGTTTGTATGTACTCAATACGGGCCGTACTGCTCAGTACGGCCCACTTGGCCCGCATGGGTGTTAAAATAAAAAAAGTGGGGTGCCCAAATAAAATTAACCTTAAAATATAAGAAAAAACATACACCTTTAAATTTACGTTAATGTAGGCACCAAAGTAATAAGATGTATTTATTCGGTTAACGCAATAAGAAATGGTTAATTTTTGATCATCGCTATATATATATATATATTAGTGTGAAAACTATCAAAACTATGTAAAAATCATGTAAAAAACTTTTTTTTTATATTTTTTTATATGTTTTAAACACTATTAGGCATATTTTTATAAAAGAAAAATCAAAAAAGCGCTGACCAAATATTTTTAAATTCTTTTTTATAAAACCATGTAAAACGTACGTAACAAAAAGTAAAAAAATTTCGTCAGATCTGACGCAACGTTACGTATGTTTTACATGGGTTTATAAAATATTTTTTTAAAAAAATTTAGTCGGTGTTTTTTTGATTTTTTTTTTGGTCGATGCTTTTTAAATTTTTTTCATAAAAATGTACCCAATAATGTTACAAACCTGTAATAAAATTTTCAAATAAAAAAAATACGTTTTTTTACATGTTTTTCACACTAAGGAGGCGTTTTCATTTTATTAATTCCTTATATATATTTATATTCGAACTAATAAATATGATAGTTGAGTAGAAAACAAGGAGTGTGCCCCTGAATTGTGTCTTTCCATGTACCTTCACCTTCTAAAGGGCCCATGGTCACAAACCTCCTCTGCTAAGCAAATCAAGTTTGCATATTTATTTATAAAAATTTTCAATTTATTATACTTTTTTATAAGATAAATTACATTTAATCTTAAAAGGTAAACTACAAAACCTAATTAAAGGTAAAAATAAAAAATAAAATTCATGCAATTACTTATCTATCTTCTAGCCACATTTAAGTTTATTTTTATAATGGTTTGATACTTGGGCATTCTATTTTCTTTCAGTAATTAAAGACGATCAGAATTTTTATACATTGCATTTTTAGACTTTGGGTGCTCATATATTAGTTAATTAATTTTTATCATTGTATTGCTAAACCCACGACTAGGTGAGCTATTATACAAAACTTTAACCTTCATACACATGTGAACAAACATGCAACTAACCAAAAAAAACTTTGAAAAAAAGGAAAACTTTAATTTGACTTTCTAATAAAGTATAAAAAGCATGCATTATGCCATTTTATAACCTTAATTACAACGTGCTACAACACTCCCCAAATTTCAATGAGTTGTGAAGCATATTAATATCTTTTGATTCTTTTTCCTATAAATACTTTGCCATCTTCCAATTCTTTAACATCAAACATCAAGTTCCTCAACCCCTCTCTCTCTCTCATCTCATCAAAGAATTAATCAAAACCCTGATAATGGAGCATAAGATGCAAATAATCACCAAGAAAATATGGAGCTTGATAGTTTTCATGTTGAAAAAAGGTGTATCCAAAACAAAGGTGTCTCTAAATTTGAGCATGATGATGAAACAAAGAAAGATTGCTTCTGGTGAATATGAATTCAGCTGCAGCAACACCCCTCCATACCCAATCTCCCTCTTTTCCACTCGCATGCACAAACACCAAAACAACCGCCACCGTCTTGCTAACCATAACCCTCCACTCGCGGTGGATGATTGTGGTGACATAGCGATAGACCCGGCTATCATTAAGGCTCTAGATATGATGATCAAAAGCCCCGCTGCCTCGCCAACAGTAATGCCTGGATTCATGAAGTCTCTGGTGGCTCATGGTTTGGAAGATGGTCAGGTGGACGAGAATGCTGAGAAGTTCATAAGAAGGCTTTATAATAATATGAGAGTTGAGATGACAAACTAAATGAGAGAATAGTGAATTCATTAGCTAGGGGGTTATGTTTTGGGGTTATGTAAAACTAGTTAAACAGTAGGTTACAAGCTTAAAGTTTTTGTGATTTATGTAACCCTTACAATTTTGGTATCCTTTTGTATTATTTGTTTTTACAAAAATAAAAAATAGAAAAAAGAGTTAACTGTTTAGCAATTAAACTTGAAATACAATTATTTTCTTAGTCTTAGGTTTTTAAGTCAAATTTAACCACTTTTATTTTTGTGTTACCTTTTGCAAACTTATATTTTAATAACATTTTTACATAAAAATTTTAACCTTTGCTAGCAAAGCCGATTTAACTATTATGGTGGTGTTAAGTGAAGTAAAAAAAATCAAAACCTTAGCCTTTTGTTGTTCTAAATTAATTTTCTTGTTTCTTTTCGAGCATTCAGATTTATATTTTCTATTTATATTTAAGATGTACATATCTAATCAAGTAAATTACTGAATACCAAATTATGAATTCAAGTAAAACTCTAATCACAGTAATCATATAACCAATAAATCAAACCCAATCTGAAAATACATAAATCAAGAGCTATGTAAGAGTTATTTTATTTGGACACCAAAGTAATAAGATGTATTTATTTGGTTAACGCAATAAGAAAGGGTTAATTTTTGATCATCGTTATATATATATATATATATATATATATATATATATATATATATATATATATATATATATCTTAGTGTGAAAACTATCAAAATCATGTAAAAACGTTTTTTTTGTATTTTTTATATGTTTTTAACTCTATTAGGCATATTTTTATAAAAGAAAAATCAAAAAAACGCTGACCAAATATTTTTAATTTTTTTTTTATAAAACCATGTTAAACGTACGTAACAAAAAGTAAAAAAATTTCGTCAGATCTGACGCAACGTTACGTATGTTTTACATGGGTTCGTTTAGAAAATATTTTTTAAAAAAAATTTAGTCAGTCCTTTTTTTATTTTTTTTTGGTCGGTGTTTTTTTAATTTTTTTCATAAATGTTACAAACCTGTAAAAAAATTTTCAAAAAAATATGTTTTTTACATGTTTTTTACACTAAGGAGGCGTTTTCATTTTATTAATTCCTTATGTGTGTGTGTATATATATATATACATGTTCTTAAAGATAAATGGTGATGTTGGTGTATTCGAATTAATAAATAATGATTTTGATGAACTGTTCAAAAATTTTAATTTTTTTATGCTTTTGAATTATGACAAAAATTCTAATTTATGAACTTTATTTTTGTTTTGAATTTATATGTGGTTGAACGTATTCTTTTTAATTATTGAGTATTTGAATTTGAAATTGATATAAATATTTTAAAAAACATTGCATTAAATATTATTTTAAAATCGAGCCAAACCTAACCAAGCAGATCTGCTCGGTTTTAAAACGAGCCGATCAACGAACGCAACATTTGGCTCGATTTTGCAAATCAGAACCAAGCCGAGCCGCTCGGTTTGTAAACGAGCCGAGCACGAGCATATATCCCCGCTCAGTTCGGTCCGGCTCGTGAACAACCCAAATGTTTAGTAGCATCTAACAAGCCATTTAGTTATCTTAAAAAGCAATTTTGAATCATGACAACATGAAAACTTGTTGGGGATATCAATTTGAAAACGTAATGGTTTGGTGATAGATATATACTTTGTGCTTCTATTTAATCAATAATGTTCCAGGTGTTGTGTAATACCAAGATTTATCATTGTATAATTAATATATAACTTTGAGGAGTGCTAAGCAGAGAAAACCTTGAATTTGGCTTGCTTCTTAAAGTTAGAGGCACAAATGGCTCGTCTATTTTGGATTAATTAATATGTTATATTTTTTTTAAGTTTGGTTATCCGAGTAAATTCATTTGCAAAAGACCACCCGCACCTTCAAACTAAAACAACACTATGACCCGGTTCATCAATCACTCCAAATATCGCAATTCAATCATAGGGCTAAACCATGCATGATTAGTACCGGCTTTCGTTAAACTGAATAATTGAAATGAGAATGTCAGTCTAGTGCTAAAAAATGCGAATAAATGCATGGCTTCGACTCCTAATTCTACCTGTAAAGTGTTTCATTTCGGCCTATGGAATCTCAGCTCTGTAATAGCCGGTCTTTGAGAGCATAATTAACAGACCCTTCTAATTCATAAAGAGGGTCTTAAAATTCAAACTAGATATTGGATGAAATGGTATGACAACCTCAAAGCCCGATCCCATGAGGAGAGTTTTCTATTGGAGTTTCGGAAAAAAAAGGAGAAAGGACTTTTGAAGCTTGTTAACTAGGGTTGGAAGCTAAATTCACTCTTCGTCGTAACATAAGAAAGTCATGGAGTGCATAACTTTAAAGATAGGGGCTACTTTCTTATGGTAGTTCATCATGCTATGGCTTACTGTGATGAATTAAACTTTTGGCTCATTTGAAGAATATTGCACCAAATGAGACTTAAACTCATAGGTTTCACATTAAAGGCTATGTGGTCTTCTTTCAAAACAATTGACCTAACTCAATCAATAATACTCCATTAAAGTAACATCAGTTTAAACTCAACTTAAATTTAGCATCCATCCATTTTCTTTACCTTGTCATATCATCAAAAAAACTCAATTAGATTAAGAAAAAAACAAACACGCCTATATGTTTAATGATTAAAAAAAGCACTTTTGAACACCAAAGGTGTTTTTAGCTAAATAAGAAGTTGAGTAGAAAACAAGGAGTGTGCCCTGAACCGTGTCTTTCCATTTTCGAACCTTCTAAAGGGCCCAATGGTCACAAACCTCCTTTGCTAAGCAAATCAAGGTTGCACAATATTTATTTAATAAAAATCTTCAATTTATTATACTTCTTTGAAAGATAAATTACATTTAGTCTTAAAAATTAAGCTATAAAACCTAATTGAAGGTAAAAAAAATTCATGCAATTAATTATCTATTTTCTAGCTACATTTACGTTTAATATGATAATGGTTTGATACATGGGCATTCTATTTTATTTCGGTCATTACAGACGAACAGAATTTTTTGTGCATGGTATTTTTAGCCTTTGGGCGTTCATATTAATTAATTAATCTTAAATCTTTGTATCTTATAAACATACATAATTATTTTTCTACATAGCTAATACCCATTTAAAAATAGCACGTGACAAATGAGAGGGTTTTAATTCATCATAATCCTACACATACACAATTACCCCCTAAATTATTATATTTGTCTATGATTGAACTCATGACTTTTATTTTAAAAGGCAAATCTTATATTAAGTACCCTATTTCACATTAGACCTATATAATCTAGGGTTGGCATAACAGGTCAGACATTTCTCTTTAAGAGACATAATGTTTAGACATTAAAAATGATATGGATAGACACAAACACGACACGTTAAATCACGTGAACAGGAAATGACCTATTAAGAAACTTATTAATTGTTAACACTATAAATGGCTATTTAAAAAACCTGTTAAATAACCCGTCAATGAACTTGGATTAGAATATTATAATTTTAAAAGGTAATCAGTTACTCACTTATTATATTATTTATTTTAAAATTTATTTATAAATAGGTATTAACGTGTCTTGACATGTATTTGCAAGTTCTTTTAGTTGAGACACGAAGATAAATAAATAGGTCTTAAAATGCCGACATGTTTTAGATACGAAACATGTTTAGGGCAAACACGAATGTTGGATCGGATTATGCAACTTGCACAACACTTGGACAAGATTTCTACTACAATATTGATAGATGTGTAAACTCTACCAATCTTCTTACAAACACAAGTAACAATAGAGAAATGATAAACTCATAAATACTTCAAGATTGTATTTCTCTCAAATGCAAAGTGTACAAGACTCTTAACCAAAGCTAATAAGCTAAGTACAAGTGAAAATTTATATACTAAGAGATACAGTTGTATTCTCGTATGAATACAAGGCTTAACAAAATACTAGAAACAAACTAAAGCTAAATATACTGTTATGGTTTGACATGCAAAACCACATTAATTACAATTAATGTAAATGACTTCTATGACTTTTACATTAAATGTCTGTACTACAAAAAACATTAATGCAAATTTTCTTCCGACAGTTGTACCATGTTGTTGACTATCATAAGAAGGTCTTCTTATCTGCTTCTGATAATAAAAAGCAGCTCTGAAACCTTCTTGAACAACAGAGAAATCTTTTCGGGAGTTATTGTATCGGAAGATGCTTTATCAATTCTTCAGATCATTGAGGCTTGCAATGTAAAGTATCTGTCGAAAGCTCATGTCGACAAGGCCTTCAATGTGTTGTTGTCTTTTAAATCTTCGTCTTCTGTTTTGTCTTTGAAAGAACAAAGTTATCTTCCGGAAGTATTCAGTATTACGAAGGTTTAACACACCTTCTGAGGGCTAATGAATTTCGAAGGATAATTTTCTCTTTTCGATGCTTGCCTTGGACTTCTTCTACTAAGACTTGTACAGGAGAGTGTTTTGGTAAGCACCAGCCTTAATTGATTTTACAACGAAACATGTTAAAGTCATGTTGTGTTAATGTGTTCGTGTCTGAAATTGTGAGCTCTAATTGTACCTAACTGGCTGGTTATTTGTATGTATAGAAAACTTCTTAACTTTCATACATGTGAATAAACATCTAACCATAAAAAAATTTAAAAAAACTTGAAAAAAAGGAAACCTTTAATTGAACTTTCTAATAAAGTATAAAGAGCCTTATTCCATTTAGTTATAAACTTGATTTTAACGTGCTCCAACACGCCCCAAATTTCTATGGCCAACTTCTTTATTTAGAGTCAACAATGTGTTGTGAAACATGTTATTAATATCTTTTGATTGTTTTTCCAATAAATACTTTGCCATCTTCCCATTCTTTAACATCAAACATCAAATTCCTCAACCTCTCTATCTCTCATCAAAGAATTAATCAAGGCCTAATGGAGCATAAGATACCAATAATCACCAAGAAAATATGGAGCTTGATAGTTTTCATGTTAAAAAAAGGTATATCCAAAATAAGGCTGTCTCTAAATTTAAGCATGATGATGAAACAAAGAAAGATTGCTTCGGGTGTATATGAATTCAGCTGCAGCAACACCCCCATACCCAATCTCTCTCTTTTCCACTCGCATGCAAAAACACCAAAACAACCGCCACCGTCTTGCTAACCATAACCCTCCACTTGCGGTGGATGATTGTGATGACATAACGATAGACCCGGCTATCATTAAGGCTCTCGATATGATGATCAAAAGCCCTGTTGCGTCGCCAACAGTAATGCCTGGATTCATGAAGTCTCGGGTGGCTCATGGTTTGAAAGATGGTCAGGTGGACGAGAATGCTGAGAAGTTTATACAAAGGCTTTATAATAATATGAGAGTTGAGATGGCAAACTAAATGAGAGGTTGGGATCTGATCAATAGTGAATTCATTAGGGGGTTATATACAACTAGTTAAACTGTAGGTTACAAGCCTATAATTTTTGTGATTTATATAGCCCTTACAATTTTGTATCCTTTTGTATTATTTATTTTTACGAAAAAGAGTTAACTGTTTAGGGATTATACTTGAAATACAATTATTTTCTTAGTCTTAGGTTTTATTTTATGTCAACTTAACTACTTTTATATCTGTGTTACTTTATGCAAACTTAAATTTTAATTACATTTGTCACACCCTCAATTTTCAACTAACGGAATCATACCGTTTGGGACGTGACAAACCAGGATCTCAGATCATTAGACATAACGAAGACCTCTATATGATTTTCAAACATACTTTGGTCTAAAACTGTAATATCAAAGTTCTAACGTTGCGGAAGTGTTTTTAAAACAATAACAAACATAACAGTTTGAAAACTGTAAATTACAAAGCAAAGTCTCAAATGTTCAAATTCAAATCAACTGTAATGTAAAATATGCATGAGACTCGATCTCCTAGTCCATGCTCATCTGTTCCAGTACCTTAGCGTCCTGAGAAAACATGTAAATCAAGTCAACACAAAGGTTGGTGCATACACAGGTTTGTAATCATAAATGTTTGAAACAGCTGTTTGAAACGAAGTGTTTGCAGATAACATAATCACACATGCATAGTCATGATAGCTAGTCATTTGTACTATTTACATAAGCGGTCGACACCGAAGCTGACTGTTTGAATGTAATTTGCCTTTTCCACTATTGTCTAGCACAAACAATAGTAATGTGAATTGGCTAGTCAAACACTTACGTAGACCTACAATCTACCAAGTGAGGTTTGTCAAACCTAATAGATCTATTTCCAACTACCATGCTTTGCACTACGGCAAACTAAACGGTTCGATATGTAAGGACTTGTAATGCTATGTTCACACTTAATGTAAACAGCTAACTCATGCAAGTGATATGTATCTAAAATTTTTGTTGCACATGTTTTCTCCCCCAAAACAGTTAAAATAAGAAACGGGCCATGTACGCACCTTTGATAGCAAACAGAATGATCACGTGTTCGCGAGAGTACGTAGAATAACTTCTACGAAGGATCTGTGAAATTATAATAACGTGTCGTTATTTGAAATTTCAGAATCTTGATTGTAGTCATATAAGTGTCAACACACTTATATTAAGTTGTTAGAAACGTTCATACGAAAGTATGCACGATTTTTAGTTCATTCAGTTAAATCATAAAAGTATACACGATTTCGTTTCAACACATGTAATTATACGCGATCATGTTTTCGGGTTAAAATATAAAATTTATTATTTTATTTTGTTCGAGATTTCGTTACGGTTCCAACGCAACTTGAACGGATCTAATCGGAGTTAGAACGAATAAATTATGATAAAACTACTAAAAATAGTTTTAAAACTCAAAAACCAGCAGAGGCCGGGTTCGAACCCGCGACCTCTACCTCTTAGCACCCACACCTCACCATCTCTTCTGTTTCAAATTTCATTAACAAACTCCTTTTTAAATTCTTTTAACCCATAAGGGATCAGTTTCCCTTTGATTATTAAACCGAAACCAATCAAGCTCCAATCGACCCACGATTTGAACTTGATCGATCCTAAAACCTTAGGGGTTTTGTTCCTGTACCCTAACCGAAACTGAGGAATGTTTCAATTCAATTATTAAATCACATGAAGTCCCAATTCGTCCCTTATATGCTTTTCGAACGTGGATACCAAATCTCACACCCAATTTCATCGAAATCGTTTAGATTAGATTGTAAAACCATATGGTTTTCATTTAATAGAAAGTTTAGAAACTATCAGTAATGAATAATCTGATTTTTAATCTATTTTGAAATAAAATCCCCCATTCGTTTTTATCAAGAAACCCTAGAAATTGAAACCTCATAATTCGTTGTGCTTTGATGAAATTAACTTAGAGTTAATGTTAATCGGCCCTTTCTGAAACTGTGTATACCATTTAATTTGATTCTAAAACTCATTTTCATGAAAACCCCCCAAAACATTGTATGTTAAGAACCCTAGAAATCGTTTCCTACAATTCGTGATAGTTTTCAGAAATTGAATAAGGTTGTTCCATATACAGAGAGTCACGAAACTCTCTGTAGAGTTTAATTTAAGTTTCGAATTCATTTAAATAGAAATCCCCAAAACTTTAAAGATGATGAACCCTAGTTATTCGATCTTGTATAACCCGATGTTAACAGTCAAAATTAACATGGGGATACTCTTAGTCGGCCATGTTAGAAGGTGTAGGAGTGATTTCTTACCTTGTTTGATATCGAATTGTAGTAGATCAACTTTAGGCTTGAGCTTCGGCTAACCCCACGACCAAATTCTTCTTCCTAGACTTCTATGATCGAATTGTTGAATGTAGAAGAAGCTAATAGTACCGAATAGAGGGTCTGGAGTTTCAATTTTGCGAATTATGGTCGAAGTATGCGGATTTGGTAGTGTAAAGCTACGGTTTCGAATGTTGGTTCCATTTCTTGATTAATTTCGATGATTAATGGCTTAGTAACGCATGATAACCTTTAATGATCATTAGTATGAGTTATGAATGGTTAATTTGATTCATTTCAGTGAGTTAATGTGAGTTTCAATTTCCACCAAGATTTTACACGAAATTTGACTTCTAAAAGTCAAATACCCTAATTTGATGATATTACAACTATAATCCTTATAGTTTTAATGTTTCTAGACCCATTTTGCTCAATTTTGGTCCTTTTAGTTTGACATTATAAGATTCCTTACAATTTCTGTTAGTTTTGAGTTAACGGGGTTAATTCGGAATATCGGATTGTCACAACATTTTTACATAAAAATTTGAAACTTTGTTTGAATATTGCTAGAAGGGTTGGTTTAACTATTTTGGTGGTGGTAAGTGAAGTAAAAATTCAAAACCTTAGCTTTTTGTTGTTCTAATTTAATTTATTTCTTTTAGAGCATTCAAATTTATATTTTCTATTTCCATTTAAAATGTAAATATCTAATCAAGTAAATTATTGAATACCAAATTATGAATTCAAGTAAAACTCTAATCACAGTAATCATATAACCAACTTATCAAACTCAATCACAAAATACATAAATCAAGAGCTATGTAAGTATGCAACTAATTAACTATGTAAGATTCTAACTTGTAAAACCTACAGTACTAAGCATGCATACTTATGCTGTTTAATTTTTTGTTCGACGCTTTGAATGATCGTTCATTCGTTTCGTTATGTTTGCTTGTAACTTGCTCAAAATTGATTACCATCTCAGAGGATTAGTCAATTAGTGATGGAGTTGTCGTGAATGGACTCAAAATTTATTAGCGATTGTAATTTGTAACTTGCTCAAAATTGATTAATAAGAGCTAAGAGCCACAGATGGATTCGTTGTGAGAGGTTAGACTCGAAGATGTCAGGTGATTAGTGCTTCGTTGTTTCCGTCTTCGACTGCTCTAAGAGGCTTAAACTAGGATGACAGGTCCATGGCTCTTCGGTTTCCACAATTTGGCGCCTGTCTCTTTGTCTCCCACTCTTGGATCCAATGTTTTAAAAATCGGTTCGAACCGGCCGGTTCGACCGGTTCAACCGCTTGCCGGCTAGTAATCTGGTATGAAACCCTCCGGTATTATGTAGGTTCCTTCGATCGATCGTGCTGACGGTTTAATCCGGTATTTCCGGTTTCAAAAAACTCACAAAATTTCGGCTTTTAAGCGATCGTGAACTTGATGCGTTTAACACGCCAATTTCATAATCCTATTATGCACTTTTATTTTAAAAAATTTATTATAATTTGAGTACTTTAGATTGTTTTGGATGAATTTGAGTACTTTTTGAATTGATTTTTTATGAATTTGAGTACTTTTTGAATTGATTTTAGATAAATTTGTATACTTTTTGGAAACTTATTTGAGTATAAGTTGTATTTCTATATAATTCTATGGTTAGTTAGTGTGTCCGGTTGAACCATCCAGTACAACCCGGTTGAACCATTTTTTAGACAAATCCAGTACACCTAAAATACCGGTTTTTAAAACATTGCTTGGATCCCGTTCTCTGAGTTTCATTAAGAAAATGATACATTTTTAGAACGTCTAATACATACTAAATTCTAGTATTAATATATACCTATTTATAAAAAAAAAGACATGAACTCTTAATCTTATATGATTGTCGGAGATCAAGATACAACTTGACACCTACATACATTATTAGGCTAAAAACTTGCTCTTTTATATACAATGATAACACCTAAAAAATTATTGTATTCAAATTCTTTTTATTTTATTTTATTTTAAGCTTAAACGATTTTTATGGTGATATCAAATTCAATGATAAATGAGGACTAAAAAATTCAATGAGCAATCTACCATTGACAAACACAAAGACATGTGAAAAAGAAAGGTATGTTTAGTAGCATCTAACAAGCCATTTAGTTATCTTAAAAAGCATTTTTGAATCATGACTACATGAAAACATGTTGGGGATATCAATTTGAAAACCTAATGGTTTGATGATTGTTGGATCGGGTTGTTAACCTCAAACAACTCTTCACAAGTATTTCTTTCTTACAATCTAACAGATGCGGAATCTCTGTTAGAAGGATCTCTTAAACACTCAAGGTAAACAAATAATCTTTGAACACAAGTAAGAACACAAGAATAAATTTCAAGCTCAAAGATATATTTCTCTCAAAGTATGCAAGTGTTTTTACAAGCAAGCACACACCCACACAAGTTACAATGAGAGGTTATATAGCCAAGACCACAACCGTATTCTCGTAGGAATACATGTTGGGTATACTAGACAATACGCAAATTAAAGCTTATTCTAGTATCTAAAGTGTCTTAACAGGCTAAGACACTCAATTACAATGATTACAAAAATAGACATTGACTTTACAAAAGACTAGCTAAATACAAAAGACATTTAATGTTTTGATCTTCAAAGTCTTCAGGCAATCTTTTGCATTTAATGCTGCTGTGGAGAAGTAACGTGCTGTGTCTGACTATCGGTATGTTATCTTTGTATTTAATCAGACCAACATGTCTGTTGTCAGCACCTTTTGTACTATAAAAAGTAATCAGCTACAGTCTTTGTCAGAGGATTAACCTCGGAAGTCTTTGTCCTCAGAAGATGATAAGGAGAAACATCGGAAGCTATTATTCTTCAAGAAGCTTCAATTCTTCGGAAGCTCTGGATCTTTAAATTTTCCAAGTGTTTGGCCTTCCGAAGTAGTTTGTCTTGTATAGCCTTCGGTATGAGTAAGTTACTCTTCGGAAGCAATTCTGCTTCCGAAGAATAACTCTTTCCTTCCGAAGGCTGTTTGTCTCTGTAGAGTCCAATACTTAGACAAATAGGAAGTTTGGTGAGCATCAGCCTTTATTAGTCTTTACAATGATAGATATGTATATATGTTGGTTCAGGCCCAAAATAAATATACCTAGCATACGTACAAAATGATTTTCTACTTAATCTCTTGCTGCTCATGGTATTCGATAGTAATATAAGCCTTATATAGGCACAAATTACATACTACGTAAATAACAAACTAACTCTAAGCATAACTAAATAATCGGTTGTCACACCCCGACCGACGGCGGAATACGTCGGGGCGCGAGTTTGACTGTTCATTAGCTCATGGTGCTATTATAACGTTTCAATATTTAAAGCATCATTATTACAAATTAATTACAACATTCATTGAAGCACAACAACATTACATGAACTCAATAACCAAAGTATTACAATTGAAAAATCTATACAATTGTTTCAAGTTTAACTAGGTCACTAATCCTATCTTATGTCTTCATCATGCTTCCTTATCCTGTTACACATGTAAAATAGAGTTTGTCAACTATTTGCATAGTTGGTGAGTTCACACACTAAGTTTAAGTAATAAGTATAAAAAGGATGCAAACTATAGGCTAACTAGATATGTATCATAAGCATAGCATGAATACAAGTTTGAATAAATTGAATGAATGAATGAATAACAATTGCTTGTGTCCAAACAAGTATCTTTACAACATGTTAATTCACGTATGGCCATACTATAAATTAACAGTTATAATTCAACAAGTTTGCTAGGTGTACTTTTCACCTTTTTCCCACAAAGGCAAAAAGCCTTTGCAAAGATAGTATCTAACTATCTTAGGCTACTAGGTACTAGATTGCTTGACTGGCAACACACATAGAATCAACACATTGTATAAGCCTAGCCTCTAACACATAAAGCTAACTAGGTCTAAGGCTTGCATCATGGATTGAATGAATAGTATAATGAATAAAGTTTGAATAAGACATGTGTAACATCCCAAAAACAAAAAGTAAAAGGGAGTGTGAAGAAAACTCACATGTTTGAATGCTTAGTTAATTCCAAAGTTCTTGAATAGAGATTGAGGAAGCAAGGTTATCTACTCGCCCTAAAATTTGAGTAAAAAGTCTTAGCATTCTACAATTCAAGTTCAAGATCCTAGAACTATGGCATTCTAATGGATGTCCAATTTTGAATGAACCTAAGTTTGAATGCGTCATTAGGGATATTTATTCATTATAAATATTCCTATTTAATTTGATTAGTACATAGCATCGAAATACCCATTTCATCCATTTGTTTGATTGTTTTTAAAAAAAATAATGTTTAATGATTATATACAAAAGTCTTTATTTTTTTTAATTTCTGAAAAAGAATATGTCTAGAGTAATTGCAACCAAACTTAGAATAATCATAAAATGATTCATGTTTATAATTTTAATGATTTTAGAATTTAAATAAATATCTATGGATTTTTCCTTTACTTGAATAAATTATTTAAAGGTTTAATAAAGATTAAAGACATTTTTTTTAGAATAATCAATTTAAACTATTCTATAGTTTGCTTTATAAAACTTGGTTTAAAACTAATAATAGTTTATTTAAGTCAATAAGTGACCCTACAACGTTTTATAAAGCTTATTTATTTATTTATTTATTTATTTATTTATTTTACAGTTAGGTGTAGTTTAAAATATGTCTAATATTTCAAAACATACACAAAATACACATTTTTTAATCCATAAATTTGCAAACGATAAACTGTTAATTATGTACGTATTTAACAAGGGTTTAAACCTTTAAATCTTTGACTAAGCTTTATAGTAAACTTTGTGAACAATGTGTATTTAACAAGTTTTTTTTTTGTACACTAATATTCATCATTTTATGGTTAAAATTATTTAAATGGATTGAATAATAAAAATTTCTTTAAGAGATTTAATAGAAATTTATTTTTAAGAGTATATGACTTTTCCAGAATTTTAAATAAAACAAAATGGATGAAAGAAAAAAAACAAAAACAAAAACCGATTAAACCCGCCCCGGTCGGGTTTTGAGCCCGGAACATCGAGCCTGGTTGCGGTGTATCTTACCGCTACGCTAGGCCGAGGTTCTCTGATTGCTTTTGGTTTCGTTTGATTATATACACATTCTCAAATCAATCCCAAACGTATGAACCCTAATTTGGGTATCGATCTAATTCGTTGAATACGATGATTGTGAGCCCCTAATTTCATGGGGCTATTGACCTAATGATCAAAACGAACAGGATAGTATCATAAATTACCTGGGGTTGTTTCGAATTCGAGGGGTGTGATTGTGGCTCAATTCGAGTCGAAGCCGCGTGCTCGATCCAGAAAATGAGAGCGAGTTAGAGAGAGTTTTTGAGTTCTTTGGAATCAGACTGAGATCGATATTATGTATACTAATTTATTTTTGACTTAAATCGATTGTATTTTGTGATTACAACTCCTTTTTAACGAGTTCTTGTTCGGTTTTGAATACGCGTTGATTGAACACTATTTTTGGATTTGATTACACAGATTGATTCGGTTTTAAATGACAAACGTGTTGTAATTGATGTTTTGAATTTAGGAAAGCGCGTTGATCGCGTTTGAGATTGAACCAGGTGAGTCATGGCCCAAAAACGTGATCAATTGGGAGAGGAAGAAGATAGGAATGGGTTTTGAGCTTCTGCACTTTTAGCCCCTCATCTTTCTATTCTTTCATCCTCTTTTGTTTTAGTTTCTTTCTCTTATAACTCTTGTTTCCAATAATTAAAATTTAACCCCCCTCTTTTTACTACTTCATGTTTAAATCCTTATTAAGAGTTTACAACTAAAAAAAAACATTTATAACTTTTAATCGTGTATTATTCTTATGAAATAATTTATTAAAAATCATTAAAATATTTAGTGTATGATCACATACTACATAATAATTTATTTTATAATATAGTTTGCTATTTAATCCAATTCTTATGAATATTTTATTTACATACGTATATTAGAATAAAATGAGAATTTTATCATATAGATGCTTTTTATTTTATTTCATCAAAGTTGATTTATGTATCTTAAACTCAAATATGGTTTTATATTTTATTTATATATGACTATATGTGTATAACTACATAAATCTATTAATAACCCGTTTGAATAAACCCTTAACTTTCATTAATTCGAACTTAAGTATATATATATATATATACACATATATTACATCAGAAAAACCTTGGAGGTGACATCGGTGACTTTTCAACCTAATGACTTACCACACTAAAAATAAAAACACATGCTTAATAACCAAATTGTAAACATTCATTTTCACTCCAAGAGACTCGGTCATCTCCTACTTTCATGCAACCATGAAACTGATTATGCTCTAGGACCGTGCCTAAACCCGCAAACAACTTACTTGACCCGAACCGAGCCCGAACCATCAAGATTAATCCAACAATATATACTTTGAGCTTCTATTTAATCAAACATGTTCCTGGTGTTGTGTAAGGTCATCTGTACCAAGATTTATCATTGTAGAATTAATATATAACTTTAAGCAGTGCTAAGCACAAATAAGCTTGAATTTGGCTTGCTTCTTAAAGTTAGAGGCACAAATGGCTCGTCTATTTTGGATTAATTAGTATGTTATATTTTTTAAAGTTTGGTCACCCGGATAAATTTATTTGTGAAAGGCCACACCTTCGAACAAAAACAACACTATGACCCAGTTCACCAATCACTCCAAATATCGCAACTCAATCATAGGGCTAAAGTATGCTTGAT
Source organism: Mikania micrantha (assembly GCA_009363875.1). Classification (NCBI taxonomy): domain Eukaryota; kingdom Viridiplantae; phylum Streptophyta; class Magnoliopsida; order Asterales; family Asteraceae; genus Mikania; species Mikania micrantha. The sequence goes on along the minus strand of CM018691.1, from coordinate 32,644,549 downwards.
TAGTACCGGCTTTCGTTGAACTGAGTAAGTGAAATGAGAATGTCAGTCTAGTGCAAAAAAAGGCGAACAAATGCATGGATTTGACTCCTAATTCTACCTATAAAGTGTTTCATTTCGGCCTATTGAATCTTAGGTCTTTGAGAGCATAATTAAGAGACCCTTCTAATTCATAAAGAGGGTCTTATAATTCAAACTAGATATCGGATGAAATTGGTACGACAACCTCAAAGCCCGATCCCATGGGGAGAGTTGTCTATTGGAGTTTCGGAAAAGAAAGGAGAAATGACTTTTGAAGCTTGTTGACTAGGGTTGGAAGCTAAATTCAGTCTTCGCCGTAACATAAGAAAGTCACGGAGCGCATAACTTTAGAGATAGGGGCTACTTTCTTGTGGAAGTTCATCACACGATGGCTTACTATGATAAATTAAACTTTGGCTCATTTGAAGAATATTGCACCAAATGAGACTTAAACTCATAGGTTTCACATTGGAAGGCTATGTGGTTGTCTTCTTTCAAAACAATTGATCTGACTCCATCATTAATACTCCATTAAAGTAACATAGTTTAAACTCAACTTAATTAAGCATCCATCCATTTTTTTATTTTATCATATCATCAAAAAGAATCTCAATTAGATTAAGAAAAAAAAACACGCCTATATGTTTAATGATTAAAAAATGCACTTTTGAACACCAAAGGTGTTTTTGGCTAAATAAGAAGTTGAGTAGAAAACAAGAAATGTTCTCCTGAACCGTGTCTTTCCATTTACGAACCTTCTAAAGGGCCCAATGGTCACAAACCTCCTTTGCTAAGCAAATAAAGCTTGCAATATTTATTTAATAAAAATCTTTAATTTATTATTTATTATACTTCTTTGAAAGATAAATTATATTTAGTCTTAAAAATTAAACCATAAAACCGGTAAAAAAAAATCATGCAATTAATTATCTATTTTCTAGCTACATTTACGTTTAATATGATAATGGTTTGATGCTTGGGCATTCTATTTTATTTTGGTCATCAAAGACGAACAGAATTCTTTTTGCATTGCATTATTAGCCTTTTGGTTTTTATATTATTTAATTAATCTTCACCTTTGTATCTTATAAACATACATAATTATTTTTCTACGTAGCTAATATCCATTTAAAAATAGCACGTGACAAATGTGAGGGTTTTCATTCATCTTAATCCTACACATACATAATTACCCCCTAAATTAATATATTTGTATATGATTGAACTCATAGCAAATCTTATATTAAGTAAGCTACTTCACATTAGTCCCACATAATCTAGGGTTGGCATAATAGGTCAGACATGTCCCGTTAAGACACGGAATGTTTAGACTTCAAAAATTATATGGATAGACACGAACACGACCCGTTTAAAACACGTGAACACTAAATGACCTATTAAGAAACTTATTAACTGTTAACACTATAAATGGTTATTTAAAGAACATGTTAAATAACCCGTTAAGGACTAGGATTAAAATATTATAATTTTAATAAGTAATCAGTTACTCACCTATTATATTATTTATTTTAAAATTTATTTTATAAACATGTTTTAACGTGTCTTGACATGTATTTGCAGGTTCTTTTAGTTGAGATGCGAAGATAAATAAATAGGTCTTAAAATTCCGACATTTTTAGACACGAAACATGTTAAGGGTAAACACGAATGTTGGATCGAATTATGCAACTTGCACAACACTTGGACAAGATTTTTTCTACAATATTGATAGATGCAGATACTCTATCAATCTTCTTACAAACATAAGTAACAATAGAGAAATGATAAACTCATAAATACTTCAAGATTGCATTTTCTCTCGAATGAAAAGTGTACAAGACTTTTAACCGAAACCGATAAGCTAAGTACAGGTGAAAATTTATATACAAAGAGATACAATTGTATTCTCGTATGAATACAAGGCTTAATAAAATACTAGAAACAAACTAAAGCTAAGTATATTGTTATGGTTTGACAGGTAAAACCACATTAATTACAATTAATGTAAATGACTTCTATGACTTTTACATTAAATACCTATACTACAAAGAACATTAATGCAAATTGTCTTCTGTTGATATGACAGTTGTACCATGTTGTTCACTATCATAAGAATGTCTTCTTATCCCAGCTCTGAAACCTTCTTGAACAACAGAGAAGCATCAACAGAGAAATTTTTTTGGAAGTTATTGTATCAGAAGCTGTTTTATTAATTCTTCAAATCGTTGAGGCTTGCATTGTAAAGTATCTGTCGGAAGCTCATGTCAACAAGGCCTTCAAAGTGTTGTTTCCTTCTAAATCTTTGTCTTCTGTTTGTCTTTGAAAGAACAAATTTATCTTCCGGAATTATTCAGTATTACGAAGGTTTAACACACCTTTTGAGGGCTGATGAATTTCAAAGGATAATTTTCTCTTTTCAATGCTTGCCTTGGACTTCTTGTACTAAGACTTGTACAGGAGAGTGTTTTGGTAAGCACCGGCCTTAATTGATCTTACAACGAAACAAGTCATGTTGTGTTTAATGTGTTCGTGTTTGAAATTGTGAGCTCTACTTGTGCCTAGCTCACTAGTTATTCGTATGTATAGAAAACTTCTTAACCTTCATACATGTGAATAAACATTTAACCATAAAAAAAATTTAAAAAAATTGAAGAAAAGGAAAACTTTAATTGAACTTTCTAATAAAGTATAAAGAGCTTTATTCCACTTAGTTATAAACTTGATTTTAACGTGCTCCAACACGCCTTAAATTTCAGTGACCAACTTTTTTATTTAGAGTCAACAATGCGTTGTGAAGCATGTTATTGATATCTTTTGATTCTTTTTCCTATAAATACTTTGCCATCTTCCAATTCTTTAACATCAAACATCAAGTTCCTCAATCTCACTCTATCATCTAATCAAAAAATTAATCAAAACCCTAATTATGGAGCATAAGATACCAATAATCACCAAGAAAATATGGAGCTTGATAGCTTTCATGTTGAAAAAAGGTATATCCAAAACAAAGTTTTTTGTAAATTTAAGCATGATGATGAAGCGAAGCAAGATTGCTTCTGGTGAATATGAATTCAGCTGTAGCAACACCCCTCCATACCCAATCTCTCTCTTTTCCACTCGCATGCACAAACACCAAAACAACCGCCACCGTCTTGCGAACCATAACCCTCCACTCGCGGTGGATGATTGTGGTGACATAGCGATAGACCCGGCTATCATTAAGGCTCTAGATATGATGATCAAAAGCCCCGCTGTGTCGCCAACAGTAATGCCGGGATTCATGAAGTCTCCGGTGGCTCATGGTTTGGAAGATGGTCAGGTGGACGAGGATGCTGAGAAGTTTATAAGAAGGCTTTACAATAATATGAGAGTTGAGATGGCAAACTAAATGAGAGATTGTGATGTGATCAATAGTGAATTCATTAGGGGGTTATATACAAGTAGTAAAACTCTAGGTTACAAGCTTATAGTTTTTGTTATTTATGTAACCCTTACAATTTTGGTATCCTTTTGTATTATTTATTTTTACAAAAATTAAAAAAAAAAAAAAGAGTTAACCTTTTAGCAATTATACTTGAAATACAATTATTTTCTTAGTCTTAAGTTTTATTTTACGTCAAGTTTAACTACTTTTATTTTTGTGATACTTTATGCAAACTTCATATTTAATAACATTTTTAGAAAAAAATTGAAACTTTGTTTGAATAATGCTAGCAATGCCGATTTAATTATTTGGGTGGTGTTAAGTGAAATAAAAATTAAAAACCTTAGCTTTTTGTTGTTCTAATTTAATTTTCTTATTTCTTTTCGAACATTTAGATCTATATTTTCTATTTCTATTTAAGATGTACATAGCTAATCAAGTAAGTTACGGAATACTAAATTATTAGAGGTGGCAATTTTTACCTATGTTAAAGGAAGTGGGTTGGTTTGGGTAAACAATTGTAGTATAATGGGTTGGGTAACATCATAATATAGAATGAGTTGGGATGGGTAGCACTTAAGCACAATACGGGTCAAGACGGGTAACCAAAAAAGTATGTAAATGCATTGGATTCAAATATTTAAGAATGATTAATAACATATTTTGATGAGAAAATCACTAAAAATTATCCAAATGAACTATTTGTTTACTTATAACACATCTTAAGTTAAACTAAAATTGATGTTTTTTAAGAACAATCCATTTAGACCTGAAATGATTTTGCTTAAAACTCGTTCTAACCCGCATTCATCCTAACCCGAACCCGTTCTGACCCGTTACCCAACCCGCCCATTTTGCCAGTTATATAAATTATGAATTCAAGTAACACCCTAATAAAAGTAATCACATAACCAACTAATCAAACCCAATCACAAAATACATAAATCAAGAGCCAGAGTTGTGTAAGTATGTAACTAATTAACCATGTAAGATTCTAATTTGTAAAAACCAGTGAGGTCTTAGAGCAAGTGCGGGAGGTGTGACCGCACATGACCTGGTTTTTTAGGGGGGCCTAATTTTTTAAAAAGAATTGTATATAATATACATATATATATATATATATATATTAATTTATTTTACAACAAAAACATATATATTAATTACATTCCAGTTTTTTAAATATATTTAACCCAGTTACGAATTTTATGAAAACTAAAAGAAAAACTTTTACCTTAAACATATGACCTAATAATTCATTATAATTTAAAATTTAGGTCAAAAAAACAAATTAACTCACTTCAGATTTACTTACAAAGTAATTAACACACACGCATACATAGGGGCCTATTTTTAGCATTCGCACAGGGCACATAATCTCTCAGAGATGGTCTTGGTAAAAACCTAAGTACAAAGCGTACTTATTATGTTGTATGTTCGACACTTCAATTGATTGTTTATTCTTTTAGTTATGTTTGATTGTAACTTGCTCAAAATTGATCAGCGTCTTAGAGAATCAGTCAATTAGTGATGGAGTTGTCGCGAAAGCTCAAAATTGATTAGCAATTGTAGTTTGTAACTTGCTCAAAATTGATTAGCAGGAGCTCAGAGCCACAAATGGAGTCGTTGTGAGAGCTTAGATTCGAAGTTGCCAGATGATTAGTGGTATGTTATTGACGTCTTTGACTGCTCTAAGAGGCTCTAACTAGGGACGCCAAAAAAACATGTGCCGACGGGTTTACTCAAAACCCGCTACATATGGGACGGGTATTCCCAAACCCGATGAATATAGGGCCCAGTATGGGATTAATTTTTCAAATTTTCATGGGTACTAGACGGGCTTGGGATTTATTCATATACCCGTTTATCCAACCTGATTGCCCGATTATATATATTCGTTTACCCGTCCCGTGTACCCTATTGTAAATACACATTTATATACATTTGAAGTAGATAGAATTTGTTTTTTTTATTCTTTTGAACTTTAGAAATTGTTCATAAAATTTGTTTTTTAATAATCTTTGTTTTTTTTTTGTGATAACTGCAATATTTTTTTGAACCATTTTGTTAATTGCTATTTTTTGGTTTATCTTGAACGATAATAATCAACTTTTGACCTTTTGAAATTTCATGCTATTTGATATATATATTAGTAGTTTGTTCTTGGCATATTTAACTTATAGTTTTGATTATAAAAAAAATAAATTTATTATTAGTTACCCGATACCCTACGTGTTTTAAGCCAGTTATTCTCAACGAGTATATTTAGCTAAACCCGTTGGGTACCCAAAACCCATCGAGATACCCGATACCCAACGGGTAAATACTCGGTAGATACCCGATGGGTTTTGGGACAGGTACATGACATACTTTTATAAACATATATGGGATTAAGATTACTAAACCCGGCCCATTGCCATCCTTATGGTGACAGGTCCATGGCTCTTCGTTTCCACAATTTGACGTCTGAATCTCTTCGTCTCCCACTCTTATTTTCTACTCTCTGACTTTCATTGTCACACCTGCTATTTGAAAAGTAACAACTAAAAACTCAAAAAAATGAAATCTCGTTCGTCTCTGACTCTCAAATCTCAATTATCATTTATCACTTATTTTACATATAAAGCCCATAAAAAAGCCCATATGAGTTTTAACATAAGGACCTTTTGAAATTGAGTGTCCTTGGCAAAGCTAGAGGTGGGCATCGTACCCGGTTTCAAACCCGAACCCGGGGTTCAACCCGGAACCGGACCCGGTTCCAACCCGGTCAACCCCCAACCCGGTTCCAACCCGCTTTAACCCGCCGGTTCCTACCCGGTTCCGTTTTTAAAATTATCAGGCGGGTCCAAACCGGTTCCAACCCGAACCGGTTCCAACCCGGTAGCTAGAACCCGGTTCCAACCCGGTTTCAACCCGGTTTTGACCGTTTTAACGAAAATTTCGAGTTCTAGCCGTTGAACTAGCCGTTTGGATCGATTTCTAGCCGTTTTTTTGATGTTTTTTGGTCCAAAACTTAGTATAAATTGTTGTGGCTTGGTTTAGTTTGATTACACACTTGAAAACGAACAATCTAAGCAAAAAACGCTCTCGTTTCGTACACCCGACTGCTTTACACTCTTTGTTTCGCGATCCATTTTTATTACACTCGTATTTTAAACAAGTATAACCTTGTTAAAGCAATGGCTCACTCTACATCTTCTGTCGGTCAAGGTTCTAACACCGAAGTTACAGTTGTCCGTGTTCTTACGCATAGTAGGAACATGGAAATATGGTGTAACTGGGATTTAGTTGAGATGAGTGATGGGTCTCAAAAGGCTCGTTGCAAGTATTGTGGTATGCTTCTTGCAAAAGAATCAAACACGAGTTTGAAGAAACATATTACCAAACCATTTTGCAAGGCGTTGAAGAATGATCCAGAAAGTCAACAAACACAAATCAGTAATGATGGTGGAATTTTTCACTACAACGTAGACGAGGTTCGTGATAGAATGGCGAAGTTCGTGATTCAAGAGGCGTTGCCGTTTGGACATTTCGACAACCCTCGTTTAACAAACATGATTCGAGATACGCTTCAGCCTCGTTATAATCATGTAAGTCGAAGGACGCTAAGGCGTCATTGTTTAAAAATGTGGAACAAGGCAAAAAATGATTTGATCTTATTTTTTGAAAACCTAAACACTGGTGTAAACTTAACTACAGACGTTTGGTCTGCACCTCATGGTTTACCGGAATCGTATATTTGCGTCACCGCCCATTGGGTGGATCCCGTTTCGTGGCAAATGATGAAACGTACGATTGCGTTTGAACTTTTCCCGTATCCACATACGGCTGAATATTTGTTTCAACTATTAGATTTCGTAATAACACAATTTAAGTTGGAAAATAAACTATTTTCAATAGCATTTGATAATGCTTCAAACAACACTGCTGCAGTGGAAAAATTAAAATTAAAATACAAACCATTTTGCAATGGTATATTTTTCCACAGTCGATGTGTAGCACATATTATTAACTTAGCGGTGCAAGACGGTCTTTCTTCACCGAATCTTGAAACTTTCAAATATGGTTTTAGAAATATGATACATGATGTTTTTAAAAAAAGTAGAAAAACATTTACCGATTACAAAAAATTGTGTAAAGATACGAACAGACCTTGTTATGGTCCTAATTGGGATGTACCTACTCGGTGGAACTCCACTTTTAAAATGTTTGAAAGTGCTTTAAAACAAAGAGCAACTTTACAAACATTTCATACGAGTCTTTGTGAAAGTGGTTACGCCGAACAATTTTCGGACTTAGCTTGGGAGAATATTCAAGATTTAAAAGATTTTCTTGAAGCTTTTAAAACCGCCACTACAAAATTATCAGGGGTTTATTATCCTACTAGTCCATTGGTGTTACCAGAATTGTATTTGATGACGTCAAATTTAAAAAATTTTGAAATGAAAAACCAAATGTTTGAAGAAATTATAAGTCCAATGAAACTCAAATTAAAGAAATATTTTAAAGATTTACCACCCGTGTTTACTTGTGCCGCTGCTTTAAACCCAATTTTAAATGTTACGGGAGTTGAATGTTTGATAGACGAAATAAATGATAATTTGGATATTCATGAAGAAGATCCAAATTTTTCAAATGATGCAAAAAAAAGTTTTCAAAAAAGTTTACAAAGTATGTATGAATTTTATTTAAATAAATATGGTCCTAATATAAACATACGTACGAGCACGAGCGCATCAAGCTCGAGTAGTAGACCTCGTGATCCGCTTCTTAGTTTATTTAATACCGTTCGTAATGAAACGGCAAAACGACAAAGGGGTAACACCCCTTCAAGTGAGCTCGGAAGGTACATTGGAACAGATTTTGTTTCCACTTTTCAATCCGAGGATTATCACAATTTAGACCTTTTGTCATGGTGGAAAGGAAAGGAATCCGATTATCCGATTCTATCCACTATGGCACGTGATTTACTAACCGTCCAAGCTTCTACGGTAGCTTCGGAATCTGCGTTTTCTCTTAGTGGCAGGGTATTATCTTTACGAAGAACAAGACTTACTCCGGAATCAGTAGAGATGTGTATTTGCTTAAAAGATCACTTGGACGCGATCGATCGAATTCAAAACATAACAAACCTCGAAGATGAAATCGAACTTGAAACAAGGGTACACGAAGAGGAGGTGGAGGAAGGATTATCTCCCGACATATCCGATGAAGAACTTGCACAAGAAGCTCGTGCTCGTAAACGTACGCAAACGCAAGCGGGAACGAGCACGGAATAAAACGCATGTTTTCAAGTTATTGTATTTGTATTTATCTTTTTAAGTTATGTATGTCTTTTATTTTTTTAAATAATTAAAAGAGAAATAAATGTTAAATATGTTATTTTTATTTTTATGTTATGTAGTTATGTAGTTATGTATGTAATTTATTGTAAAATTACTAGAAATAATAATGAATTTTTTTAATATCATTATTTTTTTTATTCATGTTCTTAAATCAAGTATTTTTTTATTTATTTATGTATGTCTTTTTTTTTTAAATAATTGAAATATAAATAAATGTATTAAAAGTTATTTTTATTTTTAAGTTATGTATGTAATTTATTGTAAATTATTATAAATAATAATGAATGTTTTTAATATTATTTTTTTTTATTTATGTATTCAAATTTAAAAAAAAAAAAAAAAAAAAAAATTTAAACCGAACCCGGTTTGAACCCGGTAGGTGTACCCGGTTCTGGACCCGACCCGACCCTACCCGGTTCTACCGGGTTTAGATCTACAAATGTGAAACCGGTTCCAAACCGGTTCGGGTTTAACTCAAAACCGGTTCCACCGAACCCGGTCCATTTTGAACCCGGTTTTGAACCCGGTTCGGGTTGGGTTTTGAACCCGGTTTGCCCACCTAGCATGTCGGAGAAACTTTATTCCGATAACATATTGTTGCGATAAATTTTTAGTACGACATTGCTCTTTTTCTTTGAAATTAGAAAGAAAAAAAAAATCTTTTAACCATCAACTTGTTTTTACGACATGTTTTTCATATCAACGCTAGTATTTTATTCATTTCCGCCTAAGATATACCGACAACATGCCGTTAGTAAAAGCAAATAAAAATCTAGAAAATGATTGGGGCCTATTTCGACAACTTGTCGTTGTCGTTGATAGCCTATACCGACAACATGTTGTCATCAAGGAAACATTGTATGAAACAATATTTCTTGTAGCGTGTATCCATAATCTTTACTTTAACAAACCACAAAAAATTAAAATAAAAAAAGAATCTCATTTAGATTAGAAAAACCAAACAAACGTAACAATACCTTTAATATCTAACCAATGCACTTTTGAATGCTGAAATTGTTTTTGGTAAATGAAAGTTGAGTAGAAAACAAGGAGTGTGCCCCCTGAATTGCGTCTTTCCATGTACCTTCTTTATTAAGTTTTCAAGTATGCAAATGAACAAAAGATTATGAGTTTGAATTTTAACAGTTACAATATTATTATTATTATGATTATTTAAGTGTTATCTATTTTACTTTAAATACTTTTGATGTTAAAAAAATAGATAAACAAATCAAGCTTCTAATGTTTATTTAACAAATTAAAAATCTTACATGTACGATATATTTTACTTCTTTGAAAGATAAATAACAGTTAGTCTTAACAGGTTGATTTAATAAGCTAATTAAAAGGCAAAACAACATCATGCAATTAATTATATATGTTCTACATTTACAATTTGATTAGGTTTCAACGAATCGAATATTAAATAACTTGAATAATTCGAGTTGAATAATTTTGGATTTTTAAAATTCTAAAGATGACTCAAATCAAAATCAAATTCAAAATGTTTTTGAAATTTTGAATAAGCGGATTTGAATTCAATGTCAAATTCAAAAAATAATTATATTGAAACTTAGAATTCGAAGTTCATTCGAATTTGAATTTAGTTAAAAATAATAATTAGCTTAAACTTTCTTTCCAAATTTATGTAAACTTTAAACTTCAAAAATATCAAATAATCAAAATCTTAAATATTCAAATATCAAGTTTGAGTATTGGATTAATGGATAGGTTTTTGGGTTATTTATATTCACTTTTTATATATCTAAAAGACCAAACACACACACACATGCATATATATATGGTAGTGTATATCAGTATATAAACATACCTCAAATATGGCTTACGCTTTTTCGGGACTCAAGTCAAGGTAAATAAAAAATAAACGTTGTTTTAGGAAATAACTTTTGTTTACGATAAAAAATATGGACTATAATTTATAAAAAAAATATATATATTTAAATTATCCTCTACCTAAATTAAAAGAAATCACTTTACGAGCAAAAACCTGGTTTGAACTTTTTACGTGCTAAAACAGTAAAATACCAATCTAAGTGTTTTGTTTTCTACTATATCATATATCACATGTAGGCATCAAATTACTAGTATATAACTAAGCATATGAATCGATATCATGCATCTTCTTAAGTGTCTTCTCTTATTGAACCAAAGTCGAAAGCAAACGCATGTTATAATATCTCTTAAGACAATTGAAATTCTATTAGTTTATTTGCATAATGTTTTAATTTTTCAAATGAAGCGTATACAACGTGGTCACCAATTTTTTTTTTAAATTCAAGATTAATTATATATAAAAAATTGTAAAACATATCTCAAAGAGGTTACGAAGGTAAAATTTATTCACAAGTAGGGTAATCGAATTTTATTATATCTTCCCTTTGAATTGGTACAAGGGAACTTGGTATTATTTTTCCTCGTAAAATACAATTTTTAGTTGTATATAAGATCCACACTAAGTCCTTGTTTGTTTTCTTTATAAACGGTATGCGCAGCCTATCTTGTCTACGTCACGCAGACCACGCGTAGGCGTTGACCTCTACAGACTGTTTGTTTTTTCGAAGACGTTTCATTAAAAAACGTCTGCGCAAGGTCTTTTTGGTGCAGATGTTGACCAACCACTTCTAGGAATCTTTAAGGTCTGCAGAGACTACCCACCACCACCACCCACCGTTGGCCACTGCCGCCACCCCCCACCGTACACCACCACTAATTTATTTTAAGAGTCAAAAGATGTTAAAAAACAAACACTCTTCTTCTTGCAGATTGCAGACATTTGATTCATCTCTTCTCCTACAGATGTCTGCAGATGTGGTCCGCATACTACAGACATTTTACCTTTTAAAAAACAAACATCACCTAACTAAAAGACCTATGTCCAACGGTTGCAAGGTTTATATGTTCTAATGAAATTGAAGTTAATTTCATACTAAATATAAAAATAAAGTGTTATCATGTATCTATCATGTAAGTAGAATATTTCTAAACTACATGCTCATTAGACGTTAGGTGTGTGCATGAATATGTTTGGTTTGATTTCTGGTTTAGTCTAAATCTAAAATCGAAATTTTGGTTTTTGGGTTTTTTAACATGTTAAGGTTCTGGTTTTTTTTTGTTTTATTTTTTGAAAACTCATTAGTGCTTGGTTTGAGTTTTGGGTTTTTTTCTACTTGGGTCTAAAATTTTTAGGCTTATAAAAAAACATTCAAAAATATTATAGTTATATTAAAAATATTTAAACTGCATCACTGCTTAACATTTAATATTATATACAAAAATCTTTAAATTTAATAATAATAAGTTGTGCTTTTGATACTATATGTCTAAAAAAATAATAAAATAACGATTTATATACATTGGTATCATGTATTTAATTAATTTGAAATTGTCGTACATGTTTATAACTCTTGGTATCAAGAAACCCAAAAAAAATAAAAGGTTTATAAATTATTGAGAGGTAATATATACACACACATACACACACACACACACACACACATATATATATATATATATATATATATATTTCTTTCGGTTGTATTTGAGGCAAAAACAAAATCAACCCAAACTTTCATTTTATAAAAGACGTATACCAAACATGTCGGTTTGTATTTGGATCGATTTTTTTGGTTTGGATTTTTTTGGTTTTCAGTTTTGGGTCGGTTTTTTGGGTTTCATGCACACTCCTGTTAGACGTATGTAATGATGTTTGTGTAATTTCGAATCTTAATAAGAAAGTATGGTAAGATGAGCTGTTATAGTTAGTAGATTAAAATTAAAAAGTAAGAAAAACACACCATATATGTCACACACTTGTGAGTAGAGTTGCATAAACAAGTTTCAAGCCATCGAACCAGTTAGCCGGTCAACGGTTTCAAAACAGGTTTAACTAAAACCGGTTTCAGTTAATAACATGTTTTTCAAACAGATATATTAATTGAACCGGTTAACCACTAATTAACCATTTTCTGCTTCAACTGTATCCATTAATCTTCTAGGAAAACGAGTTTATAATCAGTTTACTCATTTGGAATATGAAACAGGGCCTAAACCACAAGTTTCAACCAGTTAATCCCGTCATTAACCGGTATGCAAAAACTAGTTCAAAAACTGGTTTCTAGCTAGTTTGGATTAAAAAAAAATTCACGTATACTCATGACCAACCTCACAAAAGCACCCTCACACCTTAAGAGGTCGTGTTCTCTCTCATGACGGCTGATAAGAGTGTTTATCGAATCGAATTTCAAATATTTCAAATCGAATTATTTCGAATTTTGAAATTATTAAGAATATTCAAATAAACCAATTCGAATTTGAAATTCGAATATGATGTCAAATTTGAAATTCGATTCTATTCGAATTCAGATTTCGAATTCTAATTGGTTTTATTCAAATTTAATAAATAAAATTTTTATGTTTGTTATCTTTATATATTCAAAATATCAAATAATCAAAACCTTAAATATCTAAATATTAAATAACCAACATCCAAATTGTAATAAAGATAGCTTTCAAACTAATAAAATGATAAAAGTTCGATATATATTGCCATTAATAACACCATATAAAAACATAAAGTGACAATTAATTAAAATTCTATAAATTAACAACCGAAAAAAAATATTTTTCAAGTTTCAAGGCCACAACATTTCGAGCTTCACGATAAACGCTTATGTTCTAGATGTTTAGGTTTAGGATAATCAAAAGTTGTAAAATTATGGGTATTGTATTATTGGATCGACATTTATGTAATACACTTTCATTTCTTATGAACTAATTTGTCTAACTAAAAAACTTAATTTTTAAATATAGTAAACTACGTGTATATATATAATAAAAATATATATATAAGTAATTTTAATTCGAATTTCGAATCGAATCGAATTGAAAATACGAAATTCGATATTATACCCTGAATCATATCGAATTCGAATCAAAATCAAATCAATATTCGATTTTTTCGAGCGGATTCGAAAACTGAACTAACTTTACGTGACAAGGTGGCTTCTCACGCCAACAAAAATAGAATTAGAGAGTATGTGAGTTAGTTTTGCCAAACAAAATTAAACCTACAAACTACAAAGACATCCTTAACCCTCATCTCACCCTTTAAATACATTTGTCATCCTTCAAAATCTTTCACCTCAAACTACATCTCCCTCTCTCTCTCTAAATTTTCAAACCCAAAAAAGATCGAAAATGGAGCAAAATCCACCAATTGTGGTTAAAAAAGTATGGAGTTTGATGCGTGCCATCTTCTTCATGTTGAAAAAAGGCATTTCAAAAGCAAAACTATTCACTGATCTTAACATGCTGATGAAACGAGGCCAACTCGCCGGAAAATCCTTACACAACCTCCTCTTCCGCCACCACCGCAACTGGGTTGCCGCCACCTTCTACCGCCATCCCCCCCACCTCGCCTCCCCCACCCCACCATCCGGCGAATACGAGTTCAGCTGCAGCGACACCCCTCCATACCTGCTCTCTCTATTCAAGAAAAATCAAAACAAACAACACATACGCGATATCAATGAAATAAACAAACATACCCAGTATAATCCTGATACTGATAAGATATGGGACGGGTTTGATGGGGACAAACCTGGTTCCAGTAGTAACATGTTAATCAATGCTAGGGTCATGAAGGCGCTTGAGAACATGCTTACGAGTGCGGTCGCATCGCCGGGGTTTGTTAACAGTCCGGTGGTTAAGCAACTGAGGATAACGGACTCACCTTTTCCGTTAAGCGACGGTGATGAAGATTGTAAGGTGGATGAAGCTGCTGATAAGTTTATAATGAGTTTCTATAACGATTTGAGAAGACAAATTAAAGCTAAATAAGGGACTTGAGTGTCATTAACTGATTCTTCAGGGGGTTACACGAGACTATAACTTGTGATCTTCTTAATTGTATCTGCTTTCATCGATTTTGATCGTTAGAATAAAATTGGTAATTTGCTTATATGTTAATGTTTGTGCTAATTAATTTTTAATTGATTGAGTTTTCGATAAATAATTTTTTTTGAACATTCATATTATTCTACTCTAAACTACACCCAATATTACTCTTTTGTTTGAATTTGAACTCAAAACCTCATTTATAAAAGACAATGTCTCTACCAAGTAGGCTAGTCTCACATTAGTTTTCGATAAATAATTATCTTGATGTTTGGATCAAACTTGCGCTCACGTACCACACTTTGGGTTGGGGGAGGAGACATCCGCTTTTCTTGAAAAAAAAAAAAATTCGTAGTATATATATGTTAAAATTCTGATCGGCTCCCCTGATATTTTACCATCAAGCCCCTTAAACTTGCATAATCGAATTTGTGTTGAAAATCTAAGTGAGTTGTACTTGCATAATATGTTGTTTTGAATAGATTTTAAAAAATGAAACCCCGTAAAAAACAACTTTAAATGTATTGTATTTTTATTATGTTTTTATATGAAATTTAGTTTATTGTCTGTTTTTAACACGATCTGACATGATTCAACCGACCCAACCTGAACAAAATAGAGGAACTTATTTAACAATTCTCAAACAAAAAATTTCTGCCACCAAAAAAATTTTCAAGGGTTCGCTACTGCAAACTGGTAATATTATAACATTACAAAACAATATATAAAACAAAAATGATAAGAACATAACCAAAATTTCAATCTAAAATGTAGCAAAAAAAAAAAACATGTTTTAAGAAAACATAAATGCTTAAAATATACTTAAAAGTAGTTTTAAAGGTTATGAACGCAAATATGTATTAATAATTGAGTGTACGTAAAGGTACATGTATAGAAATATACGCTTTTCTTTTTAAATGGATATGCTTACTCACGTTCTAAACTACACCAAATTAATTACATCTTTGCATGATATAAAAATATACGTACTAAAGCTGTATAACACTTCTACCTCTCTACATTTTTTATATTCTTATTTTTTACGTCTCATTTTTTTGTTAATCGTCGCCGTGCTTTGGATGAGATTTGATGCCCGTATTTATTAATGTTACCAGGCCCTAGCTAGGGCTGATCCCTATGGGAAGTTATAAGTGTATAACAAATACCCTTAGGTGATGTGTAGTGGTCACACCACCATTATTTCACCAGGCGTCATAGAAACAAGTAATATCATCATCTCATCATCACTTCACATCAACATCACATGTGTTATCATCACCACCACGTCATCACCACCTTTATTAAATATTTTATGGATAACTTTTGTTTTTTTTTTTATTTTTTATTGCTTCAAACGGTTGAAACATCCGTGTTGGCCTCACGCTTGTGCCCCTCACGTCCGGTCACACCCCTGTGCAGCGGGGGAGATCGCCAAGAGAGCGTGACCGGCCCCTCTCACGTCCCAATCACATACCACTACACATGATCTTATGATTCTTTCTGCTCCCGTGTAATATATAGTATTTCTCATTGAATTTAATTTAAGTGGAACCAATTAAAAAAAAAAAAAGAAATTTTAACGTTTTGGATTATCAAAGTTATTTAAGTTTCATTATCGGTTTGTATATATGTTAGAATTAGTAAATAAATGTGATTTTTATTCACACAAACAATGTTGTAATTCAACTCAACCTAAAAAAACTTAAAACTAAGTTTCAAAAACAATTTCAATGTATATCATAACAAAATATCTTCTTTACCATATTTGATAAAGACAATATTTCTTTCTTAAACTACAGGAGTCAGGAGCAAAAATCGTGTTTTAGTGTGCTTTTTATGTTATATGTGACGCGTAGGGGTATTCACGGTCTGGTCTCAAACTAGACATCGGTTTGGTTTCATAGTTGTTTTTTTCCAAACATTTGTTCGGTCTGTTTCAAAAGGTCAAAACCATAACAAACGGTTTTGTTTACGGTTTTCATCAAAAGCCGGTCGTAAAAAACTGGATCGAACCGTATATGTGTGTATAAATATAGATATGTGTGTGTATAGATTGAGTTTATGATTTATGCATTTTATAAAAAAAATACATTTAGATTTGGTATAATTAGTTCCCCTTAAATATAAAAGGTTTGATTTGACTCGATTTTATTTTCAACGGTATCAAAAGCCGAAACCATAAACCAAACCGTTGATAATGGTTCGATTTGTTTCGTTTTTTTTTTTTTTGAACGGGTCGGTTTTGGTTTTCACTATTCAAAAACCGTTAATTGTTTGGTTTGCAGTTCCACCTAAAAACCGTAAAAATCGGAGGAAAAACACTCCAGGTGACCCTCATTCTTAATTAATTACCACATAGATCTTGCCCCAGTTTAAGGTAGGATCGACCCTACTATATTTTTAATTAATATATTCATTTTTCACATTTTTTAAAAATAGCATAAAGCAATCAAAGCCCAAGTAACTAGATGGAATATGTTGCACTCGAAATAAAATGAATATTTAACACATGGAGAGTCCCAAACAATACAGGTACACTAAACCTTGTATGATCAAATGATTATTCATGTTCCTTACTCATTACTAAATACTAGAATACTAAGATACACATATATAACCTCCATTGTCAATACTTATACACATTTATATACAATATATATACACACACGCGTGCACATACACTAACATAACCCCTTAGTTCTAGCGGGAATGTCACGGACACCCAAACTGTCAAACTGATTTCGAAGCTATAAAACACGTGTCTAGGAAGACCCTTTAGTATTTGCGGTGAATCTCCTTGTTAGGCGGTCATGCATTACGATAGGAATGAAAATGTTTGCGTATTTAAATTGTGAATGAATATGAAAGACTCGGATGTAATGCAAACATTTTCATTGATAAAATGGATATCAAATCTTCATCTATAAACCACAGTTGCGGAATGAAAAGGTGTGTGTAATTCGAGCTACAAGTTTCTTAACCAAATCATCGAATTAGATTTTAATTTTTTTATCACATAATTACAAAATACAATTATTATAAACCTAATTGGTTTCCAGCTGTGGAGCCTTTTGTAGGTTGAGAATCTAGACGTTAAATAGGTAGCATGTTCCTTAGTCATTAAGCATTCAAACCTATATAACACATTTAGGAAGTCAAAAGTCAAAAGACTTGGAGGTTTAGTTTCATGTCAGTTTCATTGTTATATAAAACTAAAAGTCACCCATATTTATAATTCAAGGCTGGTCATTTACGGCATTCGTATATAATGGGTATAGATGTTTAGGAGTGGCCCTGAAAATTAAGGTACCCAGAACGAGAACGGAAAAAAATGTCTTCTAGTGAATTCAAATATTAAAGTAGGGGGTTTAATACCAAAAACTGAACCGTATTCGTAACTTAAAAAAAAAACCAAACCGCATTCGTAACTGAAAAAACCAAACCGTATTGGTAAAAGAAAAAAACTGAACTAAATTATGAATTTGGTTTTCAGTTTGATTCCTAACTGTATGTCTGTATCCAAATCCGAATTTGCTTTTCGGTTCGGCTCCTAACTTTATCCGAATTTTGTGTTTTGGTTTAATTATCGTTCCAAATTTTTTTGAATTCAGTTTGTTTGGTTAACTAATTAAACCAAATTCAAATTTAAATTTGTTATCCTATTAATAATATATAAGGTTGAATTCACTTTATTCGGTTTTTAACCAGTTTATTCGACTGAATTTGGTTTATTCGGATCGTTTTATTTGATTTTTAGCGAGTTTATTTAGATTCTAATCAGTTTGTCCGGTTTGTTATGTTTTAACTGAAACCGAAACGAACCACATTTCAAATTTGGTTCAGATTTTGATAGGAAAAAAAATTGAAAACCTATAAAACCGAACCAAATTATCCATTAATTGAACCAATGAACACCCCTGGTTTAATATACATAAAAACAAATTCCTATACTTTAAAGGAAATTACCTTTTGTTCCCATAAAATTATGTGTTTTTAAATGGTTATTTTTTGTTCTCTTCAACTTGTTGATTCAATTGTTGATTCTTATTTGAATGAAATTTTATACATACATACATACATACATACATACATACATACATACATACATACATACATATATCAAAAGTTTGGTGCCCCCGAAAAAAATAGGCCTGAGACGTAGATCAGGTTTGCTCCTTTCCTGGGCCGCCCATGTATATGAATTAGCCTTTGAAAAGCAAAAGTAAAATTTCAGTAATTTTAACGTTAATTTTTTTTTGATAAAATAACATTAAAATTGTTGGATTGATCTTTTAATCTGACATCATGAGCAGAGTGTCTCAGGATGTCTTCATCTTATCCTCCTCAGACCTTATTTTAGTTTTGCTAATAATATGATATACTGAGTACAATGACGATGATAATGAAGTTTTATATTTCAACCAGATCTTTTTGTTTCCATAACTACCTGCCCTACCCCATCATACATAATATTGTTTTATTGCAAAACAAAATACTCTCAACATTTTTTTTGAAGGAAATGGTTTTACTCGAGCAAAGCATAAAGTCTGCAAATATGATTCGACTGGATTCGAACGACTCAAGACATCTCTTACAGAAGTCAAGTGGTTGTCATTATGCTACAAGCCTATAAGCCTTTGGTTATCCATTCCTACTTATATCATAAGTTATGGGTGTTCAAAAATTGCCGAAATTTAAAATTCCATTTAAACCGAATCAGATCAAACAAAATTAGATGGTTTTATAATTTATGTAATATATTCGACTAATGCTTTTATACTATAAAAAACCACATTTAATAGTCCGGCCAACTGTTTAGAAGTTGGATTTAACCGTTTATGTACGTTTTCTTATATATTAGTTTAGTTATTTTCATTGCGACATTGGTTATAGTTTCAATAGTAAGATCTTAAAATATGAAAGGTTTCACAGTCGGTTTTAAGTGTTTTAAAATTTTACTTCTGATGTTCAATTTTCATTTTTTACGAATAGGTTATATATATTTAAAACATAGTTTTACATGCTTGATTTTAACCGGTAACTAGGAGGATATAGTTTGGTTTTGATTGGTAAAATAATTGATGTCAAAAAGGTAAAATAATTAATAATATATTTGATAAGAAAATCATTAAAGTTTATTAAAATAAATTATTTATTTTGTTACAACTCATATTAGCTTAAATAAATTGACGTTTTTTTTAAATAACTCATTTAGATTCAAATGGATTTTGCTTAAAATTCATACCGATTCATACTCATTCTAAGTAGCACCTATTTTAACTCATTGCTATACATAGTAATCTTGAACCATATCAAAATAAAGGATAATATTGGGTAAATAATTATTGCATTTTGGGTTGAAATGAGTAACTTTATAACATAGTATGGGTTGAAATGAGTAACACCTTAACACAAAGGGGGTCAAGATAAGTAACTTAAAACAATATTAACATAATAGATTTTAATGGGTAAGAAAGATCAATAATATATTTAGTGAGAAAATTATTAAAAATTATTTAAATAAACTATTTGTTTAGTTACAACTTATTTTAACTTGAGCTGAATTGATTTTTTTTAGAACAACTCGTTTAAACCCAAGCAGATTTAGCTTAAAACTCGTCTTGACCCGCACCTATCACAACTCGCACCCGTTTTAACCCATTACCCAACCCAACCCTTCCATTTTTCCAGGCATACTTATTACCCAACCACCTATCTTGTAAAACATATGAAAAATCTTGAGTAAAAAAATAATGGAAAAACTTCTATTTTGCTCCCTGTGCTTTGACAGTTTTAACCATTTTGCTTTAAACTTTTCAAAATAGTCATTATGCTCCCTATGGTTTGACAGTTTAACCATTTTGCTCCAAACTTTTTCAATATGTCTCCATTATACTACTTTTTTTCTATGCCACAGGGAGCAAAAGGGTATAACTTTCAAATAACAGGGAGCAAAAGGTATAACTTTCAAATAACAGGGAGCAAAAGGTATAACTTTCAAATAACATGGAGCAAAATGGTTAAACTGTTAAACTACAGGAAACATAATGATCATTTTGAAAAGTTGGAGCAAAAGAATTAGAAATGTCAAACCACGTGAAACAAAAGAGAAGTTTTTGTAAAAGTAACCATATAACGCTAAGGCTATGTGTTGTGGTACGTGCCCAGATATGATGCCCCTGGGTCACGCCCTGGTCGCGCCCACCCTCATAACACAGGGGCGTGAGGGTGGCGTGATGGGCAAGCTTGTGAGGCCCCTCACGGGGTGATTACCGTTGGGGGGAAGAAAAAAATAAAAAAAAATATTCAAACGGCTATTTGACTGTTGACATGCAAAAAAAAAAATTACCCTACATAAACTCATCCAACCCATTCAAAAAACTTCAAAAATCTTCCAAAATTCTTTCAAAAATTCTTAAAAACTCTTTCAAATCTCGAAAAAAATTTTCTACACTACCATGGATCCAAACAATCCATACTTTAACCCGTTTATGAATTGTTACCGACCTCAACTCGATCTAAACAATCCAAACCCGAACCAATTTCTAACCTTCTCAAATTGATACCCACAACCACCTTTTTTCAATCAAAACTCACCCGCCGGTGACAACGTTTCTAATAATCAACAGGATCCCGATGTTGACGTGGTTCCGGAAACACAGCCCGACACCCAACCGGCTTCATCGCGTCGTAGGCACCGACGAAAAGAAGTGCCTGAAAAAACAACCAAACCGTCCACTACTCGATGGTCGGAATCTGAGGAGGTGGCACTGGCTCGTGCCTACATTAACGTTTCCGAAGACCCGATCGTTAGTAACAACCAAATGAGCTCGGATTTTTGGAGACGCGTGAGACACCATTTTTTTTGGGCAATGGGTCGTGGTGACTACCGGACGAACGACATGATTTCCGGCAAATGGCGCGACTTATAACGTAAAGTCGCGAAATTTAACGGCATATGGGTTCAACACCACAACAACCGTAAAAGTGGTGAGAACGACGAATCGGTCATGAACGAGGCGTTGATGGCCTACGCACGAGAAAACGGGCCATTTGTTCATATCGCGTCGTGGCAAGTTATGCGGAAATCAACCAAATGGCATCCCGTCCCGAAGTTACAAACTTCAAAACAGACGAAGACGTCATCGTCCGGAAAGTACACGACCACTCAATCCGACTCAACCGGTCGATGTTTCGTTAACTTAAACGAGTCGGATGAGGAAGTCGAAATGGACATGCTCCCACCAACCTCTCCTCAACGTCCGCCCGGTGGAAACAACAAGGGTAAACGACCACAAGCCTCGTCTTCAACCGATTACAAAGACACTTTGGATACCATCTCCGAGTCGTTACAAAAATTTGTTGATATACAGGAGCAAAAACAATACAACAATGATATGAAATTGTTGTGAACTCCAACAGATCACTTAAACCGGACGCGCTCTTGAAATAGCCGAGAAGACGAAGGATCGGATTATGAAAAAATATAATTTGTAGTTTTTTTTATAAGTTTTTAAAGTTATTTTAATGTTTGTTTTATTTAATTATGTATTTTAATTTTTTTATGATGTAATTTTTTTATTTTAGTTTGTAATATTAATATTTTTTAGGTGTTTTTTTAATTTAATTTATAATTGAAAAAATGAAAATCAAATAATAAAATATTGAAAAAGGTGGTGATGACGTGGAGTGATGAGGAAGTGATGGAGAAGTGATGGATAACATAGGAAAAGATGATGTAGAGTGATAAAGGGGTGATGGTGTTGATTGATTATGTGACGCCTACGTGGAGTGATGGTGGTCACACCACAACACATAGCCTAAGAGCCTAAGATAGCAAGGAAAAAGGTAAGAGATAAAAATAAAGAATGATTTGTTACACCTAAGTACCTAGCTAACCTAACGAAAGGTAAAATGGTGATAGAAAAAGATCTAACGTAAGGTAAAATGGTGATACAAAAAGAAATAAAGGAAACCACAAAGTACACTCTAGTTTGAAAGTACGAATAAAAGAAAAAGATATGATTAATTGGTTAACTTTAATTATTTATCTAGTTCTAGTTTGATAAAATCTATATATCATATACTACTTTATATTATAATACATATTCTATTATATATATTAAATTTCAAAATATAATTGCTATATTATAAATAGTTTTTTTCCAAGTGTGATAAAAAGTTTATAATACATGGAGTGCATGTTAACATGTATGTAAGAAAAACACTCCTAAAAAGGCATATTACTTTTATAATATAGGCACTATATCTTTTAATAAAATTTGGTTTATACTTTTAGTATATGTTTATAAGTTATAACTGGTGTTTAAGCCACGCTTAGGATGGTGACCGACCGATGTAAAGATCACATGATCGATGTACATAATATCGTGAAGTACTTGGTTCCGTAATTGGTTTGAGATTAATATTTTAAACTATTGCTTATAAAATAGTGATAATGTTCGTCTTACTTACACACACAAACATCGAGGTTTCAAACGATTTTTTTTTTACAAATTTTAATTTCATTTTATCAACTTTTTTAAAAAAAACAAAAAACGCCGAGCAAATTTTAAAAAAAATATTTTGTAACATTATGTAACGCATACATAACATACAGGCGTAACGTTTCCTATGTGTTCCTCAGTGTTACAAAATATTTTTTTTAAAATTATGTCGTTGTTTGTTTTATTCTTTTTATAAATTAAAATAACCCAAATAACATTAAAAATCTTTAAAAATTTAAGATACACGATTACATGATTTTAACAACCTATCATGTCTTTCAAATTTTAAATTATATATATAGGAGATGGATCGGATACAAAGGGTTTTAAAGTGAGAAGGATAGGAAAGATTTCTGGCCCTTGATCAAGTTAATCAATTGTTAGGATCTACTGGTCCCCACTTTTCATTAAAAACTTCCGTGATTTTAAAGATGAAAGGGCAAAAAAGGAATAACCTACATTTGTTGACTTTTTTTATGGTTAAATCAAGTTCCACCATTTTTTTAAAAATCGAATAACTTTTAAACGGTTAATCGTTTTTTTAAAAAAATTACACCATAAAATAGAGAATTTTATTATCTTTAAGTTGAGTATAGTATTGTTGTAGTTTTTTCCGATTTTTTTTACGTGGTACGTGATTTTAGCGTTTGGTACGTGATTATTGGTACGTAATTATGCAGTTGTTCCTTTGATTATGCATATTAAATGACGGTCTGTGATTTTTATATAATGTGGTACGTGATTTAATGGTACGTGATTATGCAGTTTGTCATTGATTACATGTGTTAAATTACGGTCTGTAATTTGTTGAGTCATGGTCTGTAATTATATATGGACGATATTGCCCTTTACCCTGATGACACATGTTAAAACCTTGTGGCTTCCTACGCTTCTCACGTTAAAATCCTTTGTATTATAACCGCCCTCTATGTATATATATATATATATATATATAGGGCATGGAATTTTTCATAACCCACTAAATGCGCGCTAACCCAAATAACTTTGGCAAGATAAAGCCGAATCTTGGATTTTTTTTTGAACATCATTGTAACACATTTTGAACACCATGTTCTTTTATGAGTTTGTGGAAATTCATCACCGTTTAAAAAATATCAGCGTTGTAAGTTTTGTGCTACAGTACTGTAAGTTTTAAATATTTACAAACTTACAGTACTGTAAGTTTTTGAACGGTGATGAATTAGCCCAAACTCATAAAAGCACATGGTGTTCAAAATGTGTTCAAAATGTGTTACAATGATGTTAAAAAAAATCCAAGATTCGGCTTCATCTTGCCAAAGTTATTTGGGTTAGCGTGCATTTAGTGGGTTATATTTTTAACCCTCCCATATATATATATATATATATATATATATATATATATATATATATATATGAAAAGGATAAAAATATAACCTACAAAAAATAAACTAACTCATTAACCGTCATTTAATGGTTAATTTAAAGCATAAGATTTGTGCCATGTATTATTTTCTATAGGCATTTTGGATATTTTGTAACCACTTAAAAAGTTAGATTTAATATCGTGGTGACAAATGTTAATATTTAATATATTTTAATACATCTAATTTTTATATAAAATTTACCTCCTATTTTTTTAAACATTCATATTTTTTTATATTATATTATTTTGTTGGTTGTGGGGCACATTAAAACTTTACAGTTAAGCATACTCGAGTTGCAGAAATCCATGGATGGGTGACCTCCCAGGAAAGTTTTTCACCCGGGTAACCGAAGGCAAAACCGTGAGCTCCGAGTGGACAAAGCGGATAATATTTATGGTAGACGAGGCTGGATGCTACATTATATATTATGTTTTAAAATTTTATATGTTCTAAAAATATTTAATTTTGCAAGTTAAAAAGAAAATAAGCAATTCTCTCTTTTTTTAAATGTTAATTTTTTCTATTTAAGTTAGACAAGTGAGCATTGTTATTATTTAAAGATTATATTAATTAAATTAACTTGAAATACAATATAACAGTAATTAAAGACAAAAACTCAATAAACAATAACTAACTTTTATAATTATCTAACTTTCATAATTTATGGTCGAAGAGAGTTGCATCTGTATTACTTGTCTTAATTTGATTATAACTATTCTAATATTTACAAAACACACATACATAGGAGTTATCTTTAGATAATTCAACCGGGTTAACTTATTTCTAGTCATCTATTTTAAATCATTTTAAATCATGAAAAAATAATACGTGATATATATTATATATATTTAATGTTTTATTGACTTAGAATAAAAATCAGCTTTAATATAAACTTGTGTGCATCTGTGTGTGTATTGTATATTTGTATTATAGGTCATATAGTTTAATTTTAAAAATATAGATTCAAAATAAATAAATCAATATTAGTGTGGTTTAATATAAACAATACTTTTTTTATGATTTAAAATGAATTGTTAGTCGTATCTATCTATTTATACTAATAAATCAAAGTAAAATGTGTCACATGTCACTTTTCTAGACCATTCATATAAAAATTTTTCGCCTCTCTCTCCTATTAAATGCACACATATTCAATAATAATATTAAATATAATTTTATACATCTTTAAATTAAGATAGGTTTTTAACACATTTAAAAATATATTAATTTTAAAAGAGTACATTTTTTTTAAATCCAGATTATTATAAAATATAAAATATTTAATAGTTGCTTTTCAAAAAGAAATATTCAAAAAACAAACTTTAATAAACTTAGTGTTTACACGGGGTATTGAACTAGTTTGTTTATATATATTATATCTGTTACCGAGCATTTTTGGATCGGTCGTATTTGTTTTTGCGGTGTTTTTATATTTTGTATTAGGTAATCAAGGAAACAAGACTGCGAATTAAGAAGAGAGTTTGTAGAGAATTTAAAATCTTAATTAAACAATGTAATAATGATTATTATAGGAGTTATTAATGACGTTTTTGGTTAAATTGGGTAAGAGGTTAAGTTGGTTATAAAATATTATGGATGGTTGTATTAATTCTGATTTTTGTATAAGTGACATGTTAGCCCTAATCAGGTTACATAATATGTCCCTCATGATTATTTCTCTAATTGATTAATTACTTAATTAATTGATGGACGTAATTATCGTTATTATTCTAATTAGGGGTTGCCTTATGTATATATAATAGAAGATTAAGGCACTTAATTAAGGTTACACACAAAATCAAGATAACGAATTCCTAAACCTAGAATTCGTTAACATCCTTGCCTTTCCAAATAAAAATCCTTACGATACACCCTAACTCGATCAAATGTTTATGATCTAATATAAGAATCAATCAACAAAGTAGTTTGATTTATAAACAAGCCAAGTACAAATTAACTTCTTTTAACCCTTTTAAGAACTTTAAGGCAAGCCAAGCTGACTTTTTAAAAATTCCAATTAACCTCAAGTGGAGCTTAATATTTCAGAAAAATATATATATATATATAGTTTTTCTTTATTTTGGATCTCTACAATATTAATCGATTACTTCCTAGCTTGATCTGATAAATAATTTACTCAAAACATTCGAAGAATTAAACACAACGAGTATGAATCCACCACTCCCTATCCAAGGAAAATTCCGGAAATGACCAAAGAATCAGATATTTTTACTTGAATGTCTATAGTTTGGTCAACTAGTGTCACACCCCGGGCCGGTGGGCTGGATCGGAGACCCGTGTGGTGGAATAGCCCGAGGCGTGATGTAATCGGAGTGATCAGATTGTATGTACAGCACATGATATAAAAGAAAAATATACATTTTATAACACCATGACAAAATTCAAAAGTTTACATCGTAATTGTTTCATTACAAATACATCATCAAAATAAAATAGTTCAGCAAAATGGTGTTCTCTATCCAATAGGTCGGCTAAGATACACCCCACTAAGGCTACTACCCTGACGCGCTACCCTGTCTCACTTGCGTCATCACTGAACAAAATCATACATGTTCGTCCCCTGAGAAGCATGTAAAAACAGTCAACAATATGAATTTATAATAAGTAAAATTTTGTGTATCATAAAAAAAAGGTTCAAGGCAATTGGTTTATTGCATGAATATAAACTTCCTAAAGGCACATATATTATCCCGAACCAGCTAGTAGGGAATATGTAAGACCCAAAACCCAGCCGCTAGCCCACCACGCCCTACCTGATTCACGACTATATGCCTAACATGGATAGAAAGTTCCGCTATGCATGCATTACACTATTCCCGTTGAACTTAATTTCCCAAGTGAGCTATTTGATCAACAAACTTAGGTAGTATTTCAGAGGGTGTCTGTCTATTCTATCCGGTAGATGTTCATTAACCAAGCCTAACCTTGTGTTGCCCTTTGTTGATTAGATTGCACAGATCTAATCCTAATGATGATGTAGACATCTTGTCGCGTAACGTACCGGTCTCGGCGCCGGTAGTTTGTTAGACTAATAGTACTATCTACGTTACCGCCGGTTGACACTCGTCAATTAATGGTAAATGAATGATTGATGAAGGGTCCTATGGATGTGTGCATGTACATGTAATTCTCACGTGCCTTAGTGAATATGCAAAACAGACACTCTCCCTTTGATGAATACATGGAAAATTTAATATCAATATCTTAATATGTATTGAGATGATTATGTGAAACCATTACTTTTAGTTAAACGTTTCATGCTCTCAGCCCCAAAAGTCTTAGAAGAATGTTTCATTGAAAAACAGCGCTATGAACTCACCTATTGTTCGAAGGTTGCTTGTGATAGTACGAATTGCCTAGACACGCTTCTGATCAAATACATGCGTTTCAGTTAACAGGTTTTAGTAATGAATTAATGTTTTAACCATCTTATTGGTTTCTTATGGTTCTATATTCGTTGTATCATTTAAATTTGTTTGGTTTTTCAACACTTAGTCTTTTAGTGAAGTACATTAGGGCGAATGGGCTACAAATACGAATGACCCGTGTTTCGTGCGAATGAACTTCCACGAATGACCGGATTCATTCTCTCCCTTCATTCGTACGAATGGATTTTCATTCGCACAGTCTCTGGTGCGAATGTACTCCTTCTCATTCGCTCGACACCTCCTTCGCGAGGATGTCGCCATTTATTCCTACGAACGACTTCTTTATTCGCACAAATGTGACGATATGGTGTCTCATTCGTCTGCAACTCGACCGAAAATGACTTTGTTGATTTTCGGGCGCATTGGAGATGTTTTTGTTAATCGAAGCTTCAAGTGGTGTTAGGGAACTCATTTATTTGGTTATTTGGTAGAAACACTCATTGGAGGCTTGGGTCGTGGGGTGAGCTTTTATGGTGGAAATGTAGAGAAAAAATAGGGAAGATGATGATGATGATGATGATGATGATGATGATGATGATGATGATGTGCTAGATGTGATTTGCAAGGGAAAAGGAACGAAATCGGGCATCGGTCGATCGAAGAGCTGAGGTGTCGCCGTTTGTGGGTGTGTGGTGGTGTTTTTGAAAAAGTGATGAAAATTTGTTTAAGTGTGGCTTATATAGCAGCTCTGCCGCACGAATGTCTCATTCGTACGAATGACTTTCAGTCGTCCGAACGAGTTTGCCGATTGGAAAACTTGATTTTCGTGTTTCATTCGTACGAATGAGTGGGTTCATTCGTACGAATGGTTTTCAGTTTCTTAATTCTTTGTTTCCTTTCAAAGGTTTCAAGTCACGATCTACGCCTTATAAGGTGTTGGTTCGTGTTACGGTTCTTTAACTAGTTCTTTTACTTTAGGCTAGATGACTTAACTCGCGTATGTAACTGCATGAATCGTCACCCAAACAGTTGCATCAGCCGTTATGTCTACTGGTGGTTTAATTTAGTCTCTAAGTCAGTAAGAGCATTTTTCAGGTTTATATCTCCATGGGTCGTCACCCATCCAGATATATCCCTAATCCGATGGTCCGTTACATGAAAGTTTTGGGTGTAGTGATTCGTTCTTGGTTGTGTTCTTTATTATAGTTTTATTACACATTGTGTAAAGTTTCTGTTAAAGAATCGAATGTGTTCGTAATTTACCTTGAAGGTATAGTCACTACTGTACAAGCATGGACGTCTATAAGTGTATAGGTGTGCCCGCAAAAACATCCACACATTTCTTGACACGTGTCATTTAAGGACACCATCACTTGTAAAATTTCAAAACTTGTCCCGGGCGTCGGACCCACTCTGACGCACTTGTCACGGGCGGCGACACCTATACACTTTTTATATTATTTTTTTACGAGTGCCTGTATACAGGAACCCGAACCTGATTTTCTGAGTCCGCCCCAACTATTTTTTTTCCTCTTCAGTTTGTCTCTTTACTTCTTCGTATAACTTTGACATAATATGATTAAAAAAAGTAAAAAAAAAATTTTTTATTTCTTTGACGACGAGCATTTCTTTTATATAGATACAATCTTGGTTTTAATTACAATTAAGATTATAATAATTAAAAAAATAAATAAATTTTCAAACAGGGTATATGAGAGTCACCCGTAAAATGCAGGCGCCCGACCATATTTCAAAAAATCCATTTTCCCGCTTGTTTCTTCCTCTCTTCTTTCCCACTCATACATACGAACACCCGTAAAAAATAATATAAAATGTGTATAGGTGTCGCCGCCCGTGATACTTGCTTAGAGTGGGTCCGATGCCCGAGTGAAGTTTTGAAATCTTACAGGCACGCATCAGAGGATACGGGCGCCGGTGCCCGTAAACGACCCATGTCTTGCAGTGTATAGATAGCTTTGAGGGAGTGTGCCTATACACTTACAAGTAGGGGTGTTCAGAATAACCGAAAATCGTTTAAAACCGTTATCCGGACTGTATCCGTAACAAAAAAACGAACCAAATTCTGAATTCGGTTTTCGGTTCGGTTATTAAACATATCCGAATTCCGAATTCGGTTTTCGGTTATGTAATATTTTGAATTCAGTTTGTTTGGTTAAGCGATTAAACCGATTTGTAAATAAATATATATATATATATATATATACATTATAACCCCTTAAAAAAACCCTAGATCCCCAAACCCCCAATTCCTCGTTCATGCTCATCGTTCCAGACTCCATCCAGGCATCCACTGCAAAAATCTTCTTCTCTTCACGGAATCACAGCGATATCGCCCTATTCCCGGCAGCAGCCCTCCTATTCACGGCGGAATCATGGCGGCATCCCCTATCCGCGGTGCAATCGATCGCACTGTCTTCCGCAGTTGCAGCCTCACTTCACGACCACTCCCTCGGTCTCACTTCCATAGCTTTGTGGCTCTCCCTCTCGAACTCACTTCAGCTGCGACATCTCCGGTTAGTTGGTATCCGTATACTTTTAATCGACCATATGGGTTATGATTCAACAAAATTTAGATCTTGTGTTTGTCGTTTGATTGTGTGTTAGCTGTAATTTTTGATCATTATGTTAGTTTGATTGAATTTTTGGAACACAGATATACGAAAATTTTGGAAAAAAAGTTTTTCGGTTGAATACGGTTTGTTTGGTTTTTAACTGAAACCGAACCGAATTGAATTCGATTCGGATAATCATATCCTGAATTCGGTTCAGTTCGGTTTTCGGTTAGGGTTAAAAAATTTTCAAAACCAAACAAACCGTTAACCGAACCGATGAACACCCCTACTTAGAGGCGTCCTCGTCTGTACAGGAGTTGACCAAACTATGAACATTTGGTCAACACATTTTGGAATTTTCTGTAAGAATTGGGTTCACGTTTTTATTATAAAAAAATAATCAAATATTAATAATAACGAGACTCTCGTTATTCATAGAAAATAATCTAGTACAATACCGGTTACAAGACTAAAATAATAGAATATAAATTACTAATTTATATAACAAACTTGTTTTGTTCCATGTCTTCGTTGTGTACTCCAAATAGCTTCCTTGAGTAGAGAATAATTAATATCGAGTCTTCAATCAAGCATCTTGATGATGTTTTCCTCCCGATGTGTCTTTCACTTATTCTTCACTGCAACATGATTAAACGTGTTGATGATTGTGGTTGAGGAACGTATTCAATACGCCTCCCTTAAAACAGATTTCGCGCCTCTTCTCAAGACGAACGTGTCTGTCTCCCAGGGTACAACAACCGAAACAGTATGTGTATTGTCGAGATTAACCAGCACTCGAAAAGATATCTTAAACAAGAGCTTGAAGAGTTGAGAGAACTAGAAATTCTTCAAAGTATGTGGTAGATTGTATGTAGCATTCTTGAAATCATCAAGTAGCCAACCAAACAAGACACCAATTGTCTTGTAATTATACTACAAGATTAGGATTCCAAAAGTCTTAAATTAATACATATAATCAACACATGAAATATGAAAAGTCTTAAGTAATTTGAAAAGTCTTGATTTTAATTCAAATTAAATTTGATAATTAATCAAATAACTCAAATTTCCAACAATCCCCCACATGAATAAAAATCAACTCATACACTCAAGTGTTAAGACACAATTTCAGCGGTTGAGTATTGCAGGAGAAGTAGGTGTTCCCTTTGAACTTTCCTTTGTGAAGTATACTTAGTCTCCTAGCGGTTAGTAGACGCGATGTCCTTGAACTAAACCCCTTTTTACGTAAACGTTATTACACTTTACACAATACTCTTCCTGGTCTGGTTAACCCCTCATTGTCGGGTCCGTTATGGTCATGGAACACTATCCTGGTTCTGTCGGGTCCGTTCGGTAAGATTAACTGACACACTAGGGATCATGGATCCAACAAGACAAACAACTTAACATACCCAGTATATATATCTGTTTACTGTTTTCAACTATATAAACCTGTGAACTCACCAACTTTATGTTGACATGTTTTCGCATGTATTCTCATGTAACTGAACGCACGATGCTAGGAGGCACTTGGAGTAGGACTTTTGAGGAGTCTTGCATGCATTATAATTTATATTTTGAACATTTCATGACTTGTATTTTAAGCAATGTAGTATCTGACAGCTTGTTTCCGCTGTATTCTAAATTTATTACTTTTCCGCTGTGCCAACATTTTATTTCCGCTGCAAACTATTATAATTAACTTTTATGACAAACAGTGTATTTTGAAACGCATATAGAGTCGTTCTATATGACCATGAGCTGTGATTCTGGCCACATCACACCCATGTGGACTGACACCACACGTGGGAATTTGGGGGTGTGACAGACTGGTATCAGAGCCTTGGTTATAGAGAACTAGGTTTGCATGTAGTAAACTTAGACTATAGCCATAGCCCTACACCTAGCACTACACTAGTTTCACACAGCACATTATGTGCGAGGACTAGCAATATGCTTGGTGACTTGATCTAACTCTTAAGAACATGTCTCTGGCACCATTAGTGGGCATTAACACTCAACTACACAGGCAAGCTATGCAAGGGGATTAGCGTGAAGGCAAACTCAAGACCAAAGGGAACTCTTCTATGCTTTGAAGAGGACTCCTCTAGCACAATCTAATTCAAATCGAACGTATTTGCCAACCCCTTTCTTGAGTGTAAGCACAGTCAAATGAAGCATTTTTGTGGACTATAACCTTAGTATCGACACTCAGGAAGCAAACTTTGAACCCTAAAGTGTTAAGTAGTTTGAGATTGAATGAACTAGAATGACTGTGTAAGATAAATTGACGATTATGGTGGCCAACGTAATCGTGAATTTATAGGTACATACGAATTCTGGAAAAATTCAAATGATAAGCTACACCCACCAGGGAAAACTGTGCAGAATACCACTGCTAATGGAGATTCGAACTCCACTATTTCCACCGATTAGCTTACTTCCTTATTGCATTGGTGTTGTTAGAACCTACATGAGCGGGTTGTGCTCATACAAATCGCTTTGGTAATAGTGATCTTATAAACTTATGATTGTACTTTTGAAGGAAATGATATATTTTTTCTCTGTGCATGCTAGCACACAACTAGCTCTAACAGTAAGTAAGTAATACAATATCTATTGTATATAGATACCAACAAATGGCTGATCGAGGAATGTATGTGCACACTAACAACAAATCAACCGGTTATGCGGCTATCGAAACCATGGTAGAACAACGGGTTAACAAAGTCATTGCGGATTACGAGGCCGCACATTTAGACAGTGAAGCAAGCAACGTGGCTCATAACAACAACTCAAGAGGTTGCTCATTCAAAACCTTCCTTAGTTACCATCCTCAAACATTCAAGGGATCAGAGGGACTGTTCCGATGGATTAAGAAGGCCGAGTCAGTTTTCTGCACAAGCGGGTGTTCAGAAGAGAACAAAGTAAAATTCGCTACCGGGACTCTAGAGGGACAAGCCCTTACTTGGTGGAAGTCACAAATCCAGACACTGAGTCTGGAGACTGCTAACTCCATTCCATGGGAGAATTTCGTCAACATGTTGGAGGAAGAGTACGCTCACCGGAACGAAATCAAGAAACTGGAGGGGTTCTGGAATCATAAAATGGAAGGATCTGAAATCGAATAGTACACCACTCGATTCCACGAATTGCGTAAACAGTGATTAGAAACAGTGAGCCCAAAATACAAAATGATCGAGCGATACATCAGTGGGTTACCTGATCAGATCCGAAACATGGTTATCGCAGCAGACCCCACTCTCATTCAATCCACTATTCGCCTGGCTCACCGACTAATTGACCAAGCGGTAGCACAAGGTAGGCTACCCAAGAGGGGTGAACATCTGAAGCCTCAAGATCGCAAGCGCAAGAGGGAACCTAGACACAACCCAACTCACTCCTTACAACAATTGCAATCCCATAACCAATCAGCACCAACCAGAAAATTCACCACTAGCCAATCTAATACCAAGGGCAAGAGTGTCTACGAGGGGAAATACCCTAGGTGTAACAGATGTTCATATCATCATTACGACCAGTGTGAGCGATACCAATGTTGGAAATGCGGAGGACACGGCCATATGGCCAAGGATTGTAGAAGCAAGCCAGTTAACATCAATAAAAACCAGAACGCAATAAAGGGGTGTTATGAGTGTGGAAAGCCTGGGCACATGCGTAGGGACTGCCCGCAGCTGAAGAAAACGGAAGGAGGCACGACGGAAGGCCGTGCATTAGCGGTTGACTCCGAAGAAGCTAATAATGACCTGAACATTTCGACTGGTACGTCCCTTTTAAATAATGACTATGTTAGCATGTTATTTGATACGGGTGCCAGTAGGAGCTATATACCTAATGAATTTAGAAAATTGCTTAACATTACCCCGACACCACTAAAATTATAAGTTCACCGTAGAGTTAGCCGATTGCAAGCTGATTGAGACGCAACACCTTTTCAAAGGATGCGTCTTGGTGTTGGTGGATCACGAACTTGAGAGCATCCTAATGTCGTTAACTCTCGGGAACCTTGATGTAGTGGTGGGGACATACCAGTATCTACTAACCAAGCCGAAATCCTGTGCAATAAGAAGATAGTTCGAGTTACGTTGTTGAATGGAAACCAGATCCCTATTCAGGTAGAACAACGGGGAATACCGCTAAACATCATGCCATGTATGAAGGCTAGCAAGTACCTACAGAAAGGATACCCGGTGATACTAGCACACATCACGGAACAATCGAAGAAGGAAGAGAAGATAGAAGGTATAGAAGTTGTTCGTGATATCCCCAAAGTCCTTCCTGAAGATCTACCTGGATTACCACCAAAGAGACAATTCGACTTTCAGATAGACATTACACCAGGAGTCATACAAATCGCCAAGGCACCATACTGATTGGCTCCGACTGAGATGCAAGAGTTGTCTAACCAACTGCAAGAGTTGTTAGACAAAGGATCAATCCGATCAATCTTCTCAACATGGGGGGGCACCAGTCTTGTTTGTAAAGAAGAAAGACGGATCCTTCCGAATGAGTACCGACTACCTGAAACTGAACAAGGAGACAAATAAGAATCGATACCCTTTTACCACGAATAGACGATTTGCTGGATCAATTGCAAAAGTCAAGCTACTATCCGAAGACCGATTTGAGATACGGTTACAATCAACTGAGGAAACAAGAAGATGATAATCCTACGACAACCTTCAGGACACGATACGGGCACACTACAAAAAAAGTGGTCATTAGAGACTAAATTATTGGTAACTGTTACATCAGTCTCAGATATATAGTATCTGAGACTGAATTATCAGTCCCTATTTTATTAAGGACTGATTTATGTTTGGTAAATTTTAGTGACTGATAATCAGTCCCTAAAATCTTGACACTTATTTGAGACTGTAATTCAGTCGCCAATTTGTTTCACCAAAGAGGTTCTTTGAGGTTAAATTATTAGTTATATAATTTCAGTCTCAAATATGTACCCTTTGTAATGAAGGATGATGCAAATGTGTTGGAGACCAATATTTTGTCTCCAATATAGTGGGAATATATTATGTATAGAACTTTAGTTCTTAAAATTTTCAAAAATAATAGAACTAGAGACTAATATTAAGTTATAATTATAATATTGTTATAGCAAATGACCGTTGACTAATTCTATTACATAAAATTTACATTTGATAAGCAATATCTAGGTTTGAAAATCAGTATTAAAATATTTTCTTAAAAAGTTATTAGGGACTATTATTTTGTTTTTAAATGGCTATTGATATCAGAAGAACTATTTAGTCTACTAAACATAGATTCTAGGTTTTTAAGGTAAGGTATTAAAGACTGAAAATTATTCCTCACTATAATTGTAACAGACTGTATTGAAGACTGGTTTTTAGTTTAAAGCAAATATTTATGTAGAGTTAGAGCTTGCTAGTGATGCTACACGAGCCAATTATTTAAATGAATTCGATCAAATCTAAAACCTAATATGATTCCGATGAACATGTGTCTTCTATGGAAAAATGTCATTATCATTTTCCCGCCTAGTGAATATAGGGGTGTTCATCGGGTCTGATTACGGTTTATTCAGATTAGTCAGATTGGCTATTCAGATTTGAGAAAACTTGAGACCCAATCTGAGATCCGAACCAAATAAAAACGATACTTTATCA
This sequence comes from Mikania micrantha, assembly GCA_009363875.1. Classification (NCBI taxonomy): domain Eukaryota; kingdom Viridiplantae; phylum Streptophyta; class Magnoliopsida; order Asterales; family Asteraceae; genus Mikania; species Mikania micrantha. The sequence goes on along the minus strand of CM018691.1, from coordinate 32,608,308 downwards.
ATCCGAATAACCCGAAAAACTTGATTTTTACATCCAAATACCCCAAATAAACATGATTTTTTTTTTTTGTTGAATTTGGATATACAATCCGAATAAGCAAGATTTTGGATATCCTATTCAAACAAGAAAAATGGATATACGAACCGAATATATCCGAACAACCTCAAAAAAACATGGTTTGAAATGAAAAATACATCGTAGACCCGTGTAACTCTATAACTCACAAATGTTTCAAGTGTCAACCTATGAAGGCACTACATTATACGTTTTCCCGCTCATTTGTTCTCGCATTTTTTGGCTAATTTAATTCAATTTGGGGGGGTCTTGAATTATTCATTCATCTAGTTAAAAAAGTGTGCATTACACATCCCATAATTCTCTAAGTTCCTCCTAATTTGAAACTTATGTAAAGGATGGCCATGTGAAATTCTTGGTTTTAGTTTGACTTAAGTTTTTGTTGGTTTTGATGATGTTAGATTCTTTATAGTTTCATGCTAATCTACCCCTATAATTTACTAATTTAAAGAGTGTTTGCACTGCAGTCAACCTAGTTATTTGATGTCAAGATAGTTTTTAATATATAAATTAAAGTTATCGGGGATGTTTTATGTGATTGTATGAATAAAATTTATTTATTTTAGGGGAAAACGAGTGTTTTCAATAAGCGTTTGTTATTGCTTATATGAAAATAATTATAGAGTGTTTGGAATTGCAATTAAATTACTTAATGTAATTTGGAGTTGAGAATGTTTTTAGTGTTTAAATAAAAGTTATTATTATGCAATTTGAGTGTATGGATAAAAATGTTTTCTTTCTTTCTTCAATTCAATTCTTTATATTAAAAACAATTTATAGCTGTGTGTTGTTTAATGTGAGATTTATATTGATTTGAAAGTGTTACTTCACATGGAGATCAACCTTTTTCGAAGATCTCTGCACACTACACTAAGAAATTAAAATGATCACATGGTATCTCTTTTGGTTCTTGGATTAAGGGTAAGAATAAATATTACTTTGATTGTTCCCTTAATTCCATATGTAAGTTCTAATTAGAATGATAATTTATGTTTCCTACATATTTTGAATTGCAATATGATAGCAATAAGTAAAAAATTCCCATCTTTTTTTGTTTGTGTAATGTATTTCATTTGTGCTTATTAATTTCAAAACTCCACTTCAGGGTCAAACTTCTAATTGGTTGAATTTAACATTGATATACCTACTGATGACTCGATTGGTGTATACTCACCTGCACCATACTTCAACAATCTTCAGGTATTATTAAACCTAAAATTGTGTTTTTCATTTTATGAATGTTTAGTTACTAAGATTATAATCAGAATTTTGTTCATAATATTTTAATTATCATATGATAAGGAGAAGTATTCTGTAATTAACATTTATATATTACGAGATATTTCAAGGTATTGTTTTGTAGATGTTGAAGTTTATTTATTTAAGACTATATTTCATATTGATTTACTCTTCTATATATGACTAGATGTTTATATGTTAGGCTATTTTTTAAAGTCACCTTTTTGAATGTCCCAAATATATTACTCAAGTTTTGTCTCTATTTTATTGAATATGTTATAGGAGTGTGTAGATGTGACCAAATTATTATTTGTATGAAATTATTTGATGTGATTGGTTAGGGTAATGGTTTTTAACCTTCAAGAATAGTCACGTTAAGTCTAATTCCCTTTGTCTTTATGTTTAATAACAAATTATATGGCTACCTATAATACATCGATGCTCAACCAACTTAATGTTTTTAAATCTGATTGTTGTAGGTAAACGGATCATTGTATCAAAGACTTATAAGATTGTTATGTGATTGTGGTAGGACAAATGAAGCAATTCAGTACTTGATTGACATGATTGAAAATGGGCATTTGGTTTTCTACAAGAGATGGCGAACACTCTTCCAAACAATTTCAAGAATCGATGAACATCGTGTTTTGATTGGATCTTGAAGCACAAGCTTGCAAAATGATGTAAATAGGTAAAAACATACCCTTTGTTAATTTTCTTAATCATCATAATTGCGTAGATGCAATTGCCATATGTTTGTACTTGCTATTTTGCATTAAATATGAAAGCCATAAGGGTAAATGTCAGGTTTTGTTTTTTGTTTTTTTTTTTTCTGTCTTAGCTTGATCCCGTATAAATCAATTTGCTCATTATTGTTTCCTAGATGTGGCATAACAAGAGGGTGAGCTGGGTAACATGTCAAAATGGATAATGGATGGGTTATCCCAAAACACATTTCTTTCAACAGTTTATGGAAAATATGATTACATAAAGTATCTTATTGCAATGTTATTTTAACTTTTTGTCTATTTAGTCAGAAGCAGCAAGTCAAAGAGACACAAGAAGATGTTATGCATCCGGCACAAGTCAAGAAGATGTTACAGCACCACCTAGAACATCTATTGAAACTTTTGTTAGTTTTATTTTTAGTTAACTAGTATTATTTGAAGCTCTAGATTTGATCAAATTTTGTTGAGTTTCTTGGTTATTTCTTTGTTATTAATTCTTCAATCAGAGATATTGGAATGCAAGAAACAATATTACTAATGATATTATTGTGATTCTACTTAAATACTGGGACTGCTTTTCAGTCGTTGAAATTCATCAAGGCTTATTATTAATGAAACATTATGACTCTATCGAAAACTGAATAAAAGAAAGCATTGTAGAATACAAAATAGAGTCTTAAACAAAAGTAACCAAGATTACTTTTGGAGACTGTCTTTTAGACTCAAAATCAACTAGTTGGAGACTGAAAATAATTTTTTATCCAAGGCTAATTGTCAGATTCTAATGCTCTATAGTAAGGACGAAAATAATATGTAATCGAGGAATGATTTTTAGCCCCTAAAAGATTCATTTTAAGGACTGAATTTGAATTGTATCTAGAACTAATTTTCTGTCCCTAACACATAGTTTTTGTGACTGATTTGATACATGAACATGAGCCTATCAAAACGCATTAGAGACAATATAGACAATTTTAAAGTAGTGATTTTCAGTCCTTAAAGGAAGATTTTAGTGATTAAAATGTCATAATATCCGAGACTGATTTGCAGTTGCGGATGAAATGTATAGGGGACTAAGATGATGTGGTACCAAGCTACAAATTGAGGACTGAATTTTGGGTATCGGATACTAATTGGTGGTCCCTGTTGGTGCAACACAACAAGGACTGATTTTCAGTTGTTAGGACCACTATTTAGGACTAGGTATCCGTCACTGATTTTTCAGTCCCTCATTAGTCTCCGATAACCATTAGCTACTGATTGCAAAGTATTGAGGACTAATTTTTTAGTCCTTAAAACCATAGTTTTTTGTAGTGGCAGTATGAATTCTTGGTCAGGCTGTTCGGACTGACCAATGCACTGGTTGTATTCATGGATCTCATGAATCGTGTGTGCAAACCGTACCTTGACAAGTTCGTAATCGTATTCATAGATGACATCCTGACCTACCCCAAGAATCAGGAAGAGCATGCTGAACATTTGAGGCTTGTCTTGGAACTACCGAACACGAAACAGTTATACGTGAAATTCTCTAAATGCGACTTTTGGATTTCGCAAAGTCGAATGTCTTGGACTTGTAGTTAATGAGAAACAGATATATGTAGACCCAACCAAGATTTAAGCCATTTAAAAAAAACATTGGGAAGCACCCAAGACTCCAACTTAGGTGCGAAAATTTCTAGGATTGGCAGGGTACCACAGGAGGTTTATCAAGGGATTCTCGAAAATTGCGCAATCACTGACATCCCTTACACATAAAGACAAGAAGTTTGAATGGGGAGAGAATCACGAATATGCTTTCAACTTTTTGAAACATAAGTTATGCACTGCACAAGTCCTATCCCTACCGGAAGGATGTGATGATTTCGTGGTGTATTGCGACGTCTCGAAGCAAAGACTCGGTTGCGTGCTGATGCAACGCGAGAAGGTTATAGCATACGCATCACGACAACCGAAGGTACATGAGAAGAACTACACAACTCATGGCTTAGAGTTGAGAGCCGTGGTGTTTGCCCTGAAGATATGGCAACACTACCTATACGGCACAAGATGAACCGTTATTACCGATCATAAGATCCTACAATACACTTCGATCAAAAGGAGCTTAACATGAGATAACAAGGATGGGTTGAACTTATTGACAACTGTGATTGCGCTATCAAGTACCACCTTTGCAAGGCAAACTTAGTGGCCGACGCAGTAAGCCGAAAAGAAACAACAAAACACGTACGAGCACAACAACTTACGATCCATTCTGAGTTGCACAACAGATCAAGAACGCTTAACAGGAAGCTATGAAGGTCGAGACCCTCACTCAGGAGTCCTAGTGTGGCATGGACAAACAACTAGAGGTAAAGACTGACGGACCATACTATTTCGTGGACCAAATCTGGATTCCACACTACGGAGTACTGAGAAACGTAGTGATGGACGAAGCCCACAAAATCCGGTATTCGGTACATCCAGGCTCTGATAAATGTACCATGACCTGAAGACAACTTATTGGTGGCCAAACAGGAAAGCCGAGATAGCAACTTACATAGGTAAGTGTTTAACGTGCTCAAAAGTCAAAATTGATGACCAGAAGCCATCAGGTCCACTTTAGAAACCTAATATACAAATGTGGAAATGAGAGAAAATTTCCATGGATTTCATCACTAAACTGCCTAAAACAGCAAGTGGTTGCGTTACCATTTGGGTTATCGTACACCGACTAACGAAGTCCGCACACTTTCTACCCATCAAGGAGACTGACAAGTTGGACAAACTCACTCGGATTTCTCTGAAGGAAGTGGTCACTCAACACGGAGTACCAATCTCAATCATCTCCGTCCGCGACATCCGATTCATGTCGCATTTCTGGAAATCTTTGCACAGGGCATTGGGCACGAGATTGGGCATGAGTACCGCTTATCACCTGCAGACTGATGGGCAGAGCGAGAGAACCATACAAACATTAGAGGACATGCTTCGCGCATGTGTCATTGATTTTGGCAGCAGCTGGGAGACTCACCTACAGTTAGTTGAGTTCTCGTACAAGAACAGCTACCACACTAGCATACAAGCTGCACCATTCAAGGCACTTTACGGACGTAAATGTCGATCACCCATTTGCTGGACAGGAGTTGGAGAAAGCCAACTGACTGGCCCCGAACTTGTGCACGAAACAACCGGGAAGATCGTGCAGATACGCAAGCGAATGGCAGCAGCTCGGGACAGACAGAAAGGCTATGCTGACAAACGATGCAAACCGTTGGAATTCCAGGTGGGAGACAGAGTGTTGCTCAAAGTCTCTCCCTGGAAGGGAGTTATTCGATTTGGCGAACGAGGAAAGCTAAATCCTCATTACATCGGACCTTGTGAGATCACCAAACGAATAGGCCTCGTGGCCTACGAGCTAGACCTGCCTAACGAGCTGAGCAGTATACACAACGTGTTTCACGTGTCAAACCCCAAAAAGTGCCTATTTGACGAAACACTTGCCATTCCCTTGAGGAAATACAGATCGAAGAACAATTAAACTTCGTTGAGGAACTGGTGGAAGTTATGGACCGGGAAATCAAGAAGCTTAAACTCAGCAAAACACCGATTGTAAAAGCGCGATGGAATTCGCAACGCGGACCAGAATTCACGTGGGAGCATGAAGATCAGGTGAAACAGAAATACCCACATCTGTTCGCAGAACAGACGAACACTGGCAACACGAGCTGAATTTTGAGACGAAATTCTTTCTAACAAGGGGATGATGTGACACCCCGTAAAATCCAGGTCAGCATCCTATTTAATTAAATATTTATTTAATTTATATTGGTACACGTGGCACTAAAATTAGTTTAATTTAGTGTGACACGTGGCATGACAATACGAGCACTGACACAAACACGATAATTCGGTGAATTATCGCAACACGCACACACGTGTCTAAGAAAAACACGAATGTTGGTGAACGATTAGCACATCGTGTAACAAAACACTAGAAACCTCATGAAACGCTCAAACATTGAACTTAGAAGTTCAAACAAGGCCGAACGATAGTCCGTAAGCGTGAAATCGGCGACAAACGGATCAAACCATTGAAAATGGGCCTATTGGGATCTTCTAGGACCCATCGCGGTACGCGATGGACCACAAGGAATCCCATGGCGGTACTCGATGGATGGGCGGGGAGTTTGAATCCTGAATCTCTTCACGGTACGCTGAGAGGATCTTTGACCCTCTCGGCGGTACGCGATGAGTCCAACACGCCAAATCTTTGTAAAACCAAGACAATCATTCCTATACTACCCATTTTAATCATTTTCCCCGGCCATACAAGCTACCATTCGACTCTTTCTTCTCCAAATCAACTGCAACTCCCTCTTAGAAGCCATTGAAGACCATTTAGGAGCTTGGGAACATTGAAGGAAGTTCTCTCAACCACCACCCATCATCTCCATCTCGTGGAACTTGTTGAGGAGCACTACCCAGAAGGTTCAAGGGCTATAAAAGCTCTCGTCTCTGCATTTTGGATCTTTGGAAGGTAACCCCATAGCCATTTGGCACTCTTGACACACACAAACACACACTCAAGGCTTAAAACCCACATGCAAGCTCTCTAGATTTGCATGCACGAATTTTATGAGTTATGAATCTGGGTTTAATGATGTTCCTATGTTAAATGATGATCTATGATGGTTTGAGGATGTTTCATGATGATCTATGGGTATGTGTATGTGTAAAATACATGATTTGGTCATGAGCAAGTGAAAAACCCGCATGCATGTATGATCCATGGATTGTGGGATGAATTTGAATATCTAAATGTGTTTATTGATGATGTTAGGAGATTATTGCATGATTAGATCTTGACAAAATGGTTAAAATACGATTATATGGCAAACTTGCTATTATTAGTAACTTTTAAGTTACATATTGATGATATGGGATGAAATATGATCATGCATGTGTATAAAATTGTTATTTGAATGATAATATGATGATTACAAGCTTAGGATTGTGATTTGTGTTTTGATTATGGTCATATTTTGGCCAAGTTACTATTTTTAGTAACTTTTATAGTTGAAATAATGCTAGATGATGATTTGGTTTAGGTTAACATGATTAGATGATGTTAAAAGGCATATTATGATGATATGAGTTATAAAAATGGATTAGGAATGGTTAGAATGATCATTTGGGGCAAAAATCGTCATAATTACTATATTTAGTAACTTTGTTTTTAGAAATTATGAATGTTTTGTGTGTTTCGAGCTTGCTAAGTGACTTAATATGCCTTGATATGATGATTGTAAGCTAAATTAGATGGTTTCCGATATCGCACATGTTAGATTTAGAAACTTTCCTTTTTAGGAAACTTTGTATGCAAACGTGACTTACATGCTTATTTGATTCGTATGACAATATGCTATGTGTTAACATGATCACGTAAGACTTAACGAGCATGCTAGAGCTTAAAACACGACGTGTGTTGTGAACTTGACATAAATGGAAACTTACTATAAATAGCAAGTTGTCCATGAACGCGACATGCGCGTTTTGCACACGATGAGCACTAACACGAATGTTACACGATTCACAACCGACACACGGTTCACCAACGTGTCGTTGACTTGACACGGTCAAACACAGTCAAACACGGACAAACACTGCCAAACACAGTCAAACACGGGCAAACTCGAACAAACACGGTCAATGTGGACCAACATGGGCAAACATAACAACCAAGAGTTGTTGAGCACAAACACATGCACGAACACGGTCACTTACACGAACTCGCGTAAGCTATACGATATAGGTAGCCGGTGACCGACACGTTTACCAAGCAGGAGCTTACGCTATCTTATCCGATTATCACTAAGGTGAGTTTACAGCCCCACTTTTATACTTAAATGTTTTGTTAAACTTTTGGAGTGAGAATACTATGCAACTGATTTTAGATGTATGACTGGTATGTTGTAAAACAACTTTTGAGTGTAACTGTATCGCAACAAAATTCCTCACACCCTTACCGTTAATTGTGTAACAAACGAGTCGTTATTAGGTAGTAGTACTGGGCCTGACAAACCCCACTCGGCGCCAATGTCGACTAGAGGTCATAACGAGTGTAATATCGAGCTTTTGCTGGGTACCGCGATAACCCAGGGAGGCAAACAACAAGTCTAAGTTTCGATAAGATGAACTGACACACTCGGGATCATGGATCCAACAAGACAAACAACTTAACATACCCAGTATATATATCTGTTTACTGTTTTCAACTATATAAACCTGTGAACTCACCAACTTTATGTTGACACGTTTTCGCATGTATTCTCAGGTAAATGAACGCACTATGCTAGGAGGCACTTGGAGTATGACTTTTGAGGAGTCTTGCATGCATTCTAATTTATATTTTGAACATTTCATGAGTTGTATTTTAAGCAATGTAGTATCTGACAGCTTGTTTCCACTGTATTCTAAACTTATTACTTTTTCGTTGTGCCAACATTTTATTTCCACTGCAAACTATTATAATTAACTTTTATGACAAACAGTGTATTTTGAAACGCATATAGAGTCGTTCTATATGACCATGAGCTGTGATTCTGGCCACGTCACACCCATGTGGACTGACACCACACGTGGGAATTTGGGGGTGTGACAATTTGGATTACTAAAATCCTTATTACAAAATCTATCACATACTTGTATTAAGTGCAAGCAACCCCCACATTTGAGTTTTATTAGATAACCATTTTCCAATTATTAAAATCGTGCTATGAGAAGTTCTCCTTTTCCACAAGAGATTGAGAAGTTAATACTATCTCTTACAAACTCTAGAGGGTTGTTTCGTAAATGACACATTCCCCCGCATTGCTTACGCTTTGATTAGGTTTGAGCAATTTATCTTTTGATGACCTTGACACATTGTGTCAAAATATTAAACATATATACATCATTGTGTCACTAAGTTCATCCATACATATTACTCCATGAGTTCTCCTCATATGAACCGAAACTCATTCTCATGTCATCACATATATTGAATGTTTAAAGTTAATTTAATCTCCGCAGAGCATCTAAATTAACATGTATTAGTCTAGCATGCTTTAGACTAAAATATTAGCACGTGAACAGAAGATGCATCATTCTAATCAATCACAGCTCCTAGAGATAACACATTATCTCTACAAACATTCATACCTTACTTTAGACAAGAATGATGAGATTTTTTAAATCCTTAGTTTAAGGAAAACTCATAACCATATTTAACTTCATCCATTATGTAGGATCATAACTCATTTGCCTTTAATCTCTAAGGCTTCACCATTTAATCATAAGAACTTAAACATATGTCTTAACTCAAGTCACTTTGGTAAACACATTCATCAACATATGATGAATGCTATTTGTATAAAATCACTAGACTCTTGAGATATAGTCAACAAGATTGATACTCAACAATATGACATCCCATTTGTCTAAAGTGATTTATACATTTATATTGTTGTTTCAATGAAACCATGTATTATGATACTCTCCCAAATTGAAGGATAAATCCTTCACATAGTTTCAATAACGTTAATGGATGTAGCATAATTTACAAGACCATCACTATTGTAAGTATCTTTAATAAATGTGCAAAATTTATTAAGATTATTTACAATAATAACATATATTTCTTTCATATGTTATAGTAATCAAAACACACTTACGAATTTCCATGTTGATGCTCTCAACATTAGACGACATCTTTCGTTTTTGTGTATTTCATCTTAATGCACTCACCACATTACATTTGATGTTTAATTTGCGACTTGCAACATAAGTAATGATCACAACTCCCCCGTTGTATTCATGTAAATCACTATTTGTACTTTCTATTAAAATATGTATTTTTATTTAAAATAAAAATCTTCCAACATTTAAATATCATTTTATTATCTTTAAATCAACTTGTAAACTCAAGTCATAATTGAACATAATAAAATATAACAAATAACATATTTCAAACGGATACAAGTATGATATATACACATCAAGTCTTAAAGTGTTATTTCTTCAACACTGTCATCATTTATCAAAATCATCGTAAGTGACCTCGTTACATGGTATGTTTTGAGGTTCTCCCTCAATAAAACACATACACCTATTATTTCAAATTAAAATTCAAATGTTCATTTGTTACACATAATCTCATACTATGTATTTATGATGCTTTTTTTAATTAGTAGACACATAATCCTCATAATTTCAAACACAATGAAAGAAATAAAAGCATCTATATGTCATATCACTTTATAATAAATCCCACAGAATTTATTAATATAGTTAACTATAACATATATCCTTTTCATATGTTATAATGATTATTGTGCATAAACTCATGTGTTATCTTAAGATATTGAACACAACTAACGCACCAAAACAAATTTTTATTTGTAATAGCTTAAAAGACGTATAGATGAGTTCTAAACATCAAATCATATAGTGTTACTATCTTGAACACTTTCGGTATCTGACATTTCAATGTCATCTAGATCAGAATATGCATGAATAGTTGCACCTGTCATGAGGAACCATCCTCGATATGCAATGACACATGTCCTTTGATGTAAACAAAAAATGACCCTAATAACATCTCCATTCTTTTGTTGTTTCATTTTGAAACTTTAAATCAAACAGTCACAAATATGTTCAAAAAAAACGATTGCACAAACGTATCTAACTTTCATGTAAGATAATTAAATTGTTTACATAAAACAATTTATTGTTTATAACATAAACTTTTTCTAATAATCATATTAGAATTTAGTCAATTATAAAAACCGTATCTAACGTTCACGTTAGAGAATTGAAAAATGCTTACATAAAGCAATCTTATTACAGAATGCGTGACTAACACGCATATGAATAAAATGTTTACTTAAACATTTTTATTCAAACATACTTCTATCTCGTAATGAAAACTAACCGGTTAAAAATTAACAATTTTTTTATGACAAACCAGTTTCTACTGTGCTCGTTTGAACATAAATAACAAAATTTTCAAAGTTTTTATGTTTATATAACAAACCGGTTCTAACACTATTGTTAGAAATAAACGATTACAAATATCGTTTCTAAAGCTTTTCGTTTATAAAACAAATCGATTCTAACACACTTGTTAGAAATAGACGATTACTCGAACCGTTATAAAGCCTTTTTGTTTTAAGAAAAACTGGTTTTAGCACACTTTGTTAAAAAAAAATAAACGATTACTAAAATCGTTATAAATCTTATTATGTTTATACAAAATAAACTGATTCTAACATACTTGTTAGAAAAAAAAAACACGATTACCAAAATCGTTATAAAGCCCATTATGTTTATACCAAATAAACTAATTCTAAAACACTTGTTAGAAAATAAACGATTACCAAAATCGTTATAAAGATTATTATGTTTATACCAAATAAACAAACTCTAACGCACTTGTTAGAAAATAAACAATTACAAAAATCGTTATAAACTTATTACTTTGCAAGTAATCTTTTATAATACGCTTGTTATAAAATAAATAAATTGTTACACAAACACTCTCGATTCTAACGTGTTTGTTAGAAATATAAATGCATAAGAACTTTTTCAAACACAATATTTTCAAATGCATTCGTTAGAATGTTTATTATTTTAATCAACATTATAATTTCTAACACGTTCATTAGAATTATTAGTTAAATGTTGATAACTGATTATACGGTTTCAAAACCACCTTCTTTCTAACACGTCATTTAAAAAACTTAAATTGTTCAAACCAATATTGTTTACCAAAAACAATAATTACATCTAACATGCTTGTTAGAAAATGTAAAGGTTTCGTAACCTGTATTATTTTTAAAAATAATAATAATAAACTTCTAACATGCACGTTAAAAAAAATTGTTTACAAACATTTTATATGTGTTTCAAAGCCACCTTTTTTTTTCTAATAAGATTATTAGAAAATGAATGTTTAAAAACATATTTTAAAGCTAACCAAAAATTGTTCATGGTTAAGTTCACAATCAAAACCCATGTACTCAAAACAATGAATCAAAACATGTCTTGTAACACGGTATTCGGATTAAATATTGTACTCCAATTACAAAATTCGACCAACTTGTACTAAATATTTCTAAAAAATATTTACTATATTTTATCAAAAATCTTAGTTTATATTTAACTTTCATGAACCCAAAATCCTTATTTATAAGATTTTTCACGAAAGTCTGTTTTAAGATTGTAGGAATTGGGTTCACTTTTTATTATAAAACAATAATCAAATATTAATAATAACGAGACTCTCGTTATTCATAGAAAATAATCTAGTACAATACCGGTTACAAGACTAAAATAATAGAATATAAATTACTAATTTATATAACAAACTTGTTTTGTTCCATGTCTTCGTTGGGTACTCCAAATAGCTTCCTTGAGTAGAGAATAATTAATATCGAGTCTTCAATTAAGCATCTTGACGATGTTTTCCTCCCGGTGTGTCTTTCACTTATTCTTCACTGCAACATGATTAAACGTGTTGATGATTGTGGTTGAGGCACGTATTCAATACGCTTCCCTTAAAACAGATTTCGCGCCTCTTCTCAAGACGAACGCGTCTGTCTCCCAGGGTACAACAACCGTAACAGTATGTGTACTGTCGAGATTAACCTAGCACTCGAAAAGATATCTTAAACAAGAGCTTGAAGAGTTGAGAAAACTAAAAATTCTTCAAAGTATGTAGTAGATTGTATGTAGCATTCTTGAAATCATCAAGTAGCCAACCAAACAAGACACTAATTGTCTTGTATTTATACTACAAGATTAGGATTCCAAAAGTCTTAAATTAATACATATAATCAACACATGAAATATAAAAAGTCTTGAGTAATTTAAAAAGTCTTGATTTTAATTCAAATTAAATTTGATAATTAATCAAATAACTTAAATTTCCAACATTTTCCCCTATCTATCCATGTATAATTATGAAGTAAATTTTGATACCTGAAATATTTTAATACTATGAGCAATAATCGCCCCTCTTTATTTTACGCAGGCATCATATAAACAATTATTCTTATCACTCTGTCTTCACATAGGCATGTAACCACCACCCTTGTCACTCCCTTTTCACATACCTCCTCCCATTGGAGGACACCCATTGTCCAACCGTGATCGGGCTCATGCCAGACTCATCACACGGCATCACTATTGGTTTGTAATTCTCTGAGGGACGTGATACTTCCATCACTCGAGTACTTACGCCCCACTACACGCAGTCTAAAAGCATGTGCGTTCATATGTCCTCAAGTATGATCATAATCAAAATAATCATTAAACGTCATGTCTCGACTTTTGCGAAAGTAATGAAAGCAAACATAAAAAGCAACTAATTATACATTTCAAAATTGACGTGTTAGAGAGGAAGTGGGATGGTGCTTAAAGATGGTCGTAATTGGAAGGACTACGACTAACTTATAAAGTTTTAGACATATAATAAGTGCATGTCACTTTGGGGCATTTGTAGGTCACAACCTTTATTCCATATTGTCGATGATGTAACAAAACTTTAGAGTAATAATAGATAGGAAAAATATGTTACAATATAAACAAAGGTTATCTTACATTAACCATTAACCAATTGAGTTTAAATAGATTGAATAATAATTTTACGGAAGTAGTAACTAAGTTTTTTAAGTGTTATACGGAAGTAGTAAACCAACTAAATGCAATAGAGGGTCATAAAAATAAATACATTTTAATTACATATGTAATTCTTCTTAAGTGTTTTATTAAGTCACTTAAAATTCAACTACATATGTAAAATGTATTTATTTTTATGACCCTCGATTGCATTTAGTTGGTTTACTAAAACTTTCTTCAATCATGAAGACTCTGAGTTTTTTACTTTGATTTGTCTTAATAGTTTTTTTTTTTAAATCGTGTGAATCATTTTTAGATTAAAGTAATCAAGAACATATTTGCAAAGTGTGTATGAAAATATTACAAAAAATGAAAGTGAAATTAGTTTTCAAATAAAACCATAGATCATCTATTTATCGAAGAATTAATCATCAAAACACTTCAGTTAGCAGTTATACAGCCAACAATAAGACAAATACATCAGTGCAAAACTATCAATAAAATACCACCATTGATCGTCAAGTTGTTGTTGCTAAGTAGTCACCATTGCTCATCAATTTTTGTTGATGCTCGGTTGCAACTGATCAACTATTAGCCATTGTTTTTTTATTAGAACTTTGCTAGGTATGTTTATTTGTTTTGATCATAGAACATAATATCATATCAAGACCATCTGTCTCTTAATTTGTTGGTTTATATAAATATATAAATCAAATAAAAAAAGTAGATATTTTTTTCTGGCATCTTTTGAGGTGCACTTTAAATTTAGCTTTTAAAGATACAACTATTCAAAAAACATTATAAAGCATAACATGATGCCATTATTTGGTGACTCAGTTTCATAATGTTCAAAAGGGTCATGTCCAGGCTTTTGAAAGCGGCAAAAAACCGAACATAAAATAAAGTCAATTATTTATTCGTAAAGAAACGTTTGGTGGTGAGTAGGAAGATGTGTAAAGATGTTCGTAATGGTGAAGTACCACGGCCGGCTTATAAACTTTTTTATGTTTCTTAAATTGTAGGAATTAAGGGCTTTTTTTTTTACATATTTTATATGTTTAAAACAAACAAATATATATAGTAAAATATTATTTATATATTAATATACGTGGAACATGAAATGAAAGTATACCTTAAATTTATAGGAAGTATATGAAAGTATAATACATCAAGAGGCATGTATGTAAGTTAGGGGTGTTTCAAAATATCCGAAACTCGAAAAAATTTGAAATCTGAATCGTATCCGAAACCTGAAAAAACCTCATCCGAAATCTAGTTCAAGTCGGATAATATGATTTTAGATTCGGGTCTGGTTTCGGATATGCAAAAAAACCAGTTTTCCCAGGTCAGATATCCGAATAACCCGAATAAAACCGGTTTATTCGGGTGTAAGAATTCGGGTTGTTCGGGTTTCTCGGGTCGGATAATATATTTTGAGATTCGGGTTGGGTTTCGGACAGAGCAAAAAAATTTCAAATCCGAATAACTTGTTATCCGACCCTATGAACACCTCTAATATAAGCGACTCCTATATATTGCACTACACATATAGTGGAAGAGAGAGAAAACAGGAGATTATGTGATTACATAATCGTATTATGCATCATAGTTAAAGTGCTATGGTTTTTAATTTTTTGTAATTCTCTGTTTAAATTTAGTTTTGAATATTCGTCTAGATTAATATTGGGGATTCTTATCTAAAATATTAATGATGAACGTCAAGATTAGACAATGATGTATAGTTAAACTAAGGATGGTTATGTTCAGTTTTCGAATTATTCGGTTTTAAGAAAACATTTTCGTAACCGAGAACCGAATAGAAATTAGGTGGTTACAATACCAAACTAAAATCCAAATTCTAGTTCAGTTCGGTTTTCAGTTTAAACAAAATAAACCAACTTATGTTTATTTGGTTTATTGGGTTGTTTATAAAGTATTGCTTAAAAGAATAAATATATATTTATTCAAGTTAAACAGAACATAAATACAATTATTAGGCCATATTTAGAGTTTTAGACAAAGAAGTGAAGAACGAACATAAAAACCAGACATTTAGGCCATATTAAGATTCATGATATATGAATAATGTCTTCTAAAAAACGAAGTTTGCCCACTAATTTTGCAAACTCTTTAGGATAGTATTGAGACAAGAAATTGAACATAAAAAACCAATTGTTTTGGGTCCACATTTAGATAATGAATCCATTATTTAGGCCCATATTATAATCATTTTGTTGAAACCGTAATTGGCCCACAAATTTATTGTGGAATACTGGAATTTTAATCACCAAACTTTGCTTAACCCCGCAGTTCAATATGTGTGTGTTTTTAGTGAATATAATTAACATGAGAAAGGAAGAAAATATAACTCATTAAAAATGAACTAACTCATTAATTATCATTTAGTGATTAATTTAAAAAGCAAGTGATAGGATCGTGTAATGTGTCATTTTCATTTTTTAATATAGGAGGGTATTTATGACATTTTGCAACCACTTAAAAACTAGATTTAATATGGTTGTGACAACTGTCACCATCTAATATATTTAAATAAATCTAACTTTTTATATAAAGTTTACCCTCTTTTTTTTAAAACTTTTTTATACTGTATTATTTATTAAAAAAATTGCATCATTATGCTCGTCTTATTTTTTTTTTCTTTAATTTCATTATTGTCTCCACTAGTTGCAAATTCCATAAAATTAGTGTGTGTCACTAACAAACAAAAAACTCCCTCTGACTTTCATAAACAGACGTCGGCTTAAAATAATGAGAAGGGTTGTTAAACATTTACAAAGGGTTTTAATGTATAACCATTCCCAATTTTGAGTTTTTATAAACGATTTTTTTTATAAAATCAACTTTCTTTAACCTTTATCAAACTGATTCACATCAACTTTTTAAATTGAACTGAGCATTTTACATGTCACAAGACAGATTGGTCTTGAAACCAGATAATGGCATACTCATTTTAACAAATTAAACTTGTATATTGTTGCCGTATCAGTCTTCAGGGTCCTGCTAATCACCTAGCCCTGCTAAGATCACCACAAAACACACCGTTAGTCTCACCACAGGAGGGGTCTCCTGTGGTCGCGACTCCGGCGTGAGAGTAAGGACCGGTTGTAGAAGAAGATAACAACTGAATGTGTAAAAGTATTGAGAAAGTATGAGTGTAGTGTGTTGTACCGTTCGAGTCCTTGAGTCTTCCTTTTATAGTCCTCGAGCTCCAGCCTTTTCCAACGAGTATCTTCTTCTTCTGGATCTTATCTTCTATTGGTTTCATGCGCATGTGTTGGTTGTAGCAATAGTTCCAGATTGGTGTTAATGTTTGACTTGTTATCAAGGTGTCTTAGTCTTATCAAAAAGGTAGCCATATCCTGCAGTGACACTTTTGCAGGAAGTTGTATGAGAAAGGTTAATTACTACTTTTTATGTGGAAAGGCCTTGCAGGCTTTCCTTATTTGTTTCGTCATATCCTTTTATCCGGTGGTTGTAACATCCTTCCCATGTTCCACTTTGCAATTGACGGTCTGATCTGGATATGGCCGTGCTAAACGTTGTCCGAGCTGGGCGGTAGCTGGGCTATCTCGACCCCCGTCATCAGCCCCCCAGTCAGGTTTCTCTTTTGGCTTATCCAATGGAGATGCCTGACTTACTATCTCTTGTTGCGCGGTTTGCTCATGCATGTGTTTTATTATTATGTGTACATATATTATTTATGATATATATATTGTTTTTTTTTTTTTTTTGTAGAAGAAAAGAGGAAAAGGGGGGAAATCCGTGTTTGGACTCTTGGGTGGAGCATTCTTGATAAGCCCGCATAGGGCGGCCCACGTCCCATCGTGGCAGTTCCATCACTTCTCCATTAATAGGGACCCAGTGTATAACCGCCATTTCTAACCATTTTTCGTTGCGAAAAATTCCGATCGGTTCTCTTCGTCGTGCGTCGTCTTCTTCGTGATCTGCAGGTTAGTGAACTGGTTCTGCCTCTTTTCGTTTCATTGTCATCACTATGTTGAGCCGTTGTGATATGAATGATCGTTACTCGGAATTGTCGAAAAAGGACTTCCGAGACTTCTGTGCGTTGTACGACATTGGGCCGGAATGGCGACCTATTCTTCCAACCAAAGATCAAACGATGTTGGATTGTCCTTCCGGGTCTGTTGGGTTGTACACTCGGTTTTTTGACTTCGCCAATTTGCGACTTCCCCTTTTGATTTTTTGTATAAATGTGCTTGAGTATTACCGTTTGAACCCTTGCCAACTAGCCCCATATGGGTTTATCAAAATTACTCATTTCGAGATGGCTTGCAAGGCTGTCGGAGCGGTTCCTACTGTAGCTCTGTTTCGTTGTTTCTATCATTTGGCTAAGAATGGTGATTGGCT
Organism: Mikania micrantha; assembly: GCA_009363875.1. Taxonomy (NCBI): domain Eukaryota; kingdom Viridiplantae; phylum Streptophyta; class Magnoliopsida; order Asterales; family Asteraceae; genus Mikania; species Mikania micrantha. Next base: position 32,590,237 of record CM018691.1, on the reverse strand, counting down.
AAGTATTCAACGTCGGAAAGATCCTTCGTGTCAGCTTGTCTTTCCCTCGAATCCGGCTTTGAAGAACTGGAAAAACCGCTTTTTCTGGGTTTCCTCTGCTATCCTGCCTTTTCCCCCTTTGTTCCGTAATCCTCGCGATCCTCTGTTTGAGTTGGAATTGCGTCATTCGTTGGTGAACTATATTCATTATAAATTGTTGGTAGCTAACAAGACGCACATTCGTGCCTTTCCGGAAGAGGTGCTTGCGTTAGCCGGGTTAAGTGGGAAATGGTCAATGCCGGGTTCGGTGCCAGTGTGGCGACGCAATGGCCGTGGTAGGTTGTCCTTTCATAGGTGTATTTAGCTTGTTGTATGGTTGTCTTTAAATGATATGATGAATTGTGGCTTACTGTGGTTTGTTGACTTGGTTTGTGCAGAAATGGGGCTGTTGGATGTCATGAAATTGGATACCAACTCTGACGTGGAAAGTTCATCTCGAGTCTTATTGGAAGGTGAGGAAGATGTGGTGACCAGCCATCTTCGCACCTGTTATACTGGTCAGGAGTACACCAGCGTGTTACCGGATGCTGGCGTGATCAGGACTGAACTGCCCTCGTTTGATCTTCCGAATGGTGAACCAGTACCTAAAAGGAAAAAGGCCATTCACGATAAGGATAATGTGGGTTCTGCTGCTCCATCCAAAAGGATGAAGACCCGAGCTTCGAAAGGGAAATCGCCTATTGTGGCTAGTGATGAGGGTGTGCATAGTGTATCCTCTGGTAATACTGCTGAAAAAAACCATTCGTAGTGAGAAGGCGCATTCTCCTGAGAAAACCAGCGCTTCCTTCGAGCATGACACAGCCCATTTGGCCAAAAGTTTTTCTATGCAGCCTTTCACACCCTTGTGGGATGTGTGCAATGGTGACTTGTATGATAATCCGAGGGTCTGTCGTGATGTGGCCACTGCTCTGCCCACTCCAGGGCAGAAAGCAGCTGTTGCCCAGCTAAGCAATACTGCTTTAACTGATGAATTGTTGACCAGCTGGGTGCAATTGGGGTCTTTTGTGACGGAAAGCCTTAACCGTTGGTCCGGGTGTCATGACAAAGCTAAGGAGAAAACTACCATTCTGCTGAATAGGTTGGATAATGAGGGTGAGCGCATTGCGGCTTTGGAAAAACAGGTAAGTTCACTGAGTGAGGAGAAAAAACAAATTGCGTTAGGTATGGAGGAGCTGAAAGAGGAGATGCGAATCAAAGAGACCCAATTGTGTGCCTCGAAAAAGGAACTAGAGAAAGAAATGGAGGTTCTGGCAGAAAACCGTGTTGCGCTTGAAAGGGAACAAGAAATGTTTAAGCTTGAGGGGAGCAAGATGAAAACCTTTTTAGATCAGCTGTCTCAAGAAAATCGATCACTAAGCGCGAGAGTTGAAGAATTGTCTCAAGATCGTGAGTGGCTTATTGTTCGAGGTTTCAAACATGTGGTCGAATTGTTGCATCGTAGCCCCGAATATCTAGAGCCTCTCGCTGCTATCCAGAAAGCTTCTCATGCGTATGGTATGTATTCTGGTATTCGTGCAGGTTATAAGTATGCAGCTGCTGGCCGTGCCATGGATACAGTGTCCCATTATGCTCCTGGTTCAAAAGCTAAGTTACATCAAGCGGTGCATACTTTTGAGGGGATGCAATTTCCTTTTTTGGATTTGGTTTCGAAAGACGCTGCTGTGCCGCTAGCGACCTTGAAGAGCTTGGTTCCACAAAATGCGGAGATTGCTGTGGCTATTGGTGGGCAGTTGAGCTCTAGCCAATTGAGTGTGATGACGTCTCCGTCCTCCATGTTACCTCCACGTTTTCCTCCGAGTACCAGTTATTCAGTGGATGTTGCTCCCATTGTTCCTGAGTCACCAGCTTCAGTTATGAAAGAAACTTCGGAGGCTGCTGGGAGGGATGTGTCTACGTAGGGGTTATGTGCTAGACATCGTACTTTAAAAGTGATGAATGTATTGTTAACCGTTTGGTGTTTGTGTCTTGAACATCTGTCTAGATGATTGTTAATTTAGCATGTTTTATTTTGTATGACTGAATGGAAGTCGTGTTGGCTTTTTATCAACCTTTATTCGTTTGCCTAATTGTGAGTTATCTGGGTTGGGACATGGAAGAAACACCAATGGTACATTCTAACCGTATCAAGATGATCAGTCTTGTGATTAGGAGTGTGTTGTGATAAATGTCATTGAGTTTGCGACATTTGTGAATTGTGGTATACCATACATGGGTAGGTCAATGCCGGACCCCACGGAGCTTAGTTAAGATCAGGAGCTCACCCTTTCTGCACGAGTAGGACAATGCCGGACCTCGTGGAATGTCTGTGCGTTGGTCGTTGACTTGTATTTTGCTTACCCTTGGTTTCTTTGTTTTGAAACGTATGATGTTGCAAGACGTGCAAGAGTGCTTGTTGGTTAGTTACACAACTGATTTTTGACAACTTGCCATTGTTATCAAGATAATACTTTAGCATGCTTTCATATATGATAATGGCCTATGGCCTTACAAAATGCCAAATAGTACAAAAGAGAGTGGACTAACTGATCATGAAAGAAACATGCTAAAATTTTGCAATAGAGTTACACATAGAAACGTTTCAGATTGCCCGCGTTCCAGTGTCTAGGCACCGGTTTTCCTTCCATCGTTTTTAACTTGTAGGAACCACGGTTGTGAGCTTCTGCTATTTGGTATGGGCCCTCCCACTTGGGACCCATTTTTCCACCTGCTTCCTTACGGCTAGCTTCATTTTTCCTCAGAACCAAATCATTTGGTTTGAAACATTCCGGCCGAACTCTCGTGTTATAGAATTTGGCCATGGATTGCTTATAACGGGCTTCCTTGATCCTGGCTTGATCTCGTTCTTCAGTTATCAAATCTAAGTTCAAGGATAGCTCTGCATCATTGCCCTCTTCATGAAACATATGCTGCCTGGGGGAGGTGACTCCGATTTCGGCTGGGATAACTGCTTCCGAGCCGTAAACGAGGCTGAATGGAGTTTTTCCGTGGCTGGTTTTCTCCAAAGTGCGTATTGCCCATAGTACGCTTGGCAGCTCTTCTACCCAATCTTTGCCGTGCCTCCCCAATCGTGCTTTGAGACCATCAACTATGCTGCGGTTCATGGGCTCGACTTGACCGTTAGACTGCGGATGAGCTACTGATGTGAACACTTGGCGGATGTGCAACTCAGTGCACCATGACCTGAAAGGGTCCGACTCGAATTGTTTTCCATTGTCCGTGATAATTACTCCCGGTAATCCGAATCGACAAATGATGCATTCCCAAAAGAATTTGATTATTTGCTTGCCCGTGATGGTGGCTAGTGGTCGGACTTCAGGCCACTTGGTGAAATAATCGATTGCCACCACCAGAAACTTAACGCCTCCCTTGCTTGCGGGAAAGGGACCTACAATGTCCATGTCCCATTTATGGAATGGCCATGCCGCAGAGATGGTGACCAGATCATATTTTGGCGTGTGCTTTACTGGGGCGTGTAACTGACATGCTTCACACTGACGTAGCTCTGCTAAGGCGTCTCTGTGCATTGTAGGCCAATAGAAACCCATGTTCATGATCTTTGCTACTACCGTTCTAGGACCCGAATGGTTACCACAAATACCTTCATGTATCTCCCTGAGTAGGTAGGTGCTTTGCTCTGGTCCTACGCAGCGAAGCAGCGGAGCCAGGTAAGATTTTTTGAAAAGTAGGCCCTGCTCGACTGTGTAATTTGAGGCGGTCAGCTTAAGTCGTTCGGCTGCAGCTTCATCCACGGGCAGTATTCCTGATGTGAGATAAGTATAGATAGGCGTCATCCAGGAGTCTCCTTCTTCTTGTATGTCTTGCACCATCATTTCCTCGGTAGATCTTGTGTGAAGTACCTCCACCAGCACCTTTTTTGTTAAATGGGCAAAAGCCAAAGAAGCAAGCTTGCTTAAAGCATCTGCCTTTTTGTTTTGACTGCGAGAAACTTGAGTCAATGAGCAGTCTGAAAACATTGTCTTCAACCGTTTTGCTTGTTTCACGTATGCTTTCATTGTGTCTTCCTTTGCCTCATAACTGCCGTTGACCTGGTTGGCCACTAGTAACGAATCCACATAGACTTGTAGATGGGAAACCCTCATGCGTAATGCCAGGCGCAGGCCAGCCAAGAGAGCCTCATATTCGGCTTCATTGTTTGTACACGGGAAGCTTAGCCTTATGGCATAGGTGAGTTCCAGACCCTCAGGGTCAATCAGCAATAGACCTGCACCAGAGCCTTCCACACCAGAAGCCCCATCTGTGAACAACTGCCAACGTGTATGCTTTTTTGTTTCGGTCACGTCGTGTACGTGTGGCTCTGTTGGGAAGGTTCCTTCCATGATAAAATCAGCCAACACCTGACCTTTTATGGCCACACGTGGGTGGTAAGTTAAACCATGTTCTCCCAGTTCTATGGCCCATTTGGCCAAGCGACCGGAGTTTTCGGGTTTCGCCAGGATGTCTTTCAAAGGTTGGTTTGTCATAACCCGAACAGGATATGCTTGGAAATATCGGCGGAGACGCCGTGCTGTGTGCACTACTGTAAGAACTGCTTTTTCTAATGGTGGGTATTTCAGCTCTGCTTCCTTCAGTACTTTACTAACAAAGTATATTGGTTCCTGTCGGCCTTGGTGTTCTGATATGAGGACGGAACTGATGGCCTCATTTCCGACAGCCAGGTATAGAAGGAGGTCTTCTCCTGCCCGGGGAGCCGTAAGGGGTGGCAGCTCCGCTATGTAGGCTTTCATGTGTTGAAAAGCTTGTTCTGCGTCATTAGTCCATTCAAATTTTTTAGTGCAACCCTTTAAAGTTTTAAAAAATGGCAGGGACTTCTCGGCTAATTTTGAAAGAAAACGATGTAATGCTCCGAGCTTACCGTTGAGGCTTTGAACATCCCGACGACTCCGTGGAGATACCAATTGCTGTATTGCCTTTATCTTGTCTGGATTGGCCTTGATTTCTTGCTTGCTGACGATGTGGCCGAGGAACTTGCCTTCCAAGAATCCGAATGAGCACTTCTCGGGGTTGAGCTTCATGTTGATCTTGCGCAAGTTGTCAAAAGTTTCTTGAATATCCAGCATCATAGCCTCTTCGCTGCTGCTCTTGATGACTAAGTCGTCGACATAAGCTTCCATATTTCGCCCAACTTGGGTGCCAAATGCTCTGTCAATTAGCCGCTGATACGTGGCTCCTGCATTTTTCAATCCAAACGGCATCTTAGTGTAACAAAATATGCCCTTTGGAGTGTGAAAGGAAGTTTTTTCTTCATCTTCTGTTCGCATCTGAACCTGGTGAAACCCTTTATAAGCATCAAGAAAACATTTAAAATTGTAACCTGCCAAGGAGTCCACTTTGAGGTCAATTTCTGGCAATGGGTAGCAATCCTTGGGACAAGCTTTGTTGAGGTCTTTAAAGTCGACGCACATGCGCCAACTGCCGTCTGACTTTTTAACCATCACTGGGTTGGCTACCCATGTATGGTAGTGAACTTCCTTCAGTATCCCTGCTTTGACTAACTTGTCCACTTCGTTGCATACAGCTTTGCCGCGATCTGCTGCCATGCCTCTTTTCTTCTGAACACCAGCTGTGCCTGTACATTTATATTTAAAGAATGTTCGGAGATGTACCGTGGTACGCCTGTCATGTCATCTGGTGTCCATGCAAAAATGTCCTGGCTTCTGTGTAGGAGTTTGGCTAGGCTCTGCCGTCCCTGGGGAGTTAAGTCAGGACCGATGCGGATTAGCTGATCTGGATGTTTGCTATTGATGCTGAGCCCTTGGATTGGTGCAGCTGCGTGGTTTACCTGTGCTACGAACATATGCTCTGGCTGTGACATGAGTGTGCAGATGCCAGCTTTAGTTGGGAACTTAATCATTGAGTGGGCGGTGAACACGATAGCGCCAAAAGTGCTGATGCCTGGGCGCCCCATGATGATGTTGTACCGAGATGGACACCGGACTACCAAAAATGTGATGCTTTCAGTCCGCTTGAATTTTCCTGCTCCCAGGGTCACCTGCAAGGTTATTTCTCCTAAAGGAGTGACTGTTTCTCCTGAAAATCCTACCAAGGATGTCTGATGCGGCTGTAATCGTTTCTGTGTTACCTTATCCAACTGCTGAAAACAGTGTTCGTACATAAGCTCAACTGCACTTCCTCCATCCCAATATACCCGGTGGACATTTTGGCCATCCACTTTGGCATTGATCAGAATTGGGGCGGACCGTGTTGTAACTGTTGGTGCTGGTGGAAAATCAATCTTTACCCGCATCCAAGGCTTCCACACTTGCCTGTTTTCTCTAGCATCTGTGTCTGAGTGTGCCACCATTAGTATTTCAGCCTTCTTTCCTTTATCCTTGCCAGTATCGCCCTTTTCTCCAGGTCCTTTCTTGCCTTTGATATCCTTGACTAGATGGGCCAGCTCTCCGGACTTAACCGCCGCTTCGATGCGTTTCTTTAATTGGAAACAGTCATTCGTGTGGTGACCGGTTTCACCGTGGAAGTCACAAAACTTACTGGGATTCCTTTCTGCCGCAGCTTTTGGTAGGGGTTTGGGTGGTCTGAAGCTGAACCGTGCCTCCTCCGTTGCTAGAATTTCCTTGGGGAATTTTGTCAATGCAGTAAACTGCACCTTGTCTTTATCGTCGTCTTGGGCCCTTGTGTGACTGTACGATTTATGATGGTCATAGGAACGTGTATTGGACCGCCGATCAAAAGGTGTGAACCTCGAGGTACGCGACCGTGGAGGCGAGCTTTTTCGCTGTTGCGATCTCGGCTTTCTCGTAGCGTCCATTATTTGGGCTGCCTCCTTTCCACGGACAAAAGCTTCTGTTCGTTCCATAGCCTCCTCCATTGTTTTCGGGATTTTGCGGTTAAGGTCTTCCACCAGCTGTCTTGGACGAACCCCATGTATGAACCCTGAGATCCTCATCTGCTCGGTAGCACCGCCGATGCTGAGACTCTCGAGCTTGTACCGCTCCATGAAGGCTCTAAGATCTTCTTCCTCTTTTTGTTTTATATTGTGTAGCTCTACTGGGTCCCGTGTGTACCGTTTCTGTTGAACGAAGTTTGCTAAGAACTTTCTGCTAAGGTCCTCGAACGTATCGATACTGCCATCTGGCAAACTATTGAACCATAGCCGTGCCGGACCCACCAGTGTTTGTGAGAACATGTGACACCATAGAGGTAGGCACCACCTCTCTACTGTGGCCGCACCGGAAAAAAGTTCCAGGTGATCATCCGGATCACCTAACCCATCGTATGTTTTGATGTTTGCAGGCATTTTGGTTTTTGGCGGGAAAGCAAAGTTTGCTATTCGTGCTGAGAACTTGGTATGTGTGGTTGGGACATACGGTTGTGAGAGGTCTTCGGTGTGAAAAATTGGCTGGGCTATAGGTTGTGTCACAGCTGGGGTAACGAACGAGGGTACACCAAAACTTTGTGTCTGGGTCTGCGGTATCCCGGCTAAACTATAGCCGGGATAGCTTGGGTATGAATAAGCCTGCCAGTACGGGCTCTGCCAAAACTGCTGAGCCATGTTTTGGACTCCGAGCTGTGTTGTCGTGGTGCCAAAGTATTGATCTCCCGCGTAACCGGTATTTGCCGGTATATGGGGTAAAGGCATGGAATAGGTGGCAAAAGGATTGGCATATGGGTTATTTAGTGGCATGGACTGTGAAGACAAACCTATGCTAACAAGCACAATCTCCGTTCTGGGTGGTTCGGTGGTTACTTCTCCCAAAAGGCCTAAGAAGGTTTGGGTACTTGCTTCTGGGATTTGGGTTGGCACAAGGGTTATAGCATTGGTGGTAGTACTTACTTGAGGCAGGAAGGATGTTTGAGGGTTATTGCTGTTTGGGTGTGGCGGTGTCAAAGGCAAAGAAGAGTCTCCTTCATATGCCAACCGAACCCTCACCCCCCTGAGGCGTTCCTCTCTTATATAGTTGTTTACCAATTCTTGAAGACGAGGAAAGTTGTCACGCACTCCCTCGGGGGTAAGTTCGATCATATCGGCGATTACGGGTGAGTCCCGTAATTGATCTTCAGCATTTCCAGTTTCATCCATGCTTCGCAAGCGTGGAGGGTCTGCAGTGAACTGAGAAACAAACAACGAGGTATCAAGAAGAGTAGGGTGTATCTTACTTGTGAGTTATGTAAGAGTCTGCCCCACGGTGGGCGCCAATGTTGCCGTATCAGTCTTCAGGGTCCTGCTAATCACCTAGCCCTGCTAAGATCACCACAAAACACACCGTTAGTCTCACCACAGGAGGGGTCTCCTGTGGTCGCGACTCCGGCGTGAGAGTAAGGACCGGTTGTAGAAGAAGATAACAACTGAATGTGTAAAAGTATTGAGAAAGTATGAGTGTAGTGTGTTGTACCGTTCGAGTCCTTGAGTCTTCCTTTTATAGTCCTCGAGCTCCAGCCTTTTCCAACGAGTATCTTCTTCTTCTGGATCTTATCTTCTATTGGTTTCATGCGCATGTGTTGGTTGTAGCAATAGTTCCAGATTGGTGTTAATGTTTGACTTGTTATCAAGGTGTCTTAGTCTTATCAAAAAGGTAGCCATATCCTGCAGTGACACTTTTGCAGGAAGTTGTATGAGAAAAGGTTAATTACTACTTTTTATGTGGAAAGGCCTTGCAGGCTTTCCTTATTTGTTTGGTCATATCCTTTTATCCGGTGGTTGTAACATCCTTCCCATGTTCCACTTTGCAATTGACGGTCTGATCTGGATATGGCCGTGCTAAACGTTGTTCGAGCTGGGCGGTAGCTGGGCTATCTCTTAGCTCGGCCAAGGGGATGTACCGACCCCGTCATCATATATAAATACAAAAGAAAATCTAGAAGGATACAAAAACTTCGTATACTAATTATTCATCATTACTCTATATGCATGCATAATTAAATATTCGTTTTTGGAAGTGATTTTGATGTATCGCTTGCTTTTGTTAACTTGATGCATGTTTTTGTTACCACTTCATGTTTGTTTTTTGAGCACCGCTGCAAAAGTGTAAAGCATTTTTGACAACCGCTTCAAATGGGAATACACCTGTATTTAACATTATTGGATCTCCACCTTCAAAATTGTCACATTTTTTTCTAACGTTTTGATATTCATGATTTTTTTTGAACGGAAAATGTTATTTCCTTCTAAACTATTCCAAACTAATTACACTATTACATAAGTTAGAACCCATGACGTTCCATTCTAAGAGTCAGCCTCTATCAAGTGAGTTACTCCCACATTGGCTTGATATTCATGATATTATTACTTTTGTTGTTGATATTATTACTTTTGTTGTAAGAGAGTACACATATGCCCATATAGACAAGGCGATATGACTTAAGTTTTTATTTAATTAGGCTCCGTTGTATAAGACGAGTTTTAAATAGTTTTTAATTTTTAAATGCTCAAAAATAAACAATAATATCTATAAATTATTATTTTTTTCTTGCTTTATTTGTTGCCTATTTGCTAGATTTTACGACTAAACACAACCCCTTTTTTTATGCAACAGACACGTTTACGACAAGTATTATTTTTGTGTTTCTTGATGCCAAATTTTATGGATAAATGCAACCTTTTATGTGCGACAAGCACGTTTATGACAAATACACTTAATGATTTTATGTCAAGAGTGTCAACCATTGTAATGTATTTTTTTTATCTACATTTTGATACACGGGATCATGTTTACGTATTGATATACACAATCATAGCATAGTTCCCACCGCAACAACAACCTTACCCAGTATATTCCTACTTTTTAGTAGGGTCTGGAGGGGAAAGATAGATACAAACATTACCCCTATCACAAATGGGATAGAGAGGCTGCTCCGAAAGAGTCCCCGGCTCAAAGTTATCGTTTGAAGTTGATCATCCCAATGATTTTAACGTTATTTTCACAAAATAATTAAAATAACGTTAAAATTAGTGCACTTTTACTTTTGTCCCTTAAGAGCCCACACATAGTTCCCACCGCAACAAGCAGGGTTATTTACAAGTGCCAACAACATAAAGCAAGTTCAATTATCGCCTGATCATGTCAATTGAGTCACTACTTGGTAATAATCCGTTTGCTAGTTAAACCAGAAATTCGAAAGGGTATATTGGTGCACCGGTATATAGATAACAATACTATTTGTATTTTTTTAATATTAAAAAATATTTAAAAATATGCATGAGTAAAAATTATGTGAGTATGGTGTGATTGACTTTATTTGAGTATGGTGTATAAAAGAGGGAGTGGTGTATGAATAGTAAGACCCAATTAATAACACGGTTACCTTAAATGGCCGTCGTACACGAATCAAACAACATTTTCATGTCATCTACTACTCCTATAATCACCCATGAAAAGATCGATCTTTCATTATGATTATAAAATTATAAAATCTGCTTTCGACTTTGAAATCACGAGCATATATAATAAATTGTTAAATATGATCTCCAGATTACTACAACATACATGATTAAATATTGTCTCCAGGTTATTAAGATAGAAAAGAGACTTCAAGATGGCCTGTAACATACCTCCTTACAATTAAGTCCCACCTGTCAAAACAAAAGCATTAAAACAACCATATAACAAGACAAGGTGTCAACAAAACAAGCCGACTCATCAAAGAACGCGTTTGAAATTGTGTTTTGATATAACAATAAGTTGTTTTGAGGACGGTTAGAATCGTTTACCCAAATTATGCGCGGGTAAAATAAATTTTCTGGATAAATAGTTTGAATGAGCGGTTTTAGCTGTCAATCCTAAATACCTACTTAAAAGTTGACAATTGGGATGGTTGGACAAGATGGTTAACATGTCAAAACGGGTAATCAGTTAGTGTGAGTGGAAACGGGTTGTTCTAACCCACAAACCTTTTTTTTATCGATTTAAGCTCTAAAAACTTATTGTCATGCAATAATTTAAAAAAAAAAAAGAAAGAAAGAAAGCGATTTATGCTGCTTTTATGCGTTGAATCTACGTCAAATGAGTTTCACCTTCAGCCCATTTGCAAGCTTCGTGGCAATATTAACCCATTTCACACATACCAAAACTTACTTATTTTGACCCGTATCGCTACTGCTTATTTTGGCATTTCCAAATTTGGTATAGTTTCTTGGAGAGCATTAATCAATTTTGGAAAAATGGAAGGAAAAAAAACAAAATATATATATGAAAAAGAGGGATCAAATGGGTTGAATCTGTCAAGATATACCAAAGTGGCATTTCTTAAGTATAAAATCTCCAACCAAAATTGACAAACTTGGTGCTTATAAAATCTTTTAAAAAAATTGAACCCTTTTCAAGGGGTGCCAAAATTCACTTGTTTTGAAAGAGATTACTCGGTGCGCTCAAATTGCCACATTTAAAATTTAGTGAAGTTTATTATAAATTACAAATATAGTGAATGGCTTCCTACTTTTCACATTTATCCTTTTTAAAATGCTCTTCTGATGACAAAACACAAATATAAAAGAAATTTTAATTTTTTTTAGTTACCTCTGCATTATCATACTGGAAACGAACCACAAAGGTACATGTGCAATTCTCTTTATCATGCAACTGTCTTTCAATCCTTACAACATGTGCATCAGAATATAGTGCATGGTCTTCATTTGCCTGATAATATCAACAAAAGCAAAAAAAAAAAATTTAATCGTAAACTAATTTTACACTCTATTTATAGTATAAACCAATGTGATTCCGCTAATTGGTGGTATTAATTTGTAGCCAGGCAAGTCGGTCAAAGGGATTTGATTAATCAAAGGCTAATAGTTTTGGGTTTAGACCATTTGTTTGGTTTCTAACGACTTTTTTGGCTCTCAGTCAAAATTGGTTAAAATCTTTGAATTATTTGAAAATTATACTTGCTTCGAAAAAATTATATACAAAATTTTGTGTATGTATATATAATTTTGAAACATTACATATATAATCTCAATCCAATTAATCCCGATTAATCACTAGTACAAAAAGAGAGGTCTTGCAGCAATTAATTCAGGATGTATTTTATTGGTAACCGATATAATACTAAGATATTAACTAAAAATGAAACTGGTTAAACAAGTCAAAATTCATCTCACTTGTATTCAGGTGCTTGTATGTCCTAATTCCTAAATTGTTTTATGAACAAAGTGGAATACCAACGGGGCCTCCATGGTTTAAAAAGGCAGTCCAAGGCGCGCCTCGAGGCATACGCCTCGGCCAAGGCGTCCAGAAACAGCTTAAGAGGCTTAGGGGCCGTTTGGTGGCATCTGAATCATTAAGTGCTGAATGATTAAGGGGCTGTTTGGTAGATCTGAATCATTAAGTGCTGAATGGTTAAGATGTCTGAATGGTTAAGAAGGTCTGAATGGTTAAGTGCTGAACTGAACCATTAAGTGCTGAATGATATGTATTTTACATTCAGCATGATATTGGTGCTGAATGGTTAAGTGCTGAACTGAATCATTAAGAGGTAATTTAATTTAAATCAAACGCACTGAATGGTTAAGTGTTGGATGGTTAAGTGCTGAATGGTTCTATTAAGAGGTAAACAAACAACCCCTAAGATGTCTGAATGATTAAGAGGGTCTGAACCATTAAGTGCTGAACAGTTAAGACTGTTTGGTTTAACATCTGAATGAATATACATGATTACTATTTTACCCTTCTGAAGTTGTACATTTGAGTCCTACCATCTGGATAGAAGATGAACCACATAATCAAACTAACAACGAACAAAATCATGAAATCAACACCATTTCTACATTCAAATCAATGCTTGAAGTTGAAGATGAACACAAAAACTATTGGTTCTTGCAACCACACAACAACTTGTTGCAAATTGTTGATTATTCATCGACTTGCACACCTAATTATGTGTTTCAGAACATTGATTACAACCAAGTTGAGTTCTTTTAACTCCATCAAACCCACCCACGATTTCTTCCTTTAATTCGTTGAATGAAACCTTTGATCTTGGCTGTGGAAATGGGTATTTCAATGGTGTTCTACCCGGGGTTTGTGATTTGGGGTCGCAATCGCAAATTGGGGGTTCGAATTTGGGCTCAGATCCTCAATTTTCTAGTAACCATTTGCTTCAACGAGTTGGAAATGTTCGGATCGCCGCCGTTTCCGTTTTCCGACAATGGGTTTGCAAGAAATTCCTTGATTTTAAACCGGTCAAAATTGCTCAAACCCTTGGACGGTGGCTTTGACCGGCGGTGCAGAGGTGCAGAAGAAGGATTCCGGGCGGTGGCTGTGGACGTCTAGATTGGATTCCTTTGCGTTCTTGAGCAATTGGGTCAGATAGCAGGATGGAGCAAGAGTCGGAGGAGCAAATGTCGAAGAAGGAGGATTCGTCAACTGGGAGGAGGTGGAGAAGCCCGTATCGTCGAATGGGAGGAGGAGGCACCGACGAACGGAGGAGGAGGAGCCCTCGATGGTGAAGATATCTGAAAAATGAGATTAGGGTTGGGAGAAGATGGACAGGAACGAGGGTAGGAACGGTCACCTCTTTATTTTTTCCCATTCAGACATGTCCCAATGTCTGAATCATTCAGAGGCTCATTCAGACCTTATTTTCCATTCAAATGTGTTTTTATTTTTGAAACAAACGGTCTGAATCTGAACCATTCAGATTCAGACCTATTAAGATACAAACAAACAGCCCCTTAGCCGGAAAACGAAACCTAAACCTCAGGTGAATCGATGCGTATCGAGGGGGTTTGAGGCGGTGGGGCGGGGCGGTGGGGCTTAAGCCTCACGAGAGATGGCATATTTTTTATTATGGACCATTTTTTTTTACCAGTTTCGACTGTTTTGTTCCTAATTACACCAGTTTAGAGAAAATAAGAAACCCTAATCATTGTCACAGAAATCGCATTTTCGGTACGCTATGGATTGCGATTCCAATCATAAAATTGATGATCAAATTCGACCCTTGAATCGAACCCGAATTTGGTTCGTGAATCTTTGAAATTAAATTCGCATACCTGGCATGGATGAGGTGATGAAGAAGAAGATTAGATTCACGTGTGATGAAGAAGAAGACAGGAGACGGAGAGGAAGAAACTTGTGAGCTGGAGATGGAGAAACCCGTTAGCTGGAGATGGATAGGAGGGTGCTTGGTTTTAAAAAGCTCGAGGCGCTCTGAGGTGTTTAGACCTCAAATGTCAAGGCATAAGGCATGAGCCATGAGGCGAGAGCCTCATGTACGTGAGACGTTGCTCTGTATATAACAAAATAAGTTTTATCTACTAAAAGATGCATTTTTCTTGTCTTTTTAATATATTGGGTTTTGTTTATCATGCAAACTATAATGAATCTCTAATCCCATTGGTTGTTTATACATATTCCCTCCTACATACCCAACTGCTGATCAAATTTGACCCATATGTTCATAAAGCGCTACCTCAAGGCCCTGAAGCGTTAACCTGCTTGTGCCTCACGCCTCATGTAGTCATGCCTCATGCCTCATGCGCGCCTCAGGCGCGCTATTTTAAAACCAAGGGAGGGTGGTAGCCTGGTAGGTGAAAGAAAACCCTAAAAACCAATTTATATTGTTCTAGTTTTGTGCTTAACAAGCTTGTACACTTAGCTGATTAAACTGTTATGTAAATTCCTGCATTGATGACTTGTATCTTATTCTTAAAAACACTTGAATGAAATATGTCTATAATTTAATTATTTTTTAATATTATTTTGAGGCTTACGCCTCAGTCCGCCTCGAGGCTTACGCCTCGTGAGTCTAACAAAAAACGCCTCGAGGCTCGTTTCCGTTTTTTTAAACCATGGGGGCCTCCACATACATTATCTCCTAATTTTAACAATGAATTCCTTATTTCATGTATGACTGTATCCTTTTCACTTTGCAAAATTCAAAGTAAAGGTCATATTTTGCATAATTAGGTTCCTAAACAGAAAAACCTTTACATAATGATTCTAGAACCCAAAGATTTAATCATGATATTATAGGGCAATTGTAAAAAACAACCCCTGGATTTCCATTAAATTTGTACATAAGTCCCTTGGCTTCATCTTTGCATGACCAATTCCTGAACATCTAACTGCAACCATAACTTCCTTGGACTTTTTTTTATGTCCATAAACTTTATAAAAAAGAACTTTTTTGTTAAGCTCCAAAAGTCTAGGGATTTAGCATCCAAATTAAAAGCCAAAAGGTGCAAAATTAGTTATAGTTCATAGCATCTATTCAACAATTGCCGGGCAAAAACAAAGTCTGGAGTAGGGCTGTCCAAAAAGCTCGAAGCTCGGATTCGGCTCGTAGCTCGTTCGGAAAAAGCTCGGATAAAGCTCGGCTCAGATAAAGCTCGTTTGTAACCGAGCCGAACCGAGCCAGCTCGTTTTATAACCAAGCCGAGTCCGAGCCAAGGCTGGCTCGGCTCGTAGCTCGCTCGTTGCTCGGCTCGTATGCTCGGCTCGTGGCTCGGCTCGTTTGTACAACATACTATACTAAAATATAAAATTATAGGGTTACTTTCAATAATAAATATGCTTTAGTATTATTTTGTAAGTATGACAAAAAAATAAAAAATAAAAAAGTAAAAGAAAATAAGATAGAAATATGGAATGAATCTCAATTATCACGTGTTTCACTAATCCCTCGTTCTTAAATCATATTCTTAATTCTCAATTATATATATTCACATCTCTTTACTCTTACTTCTCAAACCATAATTTCCAAATATGTTGGAGCCACAGTCCTCACACCAGACGTTTCACGCGCAGTTACAGCCATATGACGGTTGGTCTCAGCCACATGCACGTCAGATATTACACGGTCAAAGCCAAACGTCGGTCTGTTACAGACAACCAGACATCTCTCGCATGTGGCCTTTGTAGAAGTCAAGACTCAATGGAGAAAACGAGCCGAGTTGAGGTGAATGCGATTCAAATATTAAATTTGTTATGGAAAAACCGAGCCAAAAACGAGCCAAGCCGAGCCAGCTCGGTTAAAAACGAGCCGAGTCCGAGCCGAGATTTCAGGCTCGGTTTACAATCCGAGCCGAGCCGAGCCAGACTCGGTTTAAAAACGAGCCGAGTCCGAGCTGACCCCTGGCTCGGCTCGGTTCGGCTCGTGAACACCCCTAGTCTGGAGACTTGTATGCAAATAAATGAAAATCCTTGGGTATTTTTCCTACTACCCTATAGTATTTCGGTAATAAAGTTCTCTTTTATTAATTCACCACGGGCTTCATATTATATATGATGAAAGTAAACATAAAACCAATAAAAGAAATAAAAACTGTAAATCATACTCTGTAGCATAGCAAAAGATCACCAACTTTGACTTTGTGACATTCTGAAGGCTCTAATGGGATTGACCGCTCTCGTATCCCACTTCTGATGTTGACCCACTCATCTTCATCATGACTAAAACCAGAAAATCTCACACGAACTTCCTGTATAAAAAAACATGTCTTTAATTCTTTGATGCATATGGTTTCAGTCATTTTATTTTAAGTAATTTTCTTCTATGCAATAATAATTAATGCAGTAGTTATTTTAAAAACAACAACAGCAGAAGAAAAAAGTATTTTCATGCCAGTCCAACCAGAACTGGCCAGTTCAACCCATTTTTATCCATTAACCAGTCTGCCTTACCCATCCATCTTTACACATGTAGAGTAAGAAAATCCCACCGACTGCGAAATAACTGTTTCATGTAAATAATTCCACAGTACGTACTTTTGGTGATTTCTTTAACATGGAAACAGTTTTTTTTTATTTTAAGGTGAAAATTTCCGCCATAAGTAGTCACGTACGTAACACACAAAAATGAATATGTGTATGCACACACACATTTGAACATGTGTTTAATAAAGACAGATCAATAAAAATTTACTAAAAGAAAACCAACTTTACCCGTTTAGTTACCAATGGGTCGGCTTGAGTTATGTTTAGGTCAAAAAATCAGCTACAAACTGGTATAAAAGGTCGAAAGCCAATCATAGAGTATTTATGTGTATGACCCCTTAAAATAATTTTATTCAAAATTATTATAACAAAAATTTGATTTTCGTAATCTTTTTGAAATACTAGTAATTTAAAATAACTTCAAACAAACTGGATGAAAATTGTTTTGGTTTACCCCAACATGACCTCAACTGTTTCGACATATACTAAATATTACCCATTTTCACCTGCTAAATCCTGCCAGACCCACCTATTTTGCAACCACTACAGAAAACAATATGGTGATACATGTGATTGTGATAATGTCTTACAAGCTCGCCAGTGTACATAACTCTAAAAGTAAGGAATGTAGCAACATCAAACCTGGAAAATTAATGAAGGAAATCATTAACGATCAAAGTTTTTATTTATGTGGAGGCCATGTATTTAAAATGGTTTCGTTTATAGCAAATCTAGCCAAAAATAAGCTAAGTGATGAAAGTGTCATTTAAAAATTGGTCCTCTATATAAATCTATCAAAAAAACATCTTGATTCTTGATGCATAAATTAAGGTTCTTTTACATTTTACTATATTCAGGCATGTTTTGGGGCATGTTTGATCTAAACGAAACCAGGATACATACTTGGATGTCCTATAAATTAATTTTCAAATATGATGATGTTAATGCGAAAAGTTGAACACTTGGTGACCTAAAATTACAAAGGAATATTTTAAAATCATATGTATTTACAGTTACTCACCAAGCAGAATCCTTAGCTGACAAAGCTTCAAAAGACAATTCTGAAATTTCTTCAACTCTTTGAGCTGTAGAATCAAAATGGTGAAATGAAAGCCGCTGCTTAGTTTTCTCCACTAAGGGTTATAAGTAGTTCAACAAATAAAGTGCAAGATTACTATGGAAATTGATTTGAGACTGAAATATTATGCAATTTGAACTTGCTAAGAAATAAAATATGCATATGTTTTCAAGAATATAAGTCAAGGCAATATTTGATCAAAAAGTCAAAAGATGAGTTATGGAATAGAGATTCTCAAGCAAAAATGTAACGAGGGTTAAATATGACTATCTCCAATGTATTCACTAAAACATTAAAATGGTATTTTTGGTGTAACACTATCCATCACACCAAAAATTCTTAATTTCAACATTTTTTAAGAATTAGATAGTATATAGTAAAAGCTAATATGTCCGAAAAAATATACTTTTTAAAATGAGCGCCATATTGAATATGCTTTTTAGGTTATTTTTATCACTTATTTATATATGTCATTGCTAAAACAGTTAAATAACTAAGTCATTAATAAATAAATACTAAAATCAATTCAAACTAAAATTACATTTCTTTAGTTTTGCAACTATAAAAAGTGGAATAGAAATTTGGTGCATTCATTGAGTTTGAAATATATTTGGAGTAAGCACATTCCAAGAATTTGCTATTTCTATGCCAGAATAGTGTACTTGTATGGACTTTGGAGCATAGGTTCGAGTAGCTCTGATGAGACCGTTTTTCAAGAAGCAAAAAATGCCAAACATTATAAGGCACAAAATCACACATATTATGCCAATCCTGAAAAAAGTCAATCTATAAACATTCTCTTTTATGTTTCATATTTTATAAGAAAGAAAATTTTATTTATTTAATTTAAACCACCTTTGGGCTTCTTAGGTTTTTCAGCAACAGACTGTGCTTTTGACAAGGCAACAAGATTTTTTATAGCAGATGGCGAAGAGTTTAGAATTGCAAGCTTATTTTTCACTACATCTGAATCAACCACTGAGCTTTTACTTTTAACTGCTGAAAATAATTGTCTATCAAGGAACCATGTGTGAACCTACACAACAAAAAAAAAAGCAAGCAAATATCAAAGTGGTGTTTGGTTCATAGTTGGGAATCAGTACGGCTATTGACTTGATAATTCATAATAGGGTGCAGCAAAACAGGGTTGGATTTTAAACCCAACCCTTTAAGTGTGTTTAGAGCATTCCTGATTTTATGGGCATCAACACCATTATTCACACCATTCCTTTAAAACAAAGATACCCAAACACTATCAATACGTGTGTGATATAAAGATCGGACAAGTAAACTTTTTTTAGAGTTTGTTATAGTATTCAAGGTTATTTGCACAATGTAGTAATTGCATTAGAATTTTACTGATTACTCTTATGTTTGTTGCTTCAGCAGATAATAACTTCTTACGTCTCTGAAATTGATTTTACTAAAATTTTGTTTACCTTGTACAATTTCATTAAAAGGCATAATGGATTAGCAACAATATCAGTTGAAATTGATTTTTTTGAAGAAAATAACTACAAAGATTTTATTGACTATTCTGCATAAAAAATGCTAAAAGGATGATATTTCTTTATAACTTCTCAATATGTAGTCTAGAAGGATGACCCTTTATTTAGCATTTATTTTATTCATCAACATTTTTGTTTCATAGGGTCTTCAATCTTGAAAAACTTAGAGACACCCTACCCATTCCCTCAGACCAAACCCCCCTAAAATAAATAAAAGCATAAATTACACATACAACAAACCTGGTCCCATGTTATGATAGATTTTCCATTTCTATTAGCTGAGCCACTGCAATGAAGATAAAAGGTTGATAGAAAAACAAGTGCTCAAGAAACTTCCATCACGCAAAAAGGGAAAAAAAAAATCACTCAGCCAGGGCCAACAATTTAAGCAAAATTGTACCTAAATTTGGTTGCAAGCTCAACACAAAACTCCTGCTGTTTAACTTCTTTACCCTGCTTCCTGTATAAATGTTCCATTTCTAGGAACTACCAAAAACAATTTTTAACATTTATAAAACATTTATCAGTAATTATACTTTATATTAACTTTGTTAACCCACCCAAAGAGGACATAAATTAACTTCTCCCTTAGTCTCAGCATAATCATCCACAAGCAAACCAAAACATAATTTAAGACATGCACATTTCATATGGTTTTCAATTGGTAGAATGACAATTCTAGCAGATGCTCGGAAAATCACATTTGACATGATAATCATATTACGTAAGCTGTGAACTATTAACTTGATCCACAAACACACTGCTTAACAATGGAATCACCCTTGTCTTGAAGTCAAAATGCTTTTTGTTGTGATTACAAAATTAACATCAAAAAACAATTAAGCACAAGAATCAAAGTGATTTTATTGAGATTATGAAAGAAGAAAATGCAGAACAATAAAACACAATGCCTGGATCAAAACTATCACGATCAGAGGTTACCAATTTGGATAAACACATTTAAAAGCATAAAGTGTACCACCACATCAATTTATATAAGCTCTTAAACATTTATGAACAAACAAATGACAGATGCATCACACTTTTGCCAAAAAAAATAAAATAAAATAACCACAATGAGTTGAATTGAAACTTTCCGGTAACAAAATAGCTTAATATTTAAGCAAATTATGGATGAGAGAAGATACCTCGGCGAGTGTAAACTCAGAAGCATCCTCTGCTTCTGTAATCTCCATCAGTTCAGTTGTCATCGTCGCTCCGACCGGTGTCGATTCCGGTGATAAATTTACAAATTGAAGTAGAACGATGTAAAGTTAACGGTAACCGTCGTTCAGAAACTTTTGTTTCCGTCGTCGTCGCCGTTCATCGCCTCCGATAGACGTTAGTTCTGAGTTGGAATTCCAGTTAGGGTTCAGTGATAGTGTAAGGTTTCCGCAAACCAATAATACTTTTTTAAAAACCGAACGTGGGGTTGCAACTTTTTTTTTGAACGGGTGTCGTCGTGTGAATCCACTGTTTTCGGTCTAGTTATATGGATTTTTCATGAGCTGTCATAACCGTCTTAGGAGGAAACCGTATTGGAAAAACCCTCAGACCCTCCTCATACCCCTATTTTACTGCGGGAATGATTTGAACATAAAACCTCTCATTTGAAATAATCTTAAAGTACTCATTGGTATGTGAGGTTACAACTGAAATGGTTTCGGCTTTCTCACCAAATAAATATTTATATAATATTTTTATTTTTTATTTAATAATAGCAATTTATTAATTCGATAAATATTATAAGATTAAATTATAATTTGCTAATATTTCAATCTGAATATCTAAATTTCATAAATTACCGATATATAAATATCACAATTCGCTAGTGCCTAGTGGGTTCAAGAACTTTTTCGTAAATGAGAACAAAAACTAGGTGAGGCCAAATGAAAAGGGTTAAAATGGGTCACTAAAACAACATATTTAATTTAGTTGTTCCTTCAAGTCCTTGTAAACAAATTTTGATTTAATGTGTTCGTCAAAAATTCAAATTAGATAACAAAATTAAGAACTTGGTTTATTTGAATTATCATGCCAAAACTAATGGAGTGTATGGTTAAAATGTCAAGTCGTTTTTCATGCAAAGTGTACGTGGCATCAGGGTTAGCTCAGGCTTTTCTGGGGCCCAAAGGCTAGCAAAAAAAATTGAGACACTTTGGTAACTTTTTTTCTTGCGCTTATTCGTAAATGCTAAAATATATTAAATAGGTTAGTTTGTTTTGATATACATAACTTTACTCATAATTAAAGTCAACCAATGCTAATAATAGATAATATAAACAAACAGTGACGGAGCTTGAATGTTTTGAAGGGGACGGAAATTTACGGAACCCATAAGGCATGTAGATTTAATATTTTAAAACGAGGATGGGCGAAACCAATGTTTTTAACAAAAAAAAATACATTACGAACGGAGAAAGAGGAGGATGGTCGCCTCGTGGCACTATAAAAGTTTTGTTTTTGTAAACAAAGAATGCTAGAAATCATAATAGTTAGTGGTGATATTTTATAACTCTTCCTCAATTTGTTAATCATTTGATTACCTTATTTACCACTATAAAGTTTGTCTAAATATTTCATTCGTACTATTAATAAAAAATTTATTCTAACATCAAGTAAAGATGCAATAAAAACGCAGAAGATGTAATTATTTGGAAACCCATAACCTTAAACAAACTTTTTTTTGAAAAAAAATGGAATCTCTAATTTTCAAGATTTAAAACAATAAAATAAATAATCTGAACGATAACCCGAACGGTTAGGGCCCCAAGAATTTGGGGGCCCTAAGCCCTTGTCTATTAAACAATGAAGGGATGCCGGGCCTGCGTAGCATGTGTGATTTTATCGCACAAGTGTTAGTGTTATTGCGTGATAAAATCACGCAAACATGAAGTTATCAAGCATAATACAATTGAGTAATAATTTCTTTTATTTGTTATAACTCCGGTTTTTTTTTGTAATTTTATCACGTAAAAACAATTTAACTTTCGTGATCAAATTACACAAACTAATTTCATACGCAAAATTACTTTGTATTTGACAAGTATAACTATCACACACCAGTTGATATATTAAATAATTGTTTTCGTTCAATAAAAATAAAAATTAAATACATACGTAAGGGTATGTGTCTAACTAGAGATGAAATGTGATATTGAGAATGGTATACTAACGCAAGTATCCTTGTTCAAGTTTTAATTGCAAAAGCAACCTGCAAATGGGAAGAAACAAGGATTTTATAAACTTGTTTTGATTTTCATCATGTGTGTCCTTCAACTATAGAAAACCATCAATTGATGAAGGGGGCTTCTAAGGGGACATAATATGTGTAAGATGAAAATAGGATTTACGTGTAAATAATGTGTTCACTTGTAAAATTTAGATTGAAGAGGGCCTCTTGTAAAACAAAATGGGGCCTTTTTCAATATATAAGAAAAAGATAGGGATTTTTACATATATCCTTTTACCGTAAAAGTGTCTTATTACATATTTATCTAACTCTTAAAATAAACTATATATTTCTTCTTAAGAGGGGAAAATATGTAATTGACCTTTTTATTTAAAAGGAGAAATATATTTTAGGATAAAGATATATGTAATTGTGTTTTTTTATTTGGATAAATATGCAATAAACAAACTTAGAAAAAGAAAATATGCAAGTCTTCTCCCATCAATGTCCAAAATCAAGATTGGTTGGTCATCAAATAAAAAAAATAGTAAATTCCATTTTTTCTCTCAATCGGGTTGCTGCAGAGACCTTGGGTTGCCAAGGTTGGTTGCCATTATCTTTACACATGTCAACAATTTATTGGTAGATGGGTTTTTTCTATAAATTAAAACCTATTATCTAAAAATTTAACATTTTGCTAATTTAAAAAATATAAAAAAGTTACCAAATTTCGTAATTTATTTTTCTCTATTCATATATTGTCTATTTTATTTTTAAACTTTAAAATAACAAAAAACATTATTTAAAGAGAAGAAAATTATTTTTATTTTTAGGTTGGATTGGTTGTGATTTGTGAATGAGAGTGGAAAAAATTAGTTTGGTTGGTTGTGTAGGTGAAAGAAATAGAAATTATTTTTTTAATAAATAATTGTGGTTGGTTGGTTGTGAATGGGAAATAACCCAAAAAATATATCACTTTGGATTCATATGCAATAATAATACATTAATTATAATGGGTATTAATTTAAAATATTCTGTAGAGACATGACAATACATACAAAATTTATGATCAGTAATGGGAGAATATGAAATGTATTTTGGTTACCACATTTATCCATTACTTCTATATATATCAAGGCAAGATAAGTAATATTGGTGTAGAAAAAGCCACACTTATTTGCATTTTATCCTCCACTCTTACAAAGCATGGCTAAAATTTCAACAAAGGTGGTGTTCTTCATTTTTATGTATCTTATAGTCTCTGATACTATTGGTCTTAATCCATACATGTAACTTATAATTCATGATGTTTTCTTAGCTTATGCTAATTACATTTGATTTGTAGGTTGGCAATTTTGTTGTGGTTTGGTTGAGATAGGATTGATGACGAATCAGAAAATGTTTTCAGAGAACGATGGTGACAGTCTAATGAACAAACATACAAATGGTATATATTGTGATCCTGTCCATACTGTTTGTGGGAATGTTTGTCGAATTGGTGTACCGAAATGTTGTTACAATGTTTGCAAATGTGGGTGTGACAATGATTGCAATTGTTATAGTTAACTGAAGTTTGATGTATTTTTTTTGTGACTGATGACCATCAAGTTGTACCTTAATTCACTTGAAGGAACTTCAAAAACATTGGGGTATAGATGTTTAAATTCATTCCGCTACCAAAAAAAAAACATACGTCTTTAGACAACAAATTTCGCCGGAAAGTGCTTGTAGCGATAAACTCCAAACAAATATTATTTGTGAGGAAAAACCTTGTAGCAAATCTTTTCCCACAATTTTTGACTGAATTTTTGACGAAATAACGACAAAAGTAATTTTTTGTTAAATTCTTAAAACTTTCCAACAAGTTTCCTACAAAATGTTTTTTAGTATTATCATTTTATTAAATATTAATATTAACACTAATAACAACAACAATAATCATTAATCATTGATATAAATACTTAATTTTTTTCAATGACTTTCTATAAACTTATTAATTTGTTTTATTTATATTGTGTTATTACCAACAAATTTTTTTTCTTTCTGATAATTTTCTGACAAACGTTAATTTTATCTTATTTTACGTTTTTTTATCTACTAATTTACGACAACCTTATATCGGCATAACTAAACGGGTTCAAGGGGTCTCTTGACCCTCCAATTGACCAAAATCCTTGATCTAGCTTTTTTCTTTACATTGCTGATCTTAAAAGATGACTGTTATGATATATGTAGCAGAAATAGAAACAAAAAGTGAAATGAAAAGAAGGGATGGCTTGAATTTTCCGATAATAAGATATGTGTCTTCTAGTTCTACGATGATAGGAATGGTGTTTAGATGTTTGTTCTTAATCTAGTTGAAATCTATCTATTATAATAAATCGAAGTTTCTAGGGACACATGGCGTGATTACAGAGCATCTCAACTTTGATTTTCCCATCTCTCTCTCCTATTAAATACACCTCATATTAAATAATAATATTAAGTATAAAATACTTTGTTTTACATTTTTAAACTAAGAAACATATTTTTATAATACATTAAAAATATATTAATATTAAAAAAACACATGTTAAATATCCAACTTATTATAAAATATACAATTTTTAAAAATAGTATTTCAAAAAAAATAAAGAAACAAACTTTAAAAAAAATATTGTTTAAAGAAATAATATAATTATTTTATTACTAAAATTATTAAATTATACAAAATTTTAGCCATATTTTATATTAAAAAAAATCTTATATCATCTATATTTGCATTAATGATTGTTTATTATATTTTTATCATTCAGCCCGTGTAATACACGGGGTGTTAACCTAGTAGTTAATAGAATAATCTGTATTCTGGTGTTTGGTTAGTTTCTATTGTCATGTTGTTTGTTTTTTTTTTAAAAAAAAATAGAAGAAAAAAGACTATATTTTCGTGTGTATTTTGTTTTTAAATTTTTTACTTAGACTTTTAAGGCATAGGAGCTTTTAATATTAAAAAAAAAAAACAAACAAACAAACACCAAGATACACAGCGGCGAAGCTTGACCATAATCTCAGGGGGGTGAACTATTTTTTTTGTTTTCCAGAGGGGGCGAAATAAAAGTTTTTAAAAAATTTTACACTACGTATCGAGAAATTTACACTACTATACGAAAAAACAGGAGGGCGGTCGCCCCCTAGTCTGAATAAACCTTCGCCCATGAAGATACAGTATACCAAGTGGCACTATACAACAACAACAACAACCTTACCCAATATATTCCCACTTTTAATAGGGTCTGGGGGAGGATATATACAAAGCTTACCTCTATCCCAATTGAGATCGAGAAGCTGCTCCGAAAGAGTCCCCGGCTCAAAGTTATCGTTTGACGTCGATCATCCCAATGATTTTAACGTTACTTTCACAAAATAATTAAAATAACGTTAAAATTAGTGCACTTTTACTTTTGCCCCTTAAGGGTACACACATATATACATTATATGTGTGCACCGCAAATGGGACATCAAAGTGACACTATGTATAACCTAATTTATTTACCAAATTAGAAAAAGTCATATAGACATAACTTAATGATCATTACCCAATGCGGTCACGCCCATGCTAACATGTTTGTAAACAATTTTATATTTCAGAATGAAAGAAGCACAAGACATAGGAATCCAGCAATGTTAACATAACAATCGAAAACCGAACAATAACACATAATTTAATTCAAAAAAGATAAATACTTTTTCAAAACAAAAGTAAATCACAAACACTAATCAGTAATCGCATACGTTCAAGTTTAAGAATAACTGATAATGCATTTGCATAATCAAATCATTGACCTACACCTGACAATCTTGACCAAAACAATATAAATAGGTTGGTTTGGGCGAACAGATATTATTTTTGGTTGAAATGAATAGCAACATAACATAGAACGGGTTAAATGTGTAAAATCTTAATAGAATACGGGTCAAGATCAGTAACCTAAATCCGATTGTGAATTTGTTATCATGAAAGTTTAGCCAATCATAATAACAAAAACAAATCTCGTACTAAAACTTCCTCTTTTTGTTTTGTTGGCATTGTTGCTTAGGTCTCGATACAAGTGACACACCAGAAAAAGCGTTTGCTGCTTCTTCCTTGTTACTGCGCGACCAAAGAGCGAATAGTCCTTAAAATCATACATTTTCTAAACAAGTTTTACAAAAATATATAAATATAATTTATAAAGTAGTTATATAATTTACGAGATTAAATAAAATTACTGCTGTTTAATAGCAGAAACAAGAGAAAAATTAAAATTTAGATAATATCATATAAATATTAATATGAGATGAGAGCATGCCGGGATATTAATGTTGATGCGTTCTAAAAACATTACAAATGCTAATAAAAGCCTTTATTTATTAATTAGTCGATTTGATTTGATTTTATTTTCTTTGTTAACTTGTTGCGTGGATTACCGGCCCAAGCAATTGCTCAAATTCTTTTAAAGCCCAAATAAATTATATTGCAGCCCACTGTCAAAAAGGTAATGAAACTATGAAAGCCCTGCAAGGAAAAATGGTGATGGATAAAAGTGCACTTCATGAAACAAAAAACGATTTAAGATAATGAGATTAAAGAAAAGGTGACTCATCACTCATATATCAAACTAATACCAATCATCCTTAAGCTTAAATAGTGAGGGGAGTTACCATGTGTTTGCAGGAACACCGTTTACAAAATAAACAAATACTTTTATTATTCAATTATTCGAATTACAATTCAGAGAAATACAAAATGTAAAATAAATTATTACAAGAAATATAAAAGTGCTAAAATTTAAATTACAAGAAAAATATAGCACAAGATGAAACGAATTTAAATGAGTTCGGTGGCTGAGGATTTCTGTTTAACAGAGGTCCCTTAAAACAGATTTTAGGCCATCCAGGTGAACCCGACTGTTTCCCAGGGTACAACAGCCGAAGCAGTATGTACTGCCGGAGTTATCCGAAAACCCGAAATGTTATCTGAAACAAGAGTGTTTAGCACTATGAATAGATCGTTGTAGGCTGTTGAGAACTCGACAGAGTATCTTCTTGTGTTGTGAGTTTTTGAAGCTTGTGTTTGTGTGTCTCAAATGGTGTAGAGATTTCACAACCTAGCAAAAATAACAAGAGGCCAAATGCCTCTATATATACTTGTATCACATAGGATTCCAAATGTTACCATCATAAACCTTTAACAAGCATATTCATGGCCTCCATTATGCCCATTAACAAACATATTCATGGTCACCAATGTCCATTAATAAACATATTTATGGCCAATTCATTACACTTGAATTGGCAGATGAAAAAGTTTACACAACACAATTTCGAGCATCGATATCTCATTCATCTTTAGCTCCGTTTTGGACCCGATTCTGTTCATTGTGATTAGTTCACATCATAGAACAAAAACGTAATCAATAATAATCATGTTCGTAACATATACGAATAATCATCGTGGTCCAAAATTAATAATAAAACATATTTATTATTAAAATAAATTCAACAGTGTTTTCAATATTGATAGGTTACGGGTTCAAGTCCTGACATGAACAAAATAAGGGTTCCATGCTGGTATAGAGGTTTTGTCTCACCTATGGTGGATTTCCTTCTATTGGGAGTGGATATGATCGGGTAGGTTTATGACCTGTCAGTGATCCAAATTGCCGATCAAAAAAGTATATCAAATCATTGGTTTAGTGACGGTCAGTGACGGATCCAGAATTCTTTTTTGTGGGGAACAAATTTTTTTTATGGTTATTTGAGGCTCATTATATAATAATTTTTTCCTCCTATATTCAGATCAAATTAGGTCAAATCGGGTCGGGTCATGTTAAAAAAGACAATAATACTAAATTACATATATACAAAAATAATAAAAATACAATACATATAAAGTTGTTTTATGCCTGAAACAATGGGTGGATTGGGTTGGGTAGCGGGTCAGAATGCATGCGAGTCAGAATGGGTTTAAGCAAAATCAATTTGGGTTTAAATGAGTTATTATAAAAAAAAACATCAATTTTGTTCAAGTTAAAATGAATTGTAACTAAACAAATATTTAAATGAATAATTTTTAGAGATTTTCTCAACTAACATATTACTTATCATTCTTATAAGTTTGAATCCATTATATTCACATAGTTTTTAAGTTACTCGTCTTAACCCGTATTAGGGGACTAGGAGTCCTCCCACAACTCCCCACTTTTCCCCGTTGCCACATCAGCGCCACATCAGCTTTCCTCACTTTTCCCCACTTTTCCCCACTTTTCCCCATTTTGCACGGTGTCGTCCCACTTTTCCCCATTTTCAAATCTTATTTTTATTTAATTATTTTAACAATAAATAAATAATAATAATTAAATAGATTCATTAAAAATAAAATATAAAATTACATTAAAATTTAAAAAGATATTACATTAAATTAAAAAGATATTACATTAAATGAAAATACTAATTATTCGGGTTATTGGCGTGATATTGTTGCGATAAATGCTCCAAATGCTCGATAAGGTCGGCTCGAATATTTTCGTGCGTTGTTCTTGATCGTAGCTGATAAAGAATGTCTTCTTCAGGCTGTTCATCACTAGGAGGGTCCTCTATGTGTTCTGGTGATATTGCTGACCCATTCCATTTTAAAATCATATTGTGTAGAATGATACAAGCATACATAATTTTTCGTAAACTTCGTGGATGCATTTGCTTTGCGGGACGATGCAATATATGCCACCTTCCCTTCAAAACACCGAAAGCTCTTTCAACATCTTTTCGTGCAGCTTCTTGTGCTCTCTTGAATCGACGACGTTTTAAATCATTTTCGGGAGGATGCTGCAACGATTTCACTATAGTTGCCCAACTAGGATAAATCCCATCACCAAGATAATATCCAAGCTTGTATTCGACGCCGTTTACCATAAACGGGCACTTTGGGGCTGATCCATCAAGTATGTTGCTGAAAACATACGAACGATCAAGAACGTTGAGGTCATTGTTCGAGCCAGGAGGTCCAAAGAAAGCATGCCAAAACCAAGTGTCTTGTGATGCCACCGCTTCAAGCATCACCGTCGGAACCTTGTAATCACCCCGTGTGTATTGTCCGCGCCATTCAATCGGACAATTCTTCCAAACCCAATGCGTACAATCTATACTTCCCAACATCCCCGGGAATTTGTGTCTTTCAGAATGCGCTTGGTATAGCAACTGAACATCATTGTAAGTGGGTTTTCGAAGAAATTCTTTTGCATACAAAGAAATAACACCGTTACAAAAATGATCGAGGCTTTCACGCGACGTTCTTTCAGACATTTGTAAATACTCATCAAGAGCATCTGGAGTGTTACCGTAAGCTAATTGTCGTATCGCGGACGTGCACTTTTGAAGTGCAGTAAAACTTTGATGACCTCTTGCATCAAACGATGTTTGAAAGTATTGATAATTCATTTCAATATCGTCTACGATACGCAAAAATAAATCTCTAGGCATACGAAATCTTCTTTCAAATAATTCGTTGGTGAATGTTGGGTTGGTTTCGGTGTTAAAATAATGATCGACAAGCCTCTTGTGTGATTCGGCACGATCGTCCCGACATATATACCTTTTAAACAAATTGTAACATATATATTGTAAAACACATAATAAAAAAAATATAAAAAAACAACTATACTAAATAAATTGTGTATACCTTCTCGAAGAGGATGCGGTAGATGCAGACTCGTTTAAACTCGTGGCGACGATGGTTGACAAAAACTCAAAGTTTCGTTTTTTGATATTGATCTCCTCTTCTTCTGAACTTGACGATTTACTTTCAAATGTGGGAAGCTCCAACGTAAATGGATCCATTGTTTTAAACTTTATAAAATTTGAGTGAAGAATCAAAGAATAAAATGATAAAGAGTGTGAGTTGTGATTGTTTTGGAGTTGTTTAAATAGAATAAAAATTAGTTTTTTTTTTTTAAACATTTCAACGGTCCAAAACCATCTCCAACGGTCGAAACCCACTTTCTTCCCATTCGGCGAGATTCGGTGATGTGCTCCCGATTCACCCCACCCCACTTCCGGGGGGTGGTGTTCCCATTTTCTCCCGGACCGGGAAATGGCTCCCCGGCTCATCCCGAAGCCCCACTCCGAGTCCCCTTATGTTAAGGTGTTACTCATCTTAACTCATTATATGTTATAATGTTACCTATTTCAACACAAAATACAATAATTGTTTGCTCAAATCTACCTATTTATCTTGTTATAGATCAACATTGTCAGGCCTAGTTGTTCTATACGGAGTATTATTTTTTAAAATCTATCCAAAAAACATCTATTGTGGCTTTTTTAAGTAATTATTTTTTCCAAAAAAAACAAGTGCAACTATCACTTAAATTCTCTTCACAAGTTCGAATATACAAATTTAAGGGGAGGACGATTGCAAAATATTAAGAGGGTCGGTTAGGATTTTAACATATATATACTACAGGAAAACAGAAATTTTAAGGAGGGCGACTACCCTCCTTTAGGGGTAAGCATACCAAACCGATAA
Source organism: Mikania micrantha (assembly GCA_009363875.1). NCBI lineage: Eukaryota > Viridiplantae > Streptophyta > Magnoliopsida > Asterales > Asteraceae > Mikania > Mikania micrantha. Next base: position 32,559,264 of record CM018691.1, on the reverse strand, counting down.
CAAAAAAAAAACGAAACCGACTTAACCGATCGGTTACAGTTTCGGTTTACCCAACTCCAATAACCAAAATAACCGAACCGATACATATATTTTCGTGTATTTTTCATATGTTTTCCATGTATTTAAATCATATTTTCATATGTTTGAACCTATTTTCATGCATTTTTCATGTATTTGATGTCATATTTATTTATATGTATATGCTTGACAGAGATTCAAAACACTTCAAAACAATTCAAAACAATAAAAACGAGTTTGATAACCAAATTTATAACTTCAAAATAACCACCACGAAAATAACCGAATCCGAACCGAAACCGACCTCTATAACCGAAATAATCAAAACCGGTACTCGGTTTCGGTTACCGAAATTCCATTAACCGAACCGTCAGTTTCGGTTTCGGTGGAGGCTAATAACCGAACTGAACTGACATTTGCACACCCCTACCCTCCTTGGCTAATAAGTTAGTATGCCACTGGTGACAGTATTTTGACTTTTTTAGCGTAGGTTGAGTGTAAGTTTTGATTGTAGCAAAATTTATTTTAGGTTGAGCTAGGGTTTTCATGGTTATGATCGTTTGCTTCTATGCATGAAGGATCGGATCACAAGGATACAGTTTTTCCAAGGCGAAACGATAATTCATAAAAAACATGTTGCAAATTAAGTTTTTTGTTGGGTCTGAAATAATCAAAATACTTTTAACATATTAAAATAATTTATATTAAAAATATTTAATTCAATATAAATAGCATATAATAATATATATGTGTGGGCCATCACTGCTCGGACTCTAACCACTCTCCCATTAGTCGGGTATTATTTATTACAGAGGGACCCAAAATAAAATAAAATAAAACAACAAATAAAAAGAATGCATCATACAAGTTAACTGTTAATTTATTATATTAATTGAGACTGAAAAATTAAAATATCTTTAACATATTAAAATTATATAGAGTAAATTACGATTTTGGCCCTGTAGTTTAAGTGTTTTAACTATTTTGGCTCAAAATAGAATCTTTTATCAATTCAGCCCCTGTGGTTTATACAAACTAACATTTTTGGCCCCCAACCCATAGTTAGATTTGGGCTAAAACCGTTATAATAATTAAGCTTAAGGGGCCAAAACTGATAGTTATCAAAACCATAGGGGCTGAATTGATAGAATATTCTATTTTGGTTCAAAATTATTAAAACACATAAACTACAGGGTCCAAAACCGTAATTTACTCAATTATATATATTAAAATATCAAATTTGATAAAAGTAGTATATAACAATATCAATATATGTGGGAGCCCATCACCCCCAACCCCACCCTCACATTTCTTTTGAACGGTTAATTTTAGGATCATTGATGGATCACTGTAGTATCATCGTACCACCAATGGTACCATCCGATCATATCCACTATCAAATCACTAGTTTTGAAGAAAACTCAATGCTTTAAGAAAATCTCCTTTTGAGATTCGAGCCTAGTACCATTTGATTCCTTAGTCTTATCTCACTACTAAGATACCACTAAGCTATAATATCACAACCTTAAACCCTTTTCTACCCTAGCTACCACCAACAAACATACCAACATCGTCAATCAGGACCAAAACCTCATCCACGCGTCTCGATGTGTTAGAAGAAATTTTTTTTTCTAAAAGTCTTAAAAGATAGGGTAAATTTTCCCCAACAGTTTGTCAACTTGAATAGATTAAGTAATCTTTGTTAGAGACTTCTCGATAATCAATGATTGGATTTCTATAAGATCGTGTTAAAATTATTTTCCGAAATCAATATTTCTTCCCAAATTTCGTTTTGGTTTCAGGGTATTGCCCCGAACCTACGAGTGGCGTTGCCCCCTTGATCCCTGTCCACCGGTTGGTCAGAGGAACCACCACAAGAATTCAGTCCCTTGGAATCCGCCAGGGGCGTTGCCCCTAGGTCCCCCGCAAAGGGTGCGGCCCCTTGACTCTCACTTGGTCCGGAGCTCAAAAATCTTAAATGAGTGTACACTCCGTACCTCTGAACTTTTTAATGACAATGCTTTTTTTTTAATTGTTGACTTAATATATCGCATAGTTATTACATGATGAACATTACAAGACCCGAACCATCAAACCACCCCGGAAATTTTTATGTTCGGTTCCATCTAATTGAATCGTCTAAAAATAATAAACCCACTAGAAAAAATTCCTAAATCCCTCACTGCCCAACCTCCGACACCACCACCCACCATCTATTGTCATTGCCAACTCCGATCGCCATCTTCGGCAAGAAAAAACACAATAAAGTGGTTGTTAGGGGCAAAAGGGGGTGTTTTGTCAAAACCACCATCTCTGGCGGATAAACTCAATGTTTTGAAACCGGACCGGACCGAACCGAACCGTATTCGAAATAAGGTAAACCGAACCGAATTCAACCGTATTCAATTCGGTTCGAATTCGGTTAAGAACCGAACAAACCGTATTAAACCGATTTCAACCGTATTCAGTCAAAATACCTTCTTTTTCATATTTTGTTTCCTTTTTCCTGATTCAAGTGACCTAATTCAATTTTTTTACAATCTCTAACCAACTTACTCATTCCAAACACTTTATCAACAGTTCATTACAACAAACAGTTTATCAACACTGGTTTTATTCAAACATTCATCCGTAATTTATTAACCCTTGAGGGTTCTAACTCAGGTATGGTTCTTAGTTCTAACAATTAAACGTGAAACTTCAAAAGATCGACTAACCGAGTGTATATTGGAGATTGGATTGGATATCGACTAATCGAGTGTAGATCGACCGACTGTAAAAGTAACTGATGCAGATCGACTGGGTGCATATCGACCGAGTGCAGAAGAAATAGAACTGTAGAAGGCAGATCGATTGAGGACGAGTTCGCGTGTTGAAGGGAAGATTTGGAGATTTCGAGATAGGAGGGTGCAAATCTGTGAAGAATGGAACGACGCTTCCTTCTCTATTTAGGAATTAGGGTGTAGATCAATGCCTTAGTGGGGCGATGGTCGGTGGTCGGTGGCGGTGAGGGTGTCGGCTGAAGACGAGAGATGCATACGCAGTTGCAGATCGGTGCCTTCATGGGGCGGTGGCCGGTGGAGGTGAGGAGGTCGGCGAGGCGGAGTTTGAAAGTAAACAGGGACGGTGTGAACGAGTGTTTTAAAGGGAATTAGGGTGAGGGAATTAGGGGTGAGGGAATTAGGCTGGTGGGCATAAATAAAAATAATAATATATTTAAATAGTAATTCGGTTTAAACGGTTTAAACCGAATAACCGAATAAACCGAATTTTAAAAAATATTGGAACCGTAAACCGACCCGAAAACCGAATCTGTATTTCGGATACGGTTTAGAACCGAACCGAAAACCGTATTTTTAATTCGGTTTGGTTTATTTCGTTTACGGATACGGTTTGGATAACGGTTTTAAACGGTTTTCGGTTATTTTGAACACCCCTATGCAAAAGGACTCACGATAAAAGAGATTGAGTACTTTAATTGGCTTGAAGTACACTCCCAAAAGCTTGGGTTACAAGTTCCATAAGCTGATGCTAAATCAACCAACACAACTGGTCTACTTATGTGGTTAGAAATAGTCACCGGCCCACCACCACCTCAATTGATTCGGCTATAATGAATTTTGTGCAAGATGACCTACACGGCTACACATCAAAATAATAGTGTTCAAAATATCCGAAACTCAAAAAAATCCAAAATCCAAATCGTATCCGAAACCGGGAAAAAACTCATCCGAAAACTAATTCGGGTTTTTCGGGTCGGATAATATGATTTTAGATTCGGATCGGGTTTCAGATAGGCAAAAGGGGTCGGATATCCGAATAAACCCGGTTTATTCGGGTTGTTTGGATGTAAAAGTCAGAGTTGTTCGGGTCAGATAATATATTTTGAGTTTCGGATAGATAAAAAAATTCAAACCCGAATAACCCAATTCGAATAATCCGAATAACTCGTTATCCGACATGATGAACACCCCTACCAACCAACATAACACTACCGAACAATTCAATGTGCCAACTCGATACTTTGTCACCGTTAGCAAATAGGACATTGGTTCCACCTTACCATTCGATTTGTATATTTAGGCCGGATCATAGATTTTGAAGGCCTTGTGCGACAAGAAAAAAAATGGGTCTTCTACTCGCTACATGTAGTATGGATCCTCCAAGGGTATTGGGCTTAGGGACGGAGCTTGAAAAAAAGCTCGGAGGGGGCCGGAAATTTTTTAGGAAGAAAACAGAGGGGACCGAAAGATTTTTTGGAAGAAAACGGATGGGACCGAAGGATTTTTAGGAAGAAAACGAAGGGGACCAAATGACTTTCCGACAAAATACTACTAAATCGACCCTTCTAACCGGAAAAACAGTGGAAGCGGGGGCCCCCGGTCCCCAATAAAGAACCGTCCTTGATTGGGCTAATGTAGATGGGTTATTTGTTTTTAATATTTTTATTTGGTTTTTAAATCTTTATTAACTACCAATAATGTCTTGTCTTACTTGTAAGATGGAGTATGAGGGAAGTGATTGAAGACCCAGGTCCTGGGTTCGATTCTTGATCCCGCCCGGTTTTACCAACCTTCCACCGGCGTATCTTTGGATGGGTGCTTGGGTCGGGTTTTCCTCTAAAATTGGTAGCTGGTGGGCTAAGGGACTATTGGCCAGCTTTGCCATCCTTTAGTCATTATGGGCCGCGCACGGAGTATCTGACAGTTGATTAGTGGTCATTCAAAAAAATGTTTATCAACTTATTACTCTTACTAAAACATGTAATTACTAGTAAATTTATAAAATTTATATATATATATATGTAGTGGTAGTAGTAGTCGTAGTAGTAGTAGTACTACTACTGGTAGTAGTAATAATAATAATACTAATGATGATGATGATGATGATGATGATGATGATGATGATGATGATGATGATGATAATAATAATAATAATTGTCCTACTAGAATGACAGAATAATAATTACTAATAATTATATTTTGATTTGTAAAATGGAATGCACTAGATAGTGCAAAGCTTCTAATTATCGTTAGCATGAAGTTGAAAAATAAATAAAACTAGTAACGTTACCCGCGCTTTGCGGCGGACCGTTACGACTAAAACCCGAACGCTATGAAATGATGATAATACTCAAAGAAACATATGAAGTTGTGATGAATCGGTTATGCAGACAAAACGAAGATAAAGGCGTAGGTTGCCAGGCCGAGTTCAAAAACTGGAAGAAATCGTAGGTCGAAATAAGAAAGAGTGGATTGTTTATGATGTAGCAGTTAGGAAGCTGAATGAAACTCAGAAGATGTTGGCAAAGGTTGAAGCTGCTCATGCATCTGCTTCAAATGTTGTTGCAGCAAAGAAGAGGAGAAGTGATGGGTCAAGTTTTGATGGAATTTGACGTTGTTTGTAATTCAAATCATAGGTAGCCGCGTCTGTACAACCATACGACGACAAACAAACAATACATGAACTAATCATATTCTTAAAATCAAGTCCAGGAAAATCATTAATATGCAAAATCAAAGTGCATCACTTACATGTCATTTTTCACTAAAAAATTATGCATTATCCCTAAACATTTGCCATTGTGTTTCTCAAATCAGATAAATACGGAACTTTCTCCCGCTAAAATAAAGAATTTATCGTTTCAACATGGTCCAATTATGTTGTTTTGGAATTCAATCAATTTAAAAGAGTTTAAATATTTGAAGTTTGTCAAGTGTATAATTGAAAGAATATTCAGTTATGCATATGCTGAAAAACATTTCTTGTACGGTTTGAATTAACATTTCATATGATGTGTGAGCATTGAGATCAAGTTTTCTTCTGACCAGAGTTCCATCCATGTTGACTTTTAATGACTGATATTATTTCTGGCAAAATGGGTCGGTTGGGTCATGGGTCAAAACGAGTTCGAGTCAGAATAGGTGCGGGTCAGAACGAGTTTTAAGCAAAATCAATTCGGGTGTAAATGGATTGTTCTTAAAAAAACATCAATTTAGTTTAACTTAAGATGTGTTATAAGTAAACAAATAGTCAATTTGGATCATTTTTAGTGACTTTGTCACCAAATATGTTATTAATCATTTTTAAATGTTTGAATGTATTGCATTTACATAGTTTTTTGGTTACCTATCTTGACATGCATTGTGTATAAGTGCTAAAAATCTCAACTCATTATATTGTAATTGTTTACTCAAACCAACCCATTTCCTTTGATTTGGGTAAAAATTGCCACCTTCAATTGATATTAAACAAAATAACATCATCTAGAAAACAATGTCATCAATTGAAAAATATGTAATTTTAGTATAGAATATTCAGAAATAGTTTGTTTCATAGCATCCCACATCGTAGAAAACATCAAAAATGTGTTTCTATAAAAGATTTAAGTGAGGACCGCAAATGTTAGCCAATTAAACAAAGTTGTTAGCCCAGAAGGCTTCAACTTTCGCTTCATCAAAAAATTCTGGGAGCAAGTTGGTCCGGACATCTTCAGTTTAGTAGTCCACTTTCTTAACACATCTACTCTACCTCATGGTGCAAGTTCGGCATTCATAACTCTTGTGCCCAAAACAAAAGATGTTGTCTCCTTAAATGATTGCAGGCCAATAATTCGTTGGGATCCTTGATAAAATCATCTCCAAGTTACTAGCTAATAGACTTAAAATGGTTATTACCTCGGTAGTAGATGACACCCAATCGGGTTTTCTCTCTAGGGGTAACATCATTGATGCCCCTTTAATGATAAATGAGATAATTTCTTGGTCCAAGAAAAAGAAATCGAGTTTATGGTGACTCAAACTTGATTTTGAAAAGGCATTTGACAACATAAATTGGAACTTTATTAGGAAGACTTTGCTTCAAATGAACTTCCCTCCAATGTTTATCAATTGGGTTATTTGTATCCTTTCTGCTGCTAGATCTTCGGTCCTCGTCAACGGTTCCCCCACATTCGAATTCCAATGTCAGAAAGGGGTCAGACAAGGTGATCCCCTATCACCATTTTTATTCATCATTGGCATGGAGGTGCTATCGTGCATGATAAAAAAGTTGTGTTCAGAAAACCTATTCTCTGGGTTTAAAGCTCCAAATAATGGTCCATTGATATCTCATTTATTATATGTGGATGACGCCATAATTATTGGAGATGGACATACTCCAAACTTGCGCAACATCAAAAGATTGTTAATGGGATTTCAAGTGATTTCTGGTCTCAACATCAATTTTTCCAAGTCCACCCTTTATGGTTTGAACATAACAGACATAAGCATTGCTGAGGAGGCTGAATATATTAAGTGCAACGTCGGTTCCCTTCCGTTTACGTATCTTGGTCTTATTGTTGAAGCCAATATGAACCGAATCAATAGTTGGTTGTAACATCCGTCAACATTGGAGCAGACACGGGAGACCCTGTAAGGCCCAACAAGGATTCGATTATATTTCTAGGCTCAACTAAAGTATTCGGAGCCCAGACAAATTAACAGACAAATCCACATTCATTATTACGTATGTGTCAGAAGGACCATATCATATCATATCAGTTCATGACTTGTAGTTACTCAGGAATCTGGTGTTAGTAGATCTCAAAGAAACATTCATCACATGATGCTTATTCAAATAGATGACCAACCGATTACATGTTTAGAATCATAACTCGAAAATGAAGAGAATGAGTGGAAGCGAAATTTCAAAACGAAGCTCCGATTTTAAGATACACCGAATCGAAAATAGCGTTAAATAAGAGGTCAAATATTTTGAACTCTTTAAGTCTTGAGATTATGACCATTGGAAAGAGCTCGAAAAATCGTGAACGTAGGCGAAAACCGTGCGCAAAACGGAGTTCGTATGCTCCCGGAATCGCGAAAACAAAATCGAGTCTAACTAAGGCGGTGGAGGTACGCGAAGAAAACTCTCCGCGGTACGCGACGGATGCAGATGGCGTAAAAATCTGATTTTCTTGATCAGATTGCTTCCAGAACTCATTTTTTTCATTTATTTCGACCTTGTACGACTTTCAGACGACCAAACCTTCATTTTCAGCCCTCAAACTCTATTTTGAAGCCATTAGAAGCCATAGATCGCACCAGGGATCATATCTACAAGTCTAGATCGTTGTTTTAACCGTAGAAATCCGTCAGATCAGGTAACGGTTCGTTTTAACCTTCTAGCTTCATAATTATTGATTAGATCTTGATTTTGAACGTAATGAGATAGTTAGGATTGTTGATTATTGCCTAGATGATTGCTAGGATTGTTTATAAACAAAGAACACGATGTTCTAACGGGTAAATCCTTGTTTTGATCCGTTATAATGCCCGGTTTTCATGAAACTATATCTTGGATTAAAATGGTTTAAACCATTTGATTGTAATCATGATAGTGATTGTCTTGAAATGCTAGATTAAATCCAAGTGTTTCAAACTAATGACAAGCATAAAGATAATCACCGAGATAACAATCTGATGTTTATGATAACAGTCAGACTAGTACATTGAGCATGGTTATTAAACCTATTTTAATATCACATTCTCATGTTTCATGATACGTAAATGATCAATAACAAGGATTGATTATTCCTAAGCCAGAAATTCATCTAGGAATCGTCTTAAGTGAAATAATCAACAATCAACATCTATTTGATTAATCCGAAAAAGTCGTGATTAATCCTGTAAGTCATAAACTCCTTAATAAGAACCTAAATCATTATAGGTTCCTTGTTTATCGCACTTTGTGCAATATTAATTTAAGGAGGCTGATTAAGGATTAAGATCAGCTTGATGACTTAAACTACGATTCCTTGTTATCAAAAGTCAAGGAATATTCTGATAATCCAATTCAAATTCTAGAAACTCATAAAACATTAATGAATTGCAGAATTCTCTTCAAATCTTGAGTGATACTTCAATATCAAAACACTTCGATAAACAGGTGAGTTTCATAGCCCCTTTTAATGTTCTGTTTCTAAACTCGGGGTGGAACATGTAGATATCTTTTCATAACATATTTTATCAATCATCGTGAAATCTTATATCATTATCATGAGGAACGTCATGATAAACGTTTATCAAATACCATGAAATCTTATATCATTATCATGAGGAACGTCATGATAAACATTTATCAAATATCATGAAATCATATATCAGAATCATCAGAAAAATCATGGTAAACAATCATCAAATAAATATTTTATCAATGTATTAAAAACAAGCGTATCACTTGGGAACTTTGGTTATGTGGAGGCTATTTGGGACTATTCTTATGTGAACATCATTAACTTGTTATCAAGCCCTTGGTAGTACTGGTATGATAATATGCGGGAACTCAAGAACATTATTCTTACGGCGTTCCGGCAGGTAGCTGGACGTTGAAACTACGACGTTTGGGGGTCGCCAAACGTTAGCATTATTCTTTAGGTTTGATGGTTTACATGCCCAGGTAGATTCAATTTCAAAGTACCTACTTGATCACTTGTGAATACTATATCATGGAAATCAAATTTTGAACAATCAATTTAATACTATGAAAATCAATATTTGACAATTAATGTACATCAACAAAACCTATGAATCTCACTCAACTATTCGTAGTTGACTTTTTATGCTACATGTTCCAGGTTACAAATCAACCACCAGCTCAAGAATGGTGGATCAATTATTTATGTAAACCAGAAATCAAGGGGAATCTTCAACTATGGCTATGTAATCATTACGTCACGCGCCGTGGATTCCGCACGCGGCGTGGGGTGTGACATTGGTCCCCAGTTGTAAATGCTTTTGATAAGCGTTTGGCTACGTGTAAAGGAAAAACGCTCTCTATTGGGGGAATATTAACAATTCTCAAATCTATACTTGAAGCCCTTCCAACTTATTATTTCTCACTGTACAAAGCGTAGGTTAAAGTTATTGATATTTTAGAAGCTAAGAGAAGGAATTTCTTTTGGTGAGGTAGCTGTGATAGAAATAAAATTGCATGGGTTGCGTGGGAGGACATTACAAAACCCAAGAAGCAGGGGGTCTTGGCCTTACTCCGCTGCGTGATCATAATTACTCAAAAGAAGGAATTTCTTTTGAGTATATTATTTAAATGCATACACATTAAATAATATACTCAAATTATATTTCAATTAAAAACAAATTTTAACTCATGTAATACACAAATATTAAACTATATTTTGTAAAAAATGTATTTTTTTAAAACCAGCTTTTTTAAAATGAAAGTGTAAAAAAACAAACTTTAATAACGAATGTTTAAAAAAATTAATATTATTATTTTATGTTTTAACTTATATTCAATTTCAATCGTATTTTATATATATAAACCCTTTAAGATGTTTTGAAATTTTTATTAATGACTATTTAATATATTTTTATTCAACCCGTGTAATACACGGGGAATTATCCTAGTATATATATATATATATATACTAGATTACTGACCTGTGTATTACACAGAGATGTATAAAATAAACATTACAAAACAATAATTGATAGAAACTTAGTTATAAAAATAATATAAAAGTTTCAATATTTTTAAAATAAGAAAATAAAAATATATTTTATAAAAATCTACGCGCTTTTATAAACAATACAAATAAGAATAAGGATCAAAATTTTCAATTTTTAAAATTATTAATTGAAAATGGAAAGTTTGAAATGATTACATTTTCATTAATTTTTTAAAAATGAATATTAATTGTTTTTCTTCAAATTTGGAAATTTGACTTTATTGTAATAAATGAAGTTAATTTTAAATTTGTTAAATGCGCCACATGGATAGCATATAATCACGCCACGTGGCAAATGTGATGTGGATATGTTAATATAACGTCACGTGGCATATTGTTATTCATTTATTATATAGTATAGATATATATTACTTTTAAGGCTTTGTTTCACTTTTTAAACAGTCTCATCATCATATAAAGCACGTGCTATTCTAGATTATTTTAAGATACATATTTACTTCATTTTAAAAAGGCGATAAGGTTGCATCTCAAACTTTCCCAAATAATATTTTCTTTACTTGGGAAAAATTTGTCTAGTCAATAAATATTGTATCACAGTTTATGCACATACAACATTTATCCATATATTTTTTTGGAGAATTAAATAGATTTCCTCTTAAATTTATGAAATTACATGTTTTTTTAAAGAATAAGTTTTTAAAACATAATATACAATGTTTTTTAATTACGAATTAATGATGTAATTTTGCAAAGTAAAAATGACATGAAATTACCATTTTTCACTCGCACTTTTAGATTCCAATGACAAAAAATATCGCGAAATATTAATGTCTACCTAAAAAAAACTTCTTGCAATATCGTATAAGGTTATCGCATTTCTTTAAATAATACTTCAACTCAAACATTAAATCTATTTTTAAATTTAAAAGTCAACAGGAAAAAAATAGTATATAACTTAATGCTATAAAAAATACATGATACAATCCACGGCTGCTTCAACTATCTTAATAACACTAGGCGAAACAAAAATTCGAGACTTTTTTTTTTTCAAATTTATTATCATAAACCTTATTTTTTTTATCCGAACTTGAGGTAATCAATAGATTAATAGTTAGAAATTTATGCTCGTTGTGACGGAGCCCAAAAAAAGACCTCGTAAACATGAAGCAACTTACAAAGAATAAACTAGACAAAAAAAACATTATTTCTAAAGAAAATCAACAATCAATAACTAAACATGATTTCACAATTCAATTGAACCAATGAATAAGTGATAGAATTAGTGTAAATCATCTTTAGTTTATAAGTTTTTATCACTAAAAAATGAATTACTCTAAATGCTAATGTCTTATTTTTTTTAAATGAAAGCCGGCATTGATACATTCAGATTACTCAATACCAGAGAAATATTTTTTTTTAAAAGTACGTAAAAGAAAATAATTTTCGTTTTTTGGGCGGCATCAAATTATGAGATTTCTAAGTTTATATACACAACACACATGAACCTAAACTAATGAACATTGTTGGTACCAGCAACCGTGTAGGGCCGTCTATAAAAGATTATGTATTATGTGCGAATGCTAAAAAAAACTCTGGTGTATGTGGTAATTTGTTTCTAAGTAAATATAAAGTGAGTTAATTTGTTTTTTTACCTATATTTTGAATTGTAGTGAGTTATTGAGTCAAATGTTTAAGGAACATGTTTTTCTTGTATCCTCTATAAAATTCGTAACTAGCTAAACATATTTAAAAAATTGGAAAGTAATTATATGTGTTTGTTATAAAATAAATCTATCTATACTAATAAATCAAAATAATTGTGGACACTTGTCACAATTCTAGATCACCTATATTTTGGTTTTCCCGCTTCTCTCCCATATTTAATTATCTATATTTATTATTTAGTTAGGAATTAAGAATTAAGGATTATAATAATTAATATACTATGAATTAATTATATTTGAAATGAAATCAATTATGATGTTTTTAAGTGAACTTATATTTTTATTTAACAACTTTAGTTTTTTAAATATTATCGAATTCAAATGATATTTCTTAAAATATTTATAAATATAACAATAATGTTACAAATTTTTTTTATAAGTGCTTTTAAATTTTTTTAATTATTTAATATAAGTAGGTTAATATCCCGTAAATTACACGTGTTGAATAAAAATTAATAAGTATTACGTACATAATATAAATTTAAAAATTGTAAATTATTTTTTGATTTAAAATATGATCAACATTACATATAAAATAAAATTATAATACTATATTTTAAAAAATTCCTTTTCAAAGTTTGGCTTTTTAAACATTTCATTTTAAAAAAGTTGTTTTTAAAAAATGACATTTTTTACAAAATTATAGGAAGTTATTTGTTATTACACAAGTTGATTAAAAAAATAAATATTTAATAATAATGATTTATAAATTATAAAAAGATTTTATGAGTTATAAATTATTGTAAAATTTTCATATTTTATAATAATTTGATTTTTTAAAAGTGTGCTTTTTACTATTTTTATTATATTAAGAAATCCTTTTGAACTATAAAAGGTACAAATAATATAATTAGTATTTAATACTATAATGTAATATATATGTTTTTTAATATTAACAACTTTTTTAATCAAAAAGGGTATAAAGAATATATAATTATTTAATTAGTATTTATTAAAGTTGTGTATTTATTAAAAATCCAAGTTACATATATATTAATATAAATTTTAGTTAAAGTTAATTTAATGTGTTAAAAGGAGAATACATATACTTTAATTAAATTATTTATGAATTACATTACATAAAAATATTAACACATTGTTAAAAAAATAATTAAAACATAATTTATAATTATTACATCAAATATTTTAAACATAGTTTGAAGACTTCATGCATTAACAAATATCATATTTTATTCTACCTCTGTAAAAATGAGTTTAGTAAAACTTCGCAACGTACATGCTTTTTAATTGCATAACTTTTTGTCAATAGATTTGTATATATAACATATTTTTTTTCAACCCGTGTAATACACGGGATTTTAACCTAGTTAATATATATATATATATATATAATATACAAAATTTTAAAAAAATATGGCCCGCTAAAAAAATGGGTAATTCTCGCAACTGCTCTAAGACCCCTGCAACCGTGGCTCACAAATCATGCTCCACTTCGGCAACACTGTTTGACAAAGCCTTTGTTTCCTATTCTAAGCATCCAATGCAGAGAGATGATCCTTAAGGAAAGCTCGAACCCCTCTAAGCCATCATGGGCCAACAAAGAAAAATATGTTAATTTAACTTCAAGGTTAATCATGCCTTTGCCCAACAACCAAATCATCTGACCAAGTTAACACACCACCACCGCCGGGGAGGGGAGCCCCTTTTTTCCATTGTTAGTGTTAAATTTTCGGCTGAAAGGTTCTTTTAGTTAAAAATATTGGTTTCGTCTCACTCGATTCAAAAAATTAACATGAATTTTGGTAAATTCCCGCTCTTATTTCAAAACGTTCAAGCTCCGTCACTGAAGCAAAAGTCACACATCATAAGCTAAGCACCAACTTTTCCATCAATACATGCTCTTAGGGGTGTTCAAAATAAGATTTCCGGTAGTTCCGACATCCAAATTTTGAATATCCAAAAATTTTGGATAGTAAATTTCAATATCCGAAAAAAAAAACCCATCCAAACTATCTTAAAAGTTTCAGGATCCGAAACCGTATTTTCGGACATTGCCCCCTAAATTTGCGTGTCATCCACAAGAAAAATCCTCCAATTTCTTTGCTACTATCGATCTTTTCCTTTTTAATATTTCAACGGTCTTCTTTTTATTTTTCTTTTTCTTGTTCAACAGATCTTCGGTGGTTGGCATCCAATTAGAGATGTTTGCTTGCTTTGATCAACAAATTATAATCATGTTACAACTCTATTGAATCAAATAAACAAAATAAATAAACCTATTTTATCTTAAATACTAATTAAAGAAAAAAAACAAATTTTAAAAATCAGTAACTATTCTTACCAAACTTTTATTTACCACCTTTTTGTTATATTAAGATTCAGAATTATCGCCAGATTCATGATTGCTAAACTAAAGAAAGGAGTCATTTACCAAGTAAGCTAGGCAACCTTACCCGCCTCAACTGATCTTAGCTCGAACATGCCAAAAGCCAATACTTAATCTTTTCTTTGGGACAACTAATAAAAAGAACTAATACGGCCCCTTCTCAAAGAGACTGCCCTTAGAACTCTATTAAGTGAAGCCATTTAACAGCGGATAGACACAATGTTGAGCTAACCTTATGATTAATGCAAGCTCAGTTGAAAAAATAAAATAAAAAAGACTATCATGTGCTTATAAACAAAACTAATATTAGACAAGCGTCAAGCTATGATAGACTTCTCACCTTTTGTTTTCTCACTCTTTCTTATTAAATAATAAGTTACTCATTTGTTATTGTGTCATATTATAATTATGTAAACTAGGTGTAATCCGTCGCGCGTTGCGGCGGGTTATCACAGTACACTGTTAAAAACGGATATTATATATTATTTGCAGAAACATAAATTACATAGTAAAATCAAATATCTCATCACAACCTATATACAATTTTTCATAAAAACATAAATTCATACAACATCCTCACAAATATGTTACAAAAATATTAGAAAAAATTACTTAAAACATTTTTCACCAGCAACCAATCGTTTGAATTAAAACAAAAACTCAAATCTCTTAGATTTAATAAAAAGCAAAATTTTCAGCAAATCTCTCAAATTTAATACTCTTATCTCTGTTTACGTCACTACATGGAACATACACCTACATTAAACCTGGAAAAAAAATTAGGTTTTTAATAAACAAATCAATTTTAATGTGAGTTAATGTAAAACACATGTTTATTTTCAAGATTACAAATGGACGACCCAAATATCGTTTAAGGGTTTTCTTTCTATGATAAGTTTTCATAAGATACAAACCCTATATAAATCACTATTTTAGTATACATATTATTATAGGGAAGGGTATAAAAAATAACCCTCATCTTTTGCTACAACTACATAACCCATTTAAACCAATCATAAACTTACACATAAGCATTACATTAAAATATTAAAAAGGGCATCATAGTCATTTTACCCCTTATAAGTTTCCCCCTCTTTTTTAAACATTAATAACTTTTTTATAATATATTATTTTTTAAAAAAAATTGCACCATTATATTCTTTTCATTTTTCTCTTTAATTCCGTTATAGTCTCGACTAATTTTTTTTTACTTTTTTTAAATGCCCTATATTTACATCATTGTAACGATGTTAAATATAAGAAATTTATTTGAATTTTTTTTAAAAATGATAAATTACAATTATGTAATTTACATTGACGTAATTTATTGTGATGTAATTTACATGGACGTAATTTATCGTGATGTAATTTACCTTGACGTAAAATTCGGTTTCGTTTTTTTCGGTGAATTTGGTTTAAATTACAGTGATGTAATTTACATTGACAACAAATTAGTTTAAATTTTTTTCGAACAATGATAAATTACATCACTATAATTATCATTGTGAGAGAAAAAAAATCAAAATAATGTGTTATATTACATCACTGTAATTTATCATTGTAATTATCATTGACGTAAAATTCGGTTTCGTTTTTTCGGTGAATTTGGTTTAAATTACTGTGATGTAATTTACATTGACAACAAATTAGTTTAAATTTTTTTTCGAACAATGATAAATTACATCACTATAATTATCATTGTGAGAGGAAAAAATCAAAATAATGTGTTCTATTTACATCACTGTAATTTATCATTGTAATTATCATTGTTAGAGAAAAAAAATAAAATAATGTGTTACGTCACCGTTAATTATGTCATTGTAAATTACTTAATTTTGTGTTACATTACTTCATTTTTTGTTACATTACTGTAATTTACCATTGTTAGAAAAAATTTCTAATTAATTTGATATCTTTAAGCTCGTTACAATGATGTAAATACATGACATAAAAAAAAATTAGTCGAGACTATAACGAAATTAAAGAGAAAAATGAGACGAGTATAATGGTGCAATTTTTTTAAAAAAATAATATAGTATAAAAAAGTTATGAATGTTTAAAAAAAATGGGGTAAACTTTACTTAAATAACAAATGTCTTAAATGCCCTTTATATTAAAAAAAAAAAAAAAGAATCTGACACGTGTCACCATCCTATACACTCACATTTTTAAAGGAACCATTGGATGATGGTTAATGGGTTGTAACAAAATATGAGGGTTATCAAAAATTCCATGCCCTATTATTATATATATATATTATTTCTTTTTCATGAGATTTAATATAGTGTATATATATATATATATATATGCATTTATATACAATTTCAATATAATATATAATATATTTACTATTCATTTGGGATTGCCTTTTAATATATATATTAATTATACTTTAAAAATTAAATAATAATTTATTATTTTCTTTAATGTTTACTTTATGAATATTTCACTTATTGACTATTTCTTTTTTTATTTATTTATTTTCTTTAGTTTTTTTCTCTTATACTAATTACTTAATATTTTATGAATTTAATTTCGTATAATACATGAGTTTTTAAACCTAGTTTTATATAAATAAATAATCCTTCACATTAGAAAAGATTTTATTTCTACCTCTCTAATTTCTTTAAACCTCTTGTGCATTAGAAAATATTTCATTTTACCAAAGAGCTTATAGCATAATAATACCCTGTTGGTTTTTTAATGAAAAGTCTTGAGTTGAGTCTCTGACCTGAAGCAAAATTTGCTTTACGTTGTTAGATTATTTTCCTATTATAAGTTTCATTCTAGATAGTGACGCTAAGATGCCCATTTAAATAATAGTGAATTAGCTTTAGCTGTGATACAAAACAAGAGGTCATGATGGGTTGATGACAATGAATCTAGGCCAAGGAATTTTAAAGCGTGCGTGAAGCTATTTTAATGCATGTGTGTGTTGATTGGATATTTGAATGAAGAAGGGTCGTTAGCTACGAAAGTAGGTACCATTAAAACGTGTGGCTCAAAGTGAGTTGCTCTCTAAGTTGTCCACTTTGAACTTTGAAGGAGCCACTTAATTTGGTTTCGTCTAAATTTAACTGCGACCCTCGAAAATTCCGTAAATTGATTACGTGTTCATAGTTATATTAAAGTAACCAAGGCCTTCTAGCCTAATGGTTACCCATTTGGCTTTCTTGTGGGAGGTCATGGGTTCAAATCCCTCCCAAGGCGAAATAGGGGTTCCTTGGGAGGTCAGGGGGTTTTTCCGGTGCGGTTTCCTCCTAGGGTGGTGGTGGAGTCTCAACGGAGGTCATGGTAACTAGACCTTGGTGACGTGGCCTGGAAATCAGTGGTTCACATGTTGAGATCAAATGCCGTTCAAAAAAAAGTTATATTAAAGTAAATTACGGTTTTGACCTATGTGGTTTGTGTGTTTTAACTATTTTGGTTCAAAATATAATCTTTTATTAATTCAGCCTCTGTAGTTTAGACAACTATCTGTTTTGGCCACTCAAACTTAACTATTATAACGGTTTTGGCCCAAAATTTAACTATGGTTAGGGGCCAAAAACGTTAATTGTCTAAACCAATAGGGTTGAATTGATAGAAGATTCTATTTTGGGCTGAAATGGTTAAAACACTTAAACCATAGGGGTCAAAACCGTAATTTACTCTTTAATATGTTTAGTTTTATTAATAACAATTGATAAAATAAACTGTTAATCATAGTTACAAAATATTTTATTTTATCAAAATCACACCTTCTGAATTCCGATTGCGTGTGTTCTAGGCTTTCAACCCGCAATATCTTAATTTAAGTAAACTTTATTAGTTTATTGTTGCTAGACTAAAGGATTATTGATATAAGTTTTTAAGAGAAACTTATGCCACTTCTAAACTATTTCTTGTCATGATCGAACTTGGGTTACGCTAAAGAGGCGTTTATTTTTACTATCGTATTACAACCCAAACGACAAGATATCATCAATACTTATAAAATACTTGTAATTATGTATAATTGAAATTGGAAATTAAAGTAAATTTATTTCATAGAAATTCATGTTTGAGTGAGAAACAATAATTCTACAATCAGAAAAAATTATTTTCTTTTATGAAAACATTTAAAAGGATTTCAACAAGGACAGGATCATATCCTTCGAAACAGTGGGGTCGTCGGGCTTGACCCGGACTATCAGGAGGCGCTCGAAAGCTTAAATGTCTCTCTCCCAGACTTGGATATTGGCGGTTTCTCTAACAAGGACACCGCCCCCTCAAAGCCACAAAAAACTTTGGCGAATGCTCTGTTTAGCAAAATCGCTCAAAGCTTGGGAGAAGCTTTTGATTTGTCACCCCGCCAGAAGGCGGTGTTTGAGTGCCTGAAGGGTCCCCATGCTCAGGAATTTTTGACCGTTATCCCGATTGAGGGGTTGGGACAATGCATCTCTGCAGTAGAATACAGATCCATTCTTAAATACCAGTTGATGATCCCTATGTACCCGGAAGATGAAACCTGCCCGATATGTCGTAAAGCTTGTATGGATAAATACGGGGAGCACGCAGTTCATTGTAAAGAGCTCCCTGGGTTCAAATATCGACACGACTGGGTGCAGGATGTTTTGTGGGACATTCTAAGAAGAGCTGGGATCTCTGCTAAGAAAGAGGCCCCTGTGAATTTCCTCACAGACCCTATGGAAGGGAGATCTACTCTGCGGCCAGCGGATCTACTCTGCGGCCAGCGGATCTGCTCGTCTTTGGCTGGGCTGGGGGGAAACATGCTTGTGTAGACCTCACAGGGGTTTCCCCTTTGGTTGGTTTAAGGGAAAACGAGTTTGTGGCCGGACAAGCAGCAAGAAAGGCTGAATCAAAGAAAGTGGATAAGCACGCTAAAGCTTGTGCAGAGAACCAGCATGTCTTTGTCCCTTTTGCCTTTGATACTTTTGGCTCCCTAGCGTCAGAAGCTATCCACTTCTTGACGAGGGTTCAACGGGTCATCCACAACAATTGTTCAACCCCAAGGGGACAGGAGTTTGTGTTTGGAAGGTTAGGATTTGCAATTCAGAAAGGGTTGGCGGCGCAGCCTGTTGCTCGTCTACTTGTTGTTTTGATGTAACTTGTTTCAAATTAATGAACGGTTTATAACGTAAAAAAAAAAACTTTAAAAAAAAAAACAAAAAAACAAAAAAACGTCCTCAAATAAACCTTTTCTATTGTCATCGTCTTTATTTTTCTTCAAAAACATTTTTATTTGTTTCTTTCTCCAACGGCATTAACATGCCCAATATTCTATATCAGTTTGTCGTAGTCTTCGGTGACTACGTCTCAAAGATAAACGAAGATCCCTTGTTAAAAAACTAGAGATAAGATAACTAGTTTTTTATTTTTGAATTTTCTTTCATTTTAGTTTATTAAGTTGATTTTCAATAAATGGATATATGGAAAATCACTTATTGTGTATGCAAACATGTAAAGAGTTTAAGAAAAGATACACACAATCAATCTATTAGGGTTCAATTGGTTGTTAATAAAGCTATTGTGCATTCTTTCCTTGATTATCAGAAAAATGTTTTTCCACTGTTTAGACACGATTTTTATCGTATCTTAAATGCGTCGATCTATTTATGAATTAAACCTTAGTCAACCTAAAACAAGAAACATGTTAATATTGTGTCGTGTTATGTTATGTCATGTTCGTGTCAAAAATTGCCAACCTGACCCCATGTTGTTATGAAAGTGTCATTGGTGATTTGGATGTCAATGACCTAATGTTCATATGTGATTTGGATACTAACAACATGATCACCTTAATAGACTACTTTGATATATTTTTTTTTCCATGTCAAAAGTAAATTTTAATATATATAAAGTTTATGGCATTAGGTTAGATGATTTTTTTTAACATCAAATTTTCCACCTTTGTCCACTATAGGACTAGAATTCTAACTTATTTTATGAAAGAACACCTTAACACATATTGGTATCATTAGGACAAATGTCCTTTGATGGTTAATGTTCTTAAATGTGAAGCAACCTTGGGCTTATCAACCGAAATAACATAACTTATCTGAACATTGAGCACATTATAGAAAGCTTGCTTTTATTTGTTTATACATGTATAATTAGGGTTCGAAAAAAATTTATTTGATTTGGAGTGTGTTTGAGATAGGTTTCATACGGTTGAGATGGGTATTGAAAAAGATTTATTGGTTGTCGTGACCAAACCAAACTTGCATGGAAGTTTTAGGGTGGGCTTGATTCGAGACATAAAGTGACTCTCCTAGCTAATTGGTGGTAGAGATGAAAGAAGAAAAAAAATATTATTATTTGTGTTTTAAGTACATTAAAGCTACTTACAAAGATCATCTATGATTATAATATAATTGCTAAAAAACCCATTTAAGAGTGTGTGCAGTATTACAAGAGACTGGTTATTTACACAACCATCTTTTCTAATTCAACATCTTCACTGATCCTATATGTCTCATGTATGAGTCCAATCATTTGCATTACACCCAATGATTGGTCAGGTATAGAGCCGCATATAGAAGTCAAATCATTGACACTAAAAAATTTTGGTACCCAATGATTGTCTCCTTATAACAAGGGGAGTTTATTTTGGATTGTGCCTTTTTTCTTTTCGTGTATTATTATTATTGTTATTGTTATTGTTGCTCCGCTGCTGTTGTTACTATTACTATTATTATTATTATTATTATTATTATTATTATTATTATTTATTTTAATTTTAGTATCCAGCTTTCCATCGGAAGTTATGTTGGTCTGTGTAAGTAAATATTTTTGAAAAATAAAAGCAATCCACCTGGTCAATTCAATTCACGGTTAATTCTGTTAGTATTTTAATTTTTTTTGAACGGCATTTGATCTCAACGTGCAAACCACTGATTTTCAGGCCACGCCACCAAGGTCTAGGTACCATGACCTCCGTTGATACCTCACCACCACCCCAGGAGGAAACCGTACCGGAAAACCCCCTGACCTCCCAAGGACCCTTACTTCGCCTTGGGAGGGATTTGAACCCGTGACCTCCCATAGGAAAGCTAAAGGGGTAACAATTAGGCTAGAAGCCCTTGGTTTGTTAGTATTTTAATAAAGCTTTATATTCGTTTATCAATTTAAATTGTTTCTGTTAATATTTTAATAGTTTAATAAAACTTTATTTGCTAAAATACAATTTAATCAAATGGAAATTGAGTATTTTCTTAAACGGTTTGGAACGAAGACACCTGAGATTTTAACCGTCCTATCTGATTTGACGCTTTGGACATGCGTCTGAGTCCACCACAGAAGGAACGTTACAGCTGAGTAAGCATGTTAACCTTGTCTTAGCAAATATGCCTGAGCTCAAATTTAAACCCAATACCTTACAAGTAAGTTAAGGGGTAAACATCCTATTCCTCAATTAAATTTAAATTAGCAGTACTCACTTGACTTTACTTATGAGGAATCTCCGAATTTTTATATATTATATATAATAATAAAAATATAAAACATCAATGTTTATTAGATTATTGCTCAATTTTTGCTTTAGATCTTAGAATTTTTTTTTGATTCATGATGCCAGTTCTACTTTGTGATTATTGCCGTTTAAAAAAAAAAACAAGAAAAAAGGAACTGAGTGTCCGGCACACATGAAGCACATTCCTGTTATCCTCCTCCACTCGTTTCAACCCGACATTTCATTTCCAAAACACTTGACTTGGGTACCCAACTACCCATCAACATCGAAATTATCAATTGTTAATTAATTTGGGTCATAATATTTATACATCACTCTCATCTTTTATACATTATACTTAGGTCAAATAAATCACATCATACTCACATAAGTTTTACTTTTTTTTGAACGACAATTTGGATCACTGACGGGTCATAAACCCACCCGATTATATCCACACCCCATAGGAGGAAACCCACCATATGTGAGAGAAAACCCCTAGCCTAGCATGGAACCCCTATTTTATACATGCCAGGACTTGAACCCGTGACCTCCCCAATATTGAAGTCACATGGTACCTCCCCTCAACCGCTTGAGCTAAGGATCATTGGTACATAACTTTTACTAATACATATAATTTTAAAAAAAATTAATATTAAAAAAATACAAAAAGTATTGTTATTAATACACCGGTATACCAATATTCCTACCCATTTTTTTTGTTAAATACACATGTAATTTATCGTGTAAATTATACATACATACATACATATATATTATTTTTTTATAGCTATGGTTTTTGAAAAATAAAAAAAAAAGTTATTTTGGTTATAAAAATCCCATTTGTTTAAAATTGTGGTTGTTTATTTTCTTTAAAAGATCATTTTTAAGAAAAGTTGTTTTTATAAAACTTTATTTTCTAAAATAAAATATTACTTATGTTAAAAATTTTAATTTTTGAAAAAAATCATATTTTTGTAAACTTTTTTAAGCGTGGTTTTTAATAAAATTATTTCATTTTAATTTATTAAAAACATATTTTTTGATATGAAAAAAATTAAATAATATAATCAATTATCAGTATTATAATTATTTAATAAATGAGAAAATATAATATCTAAAAAAGAGATAATTAAATAAGATAATAAGAAAGCCAAAAATGACAATAGTAACAAATGACAAAACAAATGTTTGTTTCTTACAATAATAATAAGATTTGATTTTTAATTGATAATAAATCTGAAATTTATAAATAATTGTACCTGATAATTACCTCAAACCAGTATTTTTGACACGAACATGTTACATGTCTATAAAACATTAAAAATTCAAAAGAAAATATAAAAAATAGGATAATATTTTGTTAATATTCATATTCATATTTAGTTTGACTTATCTAACAAGTGAACTAGACAACCGGTTTGATATCACATCTTTCATGTCTACCATAATTCCAAAAATACTGAAAATTACAAGTTTATTAGTCAATCTAATAGAAAGAAAAGTAAAACACTAGTTTTTCTACCACAAAAAAACTCTAAAAAATACTAGATTACGAAACTAGCATCATAAACTAAAAATATATATTCATACCAAGCATTTGATTATAATAAATACATGTTTTGCCCTATTTTTGTGCCAATGATACAAGTATACTATAATGAAAAAAAAAAAAACTAAAAGGTTAAAACAAAACAATAATAAATTGGCATTTAAAAAAAAAACTATAAAAAATAATGACACAAGAATGAGGTGGCGTGCTGGTTATTTGTTGGTGGAAGGTGCGGAGAATTACAAGTTTCATCCACAATCTTGACAAATTCCTGGTTCCCACATTTTACAAACAAAAACCCTCATACAAATACCAGATACAGTAAGCTGGACATTGATTTCCAGATAGAGAGAGAGATTTTGCCCTAACACACTCGTCTCTCTCGCCATGAAGTCCTTAAACGGATCATCTTTAGTGGTAATTTCTCGATTTATGTTCAATTTCTTCGATTTTTGTTCAATTTTGTTTACTGACATGCAAATTTCTGGAATCGAATTGGTTAAGTTGATTGTACTGGATTTAGAAGGTCAGAAGCTAGATCCGCATTTGATACTGATCGATTGCTTGTAATTTGATTTTAATGTCAATCGGTTTTTTCAATTTCTTCGATTTTATCAATGTGCATGCAAATTTCTGGACTGAAATCGGTTGAACAGTGTAATTCTGGAAGTTTAGATCAGCATTTGATGCGGATCAGTTTGTAATGTTATCTTGATTTGGTTTTGTAGAAGAACTCCATTTCTGGGGTTTCAAGGACGCAATCGCAGTCCTTGAGGTTACCGGTGAGGCGTCCTATGGTGGTAGCTATGGTGAATTCTAATGGCCGACCGGAGAGAAACGTTGGCGTATCAGTGGATAGTGCGATTAAGGATGTTATTGCTCCAGTGGCTGTTGAAGTCACCAATTCTGATACTAAAAAGCCGACTGCGGTTGTTGGTGGTGGTGTTGAAGACGTGTACGGAGAGGATAGTGCCACCGAGGATCATTCCATCACTCCTTGGTCCGTTTCTGTTGCCAGGTAACAACTGATCTTGATTCTGCTTCTGATTTCAATCTTGATAAGATCCTAATCCACCGGTTTATATGACGTCGATGATTTCCATGCACTTTTTATTCGTTAATTTCATGCACTTTGAATAATGTTTTGAACTTTGTTTCTATTTATATGAGCTTTAAGGGCTTATTACATGAATTATTGTACTTTAAACATAACCACCTCAAGGTGGATGATGATAAGTGGCTATAGTACAAAACTCCATTTGTATATATAATTCTATGTAAAAGTGTGGTTCACTAAAATACAAACGCCAAAGCTGGGCATGCGTCTTTCAATATTTCATTTTGATATGGGTTCTACGTCCTTGGGAGAAAAACTAATAGATACGTTCAATTTTTATAACACAATGATGGTGGACGGTTCCTATTCAGTTTTTATTCAAAAGATTGTTCATAAAATAATTACCAAGCAAAATATTATGTATGCTTGCCAATTCATTTTATGTGTTTTTACTAAATTTATAAGCATATCTGTTAACGGGAAAAGGCAACTAGCACCATCCCATCCCTGCCCTACAACAACTATGAAATAATAGTTCAGATTAGGTTATGTATGGGAATATGGAAATGAAAAGGAGGACCATTTGTTTGAATAAAACAAACTGTTGGTTTCAGCTGTCTAGGATGTTTATTGGTTCTATTCAATAAACAAAATGCTGATTTTATGGTTTTGACATATTGAGAGCTGTCCTTGTAGTCAATTTGTTATTATTGAAAATTTGAGAATTTTGATTTGTTATATGCTTGTTTTTTTAGCATATCATCATACCAGTCTTATTGTTAACTTATAAATTATTAATAATTCTCTCTTTTTATTTAGTGGCTATTCGTTGTTGCGGGACCCACATCACAACAAAGGTCTGGCCTTTACTGAGAAAGAAAGAGATGCTCATTATTTACGTGGTCTTCTTCCTCCGGTTGTTGTCAATCATGATCTTCAGGTATTTTTATATTTGCACTCGACTCCAACCTCTATTTTCATAGCTTTAAAATTTTATTATGTGATACGGAGGAAATTTTATATTTGTAATGCTGTTGATAACCAGGTAAAAAAGATGATGCATAATATCCGTCAATATGAAGTACCACTACAAAGGTACCAAGCCATGATGGATCTTCAGGTAAACCTTGCAAATATTTTAGAGGTTGCATTTTTTGATCCATTTACTTTTGAAAGAGCCTATTGGGGTTGTGTTTATCTCAAATTGAGCAAATAAAAAAATGGATTAAGAGACAAGGGATTTGGGTTGAAAAAGCCATATATTAAATTCAATGCATGCAACTTCCTAAATTTTTGTATTCAAAGATTTGGATTATCTTTGTAATAGTTATTAGAGAGACCTGTTTTAACATGAATCCGTTACCCAATTTGTCTATCTTGCTACATGAAAAATAAAAATATTGCTGTTTATGAGTGTATACAATTTCTATTGACATCGTCCTGTAACATGCTGATGCTTTTGCATCTATTGTCAATTTTATTTTTTTCATATCTTCTTTTGTTGTAGTTACCTAAAATTGTGTATGTATTCTCTTTACAGGAAAAAAATGAGAGACTGTTCTACAAGCTATTAATTGAAAACGTTGAGGAACTTCTACCAATTGTTTATACACCTACTGTTGGTGAAGCATGTCAAAAATATGGGACCATTTTTAAGAATCCACAGGGTCTATATATTAGTTTAAAAGACAAGCAAGTTCCCACCACTGTTGTTTCCTCATATCCATGAGAGTTTTTTTATTATTCTGTTAATCTGATTAGCTAATAATTATTTTTATAGGGGTAAAGTCCTTGAGATATTGAAGAACTGGCCTCAGAAAAAAATCCAAGTTATAGTTGTTACCGATGGTGAGCGAATCTTAGGCCTTGGAGACCTCGGCTGCCAGGTAAATGGTTTATTTATTTATTTTTCCTTTTGTTCATATAACTTGTTTTTTGGTACAAGAACTAAAACTAAGTGGCATACTGGCATGGTTGGTTAATTAACCTTGTTTTTTTGCAATAATAGATGTGCTTGTACTTTTTTGTTTTTCTTTCTTTCTTCTTTTTTTTTAAACTTTGTTCATTTGCATAGTAATGCATTTGTTATTAAAGATGGACTGGTCTTAATGAGGCTCTATTTAGAGGGTGTTGCGATTTGGGTTGTGAAACTGATTATCTGATTCTTGTGGCTTGATGTTCAAGTATAAAGTTTTCAGCATTTGTGTATACGGATTGATATGATTATTTGGGAGTCAAATGGTCAGTTTTTAATATTTCAAATATTTCAGCTGATTATTTAAGGTAAAATATTAACTGTTCAAAATTCAAAGTCATTTAAACTCTTCTCATTATAAAAGCATTCATCTTGGTCCTTCTATACTAATTACTTAAACAATCAGTATAAGTCAAACACTTAAACATGGTACTATCGAATTGTAACAACTTCAATACAAAATCACATCTGGATGCTATCTTGTACAACCGGTTTTATTATAGCTAATTATCTGATTTTGACTAGTGATCCTATTTTATGGAAATACTTCACAGGGAATGGGCATACCTGTGGGGAAGCTTTCTCTTTATACTGCTCTTGGAGGAATTCGCCCTTCAGCTGTAAGTACTAACATGAATAACAGAATTATTATTAGCTTTCTTGTAAATATGGCTGATTTATGCAAAATTAGTCTATGTACATCATTTATAATTACTCCTGTTAGATCATTCTACGGATATGTATTAGAGAAGGCATAATTGAGGCTTGGGTACCAGGTGAAAAAAGGTTAATTTTGGCATGTGTGAAAAGTGGTCAAGCAAGGTTGGGTTGACCCGGCTTTTAGATTTTTGATAATAGTTTGTATGTCACGAATGATTAAAAACATGACATGATTCAACAATATTATAAAAAAATTGTAATAAATTATTTAGGATGGTTCGTACTTTCAGTCTTCAGAACACTTTTGGTGATTTTCGACCTGCTTGGCTCATTTACATGTTTCCTTATAATGCTATTTTTTCCCTGTTTTATTCTTTTGACTAGTTAGAAATGTTGCATAACCCAAATAGACACATTTTTGTTAAAAAGTTCACTTTCATAAAAAAAAAAACATACATCCTCAAATATTATGTATGCTTTAATGCTAGCATTTGTAATATCGAGGACGGGAGTACGGGACTCATCCAATCAGTTTGATAGGAACCAATAACATAAATTTATTAACAAGTTTTCTATTACTATGTTTTTGTTTTCAAGCTTAGTTTATCTTATTCTTCTGCAAAAGCACAAAAGAATAACAACATTAATATCATATTGTAAAATATTTGCAGTGCTTGCCAATAACCATTGATGTCGGGACAAATAACGAAAAGATGCTGAACGATGAATTCTACATTGGTCTAAGGCAAAGGAGGGCTTGTGGGAAGGTTATCCAGTTTCCCAAACCTTAATCATGAAATGGCCGGGTTGGTATATTTTTGTCAGGTTGGATTGGCTCAAAACTTGCTTCGTCCAAAAACCTTAAATTTTTTCATAAACAATTAGCGTCAAATATGATTGTGGATTACAGATTATGGATCACAAAAGTTATATTATTTCAATAATACTTTCAATTTATAATGAAATGATTAAGAAGGTTTTATGCGCTAAAAACACACCATTGAAGACATTTGACTTGTTCCACCTGTTTTCTCTTGTGCTTTTATTTATTTAATCATTTTGAATAAAGATAGCACATGCTATGCATCAGTTCCCGTGTAACTAGAGGTGGATAGGTTTTTTTTGGGGTGGGGTCTGGGGGGTAGTAATAAGTTAGGATGAGTAAAGTTATTTAGATCGGGTTGGCACAAAGTTCTTATCCTTTGAAAACTTTTCTTTTTGTGCAAACAGTTAGTTTGTCAAATTAAATTATCGAAGCCACTTCTTCAATAATGCTTAATCTTTAAAAATATGATTTAAAGAGGTTTTATGCAGTAAAATTAAAAAATACACTGTCTTTTGTCCCATTTGATCTCTTTTCTTTTTGGCTTTTATTTCTTTGACCCGTTAGAGGATAAAGATAACCTGAATTGACCCATCTTGTAAAGGGATCAAGGTTGCAACATCTAGCTTGTATCATTTTGAGTTTAATGGTTGTTGATTCATTTTTTATATTTGCTAGGAATATGCAGAACTTATGAACGAGTTTATGTCTGCTGTCAAGCAGAATTATGGTGAAAAGGTCCTCATTCAGGTTAGCAACTTTTATCTTTCTTTATCCCTTTCTTCGGTTAATTTGCTTCTTTCTTTTTCATGAGAGATGGTACTTATCTCTTCTGTTGATATTTTTTTTTCAGTTTGAAGATTTTGCAAACCACAATGCGTTTGATCTCCTTGAAAAGTATAGAACTACCCATCTTGTTTTTAACGATGATATACAGGTAGAATAGACTGCTATGTAGTATTTAGTAAGCAGGAATGGAAGGCGGATTGAAGTGGGTCATTTCGACGTGTTTAATAAATTTTAGAAATGAAAAGGGACCATTCCATAAGGAATGCTGTTCCTTCCATTTGAATGGTTTCCATTCTTTAGGGAGGGGTGTTCTTTTCCTATTACATGCAAATCTATTGGTTTTCTTCAATAAATTATAATTACATAACAGTATTAATACATCGAAAAAAAAATTTAAACTTAACATAAGTGTCAGTTCTTCTACATGTAAACATTTTATTAAAATTTTATTTTAGATTATTCTTTAGCAATTTTTTATATAAACGTGGGAACCTACTTATGTGGTACCCCCCACCAAAAAAAAAAAAGAATACCCAACTAACCACGGGGAACATGCAAAGCACAACCGCAAGCAATCGAGTTGGTGTCCTTAGGAATTGAACTTGAGAGTTGAGGCCTCTAGGTTGTTTCTTATCCACTCTAAGCACTACACCACCTACAAGGAAAACCGGCCTTAGCATTTGTTGTTTTATTTTAGGATATATAAATGTTTGTGCTTTAAAGTTTTAATTGAATTACGTACTACTAGAAATAACATTATACATTTTATTTACATATAATCTGAAGAATTAATTTTATTTAGAAGGATAAAATAAATGAAATTAGACGGCTTTCTGAACATGTCATGCCAAATGATAATTTGAGGGGGAAAATGATAAAAAAAGTGATGCATCACAAAATGCCAAACATGATGATGAAATTTAATGGATCATTCCATTAACTTGTCCGTTGTGGTCCTTTGCCATTCTGGTTCAACCAGATCCTAATATTTTGAGTGTTTCAATACTTTCTGTGTTGCTCACTTGCTCTCAATAATTGAAGACAGAAGTGGCAAGATGACACAGGTAGATTTGATAATGTGATTAAAAAGGGAACATATTAACCACAGAACCTCTTTTTTCCATGGACTAACATTTTTAGTAAACAACTAGTCTGTTAATGATGATTGTGAAATCACTATTATTACATTTCATACTACATTTTTGAATTACGCTATTTACAACATAAAGTGAATTAAAAAAGTTTTTTGGGGGCTTGTAATATGTCCCCCATTTAGGTTTTTTTTTGACCACTTTAAACCCATATAAAAAACACCATGTAGAACAGAGATTAACCACTCCCAATTATATGGGTAAAAAAAATGCCACCTTCAATTAAAGGTATTATTTTGTTTCAGGGGACAGCATCGGTGGTGCTTGCAGGGCTTATTTCTGCACTAAAATTAGTCGGCGGATCCTTGGCAGATCACAAATTTTTATTCCTTGGAGCTGGAGAGGTGACGATCCTACTTGTTTTTTTTAACGATTCATCTTTTCTACTTAAATTGTTTTTTATATTTTTATTTTTTCCTGTCTGAGTTTTAGTTCTTTTTTTTTCAGGCTGGCACAGGCATTGCTGAACTCATAGCTCTCGAAATATCAAAACAGGTTAGAAAACATCTACATTATTGGTGGCAAGCTGGGTGCTGTGTAACAAGTCAAAAAAGAATTTTAGTGCTTGTTAAACAGATGATGTTTGTAGTAGTCAGAGCGGGTCAGATTTGGATAACTCATAAGTCATAACTAAAAGTTTTTGTTATCATTTCTATTAACTATTGTGAAATATGGTTGAAAAACTACCCCTCTGTCCCTGTCGTCCACATTTCTACTTTTAGTTAGTTTGTGAAATATGGTTGAAAAACTACTCCTCTGTCCCAGTCGTCCACATTTCTACTTTTAGTTTGTTTAATTTCTAAATGGATAGTTATATATTTCTAGTTTATTTCATTTTACCCTTGGTACTTCTTGTCACTAACTTTTGCAGGTTTTCTAACCAATTAATATCTTAAATGCATTAGGGGTAAAAATTAATTATTTTAATTGAAACTACTTTAAATGTTCGTATCTTAAATTGTATTTTTCTACTTTTTAGGCAATTAACTTGGGACGAAGGGAGTATTGTACTATTGTTACAATAATAATCTTTTTTTTGAATAAAGCAATTACAGAATGGATTAAAAACACATTTTTAATGACTTTTGACCCATTTAACCGGTTCTCTTGGTAATGTTGCTTTGATTTTTTCCAATTTGATCTTTTGTAATAAAGCATACTAAAAAATGACATTTATAAGAAAATGGGTTAACACGAAACTAACCCTTCCTCCCCTACCCCCACCCAAAACACACACACCCCCACATAGAGGTGCACAAACCGGTTAATCACTCAACATCTCCAAAACAGTTTAGACCATAACTGGTTCGATTTATAGCTGATTTTTCAAGCTCTAAAACCGAAACCTGTTAACCCGCAAAAAAACCTTTTTGTTTACTTAAATGGACCAGTTAACTGATTTGAAAAGTTGATTGATAACCGATTTTGTCACTTGAAACCTTAAACTTGTTGATAACTAATTTTGTGCATGTCTATCCTCGCACCATCACAAAAAAAGGTAGAGAGATTATCTGTGAGGTTATATGATGAATGTGTTATACAATCTTGCAGACGCATGCACCATTAGAAGAGACTCGGAAGAAGATTTGGCTTGTGGACTCGAAGGTAAGGAATATGAAAATAAAAATTAATGCACCTTTTTTGTTTTTTTTTCTATCTTTCTTTTCTTATTGTCATAATAATCCATTGTTATTTGGATATGTTGTTTTGTAGGGTTTGATTGTTAGTTCACGCCTAGATTCACTTCAGCATTTTAAGAAGCCTTGGGCCCATGATCATGAACCTGTTAACAAATTCTTGGATGCCGTCAAGGTTTAAATCTCTCTTTTTGTGCCTCTCACTCATATATAGATAGCAAAATGGGCTAGTTGGGTAACATGTTCGGGTCAGATGTCTCTGTCTTAGGTTGACCTGCCGACACTTCAGTTTGTTCAACTTTTGTTTTTCGTAAATAAGTAATATATCAAATACAATTGTAAAAATAATCGTATAATTTCATTGAAAGAAATTTAAAGAACTTGAAAGGTTGAGTATGTTTCGGGTCGCTTTTAAGCAATTTGACCTTATTGGCAGCTTAAGTTTGGTTTTAATCAAAAGGTGGTAATTTGACCCCATTGACTCATGAATGGGTTTATTTGGGCTATGTTTTATCTTAGACGGGTCAAAGAAAAAAAAAACTGAAAAGGAAATGATTCAAGATCGGCCGATCGGGTTTCATAAAGTATATATTTTACGAATACATCCATCAAAAATTTTTTATTTAAACATGTAGATTTTCATGTAATACGTAATAGTATTGTTTTTCTAATCATAATTAACACATCAGTTATTTGTCAAAAATGGCACAAATTAAACTCCAAGGAAGTGGTGTAGTGGTTAAAGTGGTGGAGAGAGTGTGAGACAACCTAGAGGTCTCATTCAATTCCCACTTGGGGTGATTTTCCTTGAAGCCCACTGACCTGGTTGCTTGCCGCCGCGCTTTACCTATTCCTCCCGATTAGTTGGGTATTGGGAGGGACCCAGGGGTTTACAACGTAAGTGGGTTCCCACGGTCATAAAAAAAGCACAAATTGTTTGTGCATTAACCAGTGTTGTAAAAATCGGGATTACTCTCTAATCGGTCACCCAATGTTGTCATTTCACCTAATTTTAGTGCCTTAAATCTGTAGTTGGTAAAAACTGGTCAAAATCAGTAAACTCTGAAGTATTTTTGTAAACATTGAACTATTATATTCACATTCAATGTGTGTGTATATAAGTTTGAGAAACTGCATTTAAAAATTCCAATACGGTTAATCCCGATTAATCGCTAGTCGGTACCCCATCGCCGACTAGCGCCTAGTGATTTTTACTACCATGGCGTCAACTTGACCTGGCCACTTTGACTTGAATTACACCCCTTAGCCAATCACTCATCTTGCCACCTCTATTTTAGTAATTTAACCTGATTTCACTAAAATATATAATCAAAATCGACCCATTGGCACATAAAGTTGTATGCTCATCTCGCTTTCTTGTACTGCTAGGCAATCAAGCCAACAGTGTTGATTGGATCATCAGGGGCTGGACAGACATTTACGAAAGAAGTAGTTGAAGCTATGTCATCTATTAATGAGGCAATTTGCACCAAAAAATTTACCTTACTGCCTTCATAAAGTTATATTTGATAGTGAATGTTACATTAATAAGATTTTCTTATTTTGTGTAGAAACCTATTATTCTTGCTCTTTCCAACCCAACTTCACAATCAGAATGTACTGCTGAGCAAGCTTATACCTGGAGTGAGGTATAACCTCTGTCCTTCTCCCTACATGATTAATGCAACTACTATAAAAAAACAAAAATAAAAGCGTGCAACTAGATTTCATATTAACTACGTGTGTGAAAAAGTTGACCCGAATGATCACGTATTAAAATTTTGATGATAGTATTATTCAAGGGCAGTATTAATCAATCTGATGATTATGAGCTCTGCTCTTCTCAGTTTGTGCATCTATATGCACACAAAGGCTAAAAACATGAAGTAACAAAAGTACTTTAATGCTTGAGCTCACTCGACTTGAATCGAATTGAATCCTGAATATTTTTGAGTTGGTCTTGAGGAGGTCACAAATTGGCTTGACTTGATTACACTCCTACATGTCAATCGTTTAACAGGGTGTGCGAATTTATATTTCGGAACTGATAATCTAATTATTGAGACTTGAAGTTGTTATAATCAGATGAATATATTCAATATTTGTATAAACAAATCCTGCCTGTGATTTAAGCTAGGGTCAAAATATCAGTTTCTTAACTGCAAGTTCTCAAGAGTCAAGAAAACTGATAATTTTAGGGTTAAATTAAAGTTACATATTTATCTTCTTTGACCCTGTCTTGACATATTTTTTTGATTATTTTAAAACGTGTATCCAGAACCCGTTAAACACTCAAAGCATTTAATATTTTAATTTTTACATGTTTAAACAACATAAATACTTGTAGACACCATCTTCTGCTGTTTGTTTTCACTATAAATTATTATCTAATAAAATGAATTTATCTACATTGCTGATTACAGGGTCGTGCAATCTTTGCGAGCGGGAGTCCGTTTCCTTCTGTTGAATATAATGGAAAAGTCTATGTCTCTGGCCAGGTCAGTACTTCTTAAACCTTGATATTGAAATTGTTTTATAATTTTTTGATTAATCATTAGGGATAATTAATTATTCTGCGTTATTATGTTAGTCCAACAATGCATATATCTTCCCCGGCTTCGGTCTGGGCTTGATAATTTCTGGTGCCATCCGTGTTCATGATGACATGCTTTTAGCAGCCTGTAAGTCTACAGTTTAAATTCTTTTATCAATTTTCCTGGTCATCAGTTCATCTTAATGTCATTTAGGTACTAAAATCAACTATTCTACATAAATTTGGATCATGCTTTATTAATAACGGGTCAATTGGGAAGATTGCTAAAAGATTACAGACAATTCTTGAAAATAGCCCTACTGCCTTTTCTTAACTTTGAAATTAAGCCCTTGGACTTTATTTTTGGCATGATTAAATCCATGGACTTGTAAAAGTAAAATAAAGCTTTTTTGAGATATAATTTAGTGACTTTATACAAAAATGGACCTTCTTATTATTCTACAAAAAACTTGAAGGTTTTATCATATAAAAAGGACTTTTTGTTGAAAATAAAGTCCAGGGACTTTATTTTTAAGTTTAAAAAGTTCAGGGACGTAATCAATCATGCAAAAGTGAAGTTCAGGGATGTATTCATGCAAAAATGAAGTTCAGGGACTGAGGGACTTATTGTGTGAATTTGTTTATAAAATTCATGATGATTTTTCAAAGAAAGCACATAATAAATGAGTTCAAAGTCTACCGATTGCTACAGTTTTCTAAAATCCTTTTATTCTGAATAATTATAGTATTATCTTAACAATATAGTTTTTCAATTTTTGTAACATCACTACCTTAGTTTTATTAATATTTAAAAAATGGACAAGGGTCTCTGTGCATCATCTCAATCCAACCCGACTAGTTTCATGCTCACTAAGCCTCTGTCAAAATGGGTGGGTTGGGTTGGGTAACGGGTCAGAACGGGATTGGATCAGGCTGGGTTTTAAGCAAAGTTAGTTTGGGTTTAAATGGTTTGTTTTAAAAATATTCGATTTAGTTCAAGTTAAAATAAGTTATGACTAATCAAATAACATATTTTAATAATTTTTAGTTATTTTCTAATCAAACATATTTTGATAATTCTTATCCATTTGAATCCATTTTATTCACATAGTTTATTATCCATCTTGACCCGCATTGTATTAAGGTGTAACCCATCTCAACCTGTTTTATGTTATAGTGCCACCTATTTCAACCCAAAGTATACTAATTGTTCACCCAAATCAACCTATTTGTCTTGTTTTTGGTCAAGATTGTCAGGTCAAACGCTCACGTAAAAGGGACATTGATTGATCTACAAGATAATTTTTTTTGATTGTTAACCGTTATTATGAACATTTTGTAATGTAATTAATTCTGTTTTTTGATTAAATGGGACAGCTGAGGCTCTGGCCGAACAAGTTACACAGGAGCATTTTGACAATGGGCTAATATACCCACCGTTCACCAACATCCGCAAGATTTCTGCTCACATTGCAGCCAAGGTGGCAGCCAAGGCATATGAACTTGGTGAGTCTTCTCTCTATATTGCTCCAGACTCTGGACCAACAAAATGTAAAACAAAACAAACTAGAGCGACTATGTTCACCTTGTTTCGTGGATTTAGAGTTTTTGAAAAATCAGCTCTTAGACATCATTGGTGTACAAAAATCAGCCCAAACCGTTGAAATCGAACCAGGGTGGTTAAAAGTACCAAACCGATGTTATACCGGCTGGTTCTTGGTTCCAAAATTTTCAATTTGTATACGACCAAATTTTCATAGCCTCTCCTACAAATACATTATCAATAACACATGCTAGAATGACACATTAAACCCTATGGTGAAGTAATTTTGATGGTTCTAGACCAACCAGTTTTTTCTTTCTGAAATATAATTATTTTTCTTAGTAGAAACAAAGTTATTTATATTTTTGTATGGGCAATTAAGCCTAGGGGTGTTCAAAAAAGCCGAAAAAATTCGAATCGTATCCGATACCTGAAAAACCGATCCGAATAAAAGATTTAGATAAATTCGGATCGGATGTCCGTTTTTCTAATTCGGATCGAATATCATATATACAAAATCTAGTTCATTCGGATCGGATATCCGAATTCAATCCGAACAACCAGAATAAAACATGTATGTTTATTCTGGTTGTTCGGGTTATTCGGATGTAAAAATAAGTTTTTCGGGTTATTCGGATCGGATTAACAAATTTCTAATTTGGGTCGGATCGGGTCTTAAAATTTTCAAATTCGAATAATCCGATCCGAATAAACCGTTATCCGACCCAATCAAGTCCCTTCATTATACATATTCTTATCAAAAAGAGCTTAAGGGCTTTTACTAAATTTGCACAGAATTCCCTGAAATTTGCGTGTGGAAAAAATCCATTACCTTTAAAAGTTAATAGTACGGTCCCTGCACATTATTACTAACATAAAAAACATCCGTATGCTACGTGGACTTCTGTAAAATTGAGCAAACAACAATTATTGACGTCATTGAATTTTCTTTTGAACGATTCATTTGCTAGAAAGTTAGAACCTAATAAAAAGGATCCTTTTCTAAAGTTTAGGGACTTGATTATAGATAAACGGATCTTTATGTTATATTTTTAGAAAAGTTGTAGAATCAATGATGTAAATAAGAAAAGGACTTTTTGAATAAATAAAATGAGCCGAGGGTCTCATTGGAAGCAACCTCTCTATTTCTACATGGTAGAGGTAAGGTTGTCTACATCTTACCCTCCTCAGACCCTACATTAGCTTTGCTAATGGTGGGATATACTGAATACGATGATGATGGCTTTTTGAATAAATATATTCAAGGGACTCTATTAAGTAATAAAAATTGATGGATTTATTCATGCAAAAAATAAAGCTTAGGGTCTTATGTAGAAATAGTGCAAGTCCATTGCATTTTCCCAGAAGTATGTATCAGCCTTCAATATTGCAAAAGTACAGTTAATAGGTTTTTTTTTTCCTGATGATTACCTTTCAATCATATTATTCGAATTAAAAACTTTGAGTTTGTATCTGGTTCATGGTCTTGTTTGGGACCAAACCGGTTTAGATCAGTTCGGTTTTTGGTTCCATTGTTTTGTTTATCATGATGTCAGTTCTTTGTGGGGTTCGGTTTTAACCCGGACAACTTTAAACTATTTAAATTTATTCTGCTCTAATCTATTTAACAGTGACCACACACAACTGGATGTGCCAATTTTCATTTTCATTCCGATTTTTTGGAGTTTTGCAGGTTTGGCGAGTCGTCTTCCCCAACCAGAAAACCTTGTGGCATATGCCGAGAGCTGCATGTACAGCCCCAAATACCGCAACTATCGTTAAATTAGCAAAAAGAAAAAAAAAACGGTGTTGAATCTGATTCCAATAGCAGTTGTTTTAGAGGCTTTTTTGGTATTTTGTTAGGTGCATGCTGTAATATTAGGATTAGTGACTTTGTGTGTTTGTGTGTGTTATGACACAAGTTATAAGTGAAATTGCAATTCTTTGCTGACTTATAATTCACAATCAAGAAAAAAATATGTAACATGATCTGCTCAACTTTAGTAATATTTAAGTCATTTGCTCTCTGGCAAAATGAGAAGTTTCATGTTTGATTTTATGGTGTATTTATTGACAAAATGCAAGGAAAAATTGACAATTGAGCTAAACTTGGGTATCACAAGGTTTCATGGTTCAAATTTTACTCCTAATATTCTCGTAAGGTCTCGTAAACTTTCACCTTTCCACCAAGTGGAACTTTTTCTCTTGAAATATAGAAAGTTATTTATCACGTAATAGTTGAAACTTCTTGCACGACAGTTGCAATGAAAATATATAAAATTATCATTAGGCATGTAAACGAACCGAACACGAACACATTAACGAACATGAATTTTGTGTTTGTGTTTGTTTATTAAGAAAATAAATATGTTCGTGTTCATTTGTGTTCGTTCATTAATAAATTAAACGAACTGTTCATGAACATAAATGAACACAAATGAACTAAAGTAAACGAACAAACTTAAATGGACATTTTTTAACACCATTGAACAATCATAAATGAACATGAACACTATTAAACAAACATAAATGAACACAATTGAACAAGTATAAACGAGCACAAACGACAAGTTTCTTAAATGTAAATACATACAATTTGTAAATTAGTCAGTTAACCAAACAAAAACTAACATTACATAGTTAACGAACATAAACGAACACAAATAAACGAACATAACTGAACTGTTCATGAACATAAATAAACGAATACAAATAAACGAACATAACCGAACTATTCATGAACATAAATAAACGAACTTCTTACCGAACAGTTCGGTTCGTTTACATGCCTAATATTTATCATGCAAAAAAAACTGTCATATAGATAGATTTTGTGTGATAACTTTTTGTGTACTTGATAACTAGAACAAATTTATCTTTGGGTAATAATTATCAGACATTTTTGTACCTTTGTATATAAATTTTCATTTTTGTACCTTTGTATATAATTTTTCTTTGTATAATAGCTAATACATATATGCATACACACACTATTTATAATACACATGGGCAGATCTATGTAACTAAGATTGGGTTCATGGGAATCCACCGTGTTTTGAAGATTTAGTAGGATTTTTTTTTTCCAAAAGGCTTGAAAGGTAAGGTGAGCTTATTAATATTTTTAAGAGTGTTTCATTAATATATTTTTCACAGCAGTTTTTCAACCTGAATAGAGTAAGTTATCTTTGTTTGATGATCAATGCTTGTATTTCTATATGATTGTGTTTATATCACTTTCTGAAATCAATGAATTGTCCGTATGTTCTTCTATCAATTTAGCGGGACCGCTACTGGGAGTTCCTCCCCTAAGAGCAATGGACCCTGCAAGGGGGCACAACCCCCTTGACCCTCTTTGGTCCAAAGCTAAGAAATCTTAAATATGTGTGCACCTTATACATCCAAACTCTTTAATGACGATTTTTTTTAATATTGACTCAGTATATCGTATTGTTATAACGTGATAAACGCTAAAAGACTCGAACCGTCAAACCGAGTCGGAAATTTTTATGTTTAGTTCTATGTAATTGAAGTGTTTGAAAATAGTGAACCAACTAAAAAATTTCCCTTTATGCACAAATGATAATACGTATTAGGACATAATAGTCATTTGATCAAATCTTTTAAAGTAAGAGTTTACAACTTTTATAACTTTTGATACAACTCATGAAGCTTTTAAAACCTTAACATTTTAGTTTGTCTCGTATCAGTGTCTTTAAAAAATTGAGTGAGATATAATAATACTTATAAAGGAAAAACACTTTGAAATTAATTGAACCATTTCTTGACCCTTATAGTACACGAGATAGCTTGAGTTTTTTACAAGACAAGATCAACAACTTAAATGTTTTGTTTCTAGCCGTATCACACTTCTATGTATATGTGCGTGTAAACAATTTTAGTTGATTAGTAAAATAATTATTTTAAGCCAAAAGTTTAGAGGACATAAAAATGATTTCTTCTAATTAAATGAGAATTATTTTTATACCTTTTAAATTATATGATTATAAATATTTTTTTTAAAGTTATATTCAACTTGTATAGAGATGATGATCACCAAACCAACTCATAAGTTATAAACAACAAAATCACACAATTGAAATTTGAAAAACATCCATAATATGTGTATGAGTAGAGGTGGGCAAAAAAACCGGATCCGAAACCGGAACTGGTGGGTACGAACGGGTACGGTTTCTGAGAAAAATTAGAACCGGAACCGGGAAAACCGGAACTGGTTCCACCTGTACCCGGGCAAAACCCGAACCAGAACCGGCCAAAAACCGGTTGAAACCGGTTAAAACCCGGAACTAGAACCGGAACTGGGTATTAACTTTTTTGACTGAAACTGGAACCGATTGAAACCGGAACCGGTTAAAAAAAACCCGATTTGTGCACCACTATGTGTATGTTAATCTGTAATTATGTGATAATAATTTTATTGGGCCGACTTTTAAACATCTTCAGCCCATTAAATCATTTCGGGTATCGAAGAGTTCACGCACATGAAGTGATGAAACCCTAATCCTAATTTCTATATATACCAGCGTTCATCACCCCAACCTGATCCCTTCTTCATCAGCGGCGACGATCCATCATTCGTTCG
The DNA here is from genome assembly GCA_009363875.1 of Mikania micrantha. Taxonomy (NCBI): domain Eukaryota; kingdom Viridiplantae; phylum Streptophyta; class Magnoliopsida; order Asterales; family Asteraceae; genus Mikania; species Mikania micrantha. Next base: position 32,518,955 of record CM018691.1, on the reverse strand, counting down.
ACGTTTTCTCCATTTTTATTTTCGGATTTCGTAACTGAAATCTTCATTTTCTTGATACATTTTGACTGCTTCTTTGATTCTCGATTTGCTTAAAACGATTTGAAATTCTGAATTATTTATGATTTCGTATAAAAACATGAAATCTTCTCTTGTTTGCTGCTAAATTCGATTTGAAATGATTTGTTTGAAACTGGAAATGAAGCAGAGATAGTGTGTATCGACGTTGTGCGTAATCGGTGCACTTTGATCGAAAGAGTTCTTTGCGATAGCAATTTGACAAGGTGAAGGTGGGCAGTTGTGATCTAATTTTCAATTGGATTCTTCAACAATCATCTTCTCCACATTCTCTAAATTTTCATGTTTTTTGTTTTCAGATTTAAACTTTCTAAGTTTTGGGTTTGATCCAAATGCATTGCAAAATAGTAAAACGATTGAGATTTTAATTTACCAGAATGAATTTGATTGCTCGCCTGTCAAAGTTAGAGCAGTGTTATTTATTTTTTTTTTAAAAAAAAATTGTTTTTAAATATTTCTTGTTTTTAAAAAATTGATTTATACACAAGTTCATATTTTAGATTTTTTCAAACATATTTTTGAATAAAAATTATGATTTTTAATTTGTTAAAAAACTGTTTTTAATATTAAGAAGGTATATAATAATATCATTATAATTATTAATAATACAAGTGATAAGTTTGTGATAGTCATAACAATTGTGATGAAAATTCTCAAATTTGGTTAAAATCCACCTACTAACACATAGCAAAATTCTTGATTCAGCTACGAATCAAAATCAATAAATTGCAACAAGTTCAAATAATCAAATAAGATGATTGCAAATTTATGGATGCATTAGATATCGTTAATGTCACACTTTTACTTGAGGCACAAAACATATATATATTATCTTTTTAAAATTAAAAAGAAGGAAATAGAGCTTACCAAATGGCTCTTCACTTGCACTCCTTATACTAGTTAGAATGGTTACGGTTACAGATGTTACTGGGTACTGCTAGATTAGTCATCTGGAAAGTAATAGATACTCGTCATAGTTGACGAGTACACAAACATTACTTTCCGAGTACTCTGTTTAGGCGGGAAATATTCTCCGAGTACTTGGGTAGTTTTTCAATAATACTTAGAAGTAGATTAACTTAGTAGATTCATCTTTAATGTCTTGAATCCTTGGCTTACTTCTACAATAGCAACCCAACACACTAGAACATCAACATACTCTAATCGACATTTTGAGAGAATGATGAATAAGACCATGGGACATGATTTTATTAACACCATGATCAATTTATACTCAAATTTTATTAAATTTTATATTTAGGGGCGTGATTTCATAAATATATTGAATTTTATATGCCTCCTTGGGTGAAGCTTTTGAAGGACCTATGGTCCATTCCATTTTTCCGTTAAAAATGGTGAATTTAATAGCATTTTGTTGGAAAAGTTTATAATTTTGTTTGGTGTACTCCTTTTTCTTCATATTGCCTTGTCATCACCTACATTTAAACTTCACATTTCACACTTTTTATCATTAGTATTTTTTTTGTATGAAAACATGTGAAGTTGTTAATGTTTGTAGATCACGAATGGTGACGTGGTCCCTGCCATGTCACTTCCAAGCTAAGTTCCATGTGAACATGCCAAATGGTCTAAAATCACAAGTATACAAAGGGGTGCCACCAATTATGTCTTTTTTTAGTGGTAAGATAAATGTATGAAGGAAGTGATATGAGACCCAGGTCATGGGTTTTATTCTTGATCCCACCCGGTTTTACCGGCCTTTCACCGTTGTACCTTTGGGTGGGTGCTTGGGTCGGGTTTTCCTCGGGAACTGGTGGCTAATGGGCTAGAGGCTCTGTCCGTCTGGACTAGTGGCCAGTTTGGGCATCCTTTAGCCATTGAAGGCTGCATACAAAGTACCCGACAATTAATTAGTTGGCCGTCAAAAAAAAAAATACTAAGGGGGGCCAATTTGCAAGAGTAGTCTCAAGTTAATTAATTTGAACGTTAGGCACTAAAGCTTAAAACTTGTGGTTTTGATTCTTGATTTAATTGATAAATTTGTCTAATTTATCACAATATTTAAAATGGAGTTACGTACTTACGTTAACACAGTTCAAATACGGACATATCGTTATTTTAGTAAATGAAATATTAAAAATTAAAATACGTCTAAACTTGAATAAGGATGACAAAAAAATTGAACCTGACATGTATGCCCAAAAGCCAAAAGATATGGGACGGGTACATATTGAAGCCTAACAGGTATTGGGAGATATCTATTTAATTATATTATTTATATGTAGTCATGATAGTATGTCCTGAAGTGTGTAAAGAGATTGTATCTTGTGAAAACCTTATATTAAAGAGATAATCCTTAAAGTTGATATGGTTATTTATTTAAAATCTTGAAAATAAATATGTGATTTATATAAAATTAAATCACATTAAATCTGATTTCTTTATTTAAACCCAAATTTTTTATTCAAATTTAATATGTTCAATATATTTATTTTTAAGATTTCAAGTATATGACCTGTATATGATTTATGGTTTTTTTCTCTAAGATTAAGTTTTCACAATATACAATCGATATATATATGTGTGTGTGTGATGATATTATTTAATTTTGATAATAATTTAGGTATGTATCAAATTATAAAATTATTATAATGGTAAATAGTTTACGTATAAATCCCAACGTAAATTTTTAACAAATTAATGAGTAAATCTTAGACCACAAGTCCTCAAATATGTTCGACAACCGATGAAAATTAGCTGATAAGTAGCAAGGGCCGAGTACGAAACAAAATTTTTATAAATCGGTATGATGCTATGATTACTAATGTCGAGCCTCATTTTCATTTTTAAGCTTGAAAAAACCAAAGTTTTTGTAGCTCATTGTTATGTTATAATACTAGGTTAGTAGCATGTGTATTACACAGGTTGAATAAAAAAGTATAATAAATATTTATAAATGAAAGTTTAAACAATATAAAATAAAATTTCAATATAAGATATGATTAAATAATTGTTTTTAAAAGTTTATATTTTATATAATTTCTTTTTTTAAACTGCATTTTTTAATACTAATATATTTTAATGTATCAAAAAAATCTTTTTTATTTTAAAAATGTATAAAAAATATACTGAATTATTAATATTATTATTTGATATGAAACTATTTAATAGGAAGAGAGGCGAGAAATCATATTTCAGGTGTTTTAAAAACATGACAAACGTCCTTAAAAACATTTATTTATTAGGATAAGTATGATTAGTTAATGCTAACAAAAAAGTGTATCATGTCATCTCATCAACATTTAATAGATAGAGACAATTACATATATCTCCTATAAATTTCATTTATTACATATATATCCAATCTAAAATTTTAATTACATAAATTCTCTCGTTTAATGCTAAAATTTCAAATATATCCATTTTAATTCAAATGAATTAAGAAATTACTATTTTACTCTTACTTTAAAAAAATTATTATATCTATTTTATCTTTGCTTCAAATATACCCTTATTTTACGTTTTTCCCCATTTTTTTAATGTTTTTGCTTATTTTTTTTATCATTTTTTGTGTCTTTTAATCATTTTTATTTACGAAGCTTCAGTCGTATGGGGGAGGGGGCGAGGGATGTACGAATGCGGTATTTACGTATGTGTGTTTGAAATTCAAAGGTTACTAAAATGGTATGTTTGTCACAATGTGTAAATATAGTAAAGTTGGGTATATATGTAATTAAGTTTTTTCAGTTAGGTATATATTTAATTAAAATTTTCAGTTGAGTATATATGTAATTAGACCTTATAAGAAGGGGATATATGTAATTATCTCTAATAAATATGGTTAATTATTGTTTTTTCTTTTTATAGTTAATTTAAACAGTTGTTTAGTTAGTTAACCATAAAAAGAATAAAACACTATATCTAGTTGTTGAATAAGAATAACACATGAAAAGTACACATTTTTTTTTCATTAAGCTGCTTACTTAGAGTAAAAAAAACATTCTTTTTTTAGAACAACTATGTTTTGGTTGAAATTTATGTCGAAACGTTGAGAAAAAAAAAACATTGTATATTTAGTTTTCTGTTTTAAATATTAACCGAGTGTTTTCTTGTGAATTGTGACTGAGAGGTTAGGTTAACTAAATAAACTATTTATCCTAAAAAGTCTAAAAAGGATCATGAGTCATTATAATATTAATTGACTATGATTAAATTAAGTTGTTGAAAGCTATTTTAGTAATAACCATTTTCGTTGACTTTTAATCAAGTTCACCCACGTTGAAACGTTTATAACCTTTTCACATAATATTATTTTTTGAAAAAATATACTGTAAAAACGAACATTTTTTATCTTCAAAATGAGTATAGTGTTGCTATAACATTTTTTCCCCAGTTCATTATGTCTTTTGTGTTTCATGCTTAATGTTGTGTTTTTATGAACTATTTTAGACATAATAATGTTGTTAAATACATAATGTCAAGCAAAGATGACACAATGACCTTTAATAAAAATACACAATGACATGTAAGGAAGACTCAATTACCTTTAAGAAAAACACAAAAAAGATGATTATACAGAAACATTTATGAGAGGCCCCAAACTTCGGGAGTCCCCGCGGTTGGCAAGGCATCAAAAACATAGTTCTTAAACCGTAGAATAATCGTATATCATAGCAGTGGAAATTATCACATAATCTTTAATCTCAATAGGAATGCCAGTTCTTGAATAGATAGTCCTCATGTCATACCACGAACCATCATATCCTTATCATAATATGCTCAACTTGACATGCATGCTAAATCAAGTCAGCTTTTGCGGGTGAGTTCTAAGTTAAATTTTTATAAAAATCTTTAGCCTTTTAGATCATCACATAACATAACATAATTCATATCTTTACTCATTCATATCTTTATATAACATAACCTAATTCAAATACATAACATACATGTCATCATAATATAAATTATACTGTGCATAAAAATTTAGCCTTCACTGTTGACCGAAGTCGACATGCTTGTGCAGCACAAGACTCTATAACACTGACGACCCGAAGTCGACAGGCTTGTATAAATACAAGACTCTATAACTATCAAATCGAAGTTGATAACTCATGCATGCATAAGATTTCCTCAACTGCCGACACAAAGTCGACAGGCTTGTGTTTCCACAAGACTCTTTAACTATCAACCGAAGTTGACAGCTCATACTGGTACAAGACTTCTTTACATACATCATTCATATCCATAACATCATTCATTCATACATAACATGGTTTAATCATTTAAACCATCATAATCATAAACAGTTTTTTGCACCATAGTGCTCAAGTTTTGCCCAACCGCAGTCGGGACTTCAATATCACATTTCCTGCTCGATGTGAGGCCCCGAAACCGGGCACCTCACAGAGGTTGGTTTTCATCGTAACACATAGCTCTTAAACTAAAAACTTTCATAATCATGCAGCGGAAATGTAAACATAGTTTGATAAACAGAAATCAATAAAGTGTATGTATCAAAAACATATCGGATTTGCCAAAACCAATGGATCGTCTAACTTAATGCCCGAGCTCCATGCCTTCTCTTATCGTACCTTCAACCTGACATACATGCTAAATCAAGTCAGCTTACGCTGGTGAGTTCTAGTTTTTATAAAACAACATTAAACATACTTAACATACACATCATTTCATACACATAGTCCATAACCTTAGCACATAACATTCTTACATCATCATCATCATACGTTCCACTGTTACAATACGAACAGGGGGCTTATGCCTGCACCAGGCTCCATACCCAGTTATAGTCGTGGTTGACTATCATACCCAGTTATAGTCGTGGTTGACTATCATACCCAGTTATAGTCGTGGTTGACTATCATACCCAGTTATAGTCGTGGTTGACTATCATACCCAGTTATAGTCGTGGTTGACTATCATACCCAGTTATAGTCGTGGTTGACTATCATACCCAGTTATAGTCGTGGTTGACTATCATACCCAGTTATAGTTGTGGTTGACTATCATACCCAGTTATAGTCGTGGTTGACTATCATACCCACCCAGCACGAGAGCTGGTACATCTTTCATACTTATCCTATAACACGTATAGGAACATCGTTCGTTCGTCATACATGATATGCTAGCATTATATCATCTTTTACCATAATCATCATAACATTTACTGCTAGCATTATAACATCGTTCATAGCAGTCATCATGGCATCTTAGACATGTTATACTAGCATCGTCTCATCATACCATCATAGCATACTATCATCATGCACAGTTCATCATAACATACTAGCATCATCAGCATATCATAATATCATGTCATCATGCCTACATATCATACTTCCATCCCAGCAACCTAGGACCTTGTCATACTCCTATAACTATTCTCATAGTTATCATCAAGAAGCATGTTATCATAAAGTCATCATCATATCAAATGCTAGCATCATTTTCATGTCATGTTATTCATCATCATAATTCATTTCTCATGCATTCATCATACTTAACATACTTTCATGCATAGATCATACTAGCACATACGCATGCATACATAGTCAGGGCATACCATCATTCATTCATCATCATAAGCACATAACATCATAACATAACCATAAGCATGTATGTCAGCCCAAAACAGTTAACATGAATTAGGGCGTCTAGAACTCACCTGATAATAGACTCCTGTTAACCTTAGCCGAACTCCTTAGCTGGGGCCTTAAGGACCTATATCAGTTACATCATATCATCACATACCATCACACCACATACTTAGACTTAGAAATTATTCTAAGTCCTCATAGCCTACTAGTCCCCCTTTCTGAATCCAAGTTCTCGAAACTTAGCTAAGTGTTCGAAACCCTTGAAATTCGTTAAGTTCTCATGTACACGAATTGCCATGTACTCGAAACATCCCTTGTTCACGAAATGCCCTGTACACGAAATTCCATGTACACGAAATAGCCATTGTACTCGAAATACCCCTGTACACGAAATTCCATGTACACGAAATAGCCATTGTACTCGAAATACCCCTGTACACGAAATTCCATGTACACGAAATAGCCATTGTATTCGAAATACCCATGTACTCGAAATACTCATGTACACGAAATTCTAAGTATGATTTCGAGTACCCTTAGTGCATAGCTTCGTGTACTCATCATTTTGTCATTAAACATCTCAGAAATTCATCTAAGACCTTGGGGAGCTAGTTCTAGGTTCCTTATGTTGTTACCAACGTATTGGAACCTCAAAGTTATGAACTTTATGCATAAAGGTGTGAGCTTTATGCATAAGTTCACCCTTTGTTTAACCATCCTAACTTTTGTATAAAAATCCAGCTTTCTATACATGAATCACTTACTTGAAGGTAGCTGATCCTCCTGGTAGAATCCCGTGCGTTTCCTACTTCGTTTGGTCGATCAAAGTTTGATTCTTGAAATTCTTGGACTTAAACTTCGTGTACTCGAGAGGGACTGTGCTTCCAACCAAAGGTTGTCATATTTCCCAAGGCACGACTATTTATAGACAAGGTGCCCGTACTCGAACACCTGAGTACACGAAATAGGGAGTACTCGAAATATGGTGTACTCGAAATCTCCATATTTCGAGTACACGATTTCTAAGCCCCATCTTAGTTATTTTCGTCTATTTTCCCACAAGATACCTATCCGTTACACGTACGTAGAATTCAAATAACTTGTATCTTAGAAAATTTGGGATGTTACAAGTCTCCCCTCCTTACAATAGGTTTCGTCCCGAAACCTGCCTTGTTACACATCGAACCAATGAGGATACAACTCCCTCATCTCGTCTTCCAATTCCCACGTCGTGTCTGAACCTTTCCGATGCTTCCACTGAACTCTTACTTGACGAACCGTTTTATTCCTTAACTGCTTTTCCTTCGTATCCACAATGGCGACTGGTTCTTCAATGTAGTTCAGTCGATTATCTACCTCAATGTCATCTAAAGGAACATGCGCCTGCTCGTCTGCCAAGCACTTCCTAAGATGCGACACGTGAAAGGTAGGATGAATCCCGTTCAGCTCCTCTGGTAGGTCTAGTCGATACGCGACCTTCCCTACCCTTGCCTTTATCGGAAATGGTCCAATGTACCTCGGACTCAACTTGCCTCGCTTTCTGAATCGAATGATTCCTTTCCATGGTGATACTTTCAGCAACACTCGATCGCCAACATCAAACTCGATCGGTCTCCGGCGCTTGTCAGCGTAGGACTTTTGGCGATCTTGTGCAGCTTTCATACGTGCTTTTATCACCCGTAGCTTTTCTGCCATATCAATCACAGCAGCCTTGTTTCCCATTTCTTTCTGTCCAACTTCACCCCAGCATACCGGGGTTCTACATCGTCGTCCGTACAACGCCTCATATGGGGGCATTCCGATACTAGAGTGATAACTGTTGTTGTATGAGAACTCCACCAAGGGCAAGTGGTCATCCCAGCTTCCTCCAAAATCGATAATGCATGCCCTAAGCATATCCTCCAACGTTTGAATAGTCCTTTCCGACTGTCCATCCGTTTGGGGGTGATAGGCGGTACTGATATTTAACCTCGTTCCCATAGCATCATGAAACTGCTTCCAGAATCTGGAAGTAAACCTCGTATCTCGATCTGACACAATGGAGACAGGAACTCCATGTCTGGCCACAATCTCCTTTACGAACAACTCAGACAACCTTTCGGACGTATACGTTTCCCTGATCGGAAGAAAATGTGCACTCTTCGTCAGTCGGTCCACAATCACCCATATGGTATCATGTCGCTTAGCTGTCTTTGGTAGCTTGGTAATGAAATCCATGGTGATGTGTTCCCATTTCCATTCCGGTACCTCTAGAGGTTGCACATACCCGTAGGGTTTCTGATGTTCAGCCTTCACTTGCGCACAAGTAAGACACCTGTTCACATACTGCATCACATTAAACTTCATGCCCGGCCACCAATAATCCTGTCGAAGATCTTGATACATCTTCGTCGTACCGGGGTGTACCGAGTATCGTGACTTGTGGGCTTCATCTAAAATCCTCGCTCGAATGTCCCCATTTCTGGGCACCCACATTCGACCGAATCGTAGCTTTATCCCATGGTCATTGTCTTCCAAGTTCTTGACTTGTCCGAAGACGCGTTCAAAACCCACATTCTCTTCTTTCAATCCCTCCTGTTGCGCCTGTTTGAGCTCGTTCAGAAAGTCTGGCGTTATCACCAAACTATACGATTTCACTCGTATGGCAGGATGATCAGTCTTGCGACTCAGAGCATCTGCCACCACATTGGCCTTTCCCGGGTGATATAGAATATCACAGTCATAATCCTTTAACAGCTCAAGCCATCGTCTCTGCCTCATATTCAAATCCTTTTGCTCGAAGAAATACTTCAAGCTCTTGTGGTCGGTATAGATGGTACTCCTTACTCCATACAAATAGTGCCTCCATATTTTTAATGCAAACACCACTGCAGCGAGTTCAAGATCGTGGGTCGGGTAGTTAGCCTCATGAATCTTTAGCTGGCGCGAAGCATAAGCTATCACCCTTCCCCTTTGCATTAGTACACATCCCAACCCTTGTCGTGACGCATCGGCATACACAACAAGATCATCATTCCCATCCGGCAGTGCTAGAACAGGAGCTTGGGTAAGTTTCTCCTTCAGCACTGAAAACGCTTGTTCTTGGTTTGGACCCCATTCGTACTTTACGTCTTTCTTTGTGAGCTTCGTCAGCGGCGTCGCTATCTTGGAGAAGTCTTGAATAAATCTCCGATAGTAACCGGCCAAACCAAGAAAACTGCGTACTTCCGTAGGTGACTTCGGAGGACTCCATTTCATAACCGTTTCAACTTTAGCTGGATCTACCATAATGCCTTCTGGGTTCACCACGTGACCCAGAAACTGTACCTCTCGTAGCCAGAAAGCGCATTTGGAGAACTTAGCATAAAGTTCCTCTTTCCTCAGGATTTCCAATACCTCACGTACGTGGCAAGCATGGTCTCCCTCGTTCTTTGAATAAATCAAAATATCGTCAATAAACACTATCACCGATCGGTCCAGCATCGGTCGACATACCCTGTTCATCAAATCCATAAATGCTGCAGGAGCATTCGTCAATCCAAACGACATAACGAGAAACTCGTAATGTCCATAACGCGTACGGAAAGCAGTCTTTGGAATATCCTGCTCTCGAACTTTCAACTGATGGTAACCGGATCGGAGATCTATCTTCGAGAACCAGCTTGCACCTTGCAATTGATCGAACAAGTCATCAATTCTAGGTAGAGGATACCTGTTCTTTACGGTCAACTTATTCAGTTCCCTATAGTCAATACACATACGCATACTTCCATCCTTCTTCTTAACGAACAGCACCGGTGCTCCCCACGGAGAGACACTCGGTCGTATAAAACCTTTATCAAGGAGTTCTTGTAGCTGGGTTATCATTTCCTTCATCTCTGTTGGAGCTAAACGGTAAGGTGCTTTGGCAACGGGTTGTGCCCCCGGCACTAAGTCGATCTGGAACTCAATTTCCCGTTCGGGTGTAATCCAGGCAATTCCTCAGGGAATACATCCGGGAAGTTACACACCACGGGAACATCATCAATCGTCCTCGTATCCGTACGTTCCTTAATCGCGTAGGCCAAGTAGGCTACACACCCTCGCCGCATCATAACATCAGCCTTGATCATCGAAATGATCTTTGGCGCATACATCGCTTTATCACCATAAACCGTCACGGAGCTCCCATCCATCGCACGTAAACATATCATCTTTCGTCGACATACAATGTTAGCCTCATATTTGGCTAACCAGTCCATACCCAAAACCACATCGAATCCTCCTAAGGTAATAAGAAACAATCGGACAGGGAACCTATGACCTTCTATCTCAACGTAACAATCATCAATAGCCTCAGTCACCCTGGTCATCTTACCAATAGCCGTCTCTACATCAAATACCCGATCTATCTTCTTAACCTTCCCAGATAACCCATCACAGAAAGTAGAAGACACAAAACTCATACTGGCACCAGAATCAAACAATACAGAAGCAGGAATATTGTTGATAGAAAAGGTACCTGTGACCACGTCCGGGTCCACAATCGCATCATCCTTCGTCATCGTAAAGGCTCGTGCTTTAGCCTTCTGCTTCTCCTTTCCTTTCTCCTCTTTCTTACCCGAGCCCGAAGCATCGGCCCGTGGTTGTCTGCAATCCTTGGACAGATGTCCAAACCCGTTGCAGTTGTAGCATCTGGTGGCACTCGGACAATTGCTGGAGAAATGTCCCGTCTTTCCGCATCGAAAACATAAGTTAGTGCCCACCAAGCACTGTCCGGTGTGAATTTTACCACACTTGTTGCATCGGTTCGCATCCTCACGCTTCATCTTCTTGCCTGAAAACTTTCGTTGGTCTGTTCGACCCCTCTTAGTCCCGGAGGACTCTTTCACCTTTGCTTCTTCTTTGACTGGCTCGGCTGACATAACATCATCCCAAACTATGCCACTGAGCTCCACAGTGGAGTCATAAGTCTTGGGAGCATTCGCCTTCACATGTATCCGAACCTTGGGAGGCAAACCCTCCATGTACAACTTCACCCTGCGTTCCTCGGTAGAAACCAGATGAGGAACAAGTCTTGCCATCTCATTGAATCGTGAGGTGTACTGCCTGTGGTTCAGACTTCCCGCCTTCAGCACCAGAAACTCCCTTTCAACCTTATCCAACTCATTCTTGGGACAGAACTGCTTAGTGACCAGTTCCTTGAGATCCTCCCAAGTCATCTTTTCCATATCCTCAGTAGTCTTGGATTGCTTGACGGTGTTCCACCAGTGAAGTGCCTCCTCAACGAAAGAGTGAGCTGCAAACTTGACAGCTTGGTCAACTCGGCACTCACTGATGGAGATAACAGCCTCCATCGCAGAAATCCAGTGGCAGGTGGCCACTGCGTCCTTCTTCCCATCAAAGGTCGGTGGGTTACATCCCTTGAAGGACTTGTAGTCACAGCCCTTCAGTTTCCCTGTCATAGAGTCGCCGCTCTTCGTCTCGATGATCACCACCTCATCTTCTTTGGTGCTTTCTTTAGTTCCTTCAGACTTGTCTTTTAGAGCATCCTTCAGTGCCTTAGCAATCATTGCTGGCATCTTTTCATCCATGATCTTGCAGACCTCATCAGAAATAGCCTTCACCACGATAGGCTCTAGAGTGAACTCGTCTTCATTCTCAGGTTGCTCGTTGTGCTCGTGGTCGTCTTCGTTGACGGGTTCTTCAGCCTCGACATGTGGTTCTTCAGCTACCTGTGGTTTCTTTCGCGGTCTACCCTTTTGTCCGGCCATCTTAACTTTCTACATAATGCAACAATTGATGAGTCAGCATAGGAATCAGTTTAGCACGGAATAAGTTTTGTAAATCGTTAACGACGTTGATCAAGTGTTATTAACCATTTACCCAACTCATAGGCTCTAAACGTTTCCCATCCCATCTCTTCAATGTGCATGACACTAACTACTTTCATAACATTACATCTAACCCTTAACTCATACATAAACATTCAACTCGTGGCATCCGTCATCCGTGGTTGGCAATCCGCATCCATTAATCCCATTCTCAGTTTAAGTCTTGGCATTTGGGATGCCAAGATCTCTCAAACTATGGCTCTGATACCAACTTGTGAGGCCCCGAAACCGGGCACCTCACAGAGGTTGGTTTTCATCGTAACACATAGCTCTTAAACTAAAAACTTTCATAATCATGCAGCGGAAATGTAAACATAGTTTGATAAACAGAAATCAATAAAGTGTCTGTATCAAAAACATATCGGATTTGCCAAAACCAATGGATCGTCTAACTTGATGCCCGAGCTCCATGCCTTCTCTTATCGTACCTTCAACCTGACATACATGCTAAATCAAGTCAGCTTACGCTGGTGAGTTCTAGTTTTTATAAAACAACATTAAACATACTTAACATACACATCATTTCATACACATAGTCCATAACCTTAGCACATAACATTCTTACATCATCATCATCATACGTTCCACTGTTACAATACGAACAGGGGGCTTATGCCTGCACCAGGCTCCATACCCAGTTATAGTCGTGGTTGACTATCATACCCAGTTATAGTCGTGGTTGACTATCATACCCAGTTATAGTCGTGGTTGACTATCATACCCAGTTATAGTCGTGGTTGACTATCATACCCAGTTATAGTCGTGGTTGACTATCATACCCAGTTATAGTCGTGGTTGACTATCATACCCAGTTATAGTCGTGGTTGACTATCATACCCAGTTATAGTTGTGGTTGACTATCATACCCAGTTATAGTCGTGGTTGACTATCATACCCAGTTATAGTCGTGGTTGACTATCATACCCAGTTATAGTCGTGGTTGACTATCATACCCACCCAGCACGAGAGCTGGTACATCTTTCATACTTATCCTATAACACGTATAGGAACATCGTTCGTTCGTCATACATGATATGCTAGCATTATATCATCTTTTACCATAATCATCATAACATTTACTGCTAGCATTATAACATCGTTCATAGCAGTCATCATGGCATCTTAGACATGTTATACTAGCATCGTCTCATCATACCATCATAGCATACTATCATCATGCACAGTTCATCATAACATACTAGCATCATCAGCATATCATAATATCATGTCATCATGCCTACATATCATACTTCCATCCCAGCAACCTAGGACCTTGTCATACTCCTATAACTATTCTCATAGTTATCATCAAGAAGCATGTTATCATAAAGTCATCATCATATCAAATGCTAGCATCATTTTCATGTCATGTTATTCATCATCATAATTCATTTCATAATGATATCCTATTAATATGAATATATTATCATGATTATAACCTTATCATGAAGGTGCTCAAATTACGATTACCGCTCGAAACTTCGGCATGTCGTAACTTTCATTCGGAGCTTTGTTTCAAAATTTCACTTACACTCATTTTGACCATTTTTATCTCTACATTATTGTTATGCTTAAAGATTACTTATTTGCTCGGCTTAGATAAGCGTATTCTTTTATTTAATTAATTCGTCTTAGGGCTTTGCTAAACTTACTGTATAATAACATGGGTTTAAGGCAACCAAAAGCACATACATATTATATCCTCATAAAACTCAAGAAAACTTGATCATTATCTAGATGTAATTGGGCTCCAACCGAATCAAGTTCATGTTTATCATACAAAACCAAAATTCTATCTAAACATGGTGTTGGTCTCTTTAATCAATCAAGACTAAACTAATACGAAATGAGAATCATGAACACATACCTTAACGATGTGTGTAGTTTGTATTAATCAGTCCGATAGATTCTTCTTTTACACTTGCAAGTCTCTCGATCTAAATTTCTATGTGGGTATGATCGAAAAATCAAGAATATGTGATGGTTTAGCTACCTAAATGATCGTTCATTAATCATAATACGAATTGTTATCATGCTGACATTCGTAAGCTTTCTATTTCTAGACATGTTGGTCGAATAAATGATTGTCAGAAATAAAATTTGGATAACATCATACACATAATATCATGTTCCATCTTTGATTTAATTTAAATTTTACACATTGGACCCTCAATTCTCGTCATCTATTTTTAAAACCGCCTCGTACTTTACTCACATATTTTTAATATTCACGAGCTTATATCGTGTTCATATTTTATCGTACAACGGTCCCGCTTATATTAATTTGATCGTAATCACTTCGAGAACGTTCATAAAAATTTCGAACCCAAACGGTCACAGAAATTTTTACACGTTATTGATAGGCTTTATAACGTGTCCATACATTATCGGATATTTTCATCGTTTGTATCATTTTGATCGTAATTACTTTACGAACGTTTATATAAATTTTGGACATAAACGGTTACCGAAATTTCGCACGATTATTAATAGGTTACAAAATTTTCGGTTGTTACAATTTAAAATAGAAACAATGATTAGATACAATGAACTGAAAAATTTTCAATTTTTATAAAAACATTATACGCATTTTAAAGATAAAAAATGAACACTTTAATATATGTAAAACTTATGAACGTTTAAAAAAGTGGAAAGTTGTCATGACTAAATTACCTTCCAACAATTTCTCTCTAAAATATGGTTAATAATCATTTTTAAACTTTTTAAGATAAGAAGCCTATTTAGTTGAAGTTAACCCAATAAGTGAGAGGCCATTAAGGATTCATTAGTGCATCTTCGATAATGTTCATTCTCAAGGGGAAAAAATCTTGGGAAAAAAAAATAGTCTGGTGCACATTTGAAGATCAAAGCAACTGGAGTTTAGTAGAGTTATTGTTATAGTGTTATTCATTTCAAAAAAAATTCAGTAATTGCTCACCTAAACTAACTCGCTTATCTTTTATCAGGTCAAAACTGCAAGGAGTAATAGAACTTCCTCACAAATACTTCACGAACACAAATGTACATATATTATTTAAAAAATAAAAATAAAAATTTTCATTATCAAACATTATAAATAAACATCTTATATAAATATTAACGTTAAACACTTTGTATAAAAATAAACAATTAATTATGTTAAAGCAAAGGAAGAAATAATAATAATGGTACTTAAAAAATTTTATTTTCAAATAAATATGTTTTTTGACTTTTTCACAAAATACAAATTCAAATATCTATATTTTTATTTTAAATAATATGGTAATAAACAGAAAATTAAAAATTTAATCATATATAACACATTAAACGAATAAAAATAATAAATGAACTTAAATAAACACAAACAAACACATTATCGAACATTTAGAAACATGTAACCAATCAATCACAAAAACGTAGGGCTGTAAACGAACCGAACGAACACGAACAAGCCCTTGTTGCCCTTGTTCGTGTTCGTTCGTTTAAATTTTAACTTATTCACGAACGCTAACCGAACAAAAATTTTTGTTCGTGTTTGTTAATTAAGGAATTTAGCTTGTTCACGAACGTTAACGAACACATATTATTTAATCAATAAAAATCAAGATTATTAATATCAAGTATCGAAGATAATCCTTTATAGATATATAAATTAAAATATCAAAGTAATAAAGTAAAAATAACTTAAATATTATAAAAATTAAAAAATACAACACATTTAATGAATAAATATAATAAATGAACTTAATCGAACATAAACTAACGTAAATAAACATGTTATTGAACGTTTATGAACACAAATGAACGAACATGATCTTTGTTCATGTTCGTTCATTTAATTAAACGAACGAAATTTTTTGTTTGTGTTCGTTCCTTTATTAAACGCACGAACATAAATGAATTTTTACCGAACGATTCACGAACTATTTACTGAACGTTCGGTTCGTTTACAACCTTACAAACACAAATTAACAAACAGTCTAACACCACATTTATTTATATTCAATCTTTTGACGTAATTTTTTATCCATGTACATTATTGATAGACAAAAGAATTTTTCGTTAGAATAAACAGCTGATTTTCACATCACCTCGAACCGCAAACCCTGTATTTTCAGCTTATTTCGACTTTTGTTTGATCGAAAACAACCAAAAAATCTGAACTAAATTTGTTTGCAATTTGACGGTTGGTGTTGTTGGATAGGGTCCCACGAAGAACAAACACGCTACAACAAACCATATCAAAGCCACGTGGTTTGGCAGAATCTGGCAATCACACCCAACTCACATTCATAGGAATCAATCGAACTCAGCTCATTTGCAGGTCCCTTTTTTGTTTCATTCCCAGTAACCCACCAGTTTTCTCTTCAAATCCTCCCTCAATTTTAGGGTTTCATGATCTTATCCATCAATCATAATCCTAATTCACCAAATTGATCATATTATTATCCACTTTTGCTGTTTCAATCGATCCATTTGGTCCCAATTCTAGATCTTTGATCATATTTTTATCCACTTTTGTTGTTTCAATCGGTCCATTTGGTTTCAAGCCAAGATCTTTGATCATATTGTTCTTCATTTTAGCTGTTTCAATCGGCCCATTTGGTTTAAATTGTTTCAATTCTTGATCTTTGATCATATTGTTGTTCGTTTTAGTTGTTTCAATCCAAGATCTTTGATTCTAGATGTTTGATTATATTGTTCTTCATTTTTGTTGTTTCAATCAATCCATTCGGTTTCGATTATAGATCTTTCATCATATTGTTCTTCATTTGCTGTTTCAATAGGTCCATTTAGTTTCAATTCTTGATCTTTGATCATTTTCTTCTTCATTTTTGTTGTTTCAATCGGCCCATTTGGTCACAGTTGTTTCAGGTCAAGATCTTTAATCATATTGCTCTTCATTTTTGTTGTTCCAATCGGCCCACTGTTTCAATTGTTTCAACTGAAGATCTTTGATCATAATTTTCTTCATTTTCTTGTTTAAATCAGACCATTAGGTTTCATTTGTTTCAAATCTAGATCTTTGATCATATTCTTCTTCATTCTTGTTGTTTCAATCAGCCCATTTGGTTTCAATTGTTTCAATTCAAGATCTTTGTTCATCATTTTCTTGTTCCAATCAACCCATTTGGTTTCAATTCAAACCCTTTAATCATTTGTGATGAGGAAGGTGACTGTTGGACTGGCAGTGATCGGTGGTGCTGCAGTTTGTGCGGCCACCATGCTGGTTGTGCGCCGCTATATGCAGAGCTCGAATCAGCGAGTGAAATCAAGTTATATTCTTAAAGAACTGGAGGAAAAATGCGCGACACCTTCGTCAAAACTGAGGCTGATAGCTGATGCTATGAGTGTTGAGATGCATGCTGGGCTTGCATCTGAAGGTGGCAGTAAGCTTAAGATGATTATCAGCTTTGTTGATAATCTTCCCACAGGGTAATTTTATGTTTTTGTTTATTTTTTTTTTGTTGTGATTTGTTTGATATTAGGTAATTTTGTGTTGATTTGAATGATATTAGATCATGGGTTATGCCTTAATTTGTGTTTTTTTATTGATTTTAGATATGTTGTTGATTTTGTTTTGGCCATGATTTTGGATCAGTTTGAGGAATCCTATTCATTTTTTCTTGAAGAAACATCCTTCAAATCTTCTTTATTTTGTTCACAATCTTTGATTTGAATTCATATTGCCTTGTGACCATAAAATGTTCATGAGTGAAGTCAAGGGGCTGCTTGATTGTTAAATAAACAAAATAAATAACCTGAATTTCGGGCCTCCGTTTTTAGAGGCCCCAAATTTTAGGGTTTAATTTTTAGGTTTTGAAAAGGAAAGCAAATCAAAAGTGTTTTGTACTTACTTAATTCACTCCAACAGTTATAAGCAAAAAGGTTTATTTATTTATTTATATACTTTTTCTTTTTATTTTGAGGCATTTTTAAAATTCTTTTTAAGCTTAAAAACACTGAGTCAACCCTATAAAGTCATATCAACTTATGAAAATCACAGCAATTTAATTTCAATAACAGTACACTTGAATATTATATATACCAAAGAAAAGAGTTGAGTGATGGGGCCACAAAGATGCTACCTTGTGAGGTCCCCTCTCCTCTTAAAATTTTTGGTAGTTGATAAAAGACCTTTTATCATTGTGCAAAAGACTGTTTCCGATAACCTAAACTCATGACTTCAAGTCACAAAATAACAACTTTACATGTTGTTTCAAGGCCCGTTCCTCTTAGTATAAAATCATAAATCAACAATTTATAAATATATTATTCCCTTAAAAGAAAATTGTACCATTTTGTAAATTTCACACCCCCATGGTAGATTTTCTGATTCACTTCAGGAAAAGTTCTCTTGCGTCGATTTATAGGCTAAACTAAACCAATTCATTTAATAAAAACAATGACTTAAATTTGTTGCCATTTCAAAAAAATGATGACCAGAAGTTTTATAAAACACATATGCTAATTGGTACATAAAAGAGGTTATAAAAACTGTTTATTTCTTAGTACGGGTTAAAATGGGTCGGGTCGACCCACATATACTTTTTTTGTCTGTTTTTTTTTTCTGTTTGTAAATAACTAATGCATTACATATGGTTACAGTAACAATACCATAACTATAATTTTCTATATATTTGAACAAAGTGAATTTGAAGATTGTATGTACTAAAAACATGGACTTTGGGTTGTGTTTAACACTGCTTTAACCAGTGTGAGGTAATACACAACCAAAATCGATTCATTTTGAGTAAACGGGTCAAAAATGCAACCGTTGGTGTCTTTTTATCTGTTTTTCTCCAACCCAAAGAAAGTAAAAACATAATCCTGCTTCTTTTATATACTGTACAATAATTAATCAAAAAAATTATATAATTTGGTGTAACAATATGAGATATTTTAAATAGTGATCAAATTTTTTGTAATTTTTTTTATTTTTTAAATAGTGATGAGCAAGGAGTGTATTATGCACTGGATCTTGGGGGAACAAACTTTAGGGTTTTGAGGGTGCAGTTGGCTGGGCAATCTGGTATTGATTCTCAAGAGTTTGCTGAGGTGTCAATACCTCCTCAGTTGATGGTTGGAAGTTCAGAAGTAAGTATCCCTAGCTAAAAAAAGAATTTGGTTTAGTTAATTATGTCATATAATCATGTATTTATTGTATTACAATCTTATTACATGCTTTCACAACTGAGTGGGTTGGATAATGGGTCAAAATGGGTTATTTTTACAACTTACAAGAAGATGCCGTTGGGTTGACCCGCAAATATTGTTTTGAAGGTTCTTTTGTTTATGTTATCAACATTTATGTGTTACTAGTGTTGTAAAAATCGGCAATAGGCATCGATTAATTGCTAGGCACTGGGCAACCTCTACAATTTTTGGTAATCGGACCAAAAATCGGTAGTCGGTCAAAATCGGCCAAAGACCACCTAATCAGACCAAATCAGAGCAAATCAAATCAAATCAGATGACATGGGCAGCTTCAATCTACATCAACAAGAACAAAAATAGAAATATAACCTTTTTGAAATCTAACACTTGAGTCTTCAATCTACACCAACTATAACATGTGATTAGCATGTATTACTCCTTCCGGCCATTCAAAGCTAAATTTATGTAATTAGACACATTTGAGATAAACTTAACTACCCATTCATAAGAAACATGAGTCAAATTGGCCATTCACAAGCAAACAGGTATCGAAATCGACCATTTACAAGCAAACGGGTCAAAACTGCCGAAACAATTTTTTATAAATGTTTTTCTAAGATATAAAAAATATCTTTTCCAGGCACTTTTTGACTACATTGCTGCAGAAGTTGCTAAATTTGTTGGTGATGAAAGTGAAAAGTTTGGGCCTCTTCCAGGCAGACAAAGGGAGTTGGGTTTCACCTTCTCATTTCCTGTGTTGCAATTATCTATTGATTCTGGGACTCTTATTAGATGGACAAAAGGATTCTCTATTGATGAAATGGTAATCACAACATGGTTCATATTTTTACAATATTTTGAATTTAATCACATAAGGGTTAATACTCCTGAATCTATTCATGGAATGTCGAAAAGGGTTCAGCCTGAAGCTTGTAATTTTTGGTCGGGTCAGGTCGGGTTAAGTTGGGTTGATCAAATATACTTTTTGTGTCAAGTTCTTATGTTTTTATTAACATTTAGCGTATCGTATATAGTTTCAATAGTTAAGTTATATAATAAAGTCAATTCACTGATTTGGGGTTATCTTTAAAAGCATGTCACTTTTTTTACCCTCTAAAACTAATGCTTGGTAGTTCAATTCCTCATTATCATACGCGGAAAACTGGTTGGTTGGGTGGGTGGGGATGTTGGGTAACAGGTCAAAAAAAGTTTAACCAAAATACTCCACATGGAGTATAGTGCTACACGTCACATATATCCTTATAGGTCACATGTGTGGTTATACGCCATATATGAGAAGCTATACGTGGATTATATCACTTTAAGACACGTTTATCCGAAATTCTACTCGTATAAGGCGCCACTGATGGGGTTATATGCCATATATGTAAGAGAAGCTATATGTGGAGGATACCACTATAAGACACGTTTAGCTAAAACACTATACGTGGAGTATAGTGTTGTATGCGCTATGCCACATATATATAGATTACTTTTTTATCTTTATTTAAAAAAATAAGATAAGTTTCATTCGACTTTCAGTTTTAAAAAGATCATATTTACTAACAATCTAAGATTTGTACAATATCTTCACATAAAACTAAAAGATTAAAATTACAAACAATCAAATTCAAGTTAATTATATGATATTCAAGTTCCATTCCACCTCCACTTTCAAAAATATCATATTTACTAATAATCATTATTTTTTGAAAATTTTAAATGCTTATACGAGGCTGCTTTTTCTGAAATGCGAGGGACATGACACCTATACCACTTATATAGGCTTATTCGAGACGAATATGACACCTATACGCCTCATAGGTGTATACGAGACTAATCATTAATGTTGAAACTTCTGATAATTAATGATTGACTTCGTATACACCTCTTATAGGCCTATATAAGATGACATAAAGGGTGTGAAAATATTTTTTATGGTATGTGTATTTGAGAACCCATAAATAATATTAATTAATTGAAATGAACAATTTACCACTATATAAAATCTTTTATTTTGTTTAACATTTTTATTGGTAGGTCGGTAAAGATGTGGTTGCAGAATTGACAAAAGCAATGGAAAGGAAAGGTGTTAATATGCGCGTTTCTGCATTGGTGAGTTCATTAGTTCATTTCGGTTGCCAATATTTTTCAAAAAGTTTCGTGATTTTATATTAAAAAAAGCTTAATTAATTCAGTTGCCATGCAAAATACAAACCCTTTTTGCTTTATAAATTTTAGAGACGATACGAGTAATTTATATAACCAAAAATTCAAGAGTGAAATACTAACAAATAATAGTAACTATTTCGACAATATACTCTAAATTTTAATCAAAACGGCATTTAGATTACTTGTGTGCTTATGCACATAGGCGGATGTAGGTAGAGGGGAGTGGGTTCATGGGAACCCACCACGTTTCAACTCGTTAGCAGGATAATTTTTTTCGAAAGAGTTAAACAATAGGGTGAACCCACTAATATTTTACAAGTGAACCCTGATGTGACATATTAAGATTTTTAAAAGTAAATTCTTAATTTAATTTTCACAACAATTTGTCAACTTGATTGCGGCAAGTGATCTTTGTTAGAAAAATCTCGATAATCAATAATTAGATTTCTATATGATCGTGTTAAAATCACTTTCTGGTCATATAAACTTAGCAAGCAAAATAGTAGTTATTAGTAATTAAACCCTCGGATCAAGTTAATTTTGGTCATACAAACTTAGCATACTTCGTTTAAGTTTTGAGGCGTTGCTCCAAACCCTATAACGGGTGTTGCCCCCTTGACCCATGCCTACTGAATGACCAGCATGACCGCCACCTTGGACCCCGCAAGGGCGCGTGACCCCCTTGACTCCCACTTGGTCTGGAGCTCAGAAATCTTAAACGAAAACGCACTTTGTACATTCGAACTCTTTAAAGACGACGTTTTTTTAATTTTAATCATTGACTTAATATATCACACTGTTATTATGTGAAGAACATTACAAGACCCAAACCGTCAACTCGACCCGAAAATTTTCATGTCCAGTTCTATCTAATTAAAACGTCGTAAAATGGTGAACCCACTGAAAAAATTCCTGGATCCACCACTGCTTATGCATGTGTGTGGGAATATATTTATATAGTATATTAGTTTATTACCTTCTCAAAATGGACAATGACTCAATGACATGTAATCTAATGTTCAACCTTAAGCACATATAATTTCATGCTTGCAACAAAAAATAATTACTAGAAGATTTTGGCATAAACAAAACTGTATACACACAATTGCTAGTTATAAAATTTATATATATTAATAATATATATTATTTTTTATTTTTATCATAATTTTATAAATAGTAATAATTATTATGTAAATATATATTTAATATATGAACTAAAATCAATATAAATAGTAGGCTTGTTTAGCCATGTGAGCCTACTCAAGATTGACAAGTGAAACTTCGGCTTTTTCTTGTTTATTAATTGAAATTTAATAAAAAAGTTCGAGCTCATTTAAACTCGACTTGATTCATGCTTTTTGCAAATTGATCTAGAGTAACTCATGAGTCGAATTTTATTTTGAAACTGTTTAATAAACTGATTTTTATTTTTTATTTATTTATTTCTTCATTTGGATGTATGGTAGGTAAATGATACAGTTGGAACATTGGCTGGAGGGAGATATGACAACAAAGATGTTTTTATAGCCGTGATTTTGGGTACCGGAACCAATGCAGCTTATGTGGAACGGGCTCAAGCTATACCAAAATGGCATGGACCACATCCTAAATCAGGAGAGATGGTGAGCAAAATTTTTGATATCTTATGGCCGGCCGATTCGAATTGTTTTATTAATCTCTAACCATAGTTATCATAGCGACGGCAGCAGCCGCTTCAGCACGCTATGTCGTGAATCGAAAACCTAACGCTATATCAGGGCCGGAGCAACCAATTTGATGGCTCTAGGCGACGTTAAAATCTAGGGCCCTTTACTCCTTCGAGAACTTACATTCTTTCCCAACGTCTATTTGATTCATTTGTTGTCTTGCAAGCTTAGGTGACCCTTTATTAGGGGTGTTTGTGGTCTGGTTTTTAGGTGAAATCGTAAATAACATGCTTACAAAGAAGAAGCTCTTAGAATGAAGAGTTAAAATTATGGTGAAATAATTCTAACACAAAACGCTTAAAGCTCTTAGAGGATTTCTAATGGATCGTGTAAGGAATCGTTTTCTGAAATCAATATTTCTACTCTTTCGAGTTCAAGAAATTTGATCGGGATGATCCGAAAAATTTCATGTGTAATCTGAATTTTGAATATCGAATTGTGTCAGAGTTTATGCGATTTTCACCATGAAAGTGACAGTTAAAAACAATTAATTTCGCGGGGTGTATTTCCAAGTCAAGACGCGTGTCAAGGCAAATCCGATCATTAGAATTAAGTAAATCTCGGTTAGGTTTCGGGGTGTTGCCCCGAACTCCAGAAGGGGCATTGCCTCTAGAACCCCCACAGGAGGGCGCGACGCCCTTGACCCCTGCTTGATCTGGAGCTCAGTTTCCTTAAACAAGTGCGCACTCCGCGTTGTTTAAGATTTTTTTACATCTAATTACACTATAGTGTTTCGGATTTGTCTAGTGGGTTACAATGTTTATTTATTTATTTTTCTAAACGGCTTGGAACGATGACTTCTATGACATGATTTCAACAGACCTCTCGGTTTTGACGCTTTGAGATGTACATTTGAGTCCACACCAGAAAGAACTCCACAAATGAGTAAACTCCTTACCTTGTCTTGACAAATACGTCTTGGCTTGAATTTGAACCCAAAATCTCCCATAGATAATCCAAATGATACATGCTTTTTGTTTGAGGCGTCAACTATCTACGAAGTAATATTTTTTATGAAAATAAATTGTTTTGTGCCAACCTACTATGAATTTATGATATCCTTATTTTCAAACCTAATAATATTAATGGGCATAGTTTATTTGTTGTATAGGTCATCAACATGGAGTGGGGTAACTTTAGGTCATCACATCTTCCCTTGACAGAGTATGATAACACACTGGATGCTGAAAGTTTGAACCCTGGGGAACAGGTACTTTTTATGCATTTTTATTTTTATTAAATATAACTTTTTCAATATTTTATTTTATTTTTTTTTTAGAATGTTTATAAATTTATTATCCATGCATGATTTATTGGGGCAATTTTGTTCATATCATATCAAAACACTAAAAGTGTCATAAGGACCCATTTCATAGTAGAATGAAATAAAATTAATTACTTATAATTAACTGCTTGTTTAGTTAAATAAACAAAGAATACATTATGCCCCCAAAATTATTCACACTTTCACATTGTTTTCCATTTGTTTATTTAGTGAAACAATATATTATAAGTGGCTTTTTTTGTTCTACATACCAAGTATTGCATGATAAACATGATATTTTTAGTGTTGATTTTGAATGGGTAAATGTGATTTATGAAATTCAAAATATGTATATGAAATAATGAATTTTTAGAACAATGTGTTTATATATATAAAACAAAAAAAAACAAACATACCTAGCAAATCCCACAATTCAATAGGGTCTGGTAAAAGTTGAACGAAAACAAACTTTACCCTTATTCTAATGTGATAAAGAGGCTGCTTCTGAAGACTCATGACTCAGTTATTCCGTCAATTTTCTTTCTTTGTTTTTTTGTGTTTGGATGAAAACGAACCTTATCATTGTCCCAATGTGTGTATTTATATAATAAATGCTAATTTATTTTGCAGATTTTTGAGAAAATGATTTCTGGCATGTATCTGGGAGAAATTGTTCGTAGAATTCTATGCAGGATGGCTGATGAAGCTGATCTTTTTGGTGACACAGTTCCCCCCAAATTAAAAACTCCATTCATATTAAGGTATTCTTTAAACCTTAATTTTCTATATTAAAAATATTAATATAAGGCTCTATTTTTCTTTTTGAATATACATGTAAGTTGCTTTGTTTACTACTTAATTCTAAACAACTGATGTATGTATTGGGTAGCTCATAATCGTGAGAACCTGTTGCTAGAAAACTTATGAAACTCATCATTATCAGGACCGGCTCAACCATTTTGGAGGCCCTAAGTGGAATAAAAAGTCGGACCATTCACTAACAATTACGTTACAAAACCCTCATTTTATCCGGGCTTGGGACCAATAATAATAAACTAAAAGTTTATATATGGTGGAGTTAATTTGTTTTATATATATATATTTACATGTATAAAATATTTAGACGAAATTTAATTTTCAAGTTTTTTAATGCAATTTTTTTAATAAAATAATTATAATCAATTTTTTTTTTTTAAAATAAAGTCCTTTTCAATTGAATATTAGAAGGCTTTGTATGGTTCTTTCTAGAGGTGCACAAATCGGGTTTTTTTTTAACCGGTTCCGGTTCCAATCGGTTCCAGTTCCGGTCAACAAAGTCAATAACCGGTTCCGGGTTTGGGCCGGTTCCGGTTCGGGTTTTGGCCGGGTAAAGGTGGAACCAGTTCCGGTTTTCCTGGTTCCGGTTTCGGTTTTAATTTGTCTAAGAAACCGGACCCGTTTGTACCCATCGGTTCGGGTATGACCGGTTCCGGTTCCGGTTCCGGTTCGGGTTGCCGGTTCCGGGTTCCGGGTTCGGTTTTTTTGCCCACCTCTAGTTCTTTCTATTCTTTTTAGAGCCTACAAACTATAAAAACCCACATATCAAAATCCCAATTACATATAAAAGCCTTTAACAAAATTGAAGGCCCTAAGCCCTTGACTAGATTGCTTGGCCTATTGGGCCGGCCCTGATCATTACTCTGCTAACCAATGAGAGAATTAAAACCAAGCTTACAATCTTGCACATAGCCTTTATATTATTTTATTTTGTTCTAAAGATAACTCTTGTCTATGTTCTCACCTAATGATTTCTACATCTAAAAATGAAGATTCAAAACAAGTGTCTTTTATTATGGGTATTATCTCCTTTGTGTACCCATCTGAGTGATCTGAGCATGATCTTGCATTGTTTGTCCTTTAATTTTTAGGACACCTGAGATGTCTGCAATGCATCATGACACGTCGCCTGATCTCAAGGTCGTAGGGAACACATTGAAAGACATATTAGAGGTTATTCTCCTTTTTATACAAACTTTTATTTTTTCCTCTTCAATTCATGCATTAGTTGCTTCATTTTCATTTTAAAATCAAAATAAAAAGTTTAAAAAAATTTGCAATTTCAATCCCATTATAAAAACGGATCAATTTGGTTTTAAATTATTGTTTTCAACATAAGTAGATAGAGGCAACCCATCAAACAAGCTAAAAGTTATTATCCTATTTAAGTGTTTACAACACTCTAAATTGTTATATAAAACAATCAATATTTCAATAATTAAAAGTTTTCGTGATCATATTTAATATATTTATTATGTATAAATTTAAATAAGAAGACCAAAAACTACAGTTGCCTGATATTCTCACACCCAACGTAGGAATTTCCATTTTTAGCCTGTTTCTTAGAGGTGGCAAAATAGATGGACAAGACGGGTTAAGTAATAGGTCAAAAGGGTTTTCGGATGATAAACTGAACTTTTTGGTAAGACCAAACATTTTTAAAATTTTAGTTTGTCTTTGGATATAATGGTAAAGTAGTCATTTTATTATCAAACAATGATAATTTGTTGCGAATGAATATTTTCTGTAAAGTATAACAGAAAACAATAACGAAATTGCTACTGAATGAATAAAAAAGTCGTGGCTAACACTTTCAGATCAAATTATTTGTGCTTTACCCAAATATTTGATCAGATTAAATTCAATTTAAAAAAGAAGAACAAGTATGAATTCATAATTGATTTCCTGAACAAGCGTGAACTCACATTCAACTTGTTTAATAAATTTCATGATTCACATTAGTAACTAAAATTAATTCAATTGCACTAAAATATTTAACTTATATGTCTAAATTCATCTCTCATTGTTATACCCTCTTTTCATTTATATGATCATAATACCCAATCATCATTGCTTATGGCATTATAGCCTAATGTCATTAGTAATTGCCTCTATAAAGTGGTATGGATTCAAATCTTTGCAAAAGACAAGATTAAGTGAAATTTAGGAGTAAAAAATTGTTGTAAAAAAATAAAATAAAATAAGCTAACTATAACTTGATTTGCAGATACCAAATGTACCCATCTCAACAAGAAAGATAGTAGTTGAGGTTTGCAATATCATCGCCACACGAGGGGCTCGTTTGGCTGCAGCTGGAATTCTAGGCATTCTGAAGAAAACTAGTCGAGACACCATCAAAGACGACGAGGTCCCTAAGACAGTCATCGCGATGGATGGAGGATTATACGAACACTACAAGGAATACCGACATTGCCTCGAGAACACCTTGAATGAATTAGTCGGTGATGAAGTCGCGAAACACATTAAATTTGTACACTCCAATGATGGATCTGGCATTGGTGCTGCTCTTCTTGCAGCATCTCACTCCCAATATATCTAGGAACATTGGTCTCTAAGAAGGTGATCTAACACGCGATGTTTTCGTTTACATACGATATGTCGCGGTTGATTGATCGAATGGTTACTTTGATCATGTCTACTTGAGGGTGGGTATAGTGATAGGAAATTGTTGTTTAAATTTCTTTCAGATTTGTTAAGTTAGTTAAAATCTAAAAAAAAAGTGCTTTGTAAACCTTGGAGACATCTTGTTAATTAAGTAATATACACTCCAACCTTATGATTGTAAGTTTGAATTCTAGATGCAGTTTGGGTGTTCAAAAAAATATGATACAACAACACTTACCCAGTGTAATCCCACTTTGTGGGGTGTGAGGGGAGAGATGAAGACATACCTTACCTATACCACAATGTGATAGAGGGGCTGCTTCGTGAGAGACCCCTGGCTCAAACGAAATTTTTTAAATTTTAAAATTCTTTTATATATATATATATATATATATATGATTATTCTTATTATTTTTAAAAAAAATTTAAATTTTTGGAGGCAACACAACATCATAGCAGAAACACACAACTTATGTAGAAAGAGACAGACATAGGACGTGCATGAGCATACGCAAGTAAAAAACATTGCATGAGGATACATAACGATACATGACAAACTACTTAACCTAGGTATATCTCACTAGGTGGCAACATCCAGAAGAACCAAGTCAACCATAGCAACGCAAAAACAAAGAGAGGCTTACAATATATTCCACATAAGCAAGCCAATGACACACACAACCATCATAAGCAAAGAAACTTTATAAGCAAAGAAACTTATAGTAGCCTCCACATAAGCAAGTCAATGACACAGACAAACTATCTCCTAACCAAGCTATACTTCAAAAAAATATGATAATAGAGTGAAAATATGAAGGTTTACTAGTGAATTTAATATATATTATTAGGGATAATAAAAGAAGTAGAACTTGTTTGTTAGGCATGTGGTATGGATAATATAACAGGTTAGAATATTCAAAATTCTGAATATAAAAACTTGAAAATTTTGGATATTTTAAGATTTGGATCTTACTAATTATTTTAAAAATTTTAGATAGTTCGGATTTTCGAGCTATCCGAAATATAATATTTATATACCTTTTATTTTTTTTTATTATACAAATAAGTTGCAAGATTACTAGTGGCATAAAAAAGAAACATAAATCGTCCCAACACGTGCCAAAATCGCTTATGGGATAAAAATGTTTTTTTTATTTATTTATTTTTCTTGAAAAAAAACCACTTTGTTTTCATAAAAATACAAGTCAAAATACTCTGAAAAATAATTAAAACATTGTTAAGTTTAAAAAAAGTAACGAGCACAATCTATACAAATTGTAATACATATTATTAAAATAATAACATCAACAAAGAAAATTAAATAAAACAAACATTTGAATACTCACATTATGTGTAATAGGGGGCTTGATGAATTTTTGACCGCGTGTCGCACATACATCAGTCAAGAGAAAGTGTTAATTAGTGAATATGAGTAAAAAAATGTGTAATAACAATATATTAAAGGTTAAAAATTGAAAGATAACATAGGTTTTTTAATAGTTAAAAGAAAAATATCATATTCATGACATTCATGACCACAGTCAGAAAGAACCCGTCATGCTTTGATCATGTCTGGTATATTTTGGTAGAGACGTAACCAAAGCGTATAACGTCTTAGTTACCCTTTGTAAGTCAATGATATAAAATAAGTTGAATATTTTTTTATAATTTTACTAGAAAAGAAAATTAAATTAATCCCAGAACTTCCTTTGTCTCCTTGGAGTCTTTTCTTTTGTTTTTCAAACTCATGTTTATTCTAATTAGTAATATATAGACAGCGGTGGAATCAACCACCCTGAGGAGTAATCTGGACCCTATAAATTGGCTGAGATTAAAGTTCAGTTAATGAAACAAATAAACATACGTACAAAAATCTCACTAATCAGTAGAGTCTGAGGATAAGACGAATACAAACCTTAATAACCTTTATTCCTATGATATAACAAAAATGTTTCTAAAAAGTAAATTTCAGTTAATTAACATGGCATTTTTACTTATTTATCGTTATTTATAAAACGCTGTAATTTGTTATATATATTTAAACTTTCTTTTTGGTTATGGTTGGTTTTTTACGGAACCAAGAATCGATTATACAAAAACCACAAATATAATCGATTTTGGTCCAATCCCGGTTAGGTTTCCGCATCAAAGTTCTATCTCCAAAGAAAAAACTTTTATTCATATTATATTTTCATAAAAAAAATTACTTTTAATAATAGTGTTCAAAAAATCAGAAATATGAAAATCTAAACTCAAATCATATCCTAGATCCAAAAAAATCCAATTCGAATTAGGGCTGTAAATGAACCGAACGTTCAGCGAACAGTTCGTGAACCGTTCGGCAGGAAGTTCGTTTATGTTCGTTCGTTTAATAAACGAACGAACACGAACAAGAAATTCCGTTCGTTTAGTTAAATGAACGAACATGAACAGAGGTCCTGTTCGTTCATTTGTGTTCGTGAACGTTCGGTAACATGTTCGTTTACGTTCGTTTATGTTCGGTTAAGTTCATTTATATTTATTCATTAAATGTGTTGTTTATTTTTAATTTTTAGTTTAATACCATAAACATTAAAGTTATTTTTAGTTTAATACTATAATATCTTAATTTTTATATATTTATAAATGATTATCTCCATTGCTTGAGATTAAAAATGTTGATTTTTATTGTTTAAATAATATGTGTTCGTTAGCGTTCGTGAACCGTTCGTGAACAAGCTAAATCCTTAATGAACGAACATGAACAAGAATTTTCGTTCGGTAAGCGTTCGTGAACCGTTCGTGAACACGTTAAAAGTTAAACGAACGAACACGAACAAGAGCTCGTTCGTGTTCGTTCGGTTCGTTTACAGCCCTAATTCGAATCATAATTCAGATTGTTCCGCACTTCTCACCTTTTTAACTGTGTTTTTTTGCCAAAAAAAAAATCTTCTTAATTTAAACGTCCCTTTTACATGCTTTATCAAATTCATCCATGTATATATTCAAATCCACTTTGAAAATATTCATCCAATTCAAGTGGGACTTGAATTGTAATTAAATGAAAGATCAATTAGTTCTCGTTTAAGTGAAACAAACAAACAAACAAATTAATAAATAAATAGTTAGTGATGAAGATGTCCTCCATACGACTTTGATTTTTTCCACGATACGACTTTAAAATTTCGTGCAACGTTTATATAAGGATAATATCATATATCCTTTTATTAAAAATCAAAATTACATATATCTCCAATGTTAAACTAAAATTACAAATATCCACATGTTTCGAAATTGCTCCTTAGTAAGGAGAAATATATAAATTGTTTTTAGTTAGTTCATTAAGGGTAAAATAGGAAATACATAATTTGTTTTTCAATGAAATGAAATGGATAAATATGTAATATAATTGGTTTAGAAATGAGAAATATGTAATTTAGTTTTATGATTAGGTAAATATGTAATAAATGGTTTTAACAAGGGATATATGTAATTGATCTTTTATATAATGAGCAAATTATATAAAACATTTTTTTATTTGGTTATTTGCTTGAGACATTCTTATGTTCAAGGTAGGCTCAAGCTACGATTCTGCTCGTGAGCCAAATGGTATAAGCCTACCTATCTACTTACTACATAACTAAGAGGATGGTATTTACTGAGAGAATTAGTACGAGGAGCTAGATTGTTGTTGTCTTCTTTTTGGCCGTGGGATAGGGAAATTGTGAGGACTGAAATTAGGTTTTTTTTAACAATCACTTCATTTTCACTAATTAAAGTTAACTTTCTTGTTAAATTGTTTTCAAAATAACTATTTTGTTTTTATTAGTAAAAGATTTAATATGTAATTGTAAGCTGAAAAATGGCATTTTTTATAATTAATTTTCTTTTTATTAGTTTCTATGTTAAGCATTTTTATTTATAATTTTTTAAAATTTATTAATTACTTTCTCTATTTTGTAAATAATTTTTATTATAATTTTTTAGTTTTATTATATTTATTTTTATATGTCTAGTTTATTTATTTATTTACTTTTTTCATTTATGATTATACTTCAAGCAATTTAACTTATCATTTTGTTGCAACTTTTTTAAACTACGTTATAATATTTATATTTTTTAATTTATTAATGAGTTAAAAAATTTCTCTAATATCATTGTTTAAATTAAGGGTGTTCAACGGTTTGGTTTACGGTTTGAGATTTTGATCCCGTTAAGAATAAAATCAAATAAAATCAAGTCTTTATAGTTCAACACGGATTATTCACACCAAATCCATATTTTTTTAAATCGTGAATTAATCAAGAACTAAATATGTGCATACACACATACATAAACATCTATATATGCATATATATGTATATATCGATAAATCTATGTGCATATACGTATATCTATATTTATATATACGTGCGCACACCTATATACGGTCCGGTTTTTTACGACTGGTTTTTATGAAAACCGTAAACCAAATCGTTTATTACGGTTTTAAAATTTTAAAACTGATCGACTGAATGTTTGAAAAAAAACTAACCGTGAAACCGAACCGATGAACAATTTGGGCAGTTTTGCGGTTTGAAATCGGACCATGAACACCTTTAGTTTAAATCCAGATTCAGATATAGGGTTTTATAAATTAGGGTTATTAGGGTTTTTTGGGTATCCGATTAACTCGTGTAAAGAATAATAAACAAGTAAAATATATGGATCAGCTCAACCCAACCAACCTAGTTCTCACTTCCTAGACTCAAAAAGACCTAGAAGGACACCAAATTAGGGCTGAGAATTTTAGATATGGATCTATTAACAGGTTTCGTGTCTTAACAGATATAACACATGTTAAAGCTATTCTAAATAAGGTTAGATGTTTTGGTTTGATTGTACCTCATATTTGATTCACACCTTTTATCTTCGCTAGTTTTTGTTATTTGAAATCCAAGAGCCACAATAGGAGCATTATTTATGTTTACTTGCATATAAATCATGGGTAATTGTCTCTTTATCATTACCAAGGTAGGTAGTAATTATTTCTTAATAAGAAATTGTTTTGTAATTTATTAAGAATTAGTGGCGAAGTTTGAACATTTTGAAAAAATTGGCATAAATATACTTGACCAACAATATATGTTAATTTTGTGAAGCAAAGCGGAGCGAAACCTATACCTAAAATAAAAAATAACATTTCAGCCAAATAATTAACCATACGAGAAGATAAGAGAGGGTGGAAACGGTCGCCACTGACACTAATAATATTTCACGCATGTTAAGTAGGGGTGTAAACGAGCCGAGCCGATCCCGAACTCGTTAAGGCTCGAGCTTGGCTCATTTAGACTAAATAGGGCTCGAGCTCGAGCTCGGCTCGTTAAGGGTTTTATTTACGAGGCTCGAGCTCGTTAAAAAAATTTTAGGCTCGAACTCAACTCGGCTCGGCTAGGCTCGTTTAGATTTTAATTATTTAATTTATTTACTTTAATTACTAATTTAATTAGATTTATAATTATATTTTCCAAATTTAACATAAAATAATTTATTTAAATATATTTATCATAATTTTATATATAAAAATAATTAATTTTATAAATAAATACTTAATATAATAAATAAAAGTTATATAATGAAAAAGCTCGTTAAGGCTCGCGAGCCGGCTCGAGCTCGATTTGTAAAGCTCGAGCTCGGGCTCGATAACAACGAGCCACATTTTTGGACTCGAGCTCGGGCTCGTTAAGGCTCGGCTCGTTCGAGTTTTTTACCGATCCGATCCCGAGTATTTCACGAGCTGCCTTGGTTCGTTTACACCCTTAATGTTAAGCGTGCACTATATATCACTTTGAAAGTGTTTTACAAAATTCACTGGTATAAATAAGCCTTTAACGACGACATATCATCGTTATTTATCAAAGCATAAAATTTAACTAATTTTGACCCGTGTGAAGCAATAACGCGTTGGTCAAACTCATACAAATTGACTATACTTTTCGCGGAGACATTTCATCACTAAATATGTAATTATATATTATTTCTGATTTTGTTTTAAACAGTAAAAAATAAGAAAATATGAATAAAAAGTTAAAAAGTTCGTTATTCTTATAACGATGATAAATTGTTGCTAGTGTGCTAAATTTATTTTTATTTTGAGTTTTTTTATAAATAATTAAATTACAATTCCAGTACACAACTAATAATCCAAATAAACTTTGTATAGGTATGACGACAACATGTTGTCGTACAAAAATCATCTTTAGGAGTATTTATTTATTTTCCTGCTAAAAATAACACCACAAAGTTTGACATGCATTTCTTTAGCGACGACATGTTAATAAATTTTATTTTAATATTGATTCTACTTTATTCATTTTATTTTACTTTATTCATTTAAGTGAATATGAGTATGACTACATGTTAATCGGTATAAAGAAAATGGTCATGAACATAACCAAAAAAATTGTAATGACGGGTATGATATTAATAAGAAAATGGTCATAGTGGCGAATGGCAAGAATTTTTTAATGAGATAAAATGCGAAAAGTATAAAAGTGATATAACATGATCATAATTAATTAGAATGGATCATGATAATTAAATCAATTGACATGATTAATTAGACCATAATGATAGTGTGAAATGGATTGAAAAACATAAAAACTCGTGTTTGCTCTTAATAAGATGTAATTTATACCAACTAAGAGGTGTTGAATTCTTAAATATTCAAGAAATAAAAATATGATTACAACATGATACCATTTATTGTTTTAAATCAATGCACACTACAACAATCGAACCTTATAGTGACGACAAAAATCGTCGCAATAGGCTGCTTTAATCGTCGGTATAGGCTATAGCAACGGCATCTAGTCGCTGCAATGTCGTATCAATTGGTTCGTCGCTATAGTATGAACATGTCGTCGCTATAGGGTTTACCCCAAATGATGTTGTTCTACTTTAATGAGTTTTCAAATAATTAAAAAATTTAATAATCCGATGACTTTTAGTTGCTATAGGGACTCAAGAATTATTTTTTTATTGTTATTAATTTATTATCTTTATTATTAATTAAAGAAAAAGGTAAATAAAAAATAATTATCTATAACAACGTCTTGTTGTCTCTATAGAATTTTCCTTAACCTCCATTTTTGCCAACTTCCAACTATATTGCGATGACTTCTCGTCACTACATGTTAAAAGGAAAAGCATTTCGGGTAAGCCTGTTGCGACGACCTGTCGTTGCCATAGGTCCAAAAATACGGACGCCCTTTCTCGTCGTTATGACTGTTGTCCCTGTTGCCAATTTTTCTTGTAGTGCGCATCGACTAAATAGTTATCAAATTCGCAACTTGTAGTTGCATGATTTGTGTCTTATTAGCTAATGAGATAACAGACACATTATCCCAAACGACGCTTTATTCGCAACTTACTAACGATTTGTAGAATAAGTGATAGAACTTCATATAGTTTAAGTTCTTACACAAATTGATTTCTTTAGATGATCATTAAACATCTACAATTGAGTGACCTGTATATATTTCTAAAAAGAAAGAACGGTCTATGAACCCTAGAGGTTGGTTCATTTATTGAGTCATTAGACGTCTCCAAGCAACAGTTAAGACCGTCCCCGGTGTTAGATTATGGTGGATATCAAGCTGCATTGATGGGGCTTGAAAAAAACTCCGAGGGAGCCGAAAGTCGCAGGCACAATTTTTTTCCTATTGATATGTTTCGAATTATATATTCTGGTAGACAAATCGGGTCAGGTCAAATATTTAAAAACTTAAAATATCTAATTTTACTTACATTCAAAAAACTAAAACTTATTTTTAACAAACAAGAAATAAAATGTTTAAGATGAAAGAAAGAGTACCCATAAGAAGAGTTACGACTCAGCCTGACAACTTTTAAGGTTTTTGAATTCATTGATTATATACTCTTAATCAAACTTGTCAGCAATTTTTTTTCTATGTAAATCAACAAGGAATCCGAGAGGAACTCATTTATAATCTTGTTGCAAAGACGATTTTTGAATATTTTCTTGCTAAAAATCCCCACTCTGTTGTTGTAGAAACAAGAAGTGTCAAGATTAACCGTACCACATATCATGCAAATAGTATGATTCACATTTTTTGTTTCCACGAGAGTTTTACATATTGTTAAAATACTAGTTTAACTTTGGTATTTTTTTTTTTTAAATAAAAACTAAGGTGGCCTAAGGATTTGTAAGTAGGGGTGTTCATTAGGTCAGATAACGAGTTATTCGGGTTATTCGTGTCACGCCTCGACGACCGACGGTGGAATACGTCGAGGCGTGAGCTCAACTGTTCATTAGCTCATTGTATTATTATAATGTTTCATAATTAATGCATCATCATTAAATCAACACAACATTTCATTGATTAAAAACCAATAACATTTCATTACAATTTTCAAAACAATCAAATTACAATTGACTACTATAACATGTTTAGGAACTTAACTAGGTCAACTAAGTCCTAGCCTATGTCTTCATTACCTTCACCTAACTTGTTACACATGTAAAATAATTCTTTGTCAACCATTTGTATAGTTGGTGAGTACACATACAAGTTTATATAATGCATAAGAAATAGATACAAATTCAAAGTCTAAAGTATTGGCCTAAAGCTCATGGTACTATTATAATGTTTCATAATTAATGCATCATCATTAAATCAACACAACATTTCATTAATTAAAAACCAATAACATTTCATTACAATTTTCAAAACAACCAAATTACAATTGACTACTATAACATGTTTAGGAACTTAACTAGGTCAACTAAGTCCTAGCCTATGTCTTCATTACCTTTACCTAACCTGTTACACATGTAAAATAATTCTTTGTCAACTATTTGCATAGTTGGTGAGTACACATACAAGTTTATATAATGCATAAGAAATAGATGCAAATTCAAAGTCTAAAGTATTGGGCTAAAGCACATGTTTTCACAAGTTTCTAAGGCATCATGTATGGCATAAAAGTTCATGAAATTCATCAACAGTTACACAAAGCATATAAACAAATAATCATTGTTCTCAATAGTACTCAAATAGTCCTCAATGAGTGTCAAACCATACTTGTACCTCTTAGGCTTGCAAAGCCTAGATGTAAGTATGTAAACACATGCTTGCAATTGTATAGAATAATGTACACAGAATTCAACATGTAATCACATACAACTAAAGACTAAGTCATTGCATCATTTGTGTTTTGACTTTAAGAATAATATGATTTATATAGCACATGTGTAACATCCCTAAAACATTACAGAATGTAAAGAATGGAGTATGAATACTCACATGGATTTGATTAGCTAGTACAATGTGCTTGATTAAATCCTAAGTCATGAATCACACTTCAACCTAGAGTTTAAGGAATAGCTTAACAAACTTATTATTTCTAAAGTTCAAGTTTCGTGTCTTCAAATCTATGGAATTCTATGGAATACTTGGGTATATATCTAAGTTTGAATGATAGTGTATGGGATATTTAAATAAATGAATATTCATATAACTTTGTTGAATAAATAGATTCAAAGATATTAATAAATAATATTCTATCTATTTAATTTAGTTGCATTTTCTTTAATGTTTAGAATGAAGGTAAGTATTTGTGTGTTTAAGAGTTTTATATATTTTTATAAATTTATAAAGGATCATCTAGAATTATTATAAATTGATTTATTTATAAAAGTATTCTATGTTTTATTTATAAACCTTAAATACCTTGTTTTTTTACATAAAGTTGTAGGTTTTGCCATTTAAACAATTTGTTTAAATAATTTATTTAAACAAGAATATATTTCTATTATTTTCAAAATAATTGAAAATAAAAATACATTTAGATTTTATTTCTTTTGATTTTTAATAGTAGATTATGTTTTTTTTATAAATGGGTGAATAATACACACACACACAATTATATATATATATATATATGTTAGAGTTTCAATAAATCATTTTATT
Source organism: Mikania micrantha (assembly GCA_009363875.1). Taxonomy (NCBI): domain Eukaryota; kingdom Viridiplantae; phylum Streptophyta; class Magnoliopsida; order Asterales; family Asteraceae; genus Mikania; species Mikania micrantha. Next base: position 32,480,780 of record CM018691.1, on the reverse strand, counting down.
TTGTTTAGTAAAAAGAATAAAAAAAATTTAGAGTTTTAAAATAATGTTACATTTTTATATGCTTTTCATTACAAAAACCATTTGAAATATATATAAAAAAATTAATTTAAATATTTTCATAAAAATGAATTTACCTTAACAGTATAATATTTTGTTGTGATTTTCTGGAATTTAAAATATAAAAAAAAACTGAGAAAAAGGAGCAAAAAGGTGAAAAACCGGTTCTGGATCCGGGTTGTGGGTTTCGAACCCACGCCGTTTACCCTCCCGGCGTCTTACCTTTGGGCTATGGCCTATGGGGCCGGCTCGCTGAAGGAGTTGGTCGGCTGGTCCTAAATTCTACTTATCTCGAGTGCCAAATTGATTCCCAAATCCAATTCAAGAACAACAAACCCTAGTTTACAAATCAATCAAATTCGATTGATTCAATGCTTTTGAGATTCTGTTATCATAGGTTTAATGATCCCTGAGTGTCTACAAGTATATGGATGCAAAATCTTACTTGGTTTGATTATAGATTGAGCGAGTTCGAGTCCTTGCAGCACCCGCGATCGTTCTTGAATCCATTGATCCTTAAACGTGTTTGTTTGTTTGATTTGTGTGCTCAGACTTGTTCTTGATGCACCGAAGGACGTTTTTAGATTGTTTAATTTGGTTTTTATACATGTTTACTTCAATTTCAAGTTTTGGTTCGAGCTTGTATTTTTGGAATTGATTAAGCGTGTTTATAGTTCATCAATCCCATTAATTTGTGATTGGAACTGATTAATGTTCAAAATCCTTTCCGTACGACCTTGATTTAGCTGGAACAAGCTGGAATCGCATAGGATTGAAGCTCGGGTTTGAGACAGGACAAAATGGGTATCCATGGGGCTCCAGACGTGTTTGGGTGAAGAAGAAAAGAGAGAAATGACTATTTATGGTTTTAGTCCCTTAGCTTTGTGTTTCTTTTTAAGTTTTATTCTAAAGTTTCCCTTCTCTCACAATTAAGTTTGTATATTAACCCTTTTAGTCCTCTAAGTTTACTTAATCCATTATTTCTCAAAAATTTATAAACCTTTTATTAATTGTCAATGACTTAAGTTTTATAAATCTAATAACTTGAACTTGAATTATTTGATTTGTGTGTTGTTTGTGTGTTTACAGAGTTGGATTATCTCACAGGTTCACATGTGACTTTTCCTAAAACTATAAACTTTTTTAAACTTTTATAAACATTTTTGAAGAATGAAAAACTTATGATTACTCACCAACTACTTCGTAGTTGACACATGATTTTCTACATGTTTCAGGAAATGAAGAAAAGTAGGTAGAGAAGGATAACTTCCCATCTTTTGAACATCATCACTTAGGGTCTCGGACTTAGATAAATTAACTGGATTATAATTTCATTTATAATTTTTATAATGTCTTATCTTATATGATTAAGACTATTATGTGACAATTACGTCGATAGCTAATGTCACTTTTGTTTGAAATCCACGCTAATAGTATGATTGAAATTGAAAAGATCTAAAAATACGTGAAAAATCATGAACGTGAGTGAAAACCGTTCGAAAAACAGAGTTCCCGATTCTCCTAAATCGTAAAAACAATAAAAATTCGAAGATATTTTACTCCGGAACTCTTCGTGGTACGCCAAGGTTATTCAGGGTCTCCTTGACGGTATGCGATGAGTCCAAAATATCTAAAATTCTTCGGATTTCTTTGCGGTACGCCAAGCCCCTTTTCAGGTGTCTTGGTGGTACACGAATATAGGTCGGTTCAGATGGATCAGCTATAAACATCAGAATTCATGCAGAATGTTTATTTCTTTCATTCTCTCAAACATACTCACTTTTAAGATGACCAGATCGATTTTACATCATCAAAATCCTGTTTTCAAGCCATCAGATCATCAAAGTTAAGCTGAAAATTATCTCTACACTGCTAGATCGTCATTTGTAAACAAAATTCCGCTCGAACGTGTAACGATTCAACTTCTCCTACTAGTTTGATAATGCATGGATTAAATCTAGTTTTTGAACGTAATGCAATAGTTATTGTTGTTTATTATTGCCTAGATGATAACTAGGAATAGTTAGAAACAAAGAACTCGATATGTTAACGGTTAACTCCTTTTTTTGATCCGTTATAATGCCTGGTTACCATGAAACCATATCATAGATTATAATGGTTTTAACCATTTGATTATAACAATGGTTGTGATTATTTTGATCATGCTTGAAATGCTAGGTTAAATCCACGTGTTTCAAACTCACGACAAGAGTTTAGATAATCATTGGAATAACGATATGATGTTATGTTAACAGTCAGATTAGTATATTGAATATGGTTATTAAACCTATTCCAATATGACATTCCTATTTTCATGATACCTAAATGATCAATAGCAAGGATTGACTATTCCTAAACCAGAAATCCATCTGGAACTATTTCAGTGATATAATCAACAACTATACCTATTTGGTTAATCTGAGAACATATTTATTAATACAATGAGTCATCAACCTTGTATGAGGAACCTAAATCATTATAGGTTCCCATATTATCATACATTGTATGATATTCACCTAAAACAACTGATTAAGAATTTAATATCAGTTTGATGACTTTAAATGCAATGTCCTTGATATGGAATGTTAAGAAATATTTAATAAGTAAATTAAAACACAAATAACTTATAAAACATTAACTAATACAGAACTAAACTACAAACACAAGTCTGCGTGTTAACTAGTTGACTTCGATATTTCAGATGAGTTTCGTACAACCCCTTTTCTTTTTAATATTTTACAAACACTAGGGTATTATTGTGAAACTGTTCGTAAACATATGATATGCTTCACTATGATGTGTGATTTCATGTGACAACTAGTACCAAATCGTCCGGCAATCCGTACGGTACGTGTACTTTCACAATGACTATGTGTAAATAACTATGTACAAACAACTATGCGTGAATAACTATGGATAAAACAGTTATGTGACAACATGGATATAAAACTATATAACAGTTGTGTGTATTTCGATGAAAATCGAAATACATAAATACAACAAATCATGAGAAATAGCAAGTGTGAGAATAAATGACAAAAACATATCGGATGCGATCTGATTTCCATAAATAACAGAAATCAAATGGCCGATAATTCAGTGTGAAAAAGAAGGAGAAAACATCATTATTATGTGCAAATAGGTAAGTTTAGTTGAGTCCGTTAGTGAGAAGGTCCAATTCAAAACAATGTTCTAATATCATTCACGAATGCTAAATTGGCGATGTGTTTGCGTGGGTGACGATTCACCCAAAAAAATTTGTGAGTTTAACGTTCTGAATGATATTTGAAAGGTAGGAAACAAAATCAGAAAGTATAGCCATCTTCGTGTCCGTTCGGGTGACGATTCGAACGAATACGCGCGAAGGTGATACGATCTGACGAAACGTTAAAATAAACGATTTTGAAATAATAAAATAAGAAAGATAAATAGAAAATATTTATCAGGAATTACAACTTTAAAATGGTTTTAAAAGAATATTTAATTAAATTACGTAAAATACGCGTATTACGTTCCGTAAACGCAACGAAAATGAAAACCGAGCAACTCGACCGAACCCGAACTACTACGGCATATAAAAACTCTAAACCCATTTAATTTCTCATTTATTTCCCCACCCACCTTCTCTCTCTCTCTAAAATCCGGATCTCACTCTCTCTCACTAGAAAACCACACAAAAACCTCAAGATCTCACTCATTTCTTAGCCAAATCGTGCAATCTTGGTATCAAAACTAAGCTTTCGACATTCCTCACTCGAAAGTACAAAGGATCGGGCTTAGAATCAACCGAAACGGAGGTGAATCGAGCTCATAAGGTTCGGTTTTTAAAGTTTTCTCCAAACCCGACAAAAACCGAAGTTTAACCGGTTTTAAAACACATCTTTTTCGACCCATACACCTTCTAGATGAGTTTACTCACATAAACCCACTCAAAACAACTATATATACGCCTAAAACTCGAAATCGCCATCTTCCATGGCTGAAAACTCGTTTCGGACGAATGGCCCATAAGAATGAGCCATTTGTGTGAATAGTCACAAGAACGAGCCATTTGTGTGTGAATAGTCACAAGAATGAACTTATTCGTGTGAAGACTCATTCGCATGAGTCATTCGTGTGAACACTCATTCGCTTGATCCATTCGTGTGAAGACTCATTCGCATGAGTCATTCGTGTGAACACTCATTCGCATGACTCATTCATAGAACACTCATTAGCATGAGTCATTCTTACGAAAATCACAAGAATGAGTCATTCTCACTACACGAACTCAATTAACTACTCAGATTTGAAAAAGAACAATTAAATAAAGGATCATAGATCATATAACATTAAATCAAACACATGAATGTGAATACAAGATCAATACGACAACAGTGAGTGCGTGCATCTCTTGAGTCTTAGTCAACCACTACGGCATCAAGGTGAGTTCATATGCCCCTTTTTATTAATCTTTTGATTTAATTGCGGGGCTGAGAACATGCCAAAACCTTTTCTTAAATGTTTTAGTACGCTTTGTGACAATAAGGCTTTACTTTGTTATTAAAACTGTATGCCTTATTATGTTAATATTAATGACTATGAGTTCATAACTGTTATTCCTTTGAGACAATATCTATGATTTCTAAGTGATAAGACTATTATTCCTCTGTGATTACAACTGTAATCCTTATGAGGAATGCATGTTATTCCTATTGAATTATTTTATTAATTCTAATGAAATTATAACTGTTATTTTATGAGAACATGTGTGCTATATCTATGAGATTCCTAAGTGATGATGAACATGAGATTATGAGTTGATGACTATGGGATGAGGACTATTAGAACTCTTTTGATTTTTAGTCAGCCTATTCCAACTCTATCATTTCTGACACGAGTGATAAGAGTATGATAGTGTCTGCTAATTTTCTCACCACTTCTATCATGTGGACCGGTAGACTGAGAGACTGACCTCTCTCGAGTCACAGGCCGGTGGTAGATAGTTATGAGGTCTCGGTAAAACTACGAAATAGGAATGAATTGAGGACATTGTGGTTTGCCTTTTTGGTGGCTACAATGTGGTCAATTCAATCCTATAGCACAATTGGGATAGAACTACGTGTCAGACTTACTCTCACTTCCTAATCAGATGTGAGTAATAGTAAGTCAAAGAGTATACCACCATTTATAGATGTGAGTAATAGTAAGTCAAAGAGTATACCACCATTTATAACTGTGGTGATCCACCATTAATAACTGTGGATATTGTTACTCTTCACAACATAGAAGTAATACCACCATTTATAATTGTGGTAATCCATCATTAATAACTATGGATATTATTACTCTTTACCACATAAAAGTACATACCACCATTAATATCTGTGGTAGTCCACCATTTATAACTGTGGAGAATTGTACTATTTAGATACCTATAGTGCCATGTTGATATCATGATAAGGTAATGGGACATCATATGGGAAACCTTGATTGTGATTAAGCCTATGGGTGATGAAATGGATATCTATAGATACAATACAAGTGGTATTGAGTTCTGTCAAGTGTGTGGTGGGACGTCGGCCGGGGCTTGTCCCCTACGTATGCCCTATATATAAGCATGCTTGACCGTACAATATCCTATCTGTAGGTGTATCTATAGAGAGGACATAGGGATGAGTTAATGCCAAATGAGAATAACTAAGACTTGTGTATCACAGGATGTTGTGTAAATAACTCCGACAGTTTTAAATAACTAAACTTATGAACTCACCAACTTAGTGTTGACTTTGTTTAAATGCATGTTTTCTCAAGTGACGAACAAGTTTAGTCACCAGACTCAGGATGCATTAGCTAGTGGACTTTTATAGTGGACCTAGCTACATTTTGTGCGCATAACTTTTGATGACATTTTGAATCTCTTTTGTATATCTTGTGCAGCTACAAGATAGAAACTACATGATTCTTTTGAGTAGATTTACCTAGTTAAATTATGAACACGTACTGTGTAATTTAACTTTGTAATTCTATGTATTGAATGTCATGTTAGCATTTCTCATTATATATCATGTGCCATGTAAACAATTTGATCACTATGATTATCACCCGATATCGCACCCCAGGACCCTTCCGCCCGACGGGAAAGTCGATCCAGCCTGCCGGCTCGGGGTGTGACATTTCATGTGAATTTGTGGGATTTCATGGGATTTTGCACGTATCATTCTATCACAATATCAAAAAGTCCTCTCATCTTTTGAACCGTATCTAGTGAACCCATATGGGGCCGAACAGGAAACAATGATAGTACTATTGGCTGACAACCCATTTGCCGAGAGTTTGCAACTACCCTTGGTGTAAATGTTTGTTACATGTTTCCAATATCAGCTTAATGTATGTGATACACATTAAGAATGAGGCACAAAGATATTTACCGACGAGTAGTATCTTCACAGAACAAAACATTCAGTTCGAAAGAAACTAGATATGGGTCCCATGGTTATCATTGGTACTGTGTATCAATGACTCTCTTATCATATCATATTTTATTAGATCAATTATTACGAACTCACCAACTTTGTGCTGATCTTTCAAACTTACAAACTTTTGCAGGTAGATAGTGACGACATGTGAGTACTGCACTATCAGGAAGTTGTGAATTAAGTAACTCAGTTGTTAATGTGTTTAGGTTATGAACTGTAACTTATGGCTTGTAATGACGTTATCATCCTTGTAATGTATTATCTTTAAGTTAATCTTGTGTGTTGTGATACCGGATCAAGTAAGTTACACCCCATCTCTTAGACACCACAACTATGCTTCCGCAACCTTCTCAGAGTAATCAGTGACATCATCACGAGGTGACGAGAGGTGAGGGTTTGACATATTACCATTACATTAATGAAATAAATGTTGGAAAATTGTTTGTTGAGTATCAATACATAGAAAATATACATATACATATGCATATATCTATTGATTTATGAATACAACCATTTCAAAGGATATTGAAGGCTTGGTTTTATTATAATTCGAACATGACTATAATATTCAAATTCGTAACGGAAACCCTGAGGATTACAATTCGAATCTGAATTTTTTTTGGTCTATCCGAAACCCGATCCGAAAATCAAAATATGTTATCCGACCCAAAAAGCCCGAAAATTGTGATTTTTACATCCGAATAACCCAAATAAACCAGGTCTATTCGGATATCCGACCCGAAAAACTAGTTTTTGATTATCCGAAACCCGACCCGAATTTAAATTCATATTATCCAACCCGAAAAACCCGAATTAGATTTCGAATGAAGTTTTTTCGGGTTTCTGATTTTTTTGAGTTTCGAATATTTTGAACACCCATATTTGTAAGAAGAAAAATAGAGAAGGCCAGACTCAATATTTATAAAATTTTCTGACAAAAAACTAGTAAATCGACCTTTTGAGATAAAAAACAGGAGGGCCGCCCCAGGACCCTTCTAACATTCGTCCATGTCAAGCTGCACTCGTTCCTTTGGGTTAAAAATAGAGTGAAAGTAGGAACCTAAATAAATTTCCCACACTCTCATAGAACTATATTGTATTATATGCTAGAAACTTTTCTATTACACATGTTAAAAAAATAAATTTAAATATTACTTATTTATCAAAAGACTTTGTATAGAAATTAAAGAATAAAACCTATTATGTTATCATTTTAGCCTATTTATTTTTTAGACACTTGCTATCATTTTAGCTTGTTAACATTTTAATATTAATAACTAAAAATAATTTGAGACACTTGTTATTATTTTAGACTATTTTTTTTTGCTTCAGTTCCGATCCCAGTATTGTCTGGTCCTTAGTTTTAAAGAAATTGTTGGCGTCAAGAGCAAATAGAATCGAAATCAAATCTTTTCCTCGATGAGTTGAAGGTTTGTGACTCCTTCTTTCTTTAGTAGCGAGTCTAACTTTACAAATATCATTTATTTTGATCGCCCTGACTTGACTGGTGGGGTATCAACGCTAACTCACTAGACGGACAATCGACCAACAGGAGAGATCGAATTCAGCCCAATATTGGCAGGTAATTATGGGTTCTGCGATTCCCGATAAACGAGAAATTACATCAATGAAGGAATGCAAGTGTAGTTTTCACCAGATCGTCTGTCACTTGATTTGAAACCTACGTAAAATAAAAAGATAGACTGTCTGGCTGTAGCCATGCCAAATGGATAAGGTCACCGGATTGAATTAGTCTTTTGGACTAGAACTTGGGAATCCTTCTCGCCGCTTTGAGCCGAAGCAGCGGAATTGCCGACATTAATATAGAATGAAATTTGCGTAGCTTTAGCCCGTGGCTATCTTCTCTATCTCTCTTATTCAATTATCATTTATTATGAATAATCTAATATATAAAAATTATGTGAGAAACATAAATCTTAGTTTTCTTATATTAATTTTCTTCTCTCTTATATTAAAGGTTTATCAATTTTATAAAATAATAATATTAAGTAGTAAGATATTATCTACACTTTTTTGAAATAAAAAAAAATTATTACGAATATAATGAAAAAGATCTTTTTATTTATAAAATATTTAAATATATATATATATATATATATAAAATACAGAGTTTTTGTAATACAACAAACTATTCTAAATATAAAAAATATTATAAAAATGTTTTTGTTTATTTAAAATAATAAAAGATTTACCAAAGGTTATTTGCATTATTTGTATTATTCATAAGCACTCGCGCACATCATCATTCAATATTTCTTAACCCATTATCGATCAAGCCATCTGAGCACTAGGCCTAGTGAGAATCAGATCGAAAAAACCGTCTTCATAGAAAGACTAGTTATGCTTTTTATACGTAATAATCCATAACAATCGACCCTCCTTAAGTGTCATTGTTTTTTAACAGCCAATGAAACATTTTAAGATCGGTCATCCAGGTAAATCCAATGACGTAAGGTCACCCATGGCTATGAAACACAGACATCGCTAGTGACTTTGTTCGTCCAGCATTTTAAAGAAAACTCACCATTTGAAGGTTTATTCTTGTAAAAACCTCTGACACTCCTAGACATATTGTTCAATGTAAAAATCGACCTCATGGTCGTCATGATGGAGGGTCATAGGGTTGCTTTCTCGTAAATTAATTGATTTAGGCTCATTGACAAAATAAAAAAAAATATATAAATATTAATAAATAAAAAAGACCTCTTATCTAATAGATGGTATAAAACCAAGGGCTTTTAGCCTAATGGTTACCTCCTTGACTTTCCTATGGAAGGTCTTGGGTTCGAATCCGGGCTGAGACATATTTGCTGAAGCAAGGTCAGGGGGTTTACCCAGTTGTGGGGTTCCTTTTGGGGTGGGCTCGGGCATACGCCCCAGAGCGTCAAATCTGAAGAGACGGTTGAAATCCCGTTTTAAGTGTCGTTGTATGAAGCCGTTCAAAAAAAATCTAATAGATGGTATAAAAGCAGAGAGATACATACAGATTTCAAACAATAAATGACACACATATGGACAAAATGCTCACTGTCAACGACTGACTTTTTAAATCATTTATTTGTGTGGGGCATTTTTTATTTTTTATTTTTTATTAAAACATATCACGATATATTAGGTAGAGGATGGATATTTTGAAAACTCAACAAACACTTGAAAAAACCTATTTTTTTACTGTTTTGTAACATTGTTAGAGTCTTATAAAAAAATGAAAAGAGGGCCGACTAAATTTAAAAAAAAATAATTTGTAAATGATGTACAACACGTGTAAACATATGTAAACGCAGTATAGCACAAGTGTTAGGTATGGACAAAGGGACAACATCAATGTTACATCATTTACAAATATTTTTTTTAAAAACATTTGGTCGTTTTTTTATAAAAATGATCCTCATAATGTTACAAAATTATGACAACAAAAAAAAACTTTTTTAACATGATTTTTTTTCTAAGTTTTCAAAGTTTTCTTCAACCCAAGAATGTTTTCAAAATATTCTTCCTCATGTTACGTATGTAAACAAAACGGTCCTATAAATAGTGGAGTATAACTCCTTCAGAGTAAAGTACAATGGAAGGTTTTCATGTAATAAAAACAAATGTCCAGTTTTTTCGGTTTTTCTTTTGCCAGAAGTAAAACCAACCCAAACTTTTGATTTTTAAAAAAAACTTACATCATATCCCTTCAATTTCTATTTGGTTGGCAATATATACATATATCTATATTACTATATAATATATATTAGAATGACATAATAGTTTTTTACCAAAAAGTCAAAAACTCTTAAAATTAAGAGTTTTACAACTCTTAAAATTAAGAGTTTTACAATTGTTATAGCATGAAGTTAAAAACCATAAAGAAAGGGTTTTTTACTTTTTAGCTTGTCCCACATTTATACTTTTAAGAAATAAAATGTTGAAGAAAAACTATAAAAGAAACCATCTCAAATCAAATGAATCATTCTTAACATTTAGTCACATTTTTCACACCATATTTGGTCTTTTAAATTGTGACTTTTATCATAATAGTTTTTTTTAATTAAATATTAATTTTAAATTAAATTAATCTATACTACTATATAATACATATTAGAATGACATGATGGTATTTTACCAAAAACTTTTAAAATTAAGAGTTTTACAACTCTTGTAACATGAAGTACAACTCACAAAGCTTTAAAAACCATAAACAAAGGGTTTTTTACTTTTTAGCTTGCTCCATATTGATACTTTTAATAAATAAAGTGTTGAAGAATAACTATAAAAGAAAACATCTCAAATTAAATGAATCACTTTTTAACATTTAGTCACATTTGTCATACCATATTTGACTTTTAAATTGTGACTTTTATCATAATAGTTTTTTTAGTTAAATATTAATTTTAAATTCAATTAAAAGAGTTGATTTTATGAAAATGTGGTGGTTTATGTTTTTTACGAGCCAAAATTAGTAACTTAAATGTTTTGTTTTCCGCCGCATCGTCAGGGCATCGCACTAGTGTGTGTGTGTGTGTGTGTGTATATATATATATATATATATATATAAAGAAACACATATCATTATATACATATCGTTCTAGTGTCTTTTCACCTTATTTTTTTTATAATAAATAATGATATTAAATATTAACGGCATTAGAAAAACAAGTGTATAAATATTAAATATAAGTATAGATATATAACAAAAGAACATTAAAAGGATATATTTTGAATTTGAAAATTTTGTGTTTAATCAATTAAATTGTTTAATTTCAAAATTAAGTTTTATAGTTTGTATGTTATTATTATTACTAAATGCTATTTAATTTTTCTTATTGGATCATATAATGCACAAGTTTTGCATCATTGTTTACGTATTCTAACAAATAATTTTTTTTATGGACACATGTTATGTTTTTAGAGCATCTTTAAGTTGATTGCCTTCATCTCTCTTGTATTAAAGTTTTATATGACATCTTTTAAATTTTAATTTTGTTTTGTGTCTTCTATTAAATACTAATTATTTATTCAATTTAGTAAATAATATGATTATATCATAACTATTTTAATAAAATATATTTAAGAAATATATGATATGTTATTCAAAATAAATAGTTTCTAAATTTAATTATTTAACATGTTTAATACACAAGTTTTTAACTTAGTGTACTATAAATAACTGAGAAGATGTGTGTCACTTTATATGTCTCCTTAGTCTTAGTTTTTCTCTCATACTAAATTCACACTCTGTTATATATTTATTTTATCATATATCTCTTATATTAAATAATTAGTTTAAAAATAATAATATTAAATTTTTAGATATTTAAAATAAATTTAGGTTTTATATCTTTAACTAAATGGTCGATGATTATTATTTAAATTTTTTATTTAACACGTGTACATGTGTTTTTGTAGTTTATAAATTCAAAGCAATATAAATTACATAAAAATATATAAATAAGTACGCAGTTTGATATTTCACCTTATTTGTTTATTTTAATTTGAATAATTATATTTGCATGAGATTTTCTTAGTTCCTATGCTTCTTGAACTTGCGTTATGAAAAAAAGTAAAAGGAAATTTCCTAATCATATAATCGACATTGCTACGAAACACATCATGTCACCAACTTGTATTATATATCCTATATATATATATATATATATATATATTCCTTTCATTAGAGGAAAAAAGCACACCACATAAATCTTCTTTTCATTTTGTTTTCACTTACACGGATTCCAAACACAACAATGATATCTTCTCGATCACAATCATGTCAATATGATGTATTTCTTAGTTTCAGAGGTGAAGACACTCGCAAGACATTTGTAGATCACTTCTACTCGGCTCTTGAAGATCGACATATCCCCACATTTAAAGACGATAAAGGACTTCGTCACGGTGAATCAATCGGTTCATCCCTCTATTTAGCAATCAAAAACTCATTGATTGCTGTTATAATATTCTCTGAAAATTATGGAGATTCTTCGTGGTGTTTGGAAGAACTTGCATATATCATGAAATGCAGAGATGAGAGTGGGCTTGTCGTTAAGCCCATATTTTATGATGTGGAACCCACAGAATTAAGAAATCTAAAAGGAAAGTTCGGAGAAGCATTTGCCAAACAAGAGGCAAAGAACGTCAACAAAGCCGGTTCATGGAGAAAGGCACTTGTTGATGCAAGTAACATCGTCGGATGGGAGCCAAAGAAAATGGCCAACGGGTAAGTTCCTTTAATTTTAGTTGAATCTCTATATATGCTTTATAAGTCATCTATTATAACAACAAAGTTTTTTTTTTTTTACACTATTTGACACATTACATTGGTAACTTTTATGAATAAGCCTCAGTTGAGTTTACACATTATAACGGAGTTCTTAAACTGAAAACATCATAGTAAAACAACGAAACATGTATCAACTATTACACTAATCAACTATAGCACCTCATTGTGATCGTCTAAGCTCTCGCCTTGGTTTTGAGATTTTCACCACCTCTCCCTTCCATAGATCTCTTTTCCTGAACCTTTCACCCTTTGGTTTAGGGCGGATAATGTCATAGTGTCCTTCCTCTCCACACTTGTAACACCTCCCAAGGTTTGGGTATTCACGAGAAAACTGTCATTCTTTCCCACATTTATAGCACAAATTATTCCTAGGGTCACGAGATTTACCTCCCTCATGTTGGACGTGGAACCGATCGGTGAGGGGCGCCTAATAGTGGCGTTCATATTTTTTTTACTCTGCATTCTTTATATACAGCCCCCATATTCCTTGTATGTAGCACTTCATTTTCCTCTCTTTTGTGCTAACCAGATGTGTAACTTACCATGCCATCTCGTTGAATCTGGTGGTGTACTAGCACTCAGTCAGTATTCCAGCCTTGAAATGAAAAATTCAGCTTGATTACTTGGTTGATTTGGCATTCACTGGTCTTAATCATAGCCTCCATCTTTCTTTTTTTTGAACGACAGTATTCTCACGTGTTCTCTACCTTTGGGGGGATCGTCCAAGGTTGGGCTCCTCCAACCACCGTGAGAACCCACACCCCCTGATGTGCAGGAACACCGTGGAATGGGTAAACCTTCACCCTCCATCGGAATCGAACCTGGTTTAAACCCCAAGCTGACCCTTCACCTTGTTGGTAGTCAAAGTGTGAATCACAGGTTTTGATTGAGAAATTTAGAGAATTTGAAATAGAGAATTTTCATTCACATATTTTTCATCGATTAACAGATACGTACATCATGAGGGTATTTATAACCCTAATTTGACAGTTATTTAACTAACCTACTTTGACATAATTACATATATAGACCCTTGACTTTACATATAAACATACTTGACTCAAACTAATATTTAGTTTAATACTTCCAATACTCCCCCTTAAACTAAATAGTTTAAATAGGGTCTTCAACTTGCTTGACTTGCATTTACAACAGTGTTGGTTCATCATCATATACGAGATTAGATTCATGCTCCTTTTCTTTCTTCTTGTTATTTCGCTTTGTGCATTCATATGCGAAGTGACCGTATTCACCACATTCGTAGCACTTGTATTCATGCTTGTTCTTGTTATTTCTTTGATCGGTACTTCTTCCACGTCCTCTTCATCCTCTAAACGAGCCTCTTCCACCACGAGTTTGATCACCACGTCCTCTTCCATTTTTCCACTTTTCTTGATGATCATTTGCACTTGCTATTAAGAGTTTTCCTTGATCTTGATCTTGAGGTTCGTCTTGACTTTTAAGACGTTCTTCAAAGGCTATTATTCTTCCCACTGCTTCTTCAAATGGCATGTTGTCAATCTCAGAATATTGCTCGATAGTTGCCACGATTGGTAGGAATTTCTTTGGTACCGAATTGAGTAATTTCCTTACAATTGTCTTGTCCTTAAGGGTAGTACCAAGACTTTTAAATTTTGCCCTTATACCACTCAAATTTCCAGAAAAATCACTTACACTTTCATTTTCTTTCATCTTTAACGCTTCTAACTCGCTTCTTAATGTTTGTAAGTGTGCCTTTTGAACCATATTTGCTCCAAGGAATCGAACTTTAATTGAATCCCATACTTCCTTTGCCTTGAATACTACGCAACTTGCATTAGAATGTCTCCAGGTAATGTTTGAAAAATCATTGCTTTTGTTGTATTACTTTTCTTCTCGTCTATTTCGTCTAATGATACAACCGTCTCCCACAAACTATATGCTTTCAATATTGTCTCCATTAGAATTGCCCATTGCGTGTAGTTTGTTTCAGTCAATTTTGGACATTGCAAAGATACATTTCCTTGTTCACGAATGGCTACGGACGTGCCATCTTTCTTATCGTCTTCTTTGCCCGCCATGCTTTCTTTATTTCTTCCTTTCTTTGATTTCTTTCTCCCTATCTTGCTTTAAATCTTTCTTAACTTGTTGAATTCTTGCTTTCGATCGTACTATACACGTTTGCCACTAAGTTCTTGTACCACACAGGATTTGTTTGCCACACGGGTCTTGTACCACACAGGATTTGTTTGCCACACTGGTCTTGTCACCACAAAGGTATTGCACCACAAAGGATTTACACCACAAAGGTTTTATAGCACGAATGATTTATACCACGAACGTTTTGTACCACGAAGGTTTTTTTAATATTATACCACACAAGTTGAATTTTATCTTGCTATGAATCACAAAGATTCAATCACGCACTCGCTAATCGCTATATGAACCGTTAAGAGTACGGTTTCAAAGACTTGATTTTAATCAGAGGCCTTCTTAATTACAATTCTTTTGGTTTGATTTTTTTTTATTTACTTGCTTAATAATCACAACCCAAATCCACTTGGTTGTGACCGAAAATCAAAAACCAAATACTCTTTTTCTTTTTCAACATACAAAACAATATTTTAATCTTCTTGCTTTCTCTCGTTTAATCAGTACAAGGAATTTGACTTCTCAAAACAAGATTCTATATGCTATTTTTGAAATCAGAAATTTATGCAACAAAATGAAAAATACTTATCTGAATTTGATTGATCCTTTCGATTTTATGTTTCTATCTTGTAAACATGCAGCTAATAGAGACTTTGACTTTAACGAATTCTTTGGTGTAGAGATCCAAAATGGCAAAATTGTAGTCCTTTTGCAAACTTTTGATGTACACCAATCAGCAAAAAGTATATTTCTGCCCAATGTATTACTCCAATGATATTTGCAAATTTTGAAATCAATTCCAATTGATTTCAACTTTTAGTGTTCGAAACCCAAGAAAAAAAACACACCGTAGGATTCTTGTACACTACTTTCGAATACAAGTCTGTCTTTTTGTCAATTTTCTTCAACAGAATTGCAAACTTTTTCACAATTCCTTTGGTTCTTTTCAATTACTTCAGAACACGGTTGCGTTCCAATTTTTTTACATCAACGATCACATAGAACTAGAATTTTGATCTATTTGTGTCTTCTTCTTCCCGAGTTTGGCGCTGTTGCCATCAATTTGCCTTGCTCTGTTCAATAAATTGATGTAAACTTGAAAGGCCAATACGAAATTAAATTGGTCGCCTCCTTCCAATGATCAAATTTCTTCAACTTTCTTTCTGATTTGATCGATCCCACACAAACCGATTTCTGCTCTCTTCCGTGAATCGATTAATTCTTGCCGCCCTTGAATCGATTACTTGCTCTGATGCCAATTGTTGGTAGTCAAAGTGTGAATCACAGGTTTTGATTGAGAAATTTAGAGAATTTGAAATAGAGAATTTTCATTCACATATTTTTCATCGATTAACAGATACGTACATCATGAGGGTATTTATAACCCTAATTTGACAGTTATTTAACTAACCTACTTTGACATAATTACATATATAGACCCTTGACTTTACATATAAACATACTTGACTCAAACTAATATTTAGTTTAATACTTCCAATACACCTAGTGTCCTTCAAGCTTGCCCCCATATGGATAACCCCTGACCTCCATAATGAAAGCTGAAAGCCCTAATAATTAGGTTGAGTTTTCAGGACAGCCTCCATCTTGTTAATCCGTTAGATAGTGTGCAGATCGTCGTTCTTCGCATCAAAAGTTAGAAAATTGTATCCTTTTGTAGTTTCTTCATCAGATTCCTTATCACTGTCTACAACATCTTCAGCCTTGTTTTCCTTATAAGCCAAACTCTTGATGTTAGAGTTGCCTTTACTTCATATCTCCTTTTCCTTTCTTTGCTATTTTAGTGCTTCAGTTAAGACCAAGGTCATTGTAGTTTGCATTATTTGACAAAATTCATTTGAATTGGCCTATCATATAGTAGGCTTTAGGGTGATGTTTTCCTTGTCCTCATAATGGTCATTTGTCTATGTTTCTCCATGAAGGGCCTTGGTCTGCTTTGTCATCTTTCAGGTGACATGTGGTCAGCCTCTGCCTCCACCATTACCTTCATATCAAGTACTACTCTTCTTTTACTAGACATATTGTGTTATCTTTATTATGATGTGAGTTTCCAACATTGTAATTCAAGGTAGTAGTTTAGAATGAGCAAAGTACTATAAATTGTTAATGATGTTTATTATGTGTAATTAATTATTTACCTTAGTTTCCATGTTTTGATCATTTCCTTTCACAACAACATTAGTGTTCACATCATAATTTCTATCTTAAATATCTATACACCCTAAGGAATATTGCCTCTATTACTCTCTATATATTGTTGGCATTGAGCTACCTTTTACTAGAATCATTTGATGGAAATCATAGTACAACACACACACACACTTTTTTGAATGAATTCAACAACGTAATTTCTTCAACTGGAAAAACAAAAGTACTGAATTACAAAAATACCAAAATATCAAAATAACTGCTACTCCACTACTTCTACGTGCGTTAATGAAAACAGAAAATTACGTAATAACAAACATAAAAAAATACTCTTAACTAAACCACCATCCCACCACCTGCATGGGAATTATTATTCCTGAATTTCCACGTCAGCTTATGACAAGGTTAATATTCCTCATTCACTCCCTTAACCTTGTCCAGATCACCCAGATCTCTCACACCCAGCAGATTCCGCATCTCTACAAATTTAATCCGAGGAAGAGCTTTAGTAAGAATGTTCGAACGTTGTTGATCACCAGAAACATGTTCCACAATAATCTGTCTTCCTTCGACACATTCACGAATGAAATGAAATTTTGTATCAATGTGTTTACTCCTACCATGAAACACATGGTTTTTCATTAAAGCAATGGCTGACTGATTATCAACATACAGTTTCACACACTTCGTTTCGCATCCCGTTAAGTCAGCCAACAAATTCCGCAACCACAGGGCCTGACACGCAGCTGATGTTGCTGCCATAAACTCCGCTTCACACGAAGAAAGGGCTACCGTGCGCTGTTTTTGTGATAACCATGTGACCGGATTACCAAAAATAGAACACCATTCCTGTCGTACCTTTCGATCATCTGGATCCATGCCATGACTACTATCACTGAAACCAATCAAATTATCATCTGCGGTTCCCTCATATTTCAGCCCATAATCTTATGTTCCCTTCAGGTACCTTAAAATTTGTTTCATAGCTCGATGGTGACTCACCTTGGGTGCTTCCATGTACCTACTCACCACCCCAATTGCATAACTTAAATCAGGTCTAGTATGTAGTATATATCTCAAGCTACCAACAAGACTTCTGTAATCCGTAGCATTTACCATTTCGCCTTATTCATCTTTTGACAAATACATTCTGCTTTCCATTGGGTACTTTGAGGAATTACACGCCTCCATTCCAGCAGCTTTTAAAACCTTCTTCACATATCCCGTTTGTTTAGAGTGATAGAATTCTCTTGTTGTTCAACTTCTATTCCAAGATAATAACTAAGACTGCCCAGATCACTCCTATCAAACACCCTTTTCATCTGTCTTAAATTCACCAATCTGAGTTTCACTCGTTCCCGTTACAATAAATCGTCAACATACACCCCAACAATTAGAATTATTGAATGTTCATGGGTGCACCTGCAAAAACCCATGTCTTTAAGTACCTTATCAAGTTTTACATTCCATGTGCGGGGTGCTTGTTTTAAACCGTAGAGTGCCTTGTGTAGTCGGTACACCCACTCTTCTTTTCCACTAACTACATAGCCTTCCGGTTGTCGTACGTATACTTCTTCACACAAATCACCATTCAGAAAAGCAGATTTTACGTCTAGGTGATGAACCTTCCATTACAATTTTACTGCTAGTGCCAATAATAACTTTATTGTCTCCAACCGTGCCACCGGTGCAAACACCTCTTCAAAATTAACTCCCTTTCGCTGCACATAACCCTTCGCTACCAACCGAGCTTTGTGTTTCACTACATTCCCTTCTGCATCCTTCTTCAGTTTGAAAACCCACTTCCAACCAATTGGTCTGTGCCCCGTCGGGAGCTTTGTCAGACTCCAGGTTCCATTCTTTTTAATTGAATCAATCTCCCTTTTCATGGCTTCATTCCAGCCTTGTATACCCACAGCTTCAGAATAACTTCTGGGCTCTTCATCCATGAGCATCAGATGAGCATCTTCATCAAGTTCAATTTCATGTATATTTTCATACACATCTGTCAATAGACGGAAACCTCTTTGAGGCGTATGATCAACATCATGCTCATCTGATTCTGTGTCTGTGGTAGTACCTATTAATTAGTATATATTATTATTGTATTATATATTATGTATTTATTATTAGGTTTAACTTTCCTGTTTGAAATGCTTAGATTTAGGAAATCACAGTTGTATGTTCCTGTATATATTCTTAGTTTGTGTGTAATGAAAGGCAGGCAATTATTCCAAATTACATGGTATCAGAGCTAGGGTTTTCCTAGCTCTCGGAATACTGTTCGCGTCTAGGCCACGGTCTGAGTTTCATCTTTTCCGGCAAGGTTATGATCGATTTGATGTAAAAGACGGAATAGTGTGTATCTTTCGTTGGGGATTTCCTGGAAAAAATCGTCGGGTCTTCCTCCGATTTCTTATAAAAGATATTCAATGTGTGCTGCATCCCATTCCTTTTCTTTCGATTTCACAACTCTCTAAATCTGCTTACCTTCTCTATGGGTGACACATCCAAGAAAGAAAAATCTGAGTCTCTACATCCAGTGTACACCGTGACTAACATCCAAAATAAAGTACATATTTTGGATTGGACGAAGGTCACGTATTCATCTTGGGTCAAGCTGTTTCATCTTCATGCTCAAGGATACATGGTTTTGCACCATATTGATGGTACGAAACCCCCTGCAAAAACAGACCCCACATATGAATCTTGGAATAAAATTGATGCCATTGTGTTGCAATGGATTTACGGCACGCTGTCGGATGAATTACTTGTTCGTGTCCTTGAGACTGAATCCACAGCCTATGAGGCTTGGACTAGACTCAAAAACATATTCACAAATAACAAAGGAGCAAGAACTACAACACTTGAACATGAGTTTATTAAGCTCTCGCTAAAATCAATGCCTAGCTTCGAGGCTTACTGTCAAAAACTGAAGGAACTTGCTGACCAACTAGCAGATGTTGATAGTCTTGTATCTGAAAAGCACCTGGTCTTACAAATGGTGCGAGGTCTGCCAAATGAGTATGAAACTACTGCAGCACTCATTAATCAGGCACTTACATGCTGGGAAGAGGCCATCAACATGATCCAATCAGATCAGCAGCGGCAAGCCGCTAGAGAGGTTCTAAACTCTCCGGTTTCTGAAATGGCAGCAACAATCTCCCATGACCAACAGCCTTCCAGACGATAACATCAAAGTGGGTTCAATCAGCATAGAAACAGGGGCAGAAGCAGTCAATACCGAGGAAGAGGCCGACACAATAATGGAAACACCAAGCCCTCTATGAGGTCCAAGTATTCCAACCCAGTCCACTTCCACTTTAGACCAAATCAAATGAAGTACCCAACTTAGAACCCCTACTGGTCAGTGCCACCATGCCCATATCCCACTCAACCTGGGTGGGCTGATCCAAACATGTACTGCATACCAGCTGCTGCAGGTCCACCAAGCCCACCTCGGTCCAATTCTCACTCATCCCAAGACCAGACCCAGGCCCACTTAACTGACATCAATCCTCTGGAACCATCTGAACTTGCTACATCATTTCATGCCACAACTCTTAACTCTGATGCTGCTCAATGGCACATGGACACGGGAGCTACATCTCATTTAACAGCAGACCAAGGTATGATCACTACTCCCAGTTTTAATTCTATTGGGACAATACTTGTTGGAGATGGTAATAGAGTGCCGGTTCATGGGTAGGGACATACCATAAAACACCCACTCAAAAACCTACACCTAAAACAAATCCTCCACACACCCAACATAATACATAACCTTATTTCAGTTCGCAAATTTACCACTGTCAACAATATATCTGTTGAATTTGATCCATTTGGCTTCTCTTTAAAGGATTTGAAGAGTGGGAAGATCATGAGCCGTCACAATAGCTCCGGACCACTTTATCCATTCACTGCTCCTGAATCTGCATCAAGTTCAGCCTTTTTGACTTTATCTGATTCTCATTTTTGGCATGAAAGACTAGGACACCCAGGCACCAATGTTTTGGATTTTTTACGTTTGAATAATGTCATTTCATGTAATAAGGTGTCTAGCTCTTTTGTTTGTAATTCATGTCAAATTGCGAAAAATAAAAGACTTCCGTTTCATCAGTCCACATCCCATACTTTCTTTCCATTTGATCTTGTTCATGCAGATTTACAGACATCTCCTTTGCTAAGCAAAGGTGGTTACAAATACTATTTGGTTATCATTGATGATTATACTCACTACACTTGGGTTTTTCCATTAAAATTCAAATCTGAGGCGTTTCCTAGATTGAAAATTTTAACAAATACATTCAAACCCAATTTAATAAACCAATCAAAACTTTCCAATGTGACATGGGCGGTGAATTTGACCATAAACAATTTGAATCTTTTGCTATCTCTAATGGTATGCAATTTCGGTTTTCCTGTCCTCATACTTCCCAACAAAATGGGAAGGCATAACGTATGATTTAGCGAATTAACGAAATCATGCTCTCACTCCTCACACATGCCTCCATCCCTCCATGTTATTGGGTTGAAGCCCTTCACACAGCCACATACTTGCACAACATCTTACCAACCAAGATTCTCAAATTTCATACACCCACCTCCGCACTCTATCGTAAACATCCTACATATGATCACCTATGTGTGTTTGGATGTGCTTGCTTCCCAAATCAAACCCCACCCGACAACACAAATTGGAACCACGATCCACTTTGTGTGTCTTTCTCGGGTATCCATCAGATTACCGAGGCTACCAGTGTCTTGACATTTCCACCGGTAAATATTTTCTATCTTGCCATGTCACATTCAATGAAACCTTCTTTCACCTTACAAGCCAACACATCATTACATCAACCACTTACAAATTCCTTGAAATCGACCCATCACTAGTCATCTTTCACCAAACTCCCCTTTCCACCACTCCCATTCAACCAACACCTCCACCAACCTCACCTCCGCCCCCCGCCACCGCCCTCGCTCCTACCTCAACCTACTGGCATAACCTACCATCGCCGAACCAAACAGCCCACAAACCCACCTGCACAGCCCACCAAACCACCTGCACAACCCCAACAACCTACTTCTAACAATCTCAACACTGTTTCAAACCAACACATTTCAGTGCCTCACACCGCCCTTCACTGTCATCCACTCAACCACATTCTACTCATCCCATGACTACCCGGTCTAGAGATGGCACTCTCAGATCCAAACAGCCTCTTAACCTTCACATCAACACTCTCACATCCATGTCTCCATTACCAAAATCCCCCAAACAAGCCCTTCAAGATGCTAACTGGCACTCTGCTATGTCTGATGAGTATAGGGCCTTGATAAAAAATAAAACATGGGATTTGGTGCCTAGACCAAGGGATGCACATATTATTCGTTGTATGTGGCTATACAAACACAAATTTCATGCATATGGCAAGCTTCAGAGGTACAAAGCACGCCTTGTAGTCAATGGTAAATGCCAACAGGTCGGAGTTGATTGTGATGAAAGTTCATCCCCGTTGTAAAATCGACCACCATCAGAACAGTTTTAAGTCTTGCGGTCTCCAATGCATGGCCAATTCACCAATTAGATGTAAAGAATGCATTTCTGCATAGTGAAATAAACGACACTGTATACATATACCAACCACCAGAATTTGTGGATCACAATCAGCCCACACATGTGTGTCGTCTCAAAAAGTCCGTCTACGTTTTAAAACAAGCCCCTAGGGCGTGGTACCAACGGTTTGCTTCTTACATTCAAAAGTGTGGTTTTAAAAGCGCGGTTTGTGATACATCCCTATTTGTCTACAAAGATGGAAATCAAATGGCATATCTTCTGTTGTATGTAGACGACATAATCCTAACGGCTTCCGGCACTCATATTCTGCACAACTTCATTTCGCTCCTGTCAAAAGAATTTGCAATGACAGATTTGGGGCAACTACATCATTTTCTTGGCATACAAGTAACACGTGACACTGGGGGGCTTTTTCTATCTCAAGCAGCGTATGCCCAATACATTTTATGCCGTGCAAACATGCGACATTGCAAACCAGCCACAACTCCCACTCATACAGAATCAAAACTCTGTTCAACTGCTGGACCACTTTTACCCGATGGCTCACTATATCGAAGTCTCGTAGGTGCTCTTCAATACCTCACGTTTATTCGGCCGGACATCTCTTATGCAGTACAACAAGTGTGCCTCTTTATGCACGCCGCAAAGGAGCCCCATTTTAACTTTCTTAAACGCATACTACGTTACATAAATGGTACCTTCTCTCATGGACTCCAAATTAAACCTTCCAAAATGAGGAACCTCACTGCTTTCTCCGACGCTGATGGGGGGGTGATGCCTGGACTCCAGGCGCTCCTCCTTGGGTTATTGTGTCTTCCTTGGGGACAATCTAGTCTCATGGTCTTCAAAACGTCAGGCAACCATCTCACGATCAAGTGCGGAAGCCGAGTATCGAGGAGTCGCAAATGCCACTGCTGAAACAACATGGATTCGGAATCTTCTACTTGAACTCCATGTTCCCATTCGAACTGCCACATTGATATACTGTGACAATGTATCAGCAGTTTATTTGTCCCAGAACCCGGTCCAACATCAACGCACAAAGCATGTTGAAATTGATATTCATTTTGTTCGTGAAAAGGTCCGGGTTGGCTTGGTTCGTGTACTTCATATTCCTGCTGATTATCAATATGCTGATATCTTCACCAAGGGACTTCCTCACCAACTATTCTATCCTTTTAAGTCCAGTCTAAGTGTTCGCCCGGCTACCGCTTAGACTTGGGGGACTATTAATTAGTATATATTATTATTGTATTATATATTATGTATTTATTATTAGGATTAACTTTCCTATTTTAGATGCATAGATTTAGGAAATCACAGCTGTATGTTCCTGTATATATTCTTAGTTTGTGTGTAATGAAAGGCAGACAATTATTCCAAATTACAGTACCTTCAACTGTCTAACCAAGTGTGCCTGGTGCATTTTGATTTGATTAGGGTGTTCCATTGTTCCACCCCACACTTGGAGGCCCACTAAGCATATTAGATACTCCTACAGGTGACATTGGAATGTTGTTGGTAGAACCTTCCTCATTTTGCCCAGCAGTTTGTTCATCAACATTTTTGGAGAAATGCATATCAAAGATTCTTTCACCATCATCATTATCCGTCTAAACTTCTTCCAATTCCACTTTCTGGTTTCCTCAAACACCACATCCCTAGAAACTATCACTTTGTTCTTCTTAGGATCAAATAATGTGCAAGCTTTGCTTCCCGGTTCCACCCCCAGATACACCGTTGGAACACTTTGATCTGCAAGTTTTGATTGGTGTCCACCCATCACCTTTGCGTAAGCCACACAACCAAAAACTCGCACGTGTCCTAGTGATGGATTCCGGTTATTCCAAGCTTCATATGGTGTCATACCTCGCACTCCCTTGGTTGGAAGTCGATTGAGCAAATAAACTGCATGCCAGATAACTTCACTCCACATGTTATCTGGTACTTCCATTGTCTTCAGAATAGATCTAGTTACTCCAAGAATTGTGCGATTACGATGCTCTACAACCCCATTTTGTTGAGGGGTGTAGGGTGCCGTTAGGTATCTTCTGATTCCTTGTTGATCACAATACGTTTTGAATTGGTTCGAGGTGAACTCCCCACCCCGATCTGATCGCAATGCTAGGATTTTGTGTGAAATCTCCTTTTCAACTTTTGCCTTGAAATGTTTTAACCGACCGAAGGCCTCATCCTTCTCTTTTATCATATATATCCACATGTACATGCTCATATCATTAACAAACATGATGAAATAACGGTTACCTCCTATCGTCTTTAGAGTGTTCGGTCCGCATAAATCAACATGGATCAGCTCCAGGGGCTTGCTTGCCTGCCATTTCGCCTCTTTGGGTAATGGGTGTCTTACATGTTTTGAGATCAAGCATCCTCCACCGACTTGTGCAGTATGCTTTATCTTTGGAATACCTTGGACAAGGTTTTCTTTCACCATATGTTCGATCATCTTGAAACTGATGTGCCCGAGCCTAGCGTGCCACATCCAGTCTTCACTTTCAACTACGGACTTTAGACACACAGGTTGCGTAGTTCTTAGTTGTATCTTATACAGCCTGTTCAAAGCTCTTGCGACATTCAAAATGAGTATCCCATTTGCATCCAACATCTTGAGATACTCATCTCGCATCTTTATCTCATACTCGTTCTCCGTCATTTGTCCCAAACTCAAAATATTGCTACTAAGAGAAGGAATATAATAGAAGTGAGGTATTACCAAGTGTTCCCCATTCTTGCACTCTATCAAAATAGTTCATCTTCCTCTTATTTTCACCTTGGAGCCATTACCTAACTTGACTTCTCATGTAACTGATTCGTTTATGTCTGCAAAGAACTCTTTGAGGCCGGTCATATGATTACTGGCTCCGTTGTCCAAGTACCACTCGGTTCTATCACCACCATTTTCCCTTTCATTTTGATTAGGGAAAACATTGCGTTCATTCAACAGTACAAGATATCCTTCCTCTTCTCCATATACACTTAAAAACAATGTAGTTCCTCATTCGTTTGATTCAGATTCACTTCTGCCTTTTCTTCTTTCGTTTCTTTGCATTTACTTGCATACTGACCATATTGATCACAATTATAGCATCTGCCATGTTTATTTTCTTTGTTCCTTCGATCTCTGTTGTTGAAATTGCGGTTCCCTATGTGACTGCCACGATTGCCTCCACCCCGGAAAATTCCTCGGTTCCTTGATCCAGTTCGACCCCCACGATCGAATGAATGGGATCCTCTACCTCTGGAAATCGTTTGACTGGTTCTTCCAGCCCCTCTTTTGTACGAACTGGAATCAGCCTTGGTGAACAAAAGAGTGCCATCTGCACTCCCATGACTCTGACACAGTTTCAGCCTGTCTTCGCAAGCCTTTAGATGTCCGATCGCTTCGTCAAACGGCATCTCATCTAGATTTGTCGTTTGCTCGATGGAGGCTTCCAGTTGAAGCTACTTGTCCGGTACAGTATCTAACAACTTTCGGACTAATGCACTGTCTTCCAACATTTTACCAAGGCTAGCATGCTTAGATGCAATACCGGATAGTTTTCCTGAGTATTCATCTATTGTCTCTCCATCCTTCATTCGAAGACCCCCGAACTCGCTTTTAAGAGTATGCAGTCTTGCTTGTTGAACCCGTTCTGCTCCTAAGTAACGAACCTTCAACGACTCCCATACATCTTTTGCCGTTTTCTTCTTGGCCACTTGTAACAACACATCCTCAGGTATTGCCTGGAAGAGGAACGCTCGGGCCGTCTTCCCTTTCTTTTCATCCACCGCCGCTCCAGCCGGTGGTTCTATGGATTCCCACAACCCTTGTGCATCCATAATTGCTTCCATTTTTATAGACCAAGTAGCATATTTCATTGCCGTGAGCGCCGGTATCTGGAGTGATACAGAACTCCCTTATTTCGATCCTCCTTGATTAGCATTAGTAGCAACTGTAGCCATAGGATTGAGACGTAAATACTTTGCCATGCACTTCAAAAAAAACACCGAGGCTCTCATACCAGATGATGGAAATCAGAGTACAACACACACACACACTTTTTTGAATTAATTCAACAACGTAATTTCTTCAACTGGAAAAGCAAAAGGACTGAATTACAAAAATACCAAAATATCAAAATAACTGCTACTCCACTACTTCTACGTGCGTTAATGAAAACAGAAAATTACGTAATAACAAACATAAAAAAATATTCTTAACTAAACCACCATCCCACGTCCTGCATGGGAATTATTGCTCGTGCATTTCCATGTCAGCTTATGACAAGGTTAATATTCCTCATCATTGACTAGGTCCCATTCTTAGTGTAAGTTCAGACATTAAAGATGCCCAATCTCAAACTATATTTTAATGTTATCTGGTCACATCTAGCCTCATTTGTCATAAGTATAATCAATATTGTCTTCTTTGTCAGCTAGAAGCTCACTGATTTACTTTTGATTACCTATTCGAAAATTCCATGGAAGGTCTCCCATCCATGAATTTCTATCACCCGAACACACATAATTGTGAAGTTCTCCTCTCATCCACAACAAATACACCCAAAATACGTTTTTTGTTTGAGGCGGATCATTCCTTATGGACCAAAAATCGATCCATTTCACACTTCACAACTGATGCAGTATTTTCCTACGGTGTTACAAAAACCCCTGGACTCATCTTCCTTGATAAATTTTACCCCACCATCCTCTTCTTGTGATGTGAGATTTGCCTTAGGCGCCCCTCTATCCACACCCAAGGACTCATCATCCATGAGGTTTGGCCCACCATTTTGAATAACACAGGAGTGGCTCTGAAACCAACTTGTAAGACCCCAAAACTAGGAGCTCTTGCTATTTGTTGTTCATAAGTATACATAGTGCATTTACTATCAGTGTGTATTTAATGTACAGGCACGAATCACTTGCCATCAAGAAAATTGTAGATGAAATTCAGGTAACATTGTTATCGGATGTTGCTGAAGACCTTGGTGATGAAAACCTTGTTGGAATGAGTGCCCGCTTGCAAGATTTGGAATCACTACTAGACATCAAGTCAGATGTTGTGGTACGCATGGTTGGGATATGGGGGGTTGGGGGCATTGGTAAGACTACTCTTGCAACTTCTCTTTGTATCAAAGTATCTCGTCATTTTCATGGTCATTGTGTCGTGGAGAATGTTAGAGAGCAATCAAGAAAATATGATTTAAAGAAACTACAAGAGGATATTTTATTAGCTATTTCTGACAAAGTAGTGAAAGTACAGAGTGTTGCGGAAGGAAAATGCAAGATAAAACATGTATTACGTCGTCGAAAAGTTTTACTAGTTCTTGATGATGTCGATCAACTTGACCAACTTGAAGCGTTAGGTGGATCACATGAATGGTTTTGTAGTGGGAGCAGAATAATAATCACGACGAGAGATAAGCAATTGCTTGAAACTCACAAGGTAGACGACATATATCCTATTAGGTTATTAGCACATGATGAAGCTATCCAACTCTTTAATAGACATGCATATAATGAAAAAAAGCTTGTAAAAAATTACAAGACACTTTCATTCAATGTGGTTTCTTATGCTAATGGGCTCCCTTTAGCACTTAAAGTTTTAGGTTCTTTTCTATATGATAAAGATGAGAAGGAGTGGATGAGTACCTTGTTGAGACTAAAAGACATTCCAGAAGTGGGAATTATGGAAACGCTGAAAATTAGCTATGATGGACTTAAAGATGTGGAAAAACAACTATTCTTGGATATTGCATGTTTCTTCATTGGAAAAAATGAACATGATGCAATGGGGATATTTGAAGCATGTAATTTTCTCCCTAAAATAGGGATAAAGGTGTTGAGACAAAAAGCTCTCATAACGATTGTGGAAGGTCGATTTAATATGCATGATCTTGTTCAAGAAATGGGACACCACATTGTTAGAGGGGAACACCCTTATAACCCTGGAAAGCATAGCAGAGTGTGGAAAGATAGAGAAATCAATAACATGTGTTTTGAGGATGCAGCAATGGTAAGTTATTTATCAAAACATACTATTATATATGTAGTTAGCTAGTGACACTCGATCCATACCGTGTTTCCTTCTATATTTCAGGAATATGACAAGATTGAAGCTATAAGATACGATAGTTACTCATATGATCAATCATCTCGTTTCTGTAAAATTATTTCAAATATGAAGAAACTAAGGTACCTTAGTGTGGGAAGTGTTGATGATCCATACTACTTTAGTGAGCGTGATGAATATACAAGGATCCTTCATGTTCATGATCATTCATCATGCTATAGTATGTATAATGAAGGGCCAACTTTTCTATCAAATGAGTTAATGTATATTGATTGGAAAGGGTACCATGCAAAAAGTCCATTCCCAGAAAGTTTCCAACCAAAGAAGCTTGTTGTTCTTACATTGGAAAACAGCTTGCAGAAAGTTCTTTGGAAGGGTTTCAAGGTAATTTATTTTTTGTTAAACTTATAAAAGTCATGGATTTCATAATGATTTACCTACATGCACCTTAGCTTTAGATTTGATTTAACAAATTTAAGTTAGTTTAGAAAACTTTTTGAAAATGGGTTTTTTTATTTTTTTAATTAGAATAAATACTACAAATAAATATTAAAAATAGGTTGGCGGGATTGAATGGGGAACATGAATCGACGGACGTGAATGGTTGGCAAAGTAAAATTCACCGGACCAGTTGGCCAAAAATCACCGAACCATGATCGTCTCTCAGAGATTAGATGCCATGTACGAATGCGAATAATAGGCCCCTATGTGTTTATGTGTGGTAATTCGTTTGTAACTAAATTTGAAGTGAGTTAATTTGTTTGTTTTTTTACCTAAATTTTAAATTGTAATGAGTTATTGTGTCAAATGTTTAAGGAACAAGCTTTTACTTTAGCTTTTATGAAGTTCGTGACTGGGTTAAATATATTCAAAAATTAGATTGTAAATGATATGTGTTTGTTGTAAAATAAATTAATATACACACACAATTTCTTTAGCTGAACTATCTTGCTCAAATCCGCCTTACCCAACTGATCAGAGACGCTAGCGGCTCCGATCCAGCACACCACGATCAAAATCGTAAATCGTGGGCTTTTGAGCAATTTCGGTAACTGTGATTTGTACACAACTCTTTAGCTGAACGTCGTGTTCGTTCACAGTTCGAAGTGTGTGTGATTATTTGTGTTTAAAGTTAGTGAAATGCCATTATTTCACAAATCTTTTTTTGACATGAACGAGTATAGACATGGTGGTAGTGGGAAAGCAAACAAAACAAGGAAATGTTGAACTATTATCTGGTTTTGAGGAAAAAAAAAAAAGGCAAAGCCAGTTTGGCATCTTAGTATTTGTGTTGTCTTGGTGAACTTTTGCTTTGTATACCAAATAGTTACTTGTCTCTCTCCATTTTTTTTCTGATTTAAATTGCAAAACTTCTAATACAAAGTTGTATTTGCTTTAGCATCTACCGCATTTGAAAGTGCTAATGCTTATTGGCATGAAGGAGCTACTCATCACACCGAGCTTTGATGGACTCCCATGCCTTCAAAAGTTGAGACTCGATGACTGTTATGTGTTAGAAGAGATTCACCCATCTCTAGGAAACCACTCAAGTCTAGAACACACAAATATATGCGACCGTGACAAGCTAAGAAGGTTTCCAGCCATTGTCCAAATGGTAAAACTCAAAACTCTAGAATTAGAGTATAATTACATGGAAGATGGAGGAATTCCCTCTGGTATTGGTGAGTTATTAAACTTACAGGAGCTAAATCTAAGTGGTAATGATTTTTCACGATTAGATTTCAGCCTCTCTCAACTTACTCGACTCAAACTCCTCAACGTTAGCGATTGCATAAATCTTCTAGAATTTCCTGAGCTTCCATCAAGTTTGAATATTCTCAAGGCAGACAATTGCCTATCACTTACAACATTTGGACACTGTTACAAAAACTGTAAATGGTTACGTGAAGTCTCACTAATAGAAGGGGGTTTCATAAGCGATGGTGGTCGATTACTGGAATCTATGCTTCAGGTAAAGTTGTGGCTCTCTGGTTTTGATAACATTCATTGTTGTATATTTTAGTGTAATTGGATGTAAAGGAAAACTAACCGCCATTAACTGTCAAATGCGGTTGCTTGGTGTTTTAATAGAGAAGACGAATATCAGAACAACAATTGAAATTCATATCACAATGATTTCATACATGATCTGATAGTTTTTCAAGATTGGTTACTGAATTTCTCCAACATTAATTAGCTTCATGTATACACACACACACAAAACTATAATTGTAACTAGAATCTAATGAATTTGTATTAAATAATAACCAGGGGGAGGCCATTGAGGATGGCTCTATGCTTCTCAGACTTGAAGGTAATGAGGTTGCAAAAGGGTTAAGACCTCCACTTATTACAGGGAATGAATGTAGACTGCAACTTCCAGAAAACTATTGCAATGAATTTTGTGGTTTCTTAATGTGCTCCGTATTAATGGAGCCCTTCGGCGTGGGTAGTTGTGTACAAATTAGTATTGAACACTCGACAAGTGGTATGAATTCTCAACATGAGGTGGTATGGGAGGAGAGTGATAGTGAAAAGTCTACATGGGTTGGGTATGTTTCATTTGAATCTTTGAGACACACTAACTGGTGGAATCAAACATTCAAAGCCCTTTCTTTTAAAATTTATGCTAACTCTATTAGGTGTAGAGGTTTTGGAGTTAGACTCGTTGACAAGAAAAGTAGAAAAAGTACATCAGAAGACTCAAATCCTTCCTCTGATTACACACCAAAGTTTAAGATTCCAGAGTTGGATTCTTCTTCTAGTTATACACCAAACTTCAAGGTTGAAGATTTTTCAATGTCTCGTTTAAAGATCTGGTATGTATGATATGTGTTCATAATTATGGTATGTATTCATAATTTGTTAAGTGAATGATATGTTTCAGTCACCAAATATCCACACATTTTACATTCTGGCATTGATGTATATTGTTGAAGCACACAAGAAAAGAACATTCATTATCACAAAAAAGGCTTCAATTTCTTTTTAAATTTTGTTGCTTCTAAATACAAATTTTATTGGATCGGTTAGTGTTACTACAACCAAATCAAGGTCAGACATGAGTAGGGTCGAGTCTTGCCTTGTTATCCCGAGCATGGATTTGAGCTACAACAACAAAGAAGATCTATGTGAGAGGATTGGGGGGATTATCCCAGAGGATACTCTGACGCTCAACTCAATAATCTCTACAAGATAATCAAGTAAAGAATACATTTATAACAAGTAATTATAGAAAATAAGAAATGAGAAAGGTATGGTTGCCAAGGCTGGCAAGGAAGAATCATGGTAGTATTGTTCCGATCGTTCCAGGGATCGGCCTGGCCAAGGAATTCATGCTAATATAGAAGAGCATAGTAGGGAGAGAGAGATATATAGCAGTCACATGAATCAACCAAGCCTCTTGGGCATTGCTAAGATTGGAAAGGATGAAAAAAAGGAGGTGTAGTTCATGTCATCCCATGATAAGAGATGAATGTATGTTGTTCCAGAAGAGCAAGAGAACAAGGATCCTGGTTAAACTGAGGTCATGTTAAATGGAAAACGACGATGAGAATCAAGAGAAGCAAGTTCTCTACATAGAGGGAGAGTAAAATAAGATGCTCAATAGGGGTTTAATTGCTAACAAATGGGGTAAGATGCTCATGGAGGTGAACCGTGTAAGATGGGCTTTACTCCAACTCAGCCTCACCAAGTTTCTTAGGCTAGCTAAGTTTCATGGACCTTGATAAGGTTGGCAAGGCCATACATGAATTGTTAACGTACACATTGGCACGACTTATTCGACAGTGGTTGGCAAGGTAAACTTGTTTGCCCATACCCTACATCATCCGCCCCCATGTAGTTTTAACAACATTATACTAGACTCGGCTCATACATTTAATTGCTTTAGTCCTGGCGAGCTTTTATTTTTCAAATTGAAATTTCCAGAATTTTAAATTGAGTTTTACCATGATTGACTTAATAGGATTGATCCTATCTTATGTGGTTTTGTGTTTCTTGAATTTGCATACATAATGTACTAATGACTCGTACCTAAAAGCAACAGTACTTCATTTGTTCAATGCAAGACGGCACCATCTTTTAAGTGTTCATTAACTTGAATAAGAAAGATAACACATCTACTTTACTTTGGTTCTTGTTACAGTCGGGGATTAATAATAGGGTATAGGAGCTTATATAGCTTATTCTTTTCAAGTTCTTTCACAAGTTTGACCTTTGTATATTGGTGGAGACAAAAATCCTTCTTGAAAACAGTTGATAGGAGAGTACATGTTTCTTATGAGTTAACGAGTTTAGATCATCATCTATTACGGATGTCCGCGGTGCGGTTTGGGTGCATTTTGCAAAAATTTATGAGCCAAACCAAAAACTACGGTTTCAAAAAATGACAAACCAAACTAATCACTAAAGTTGCTTAAACCAAACCGACCAGTATTGACAGTTTCACAGTTTTAAGGTTCGGTTTTTGTGATTTCACGGTTTTATAAAAAAAACAATATAGAGAAGTTATTCTAATAGTTCAAAAAAGCATATTCCATTTCAAATTCAAATTTCAAAAGTCGAAAACTATAATCCAAAAGCCAAGCATTATCAAAATAACAAAATTAGTCTAGAATGAAAGAGTGATGAAAGGACTTTGTTCGAAGATCATCTTCTAAATTAATAATATTATATTCATCCTTTTTCATTTTAATACAACATGTGAGTCATGAATAAAGAGAATAGAGATTTAAGGGCAAGGTAAATGAAAAGACGCTAACTTAGTTTTTCAATAATTGTAAGATATATATACACACAGTTGGTGCAGTTACACGGTTTAGAAAAAATGCAAATAGTAAATCGCCCCAATCCACTTGTTTTTAGAATACTCAAACCATAAAACGCATCAACAAGTTTTAAAACCGACCAATTGTCTTTGGTTCGGTCCGGTTTTAACGGTGCGGTCGGTTTATGGACACCCCTATCATCTATGGACTCATGGACCTTGATTTATCATGATATACCCATTGGATATATTAATATTGTTGCTTTGACTGCTGTAAAGGATTGGTTTTATCTCGTTTCATTCACCATGAATGTTATAATTTGATTTTTGGCTATGATGATACACAATGCCTTGGACATTCTTTTTATTTTGCTTAAACAAGGCATTGTGGTAAGACCAAGTTGCATGGGTGAGTCCAAGTAAGTCTACCTAATGGTCAAGGCTTTTTGGGTAAGACCAAACAAGGTTGATTGATGAGATAAAGTCCCTTTGGTAAAATCAAAAAGGACACCAAATGAGACAAAAAGCATCTTTGGGTGGAACTATGAAAGGTTTCCCGGCTTGGTAAGGGGAAGCAAGATTGAGGAAATTCTTCATGGAAGGCTACCTAAGTGAGCTTAGAGAAGGTTTCCCAATGTATATGTATGGCTGCCATCGCTACATACAACATTGGATCGAGCATAAAGTTTTGCTGAAGTGGCTTCCTAAATATCATTCTTAGGAAGATTGAGCCATATATAAAGTTCATCATTACTTGTCATCAATTACTTGGTTATTTGTAGCTTTGCTTCTTCAATGGTGTCCTTGTACTCAAAGAAATGCCTGAATTAGATTGCTTATTTGTAGCTTTGCTTCTTCAATGGTGTCCTTGTACTCAAATAAATGCATTGTAATGTTCACATTATTAGCAAGGCTATGAGCTTAAAATATTACATTATGACGATAGTAAGTTAATCACAACTTTGTGCT
The DNA here is from genome assembly GCA_009363875.1 of Mikania micrantha. Classification (NCBI taxonomy): domain Eukaryota; kingdom Viridiplantae; phylum Streptophyta; class Magnoliopsida; order Asterales; family Asteraceae; genus Mikania; species Mikania micrantha. The sequence goes on along the minus strand of CM018691.1, from coordinate 32,446,295 downwards.
TTTACATTAAATAAGAAACCCATGTTGAACGCAAGCCTTGTGATACCAGGCAAGGTGTTTGGTCCCTTACCAAGGATAGGTTAATGATAGAATTGATCGTGAATAATCCCTTGACTTATTTCTCATTCACGTATAACATATATAGGATACATAGTTTCAAAGACAACCCTATTCTATACATGATTTACAATCTCTAATCTAATTAATATAATGAGTCTAATATTCCCCCTGAGTCTAAGGAAGAGGATCACGAATGCTTAGATTGGATCTGAAATCATTAAATAAAACACGAGGCAATCCTTTTGTAAAGATATCTACTAGCTGATGCCTAGAGGGAACATGTAAAACTCGAATTTGACCGGCCTGAACTTTGTCACGAACGAAATGGATGTCAATCTCAATATGTTTGATCCGTTGACGTTGTATGGGATTTTCATACATGTAGATGGTGCTAAGATTGTCACAATAGACAGTAGATTCCCGTTTAGTAGGAGTGTAGGACGCCCTAGTTCAAGCAGTAAATTTCGGATCCAACAAAGTCCAGCAACTGCGTTGGCAACACCTCGGTTCTCGGCTTCAGCACTGGATCGAGAGATAGTAGGTTGTCGTTTAGATGACCAGGACAGAAGATTGTCACCAAGAAAGACACAGTAACCAAAAGTGGAACGACGAGTGTCAGGGCATCCAGCCCAATCAACATCGGTGTAGGCGATAAGAGAAAAGATGGGACTGCGACGCAGATAAAGACCCATAGCCATTGTTCCTTTCACATATCGTAAGATCCTTTTAAGAGCATTCAGATGGGAGGATCGAGGAGCATGCATGTGCATGCAGACTGCATACGAAATGTCTGGTCGAGTAAATGTCAAATATTGAAGAGCTCCTGCGAGGCTGCGATCAAATTCCCCGGTGTTATCACATCGAAGGATAGGAATCCGCGTCTGGTAATCCTTCGCAAGATACCCAAAACGATCAAATTCGATAGAGATGTTATTGTCGGTGGTCAACCGACGCACAGATAACAGGTTTTCGATGATTTTAGGTGCAATAAGTATGTTATTTAGGTGAAGGGGTGGGTACAGTGGTTGAAGTGTGGTGTAACCCGTACCAAGTGTTGGTATCAATGTTTTGAAAACCAGACCGGTCAGCGAACCGGACGCCCTAATGGCCACCACGGACCGGTTGAACCGTTCGGACCGTTTTAAAAAACCGGATGACATCACATTAGTTTAAAAATTTAATATATACCATTATAATTATCAATTTATCCGGTATAATTATTGTTAACGTCTAAACTTATCCTAGTTTTTGAATTGTTACCCATGTATCAATTCTAAATATTACGCTTCATAAATCTAACATCAAACTTAGCCTAGTTGAATTGGTAAAAGTGTGAAACCTCTTAGATGTTAAACCAATTGATCCCACATCATTTGGAACCCACATCAACAGACTATAGCATACATCTTTCAATCTTTATATTAAGCCAATTGATTCCACATCGATCATCACATGCATATTTCTTCTTTATAAATCAAACAAATTGTCCCACATCGGCCAAGCATGACAACATACGGCTACTCCCCATACTATAACAAAGGATCGACGCAAAGATAGAACCAGGCGCTACGTTTCTGGTTCCCTGCTCGGCGGTTCAACCGCCGGTTAGATCGTGAAATGCCCTGGCCGTCCGGTTAATTTCGTAGAAGCCCAAAAGTATTCAATCTAACCGTTTATCATAGCGATCCCCGGTTCGACCGGTTGAACCGGCCGGTCCGGTCTCAAAAATGCTGGTTGGTATTTGATGTATGTTGCTAACGACAATAGAATTTTGAATGCTATTATTGACATAATGTGAAAATTTACCTGTTGAATGAGACATGTGGTTTGTTGCTCCAGTGTCAAAAGGTCATGGTGTGCATAGACTACTGAATGTTGGTTGGAGTATATGAAGCTTCACTGGAAGCGTAGAACTGTGATGGTGGTGGTCCAAGTATCCCTGCAGAATGTCCATGGTTGGAAGGAGCACGTGGAGAGGGGTTTGGCAGTGTTGGGTAGGGAACTGGTGGGGCCATCCAAGGTGGGGAATTCCACCACTGTTGGTAAGGGGGCTGCCATGGAGGGTATTGAGAAGGGTTGTTGGCATAGGTGTAGATACCACGACCACGTCGTACTCGACCGCAACCAAGACCACGTTGGTGTCCCTGAAGCTGTCTATTTGAGTCAAGGTACTATGAAGAATCAAGGTGGGCATGTGGATGGGGTGAGGGTGAGTCAACCGCTGCGGTTGACTTGGCTGTGGTAGTGGCAGCAGCAACATGTAGAGCAGAGTCTGTAGGGGGCTGTTGGACTTGGCGTGTCTCCTCCAAAATTTAGCGGGAACGTGCTTCATAAAAATCAGGAAGGGGCTTAGTTGCTAGAACATCATTCCGACTGCATCAAGCTTGGTACTGGTTAGTCCATTGATAAGTTGAAGAACTAAGAGGCAGAAACAGGAGCATCAACATTGGCTAACTGATCGGCTAGAACCTTGAGTTCTTAATAGTATGTAGAGGCAGTAGGAAACGACTGTAGGGTAAGGTTTGAGAATCAAATTTGGAGATAGAGTGCCCGAGAGCTTTTGTTATCATGAAAAATATTCTCCAAAGCTTGCCAGGCTTGGGCTATAGTGGCTTTTGGTTTAAGAATGGTATGTAATAGGTCATTGGAGATAGTACCATAAATCCACTGTAATACAGTGGCAGCCAGACAAGACCAGAGAGAGGCATCGACTACAGCAGTGAATTTTGAATAGTTCTGACCAAGAGGTGTATTGGGACTTGCCGACTTGGGAGTTATCCATCTCAAGGGTTATGGGGATGAAATTTCTGATGTTGGTGACTGTTACAGCTGGGTGTATGGCAGACATGAGGAGGAAGAAGGGGTGTCGCATGTGGAGAAGAAGGTAGGTATGCTGGTGACGCAGGGAGAATGGCGACAAGAAAGCTGCCATATGGCAGAGAAGCGAGGGAAGGGTAGGGCCGGCTCATTAGATTAGCAATGATACCATGATAGAATTGATTGTAAAATTTCCCTTAACTTATTTTTCATTCACGTATAACATATATAGGATACATAGTTTCAAAGACAACCCTATTCTATACATGATTTACAATCTCTAATCTAATTAATATAATGTGTCTAATAGTTAAGCTAGATATTGTGATACATCATCAAGCAGAGTTTTTGGCTTTTCACAAGATATCTTTTATTCTAGGACTAGTTTGGTGATAATGGGGGTTTGGTTTTGGGTTTAAAGGGTTTAAATATGTCTTTTTATGAGTTTTTATACGATGATTCATCCAAATAGTAGCTACAGTGTGTTCTTGTGTGTTTGTAGGTTAAAAGGTTTAAATACATGAAATTTTAAAGCCCAAAACTTTGAGGAGGCATATCTCAAGTTAGGAGATGAGTTACGGGACCCATAATATATGAACAATGTGTTTCTAGTCGATACGAAGCTGAATATGAAGTCTCGCTAGGCGTATCATACGCCCATGTCCGCGTATCATATGTCCGAGCTTATGATCCGCCTAGTTTTGGGTGTCGACATAAAGTCTGAGGTTTATAGTTTCAGATGGGCGTATCATACGCCCAGGACCGGCGTATGATATGCCGGCAGCCGAAAAAATCGATATTTTGGTTTATCTTAACTATATTTAAACCTAGATATGAGGGTTTCGATTGGAAGCCTTTTTGTACGATTTTATGTGCAGGCTATATCTGCACAGCCCAAGTAGACCCCTCCGTTGTTGGAGTGTGTTCAAGGTGGCTGGTGGGGCTGATGAGAGATTGCCAAAGACAGCAGCAGAGGGATTGTGAGAGGTGGTAGCAACTGTGAAAAGTTGAGCAGAGGGAACTTCAAGCATTGATTTTTGAATCTTACTGTTGGCAATGGTTTCCAAATCCCTATTCATGGATCTGGACACACTACCCTTCGGTCTCCCTTTCCTCCACTTAAATTGAACCATATACTTCACTCTCCTTCCCTTATCAAAAATTTATTGTTTGTTCGTAAAATAACCACAGATAATTCCATATCCATTGAATTTGACCCTTTTGGTTTTCTTGTGAAGGATTACCGGACACAGATTCCAATCACTCGATGTGACAGCACCGGACCACTTTATCCTCTCACAACTTCCCGTGAATCGTCATCAGCTTTTGCAGCATTGTCCCAAGATATTTGACATCACCGTCTTGGTCACCCATGACCTTCTATTTTGCATAGTCTTAAGAATAATAATTCAATTCATTGTGGCAGAATTAGTCGTTTATCTTTTTGTCAATCTTGTGTGTTTGGGAAACAAATTAAACGTCCTTTTAATCATTCTGTTAATTCTACTTTTATGCCTTTTGACATTATTCACAGTGATTTGTGGACCTCCCCTGTCATAAGTACGGGAGGTCACATGTATTACATCCTTTTTCTTGATGACCACACTAATTTCTTATGGACATATCCTTTAACACACAAATCTCAAGTGTATTCCATTTTTACACAATTTTCTACTATGCTTAAAACTCAATTTGAGCATACCATTAAATGCTTCCAATGTGATAAGGGGATTGAATATAACAATACCCATTTTCATAACTATTAATGCAATTCCGATTCTCTTGCCATCACACATCCTCACAAAATAGGAAGGCGGAACGCAAAATTCGTTCAATCAATAATATCAGTCGCACTCTCTTGGCTCAATCCTCTGTCCCCACTCTTTTTGGCATCATGCCCTTCAAATCGCTACCTATATACACAACATTATACCTGGTAAAACCACATCTTATCTCTCCCCCACCAATCTTTTATATCACACCAAACCAACTTATGATCACCTACGGATTTTTGGCTGCCTCTGCTTTCCTTATCTCCTTCCACTACTATTAACAAGCTTGAAAATCGCTCTTCACCATGTGTTTTTCTAGGCTACCCATCCAATCACCGAGGGTAAATATGTTTCAACCTTGCCTCTCAAAAACTTATCATCTCTAGACATGTCATTTTTAATGAATCTGTCTTTACTTTTTCACACCCTTCCCCTCACCCATACTCCTATAAGTTTCTCACTAATGACATACACCCAGCTTCTATTTGGTTCCAACACATGGCCTCCCCTCCTACCAGATCCTCTAGTGATAAATGGGCCAAATCCACTGCCACATACCAACGCAAATCAGCCCCTCCAAAACACCCTCAGCCACCACAGCCCCAACCCAACATTGCCCAATTACAATCAGCCCATACAGACCCATTCTGTCCCCCTACGGCCCAGCCACAACCAGTCCAAACTCAATCCACTCACCAACACCAGCCTCCTCCATTTATCACACCCCATCTGGTCCCTCAACCACCTTCAACTACTCCATCTGCTCCCACACACCCAATGATGACCAGATCCAAATCTCCCATGTCCAACCCTCAACACCCCTTAAACCTTAATGTCTCTTCCACTATCACTAAGCCACTTCCTCGCAATCCCCTTTCTGCCTTAAACACCCTTGTTTTAAAACATGCCATGGTAGATGAATTTAATGCATTACTTTCAAAGAGGGCTTGGGTTTTGGTACCACGAGAACCACACATGAATGTTGTTCGATGCATGTGGATCTTTAAACATAAAACAAACAGCCACGGGTCCTTGGAACGTTATAAAGCTCGCCTTGTTTGTGATGGCCGCTCTCAACAAGTCGGGATTGATTGTGGTGAAACACTTAGTCCCGTTGTTAAACCTACCACCATTCGCCTCGTTCTCAGCATTGCTCTGGCTAATTCTTGGCCTATTAATCAGCCTGATGTCAAGAATACATTTCTCCATGGCCATTTATCCGAGACAGTGTATATGCACCAACCAATGGGCTTTAGAGATCCTTTTCATTCAAATTATGTGCGTCTCTTAAAGAAATTGCTATATGGTCTTAAACAGCCCCAAGAGCGTGGTATCAACAATTTGCTGACTTTGTTTACACTCTGGGATTTCATCACAGTTTATGTGATCACTACTGATTCGTTTACAAGCATGGACGAGACATTGCTTACATCCTACTCTACGTAGACAATATTATTATGGTTACTTCTTCCGCAAACCTTCGTCATCTTTTTCTGTTGCAGCTCGGCAGCGAATTTGCCATGAAAGACCTCGGCCCCTAAGCTACTTCCTCGGATCGGGGTCCAACAGCACTCTCCTATTCCTCTCTCAACAAAAATATGCTCTGGAAATTTTAGAAAGAGCTGGCATGGCAGCCTGCAAACATGCGGTCACTCCCATTGACACTAACGGGAAATTAAGTGCTCTGGACGGAAATCTAATGACTGACATCACCTTATATTGGCAGGTGCCCTTCAATACCTAACCTTTACCGGTCCGGACATTACCTATGCGGTTCAACAAATTTGCATGTATATGCATGCTCCCCGAACCTCCCATTTTAATGCCTTGAAACGCATCCTACAGTATGTAAAAGGCACTTCTCACTACGGCCTACACATGTCTCCTTCACAAGGTACCTCTCTTATTGCATATACAGATGCCGATTGGGCCGCTGCCCCGACACCCGTCGTTCCACTTCCGGCTATTGTGTCTACTATGGGGAAATTCTTATTTCCTGGTCGTCAAAACGACAATCCACTTTGTCCTGCTCAAGTGCTGAGGCCGAATACCGGAGAGTAGCAAATGTCGTTTCTGATATATGCTGAATCCGCAACCTGCTACTGGAGCTGCATCACCCACCTTCCCGTGCTTCTCTTGTCTATTACGACAACGTCAGTGCTATCTACTTAATCGGCAATCCCGTTCAGCATCAACGAACTAAACACATCGAGATGGACATTTATTTTGTCCGAGAGAAAGATCAACATGGTCTTGTTCGTGTCATGCATGTCCCTTCTCGCTTTCAGATAGCGGATATTTTCACTAAAGGCTTACCAAGAATACTTTTCGAAGATTTCCGTTCCAGCCTCGGCATTCGATCTCCTCCTGCTTCGACTGCAGGGGTATAGTGGACCATATATATCCACCGAGATATATAAGCGTAATTGATTTGAATGTAATCATCTCTAAAATTATGGGATTGTATTTTTACCATCTATCTATTTTAATAAATAAAGGTTTTGATAGACACATGTCATATTTTTAGAGCCCCTCAACTTTATTTTCCCACCTCTCTATCATATTAAATACATCTCATCTTAAATGTATTTTTTATACATTTTTAAATTAAAAAAGATTTTTAATAGATTAAAAATATATTAATGTTAAAGTACACACTTTTAAAAAAAATAATATAAATTTTAAATTTTAAAAAATGAAATGTTTAAAGAAAAGGAACTTTAAAAAAATGAAGGTTTTAAGATATAATATAATTATTTTATTAATTAAAGTATTAAGTTATACTAATTTTTAATTATATTACTAAAAAATCATGTTTTATTGTATAAATTTCCATTAGTATTTATACATTATATCTTTTTATTTAACTCGTGTAACACACGAGGTATTAACCTAGTTATATAATATATAATAGAATACAGGGGATAAGGCAACCCATTGATAACATCTATTAATAATATCCTGAAACCTAAAGAAGAAAAAAAGCGATGATTACGACAACTGAATATATATACGAATATTCCTAAACACACATGTTAAAAGCTAAGCCGAAAACTTTATATAGGTAACGAAAATATAAATTGGGAATAAAAAAACTCAAAGCGATTAGTAAATTTAAAAAGAATAGAAGACTTAAAAATATAATTTGTACATACCTTAGAATTCGGCAGAGATTGGTTTTTATAAGCTGCCTAAAAACCTAGACTTAAAAATCAAAGACTCGTTAAAAATAAAGATGGAATGACATACCTCGTTATCCTCAATAAACAGGGTGCAAAGCTAAAGAGTTAAAAACATATTTCGTACATAGTTTTAAGTTTGAAAGGGCTAAGCTTCCATATGCTGACTAAAAACTTGAAAACTAAAAAATAAAACTTTATGAAAAGTAAAGATTAAATAACATACCTTGTTTACATCAATACATGAGATGCAAAAACGAGAAACCTAAAGAAAAAAATATTATTCGATAAAAACCAAGCATGTAAAAATTCTGAAACATACTTGTTAAAATCTAAGTTGAAAACTTAAAAGAGTTTATTACAATTTAAACTTAAAAAAAATGAATAACTGAAAAATGTACAGCATACATAACTTAAAGTTTGAGAAAATTAAGTTTCGAAAAGTCGTCTAAAAACCTGAAACTTGAAACGCAAAGACTCACTATAAGTCAAGTAAAAATTTAACACAACTCATACACAACTTAAAGTTTGAGAGAGCTAAGCTTCAAAACACCGCCTAAAAAACTAAAACTTAAAAACAAAGACCAGCTTTTACTCAAGATAAGTAAAGATTGAATAAATTACCTCGTAAACATCAATGAAGACTCTGGAATATAACCTGAAATGTGAAGGAAAAAATCGGTAGTCGCTTACTTCAACTGAACATATGAAAAATTGGAAACTCACGTGTAAACTCTTAGCCATTATAATCTTGTTTATATTAGGAATAGATTACATTGCTTATTTATTGTATATAATTTCCATAATCCAGTTTTGGTATTCTCCCTATTTAAGAGGGTTTTGTAAATCAATGAATGACAAGGAGAATTCTCAACTATAAACACTTTTATGGTATTCTGAAAATAGATTTCTTTCTTGTCTCTAGCCGCCGGACGCCATGACCAACAAAGAAGAAACATCATCTTCTTCAACCACTAAGCCCTCCTCTCCACCCTGCTTACTCCGTTTAACAATATTCAATCCAAGAACCAAACCCTTGACGGCACGATAGTCACATACTCACTAAGCCGTCTCCTCTCCACCCTGCTTACTCTGTTTAACAATATTCAATCCAAGAACCAAACCCTTGACGGCACGACAGTCACATACTCTTCATGGGTGAAACTGTTCAAGTTTCATTCCATTGCCTACTGAGTTGTTGATCATATAGATGACACCCCACCCCAGTTTCTACGGATCCGTCATTCTTGGCCTGGAAAGAACTGGATGCCCTGGTATCCCAATGGATTTACAGTACCATATCGGACGACTTGCTCATCCGCATACTTGACACCAAAGCTACGGCTCGAACCATATGGTTAAAACTAGAAAAAATATTCCTTAGTAACAAGAAAGCAAAAGCAGCAGCCCTCGAAACCAGGTTTGTTAATCTCAATCTCGCATCTTGCAACTCGGTTGATGATTGTTAGTCTATATTAGATCCAAAATTATAGGGATTTAGTATTTACTCTAATTGATTTATGTTTCCTTATATATTAACTGTATTATCCTTATATAAGGATACCTATTGTACTCAATATAATCAGTGAATAGAATACAAAGTTTGATTTGGTATCAGAGCCAACTCAGCTCTCTCAATCACGACTGCCAAACCCTAAAAACAGCAGCGGCGCTGTCCACTGCCGATCCTCTTCTCCTTCTCTTCAAATCATCATGACAGCCATTACAATCCTAACAAACCAGGAGAAAACCACTCACAACTCTCACAAATTCGCCTTTAACCTAAAACCCACCAACTATGGTCACTGGAGATCAATGATAGTACCTTTCTTGGTCTCCCACCACTTGTTCGGCTATGTAGATGGTACCATCCCATGCCCACAAAAGCAGGTCACAACAGGAACTACTACAACTGATAACCCAAGTTATCTCCCATGGGTTGCAAATGATGCCCATGTTCGATTACTGATCACATCAACCGTCTTTGAAGAATCTTTCCAGCATGTCCAAGGTAAAACATCTCGTGAGATTTGGCTTTCATTAGAACGTGCCTATGCACCAGTTACTTCTTCTCACGAGTTTACTCTAAAAAAGTCAACTTTTTAGAATCACCATGAAAGGTGACGAGAAACCTGCTGAATACCTAAGCCGAGCCCAAGAATATGCCACTGCTCTAGCAAACATTGGCGAACCCATGAAAGATAAGGATATAGTTATGCTTACACTTTGAGGACTCCGTGAAGAATACAATGGTCTTAAGGCAAACTTGCTGGCGCGGTCTCCTCCTGTTACCTTCAATGAACTTCACGGCCTTCTCAGTGATCATGACTACACATGATTGCCAAGATACCAGGTATATGTGGTTTTATCCATTGGTGCATAAATCTGATGTTTTTTCTGCCTTAACAAACTTCATAAAAATGTCAGAAAGACAGTTTAATACCAAACTGAAAAGCATTCAATCGGACTGGGGTGGTGAGTTTCGAAATCTCACACATTTTTTTTAATAATCTTGGAATCATTCACCGCCGATCGTGTCCCTACACAAGTGAACAAAACGGGATAGTTGAACGTCGTCACCGTCATGTTGTGGAAACCGGGCTCACTCTTTTAGCCCAATCTCATCTTCCTCAATGCTTCTGGCAATTTGCCTTTGAGACAGTTGTCTACTTAATTAATCAACTTCCTTCTCGTGTCTCATCTAACAAGTCTCCTTTTGAACATCTCTTTAAAAGACAACCTGATTATTCCTTTTTACGTGTCTTTGGGTATCAATGTTTCCCTTATCTTCGTCCATATAATCGCCACTTAGATGGATTTTCAGTCCACTCCGTGTGTTTTTCTTGGTTATAGCCCTGTTCACCATGGTTACCGGTGTTTTGACCCAAAGTCGGAATGAATATATGTTGCCCGACATGTTCGCTTCAACTAACATTTATTTCCTTTTCACAATCCGCCACCTGTGACACCTTCCTCAACAACCTAGCCTCCCTATATCTCCATTTTTCCTGACCTCCCACCCGACCTCCCTGTTGAACCTTCTACTTCACCCACATCTTCTACACCTTCAAACCCACCGGACCAAACCGAATCTCTCTCCACCGAACCCACATCTTCAAACCAAACAAACCAAACCGAACCGATCTCAACCGGACCTACATCTTCATCCCAACTAGACCAAACTGAATCTTCATCTGCTGTTGCTATTCCCCAAACATCCACATCAGCCTCAAATAATCCGCAAACCAACCCACCTCCTCGACCTAGACCACCAAACCTTCAACCCAATCCCAAACAAACCACTCCCTACAATCCTGCAGCCTACACTGCCACTACCAACTCTCCCTTACCCACCGAACCCACCTCATTTACCATTTCCAACAAATCCTCAGAGTGGCGTCATGCCATGTCTGAGGAAATGGATGCACTTTATCACAATGGGACATGGTCACTTGTCCCACCTGTCAAAAATACTAATGTTGTTGATTGCAAGTGGGTTTACCGGTTGAAAACAGATCCAAATGGACAGGTTACCCACTACAAAGGACGCCTTGTTGCTAAAGGTTTTCACCAACAACCAGGAATCGACTATCATGAAACTTTCAGCCCGGTTGTCAAACCGGAAACTATTCGCACCATCTTATCGCCGGAAGTTACACAAAAGTGGCCACTTGGACAACTAGACGTTCAGAATGCATTCTTACATGGGGATCTTCAGGAAACAGTTTACATGAAACAACCTCCCGGGTTTGTTGATCCTACTAAACCGGATCATGTGTGTTTACAGCACAAGTCTCTCTATGGGCTCAAACAAGCCCCTCGTGCATGGTTCACTCGGCTTTCCATAGCGTTGCAACAACTTGGTTAAATGTATCCCGTACCGACCCATCCTTATTTATTTTAAATTCCAATGGTACTATTGTCTACGTTCTTGTTTACGTAGATGACATCATCATTACTGGAAATCATCCGGAGGCTGTCACTAATGTGATAACTCGTCTAAGCTCTCTTTTTGCGGTCAAAGACCTTGGTCGTCTACACTATTTATTGGGTATCGAAGTTGTTCATCAGAATTCTGATCTTCTAAGCGAGCGTAAATATATTCTAGACATTCTTCATCGAGCTGGACTAATAGACTGCAAGCCGGTCACCTCTCCCATGAGTACCTCTCATGTGTTACTTCGAGACGACAGTCCACTTCTTGATGACCCTTCTCCATACCGGAAAACGGTTGGGGCTCTTCAGTATGTCACGTTATCTCGACTAGACATTGCTTTTGCTGTGAACAAGGTGTGTCACTTCATGCATGCCCCAACTGAAAACCATTGGGTTGTTGTAAAACGAATACTTCATTATCTTAAAGGCATGGCTCACCTTGGCTTAGTGTTTCGACATGGATCGGGGTCCCGTCTGCAGGCCTTTTCTGACTCTCAATGGCATTTACATGTTCTTCAGGCTTACTCTGATTTTGACTGGGCTGGTTGCCCTGTCGACCGTCGATCCACGAGGGGGGGGGGGGTATGCTATCTACTTGGGTTCAAATCTTATTTCATGGGCCGCCCGAAAACAACGAACTGTCTCTCGGTCTTCAATAGAATCAGAATACAAGGCAAATGCGGACACTGTAGCAGAGCTTATTTGGCTAAGGTCTCTTCTTCGAGAACTTGGGTTGGTTAATCACTCACCAACACTCTGGTGTGAAAATCTCGGAGCAACTTACCTCTCTGCAAATCCGGTTTTTCATGCGCGCACAAAGCACGTTGAAGTATATTATCACTTTGTTCGTGAACAAGTCACTCAAGGAAAGCTGAATGTCAAGTTTATCTCCACCAATGACCAAATTGCTGATGTATTTACAAAACCCTTGTCCTCACAGAGATTTGAGTTTCTGCGGTCCAAGTTGCAGGTCGTTCCCCGCCCTCAACTTGCGGGGGAATGTTAGTCTATATTAGATCCAAAATTATAGGGGTTTTGTATTTACTCTAATTGATTTATGTTTCCTTATATATGTTCTGTATACCATATGATTGAATAAGTGTTTATAGCTTTTCTCTTTATGACTGATATATACTTCTGTAGTTTTACTCATGCAAGGTTTAATCCTTTTTTCTTAATAAAATGTGTCATAAAAAAAAAAAAAAAAATTTTGAGTCAGGGGTCTCTTCTGACGCAGCCTCTCTACCTCTTCTTGGGGTAGGGGAAAGGTTTGTTTTCATCTCACCCCTCCCAGACCCTACTTAAAAGTGGGATTAAACTGGGTAAGTTTGTTTGTTTGTTATATATGTTCTGTATTATCCTTATATAAGGATACCTATTGTACTCAATATACTCAGTGAATAGAATACAAAGTTTGATTATGATTATTGCAAGAAACTGCAAGACCTCGCGAATCAGTTAACCGATGTTGATCAACGAGTCACGGAATCCCGCCTGGTCTTAAAACTGGTCAGTGGCCTTTCCCAGGAATTCTCAACTACAGCATCCCAGATAAACTCTCGGACTGGGATCTGGCAACAACCTTGCTGAATGATGAAGTAATCCGCCAGGCTGCGCAAAACCCACAACCTTCTACTGTTCTTGTCGCTCCAGCCGCGCCAAATAACCTATCACAATCAGCCCCACCTCATCCATCTCATGCCCCGCATCAATCAGACAGCACTAATCACTATCACCAACCATCTTACTAGTCAACTTTCAGAGGCCGTGGCCGGGGCAGAAACAACTATCGTGGCCGGGGCAGAGGGCGCAGCCAAAGGGAAAATTTTTCAAGGAATCCTTGGTCTTTCCCACCTCCATCCGCAAATCAGTCATACCCACAGTGGGCTTGGTGGAATACTCCACCTTGCCCTTACCCAACACAAAATACATGGCGCTCTAACTCGAATAAAAACAGTCCCACAGCACATTACGTAGGCTACTCCCCTCAGCAAAATTATGTCCCAGCACCAAATTATCCAACAACCCAGCCAACCGGGTATGATGCACTCAGCCCTTCGGATCTTAGCCGCACTTTCAACAACATGCAACTCAAATACACTGATCCCAACCTCATTATGAGATAAACTTGGTAATTGTATTTCATAAAAAGAGAGAAGATTACATCAAAATATATAGAAGAAACAATTACATAATAAACCCTCTAAAATATAAATATGTAAAATATAATTAAACTATCTAATATTCCCCCTCAAGCTAAGCCCGGGGAAGGAGCTGTAGCTTGTCCCGTAAAGAAGTAAAACGAGCAGAGGGTAAGGGCTTTGTGAAGACATCAGCAATTTGATCATGAGTGGAAATAAATTGAACCAGAAGTTTCCCTTGAGCAACTTTTTCCCTGACAAAATGAAAATCAACCTCAATATGCTTTGTGCGAGCATGAAAAACTGGATTGGCAGAAAGATAGGTAGCGCCAAGATTGTCACACCACAGAACAGGAGTGGACTTCATTGCAACATTGAGTTCAGAAAGAAGAGCTTCAAGCCAGGTGAGTTCAGCTACTGTATTAGCCAAGGCCTTGTATTCAGATTCAGTAGAAGAACGAGAAACTGTCTGTTGTTTCTGAGCGGACCAGGAGACAAGATTTTTACCGAAGTAAATAGCATAACCTCCAGTGGAGCGACGATCATAAGAAGAACCAGCCCAATCTGCATCTGTATAGGCATGCAGAGTGAAAGAGGCTGATCGTTGCAGAAGGAGCCCATGATTTGCAGTGCCTTGAAGATATCGAAGAATGCGTTTAACCGCTGACCAATGATTCTCTGTTGGAGAATGAAGAAATTGGCAGACTTTGTTGACTGCAAAGGCAATATCAGCCGTGTGAGCGTGAGATATTGCAGAGAACCTACAATTTGCCGATAACGAACTGGGTTGTTGAACAAAGGACTATCCTCCCTAGTTAGAGTGACAGAAGTGGAACATGGAGAGGACACATGCTTGGATTGAGAGAGACCAGCCTTCTGCAGCAGGTCCAGGACATACTTCGTTTGAGACAGCAGCAAGTGTGATCCTTTGGGAAGGACTTCAATTCCCAGAAAGTAGGAAAGAGCACCCAGATCTTGTAGAGCAAAATGTTGTTGAAGATGTTTGACAATGTTGTCAATGGCTGCTGAATTGTTGCCTGTTAAAACAATGTCATCAACATACACGAGCATATAGAGAGTGGTTCCATTAGAAGAATAGATAAAAAGAGACGGATCAGTTTTGGATCCAGTGAAACCCAAGGTGTATAAAACACCAGATAAGCGATGGAACCAGGCTCTAGGGGTCTGTTTTAGGCCGTAAAGGGATTAATGGAGTAAGCAAACATGGTTCGGTTTGGCAGGATCAACAAAACCCGGAGGTTGTCGGAGGTAGACGGTCTCTTGCAAGTCTCCATTTAAAAATGCATTCTGAACATCCAGTTGACGGAGAGGCCAACCATGAGTGACGGCCATGGAGAGGACCACCCGAATAGTAGTGGGTTTGACAACTGGGCTGAATGTTTCATGGTAGTCCAGGCCAGCTTGCTGGTTGAAACCCTTGGCAACAAGTCGAGCTTTGTAACGTGTGATGAGCCCATTTTGATCTCTTTTGATCTTGTACACCCATTTGCAATCAACAACATTAGCATCTGGGACAGGTGGAACCAATGTCCAGGTGCCATTTGTGATAAGAGCCTTGAATTCCTCAGACATGGCTTGGCGCCATTGAGGACAAGTGTTGGCAGCCGTGAAGTTGTTGGTTCAGAGAGGGGAGAGGCAGTGGTAGTAGTATAGGCTGAAGGATTGTAGGGTGTAGTTTGAGCAGGATTTTGGCGCAGGTTTGAGGGACGAGTGCGGGTGGCAGGTGTGGGAAGGTTTGAGCGCTGTTTGTGTCGTCTTTGATAGGTTTGAAGGGGAGGAGGTGGGTGAGAGGAGGTGGAAGTAGAGGATTGAGATGGAGGGTCAGAAGTGGATGATGAAGGTAATGTAGAGTGAGTAGGTGGAGGTGATGAAGCAGGCACGGTTGTAGAAGTTGGAGCTGTGTTCGAAGAGGATGTAGGGTCTGAAAGAATAGGAAAAGAGGAGATGTATGAATCAGGTGAGGAAGGACCAGAAATTGGAGCTGGTGGATTTGAAAAAGGAAAGGAGTTTTCATTAAAACGAACATGTCGGGCTATGTAAAGGCGGTTTGTTTTGAAGTCCAGGCAACGATAGCCATGATGTGAAGTGCTGTATCCAAGGAAAATGCAAGGAAAAGACCTAAACTCCATTTTGTGGGAGTTATAGGACCTTAAATGAGGGTAACATTGGCACCCAAACACACGGAGAAAGGAAAAATTAGGTGTGCGTTTGAAAATGTGTTCAAATGGAGAGATTTTGGAGGAAGTACGTGATGGCATACGATTGATCAGATAGACGGCTGCGTCAAAGGCAAAGTGCCAAAATTTCTTAGGAACATTGGATTGAGCAAGAAGGGTGAGGCCTGTTTCGACAACATGTCTGTGGCGTCGCTCAACAAACCCATTTTGCTCACTGGTGTGAGGGCAGGAAAGCCTATGAATAACACCAAGAGATGAGAAGTATGAGGACAGGGGTCGAAATTCACCACCCCAATCGGTTTGAACAGATTTTAATTTGGTTTGAAATTGTCGTTCAACCATAAGATGAAAATGTTTAAAAGTATTGCATACATCAGATTTGTGTTTTAAAGGATAAATCCACATGTAACGAGTGAAGTGATCAACACAAAGTAGAAAATAGGAATCACCATTAGAAGATTTAACAGGGGAAGGTCCCCAAACATCACAAAAAATTAACTCCAAAACAGAAACACTTTTAAATGATGAAGGTAACAGATGAAGTTTTGAGGATTTACCCATATAACAAGCATTACAAGAAATACTCAAACTTTTATTACTAACAGGAAGAGAAAATTGAGAAAACATAGATTTCAAAAGATCAGGATGTGGGTGTCCAAGTCTTTGATGCCATGTGTCAGAAGAAGCTCGAACAGCAGAAAAGGCAACTTGAGCAGGTTTGTGCAGTGGTGGAAGATTAATGGAGTAGAGCCCATTGTTACTTGGACCCGTGAGGAGGGTGGTGCGGGTAACTTTGTCCTTCACAATAAAAAAATTAGAGTGAAATTCAAAATAAACATTATTGTCAGAACAAAACTTTTGAACAGAAAGAAGGTTTCTTTTAATACGTGGAACATGAAGTATATTAGAAACAGAGAAGGTTTTGGTGGGAGAGTGAATTTTGGTTGAACCAATGTGTAAAATGGGTAAACCCTCACCGTCGCCAACATGAAGAAAGTCCTCACCATAGTAGGGTTCTGATTGATCAAGGCTGTGGAGATCAGATGCAACATGACTGTTTGAGCCAGTGTCAAGCAACCAAGCTGTTGATTCATGGGGGCGGTAATCAGCATGGTGAGCAGATGGTTGTCGAGAGCGCATTGTGGTAGGATCACGGTGAGGACATTGAGAAGGAATATGTCCAATTCCACATCTGTTGCAGGTGCCATAAACCATATTATGAGTGGAAGCCCAATTAAATTGCCCACGGTTCGCATTGTGGTTGGTGTTGAAACTGCGAGGGTTGCGACCACGACCACGTTGTGAATAGCCACGGCCACGACCACGGGATGCAAACATAGCATGAGGTGTGGAGGATTGAGGTTGAACTTGAAGACCAAGTTGAGACATAATCTGTTGAAGAGCTGTAATTGTGTCAGCAGGAAGGGGAGAAGCTGGGACAGAAGAGGGTGAAGGGCGACTGATGGTTGTATGGAAAGCATGAGCTGAAGGTGGTTCTAGTTTCTTGATCATATAGTCATGATCAGATATAAGGCCATTTAATTCACAAAAGACAGTTGGATGTTGACGAGCCAAGATTGTAGACTTGAGAGAATTGTATTCTTCACGAAGACCAGTCAAGACCATCATGACCAGATCTTTTTCTTTTACTGGTTCACCAATATTAGCCAGGGCGTCTGCATATTCTTGGGCTCGGGTAAGATAGGCAGTGGCAGTTTCATCAGGCTGCATTTGAATTCGGAGAAGTTTTTGTTTCAACGTGTATTCTCTCGATGTTGTGTTGGGAGCAAACGCACGCTCCAAAGCCAGCCATAATTCCCTGGAGGTAGTTCCTTGGACATGTTGGAATGCACCTTCAGAGATTGTAGAGAGAAGTATCATGCGAATGTGTGCATCATTAGACAGCCAGGTGTCATAATTTGGGTTTGTTTGAATGAGAGAGGGGTGTCTTTGTTTGTTGAAGGAATAGAGATAGTGGGATCAGGACAAGGAATAGATCCATCAATGTAACCGAACAACTTATTGGTGATGAGGAAGGGTTGAATCATGGTTTTCCAGTAACCATAATTTGTGGATGAAAGAGTGAAACCAAACTTGTGGGAATTATGATTTGTCTTTTCGGCTGTGGTGAAGGAAGCAAGCAGCGCCATTGTATGGTGAATCAAAAAAAAAAATTTGAATTGTATGATTAATCAGAAAGAATCGAATAGAAAACAGAAGAAAAATCGTGATGATAAAGATGATCGGAAAAAAAAAATCAAATTGTGTTGGTAATCGAAGAATCGAGATAGAAGAATCAAAAACAATAAAATTGGAAGCTGATGATCGAGGATTCGTCTGATATAATGACGATCGAAAGAAATAGGGAGGATCAAATTGTGTTGATCGGAAAAAAAAAGTCAAATTGAAGATGATGATCGACAGTGATGAAGACGATCGACAGCCGGACGATCGAAGGTGGGATTTAGGGTTCCAGAGGCGTGGCTCTGATACCAAGATAAACTTGGTAATTGTATTTCATAAAAAGAGAGAAGATTACATCAGAATATATAGAAGAAACAATTACATAATAAATCCTCAAAAATATAAATATGTAAAATATAATTAAACTATCTAATATTATGGATACAGGTTTTGAACGCCATGTCACAGACAACCAAGGTATGATTCAACACCTTAATTCATTTCCTGTTACCTCTAAACTTTTAGTAGGCAATGGACATTGTTTACCAATTGAGGGTTCGGGCACCGGTTTTCTGCCCATTTTTAACCGAACCTACATACTTCCAACATACTTTACAGTCCATCCATCATCAAAAACTTATTATCCGCTAGATGTTTTACCCTTGATAACAATGTTTTGGTCGAATTTGATCCTTTTGTCTAGACATTTTGGGTTTTCTTGTGATAAGAACAAACATTCTTCATTTTGCAATTCTTATCATTTATCTAATAGCAAACATTTGCCATTTTATGAATCCAATTCCTTTACTTTTTCACCATTTGATATTATACATTGTGACTTGTGGACATCCCCTATTTCTAGCAAAAGCAGCTACACTACATGGTATTGATAGACAATTTTTCAAATTTTGTATGGGTTTATCCTCTACGCCTCATTTGTGGTGCATGCATATAATGTATATATGTGTGGCCCTTAAGGGGCAAAAGTAAAAGTGCACTAATTTTAACGTTATTTCAATTATTTTGTGAAAATAACGTTAAAATCATTGGGATGTTCAACTTCAAACGATAACTTTGAGCAGGGGACTCTTTCGGAGCAGCCTCTCTATCCCAATTGGGATAGGGGTAAGGTTTGTATCTATCCTTCCCCCCAGACCCTACTGAAAAGTGGGAATATACTGGGTAAGGTTGTTGTTGTTGTTGTTTGTAGGGGTTTATCCTCTAAAGTTCAAATCTGAAGCATTCACAGCCTTTACAAAATTTCATCAGCTAATATCCACTCAATTTAATCGTTCCATTAAGACTTTTCAATGCAATTTAGGTGGCGAATTTGATAACCATGCCTTCAAAAATTTTGCCCACAACCATGGCCTCTTATTCCGGTTCTCTTGTCCACAAATGTCTTCTCAATACGGCCGGGCCGAACGCATGATTTGCCGCCTAAATGACATCATCCAGCCACTCCTCATCCATGCATAATTACCACCTGTGTTTTGGGTTGAGGGTCTCCACACTACAGCTTATCTTCACAACATACTTCCCACAAAACGCCTAAACTTCTTTACACCCATGTTTGCCTTATATCTCTGCCACCCCACATACAATCACTTATGTGTTTTTGGGTGTACCCAACCTCACAAACTACACCCTCGAGCCATTCATTGCATCTTCCTCGGATACCCCACTGATATTTGAGGTTACAGATGTTTTGACCCTACAGCCGACAAGGTCCATATATCTCATCATGTTACCTTTGACAAAAAACAGTTTTCCTTACACCATTACTACCCCACCCAATACCTACACCTTTCTAGACGATATGACCCCACCGGGCTTCACTTTTTCCCAACTAATTCCACCTCCACCCACCTCCCAACCACGCCCCCACTCCACATCTCCTTTCCCGCTGACTTATACCCTACGACCAAAACCTCAAACCACCATACTACCAACTTTTGCAGCCGCCACGGCACCTCCCCAACCCCACAAAGTGCTTTTCCTGTCACAATACAGCCCCAAAACCAACCCCATACAGCATTTAATACCCATCCCGTGATCACCAGGTCTAAAGCTCACCATACCCTTGTATTTGCCACCATTTCACCCATACCAAAATCATATGCCAAAGCTTTTGCTGACCCTCATTGGTTGCAAGCCATGCAGGCTGAGTTTAATGCTTTACAGGAAAATGATACAAGGGAACTCGTTCCTAGACCTACCGACCGCCCAGTCATATGTTGTATGTGGATTTTTAGACACAAGTTTAAATCTGATGGTTCACTTGGCCGTTGCAAAGCACGCCTGGTAGTTAATGGGAAACCACATACGGTTGGCATTGATTGAGAGGATACTTTCAGTCCAGTTGTAAAACAGGCTACAATACGAACGATTTTGTCTATTGCAGTCTCTCGTTCTTGGCCAATTCATCAACTGGATGTCAAGAACGCCTTTTTACATGGGCACTTAAAAGAAACCGTCTTCATGCATCAGCCTCCAGGTTTTACGGATAAACGTTGTCCTAATTTTGTGTGTAAGTTGAAGAAGTCCCTTTACGGCCTTAAACAGGCACCTCGGGCATGGTACACATGCTTCGCTACTCATTTTTTGTCAAAAGGTTTTCACAGCGATGTGTGATAACTCCCTGTTCGTCTTCTCATGCGGATCTCAGACTGCCTACTTGCTACTTTGTGTAGATGATATCGTGCTCACCGCATCCTCTGATGACTTATTACAGCATATTATTAGCATGCTCTCACGAGAGTTTGCAATGACAGATTTAGGACATTTACACCATTTCTTGGGAATCAAAGTAACTAGAGCATCTAGTAGCCTCTTCTTGGACCAGTCTCAATACACCAAGGATATCATCGCTCGTGGTTCTATGTCCTTGTACAAACCATGTGACAGCCCTGTTGATGTTTCAGCTAAGCTAAGTGCCTCACATGGTCCTCTTTTTCATATCCAACATTATACCGCAGCCTTGCTGGAGCATTACAGTATCTTACTTTCACCCGCCCGGACATCACCTATGCCGTCCAACAGATTTGCCTCTTCATGCACGAACCACGGGATCCTCATTTTTCTTTTCTGAAACGTATTCTAAGGTACTTAGAAGGTACCATTAATTTTGGTCTAACTATTGGAAAATCCAACACACATTCGTTGGTGGCCTACTCAGACGCAAAATGGGGAGGCTGCCCCGACTCCGGTCGTTCCACCGGTGGTTACTTGGTTACTCTGTGTGTTCCTCGGTGATAATTTGATCTCATGGTCTTCAAAACGGCAACCAACTATTTCGCGCTCTAGTGCCGAAGCTGAGTATCAGGGCATGGCAAATGCTGTCACAGAAGCTACTTGGCTGCGAAATTTGCTTCTTGAACTTCAAATTCCCCTCCGGCAGGAGGCATCTGTGTTTATTGTGATAATGTTTCAGCGGTTTATATGTCAGATAATCTTGTCAACATCAGCGAACAAAACATATAGAAATCGACATACACTTTGTTCGAGAAAAAGTTCGAATAGGCCAGATTCGGGTTCAGCATGTACCAGCTGCTTTTCAATACACAGACACTTTCACCAAAGAACTCTCTCGACAATTATTTCACTCTTTTCGTTCCAGTTTGAGCATTCGTCAACCTCCCACTCAAACTGAGGGGGAGTCTTAGCCGTTACAATCTTGTTTATATGAGGAATAGATTACATTGCTTATTTATTGTATATAATTTCCATATTCCAGTTTTTGTATTCTCCCTATTTAAGAGGGTTTTGTAAATCAATGAAGGACACAGAGAATTCTCAATCATAAACACTTTTATTGACAGCCAAGTCGAAACTTCAAATAGTTGACGATAATGTAAATTGGGTAAAAAAACACATTGTGATTAGTAAATTTAAGTAAAATAGAAGCTTCATAAACATACTTTCTACGTACCTAAGAATTCCGCACAGTTGAGTCTATGTAAGCTCCTTAAAAACCTACAACTAAAAAATCAAAGATTTACTATAGCTCAAGATAAAAAAAATGAAATAACATACCATACCACGTTAACCTCAGTATACACGAAACAAAAACCTGAAATATTGTAGAAAAATAGCAAGAGTCCATAATACAACTGAAAATATGAAAGTTTTATAACCAATTTGATAAAAGATAAGCAAGAAATTTCAAAGAGTTAAGGATAATGTAAATTGCAAATTAAAAAAATATGCCATGAGTATTTAGTCAACAACAAAACGTACCTCATACCGAACCAGTGTAAATTACATAAGCCTAGCTTCGTTTTGCTCCATTTTTACATAGTATATATAAATTACATAATTACACTTAGATCCCTCTACTATTAATCTATTATAAATCTAGATTAAACTGTCTAATAGTCTAAAAGACTTTATTACCTTAGTTTTGGCAATTTTCTTTTGGGGTTTTCAGTTTGTGTAAATGTGAAGATAGGCTTATGCCTTCTTTTCCAAATATTAGGTCAACTTAAATGAGATTTTGTATCTTAATTGCTTATATTTTATTGATTAATTAATGCAAGAACCATGAGTGAATACAAAGCAAATTGTCGATTTGTTTTTTTTTTTTTAAAAAAAGACCCGTCTTGGCCCAATTTAGTCCCATTCTGACTCAACGAGTATTAACACAACTAATTGTTTCTCTAGTTCAAAAAAAGTTGGATGTGGAGGAATCTCGTGGTGTTATTACCGATAGAGGGAATATTGGCATTATTGATTTGCCAAAGGAAGCCCATCTGTACAAAGACAACCCAGCAGCACTGGAAGAGGGCCAAGTCGAAATTTCTAAACCATTTCCTTTAGGTGCTGATGGCATGCCCCAGACTATTGTATCAGTTGGGGAAAGAGTGTTTTCCAGGATCACAATCAAAAACAACTCTGATGAATATAAAGTAATATGGTCTATTCATATATATGATTCTAAGCCTAACGAGACTTTTACACTTTCTGTGATGGAACCTCCTACGTGTGATTCAGATGAGAAATACATCAATTCATTTGTTGAGTCATTTTCCTTGGATGATAGAACTTTACTGCCTGGTAGACCTTTAACGATTTGGTTATCCTGTAAAACATGTAAAGTTGGTTTGCATGAAACCGCCGTTCATTTTGATATTGATGATGATAGTATTGAACGGATGGGATTTGTCACGACGGTGGAAGAGAGGATCTTGGAACCTTCTTCCCTTCTCTCTTCCAACAGCGTTGCAATCCTGAAGCATGTTGATGAAGGATCAGGATCAAGTTCAAAGAGAGTGTGGAGGGTCAAACAACCTTCCCAAAGCAAACACCAGGATCAAAAATCAAAGAAAGTGTGGAGAATCAAACAATCCTAATGCAAAAGCGGAACAAGCTTGTTATCAATGAGTTAATGTGTATTCTAAGCATTCGTAAAACATGTGCAACTCAAATGGAATGCTTATGAGTTAATGTGTATTCTAATAATTTAACACTTTTTGATTTTCTTAGCTGGAAGCAATGACGACGAGGATGACATTGGTCTTGGTGTTGGTGGACGAGGAGGTGAATGGGATGGCTGCCTTCATGGCAGGCTGTCCTTTGTTCTTGTGTTGGGGTTGTTTTCTTCTTTCTGTTGTTATGGATTTTGTCTTTTTGTCCTTTTTGTTTTCTTGGTTTTTGTTGTTGGTGGTCAGTTTTGTTTGGGGTTGGGTTTTGCTTGATGTGGAAGGTTCTTGGTTGGGTTTTCAGGCTGAGACCCCTTGGCATCTTGGGGCTTTGGAGGGCCCTGTCCTCTTCTTGGCTGTTATGTTTGGGATCCCGGAGGTCTGGTTGTTTTTTAGTTTTTTTAGGGGCTGGTGTCACCTTATGTGGAAAGGGCATAATCATGTCTGCCAGTGGGCCAGGTGCTGGTTTGTTGTCTGGTTGGCCCATTGGGATAGCCTGTTATTTGGGCAGATGGTTTGGAGTTGGTGTGTATGGGAGCTGGTTGGTGCTGGTTTGGAGTTGGTGTGTTTGGGAGCTGGTCGCAGGTGTGCCAAGGTTGGCTGGAGGTTCCTTAATTTAATGGTGATTTGTGCTGCTGAGCATGGGGTTGGGATTCGAGTTCTTTGGCTGATTTGGTGCTGGGGTGCTTGTCTGGTTTGCTGTTTTTCGCATATGGGTTGGGTCTGGTGTGCTGCTGGTGTTGGTAATTTGGCTGCTGAGGGGCCTAACTTTCTGACGTGGACCATGTGGGTTGGTTTCTCTGCTATTGGAGAAATGAAGTGGTTCCCCCCTAACTGTAGGTGGATTTTTCTCGGCTGGTTTGTGGTGGCTATGGCAGGTACCCTTGGCAGATGCATGGTGGGTTGTTGGGATGTTAAGGGTCTGCTGTGGGATGGGTGCTCGTGGGGTATTGCTGCTGTCTCTAGGTGGCTGTTTGGTTCTAAGGATGGGGGGCTGGTCTGGGGTGGGGCCTGGCGGTTTACTTGTTGTGGTTGTTGGGCTAATGGAGATAAGGGTTGGGCTGAGTTGTTGCTTGGGTACCCCCCCCCCCCTATGTTTCTCGGCTTATCGGGTTATTGGCTGGGTCCTGGGTCCATTTCCTTAAAGGGTAGTTATGTCTGGGTCTGCATTGCTGCCATAAAGAGGCTGGGAAGCTGTTTAAGCTGGTTGGATGCTGGGCTGGGTGGGACCAGGGTTGGCTCTTGCTCCGCAGGTCTCAAGTTGGGTGTGCAAAGTTGTTGTCCCAAGCTGGTCCTGCTCTTCTTGGCCGCAGCTCGCCTGCCCACTTGCTGCTCAAATGGGGGCCTGGCTGCTTCTTTTGGCTGCTCGGCTCCTGGCCGGGTGCTGCTCAGATCGGGGTCTGGCCTGGCCGCCTGGCCTTGTCTAGTGATGAACTCTACTTTGGGTCTCTATTGAAGAATGAGACTGATTGGATCTGGTTAATCGTCTGGGCTTCTTGGGCTTGGCCTGCTAGGCTCCATATGAAGTTTCAGAGATGGGTGCAGTTTCTTTCGGCTTTGCTTGCTTCTATCTGGCCTTGTCTAGTGTTGCACAAGCCTGTTGACTTCGAGTCAGCAGTTGATGGTGAACTTTCCTCACAGTATGATTGATGTTATAATGATATGTATGTTATGTATTTATGTTATGATGACATGTATGTTATGTTTTGTATTATGTTATGTGATGATATGAATGAATAAAGGTTTTTTAAAAATTTAACTTAGAACTCACCAGTATAAAGCTGACTTGTTTCACATGCATATCAGGTTGAATAGTTTGAGAAAGGAAAGCAGGATGGCTCATGGCATACGTTGAAGACTATCCTGGCATAGACTGACTATATTATAGAACTATTAGAGATGTGGGTTATGTGTTAATGTTCATTTAGTATCTGGACATTATCTTATGTTGTTAATTTAAATTTCCGCTGCTATGATAATGTAAATATTGGTTTAAGAATTATGTGTTTGATGCTTTGCCAACCGAGGGGACTCCCGGGGTTCGGGGCCTCTCAGAGGGGGTGTCTTAGCAAAGCATATATATTCAGCCAATATAATTGGATGATATATTGTGAATATTATTATTAATTGTATTTAATTTAGTTTTGGTGTATTTTTGTTATGTATATCTTTTCCTTTTTATTAGGTTGTATTCTGCCCTTTTTAAAGGGCTTTTCCTGATCAATAAGATTCATTCAGAAATTTACAACATAGACTCTTTTATGGTATTAGAGCAATTCTCATCACCACCTCCTCTTCCGCTTCTTTTTTTCCGGATACGTCCGATTGTGAGCCATGACCAAAGATACCGTCGAGAAGCCTACTGCGACCCCACCCCTGCACAACAGTGAGCTATTCTGCCTGGGACACACTCGTTCGCCTTCATGCGGTCACCTACAAGGTTTCGGATCATATAGATGGGTCTGCTGCTCCGAAATCCTCCTCCACCGACCATGCTGCTTGGAAAGAAATCGATGCCCTGGTCCTTCAATGTATATACAGCACAATCTCAGACGTTCTTTTGAAACGAATTCTGGACTGTGGTAATACGGCCCACAAAGCTTGGACCAAATTAGAGAAAATCTTTCTCAGCAACAAGAAGGCTCGTGCAACAACGCTAGAAACAAAGTTCTGTAATCTGGCTGTCAGCCTGTTCGTCTGTCGAGGACTATTATCAGCGTTTGACTGAATTGTCTAACCAACTCGCCGATGTTGATGTTCCGGTGTCCGAGTCCCGCTTAGTCCTTCAATTAGTTCGCGGCCTTCCTGTTGAATACAATACCACGGCGGCTCTGATAAATCAGAATGGTGTTGATTGGGACCAAGCCGTGACCATGCTCAATGATGAGGTCTTACGAATGGAAGCACAAAAAGGTATGCCTTAAACGAACATATGAAAAATTGGAAAGTTACGTGTTGCGAGCCAAGTCGAAACTTCAAATAGTTGATGATAATGTGAATTGGAGAAAAAAGCACTTAGGCGATTAGTAAATTTAAAAAGAATAGAATACGTACCTTAGAATACGAAAAAGTTGAGTCAATGTAAGCCGCTTAAAAACCTAAAACTAAAAAATCAAAGATTTACTATAGCTTAAGATAAAAAAAATTAAATTACATACCACGTTAACTTCAATTTAAACGAAACAAAAACCTGAAATATTGTAGAAAAATAACAAGAGCCCATAATACAACTGAAAATATGAAAGTTTGATAACCGGTTTGATAAAAGACAAGCAGGAAACCTCAAAGAGTTAAGGATAATGTAAAATGTAAATTAAAAAAATATGCCATGAGTAGTTAGTCAACACGAAAAAAAAAATGCTAGAGTTTAAAACGTACCTCATACATAACTTCATGTTCTAAAGAGTTGGTTTCAATAAGCTGCCTAAAAACATGAAACTTGATATAAGATTAAAAATAAAGATTGAATAGCATACCTCTTTATCATCAAGGCACTAGGTACAAAAACCTTAAATCCAAATAAACAAATCAGGAGTCCATAACAACCGAATATACAAAAATTCAAAAACATGGTAAACGCTTAGCCGGAAACTTAAGAGTTTAAGACGGTGTAAATTGCTCCAAAAATGAAACATCAAGACTACAAGTAAACAAACAACTCAGAAACATACCTTATCATACACAGCTTAAAGTTTAAGAGAGCTAAGCTTCAAAACGCTGCCCAACTTAAACTTTAAAAACGAAGACCAACTATAACTCAAGCAAGATGAGTAAAGATTGAATAACTTACCTCATAAACATCAATGAAAACCGTGCAATAACCTGAAATATAAGAAAAAAAACGAGATGTGATTGCTTCAACCGAACATATGAAAAATTTGAAACTTACATATTTACAGCCAAGTCGAAACTTCAAATAGTTGACGTTAAAGTAAATTGGAAAAAAACACGAGAAGATTAGTAAATTTAAAAAGAATAGAAGATTCATAAACATCCTTTCTACGCACCTTAGAATTCGACAAAGTTGAGTAAATGTAAGCCGCTTAAAAACCTAAAACTAAAAAATCAAAGTTTTACTATAACTCAAGAAAAAAAAATGAAATAACATACCACGTTAACCTCAATCTACACAAAGCAAAAACATGAAATATTGTAGAAAAACCGCAAGTCCATGATACAACTAAAAATATGAAAGTTTGATAACATGTTTGTTAAAAGATAAGTAGGTAACTTAGAAGACTTACGGATAATGTAAATTGCAAATAAAAATAAATACCATTAGTAGTTAGTTATCAAGAAAAAAAATGCAAGAGTTGAAAACATACTTCGTACATAACTTAATGTTTTAAAGAGTTGAGTTTCGATAAGCCCCCTAAAACATGAAACTCGAAATACAAAGAGATACGATTAAAAATAAAGATTGAATAACATACCTCCATATCATCAATGCACAAGCTGCAAAAACCTGAAATCCAAATAAACAAAGCAGTATTACATATCAACCGAATATACAAAAATTTGAAAACATGCTAAACACGTAGCCCAAAACTTAAAAGAGTTTAAGACGGTGTTAATTGACCCAAAAAAGAAACATCGAGACTACAAGTAAACGAAAAAAAGAACTCGTAACTCAAAAACATACCTTATTCTACACAGCTTAAAGGTTGAGGGAGCTAAGCTTCAATAAGCTGCCTAAAAACCTTAAACTTTAAAAACAAAGACCAACTATAACTCAAGCAAGAAAAATTAAAGATTGAATAACTTACCTCGTAAACATCCATGAAGACCGTGCAATAACCTGAAATATAAGAAAAAAGCGGTAGTCGATTGCTTCAACCAAACATATGAAAAAGTGGAAACTTACGTCTTTACAGCCAAGTCGAAACTTCAAATAATGTAAATTGGAAAAAAAAGCACGAGAAGATTAGTAAATTTAAAAAGAATAGAAGATTCATAAACATACTTTCTACGTACCTTAGAATTCGACAAAGTTGAGTCAATGTAAGCCGTTTAAAAACCTAAAACTAAAAAATCAAAGATTTACTATAGCTCAAGATAAAAAAAAATGAAATAACGTACCACGTTAACCTCCATTTACACGAAACAAAAACCTGAAATATTGTAGATAAATAGCAAGAGTCCATAATACAACTGAAAATATGAAAGTTTGATTACCGGTTTGATAAAAGATAAAGAGGAAACTTCAAAGAGTTAAGGATAATGTAAATTGCATATTAAAAAAATATGCCATGAGTAGTTAGTAAACAAGAAAAAAAATGCTAGAGTTAAAAACGTACCTCATACATAACTTCATGTTCTACAGAGTTGGGTTTCAATAAGCTGCCTAAAAACATGAAACTTGAAAACAAATATATAAGATTAAAATAAAGGTTGAATAACATACTTCTTTGTCATCAAGGCACAAGGTGCAAAAACCTGAAATCCAAGTAAATAAATCAGTAGTACATAAAAACATGAAATATTGTAAAAAAAATAGCAAGAGACCATAATACAACTGAAAATATGAAAGTTTGATTACCGGTTTGATAAAAGATAAGTAGGAAACTTCAAAGAGTTAAGGATAATGTAAATTGCAAATTAAAAAAATATGCCATGAGTAGTTACTCAACAAGAAAAAAAATGCTAGTTATAAAAACGTACCTCATACATAACTTCATTTTTAAAGAGTTGGATTTCAATAAGTTGCCTAAAAACATGAAACTTGAAAACAAATATATAAGATTAAAAATAAAGATTGAATAACATACTTCTTTGTCATCAAGGCACAAGGTGCAAAAACCTGAAATCCAAGTAAATAAACTAGTACATAACAACCGAATATACAAAAATTCAAAAAAACTAAAATGAGTTAAGACGGTGTGAATTGCCCCAAAAAACTAACCGAGACTATTAGTAAACATAAAAAAACGGATAGCTTAGAAACATACCTTATCATACACGGCATAAAGTTTGAGAGAGCTAAGCTTCAAACGCCGCCTAAAAAACTAAAACTTAAAAACAAAGACCAGCAATAACTCAAGATAAGTAAAGATTGAATAAGTTACCTCGTAAACATCAATGAAGACCCTGGAATAACTTGAAATGTAAAGGAAAAATGCGGTAGTCGCTTACTTCAACCGAACATATGAAAAATTGGAAACTTACGTGTTAACAGCCTAGTCGAAACTTCAAATACTTGACGATAATGTAATTTGGAAAAAAACACCAGGCGATTAGTAAATTTAAAAAGAATAGAATATTCATAAACATACTTTCTAGGTACCTTAGAATTCGACAGAGTTGAGTCAATGTAAGCCGTTTCAAAACCTTAATCTAAAAAATTAAAGGTTTACTATATAACTCAAGATAAAAAAAATGAAATAACATACCACGTTAACCTCAATGTACAAGAAGCAAAACCCTGATATATTGTAGAAAAATAGCAAGAGTCCATAAAACAACTGAAAATATGAAATAGCATACCACGTTAACCTCACTATACAAGAAGCAAAAACGTGAAATATTGTAGAAAAATAGCAAGAGTCCATAAAACAACTGCAAATATGAAAGTTTGATACCAACTTTTGATAAAAGATAAGCAGGAAACTTCAAAGAGTCAAGGATAATGTAAATTGCGAATCAAAAAAATATACTAGTAGTTAGTCAACATGAAAAAAAGGCAATAGTTAAAAACATACCTCGTACATAACTTAATGTTTTAAAGAGTTGAACTACGATAAGCTGCCTAAAAACATGAAACTTGAAAACAAAGATATACGATTAAAATTAAATTTGAATAACATACCTCTTTATCATCAACGCACAAGTTCTAAAACCCTGAAATTCAAATAAACAAAACAGTAGTACATAACAACCGAACATACAAAAATTCGGAAACATGGTAACGCTCAGCCGAAAACTTAAATGAGTTTAAGACGATGTAAATTGCCCCAAAAAAAGAAACACGAGACTACCAGTAAGTGTAAAAAGAACTAATAACTCAGAAACATACCTTATCATACATAGCTTAAAGTTTGAGAGAGCTAAGCTTCAAAAAGCCGCCTAAAGACCTAAAACGTAAAAAACGAAGACCAACTATAACTCAAGATATGTAAAAATCAAATAGGTTACCTCGTAAACATCAATGAAGACCGTAGAATAACCTGAAATGTAAAGAAAAAAAGCAGTAGTCGATTCCTTCAAAAGAACATATGAAAAATCGGAAACTTACGTGTTAACAGCCTAGTCGAAACTTCAAATACTTGACGATAATGTAAATTGGAAAAAAAAACACGAGGCGATTAGTAAATTTAAAAAGAATAGAAGATTCATAAACATACTTTCTAGGTACCTTAGAACTCAACAGATAATGTAAGCAGCTTTAAAACCTAAAACTAAAAAATCAAAGATTTATAACTAAAGATAAAAAAAATGAAATAACATACCACGTTAACCCAATAATATGTGCCTCAGTAGGTCTAGGCACCAACTCCCATGTGTCATTATCTATTAAGGCCATGTATTCATCGGTCATGGCTTTATGCCAGTTGGGATCGGTTAATGCAACACGATGTGAAGTGGGGATAGGAAAGAAGAGTTTATTATAGGTGGTGTGTAGGTTGGCATGTGCTTATTGGTTTGTTGTTTTGGTTCGGGAACGAGTGGGTCATTGGATGTTGGACGTGAGGGGAGGTTGAACGCTTGTGGATTGTGGTGGCGGGGTTGGTATGTTAAAGGTGTTGGATGTTGTGATGGAGGTGGGGCTGTGGATTGAGTTGAGTTTAGGGCTGTGGAGAGGTGGTAGGTTGTTGCCGAGATCGGCGCTGATAAGTAATGAGTGGTGGATGGGCAATGGGTGTAGTCTCTGTTAAAGGGAATAGTGTTGGCTGGGTGAATAAGTCAGCCTCTAAAGGAGAATAGTCAGGGGTTGTGGATACAGAGAATGGAAAGACCTGTTCATCAAAAGTTATGTGTTGACACACAATGACTTTCCCTATAGATAGATCAAGACAACGATAGCCACGAGTCTTGGGTGGGTAACCAAGAAAAACACATTTTGTATACCGCACATGTAGCTTATGAGTACGGGTGGCTGATTGGTTGGGGTAACAAAGACATCCGAAAACCCGAAGGTGATCAAAGGATGGATATCGAATATAAAGGGCAGCAGTGGGAGTTTTGTTATGCAAGATTCAAGTCAGTAAGATGTTGTGAAGATATGATGAGGTGTGGATTGCCTCGACCCAAGAAGTGGGTGGTATAGAAGCATGAGTGAGTAGGAAAAACATGATTTCATTTAATCGACGTAGCATGCGTTTGGCTTTCCCGTTTTGTAGGGAAGTTTGAGGACATGAGAAGAGGAATTATATGCCTTTGGAAGAGGCAAAGTTGTGAAATTGATGATTGTTAAATTCCCCACTGCCTTTGTGTCGGGTCAAGATTTTCCCATTCTTGTAGTCGTTCACAAAAAAAAAACATAGGAGTCAAATTCAACAGAGACAAAATTATCAATTGTGAATTGTTCGACAGATATAAGATTTTTAATAATATTAGGGGTGTAAAGGACATTATTCAGTTTGAGACTGGGTAGTGAAAACGGAAGTGTGGTATTTTGTGATCCTAAAATTGGCAATTATCGACCATTACCAACAAATATGAATTTAATAGAAGTGGAAATGCGAGAGTTGGAACATATACCTTGCTCAGAACTTAGGTGATGGGTAGCTCCTCTGTCCATAATCCAATAGATATCCCCTTGATCAAGATTCATGGCAATATGGCATTAAGGGCTGCTCCAAGATCACTAGGTTCTAGGGAACTATAATCTGTCCCAGATACATGTGCCTGTGGAGCTGACCGAGATGGGCCTGATTGACGCCTTGGAGGAGGTCGATTTGCTGGTGGGTTCCACGGGGAAGCCCAGCCCTGAGTTGGGTAAGGACACGGTGGTGGTGCAGTCCAACAGGGAATGGAAGGGATGTAGCGCAGCTTGGTAGCGCGTTTGTTTTGGGTACAAAATGTCACGGGTTCAAATCCTGTCATCCCTACCTATTACTGCTCCTTTGAGCAGTAACGAGGGATTTTTTGAGATCAACTCACATTGGACATATCATATAGAATCTTTCATTCTTATGATACTATATAGTATGCATACAAGATGTCTGTTTACTCACTTTAAATTGAGTATCCGATCCTTTTTTGGCTCTCTCTTTAGCCCTATGTCTCTTATCCCTAGGAGGTCTTCCTCCACTAGCAGGTTTTTTCGGAAAACTCTATTTATTCCAGTAAGGTGTGGCTGCCGAGAAGGGGAGGCCCATGGGGGCTGTTGAGATGCGGCCAAGACGATTGTTTGTGTGGAGCTCGCGTTGAGTTCCGACCCAGGTGCTGGCTGCTGCTGTTAATGTTGTTGGGGCCCCGGTTCTCACCCCGACCTTGACTAGAAGGTCACTTCTGTGAACCAGACCGGTTGGTCTGGTGACGGATGTTAGAGGACTGGCAGGATTAGTTGTGTTGCAGTGGTGATGGTTCCTAGATGGCTGCAGCAGCAAAAGCTTGGGTTAATCTTGTTGGGTCGGTTCAAGTTGGGTCATGAAGCGGATATGGGTCAGCAGCAAATTAGGTAGTTAAATGGTTATTTCACACCTGCTATGTATGTGACTAGATTGTTGAAGAATTGGTCCAATATTGACCAAGTTTCAAGGAAGAAAATGGGTGTGGTGAAGTTTGTTAATTGACCGAGATTTTGTTGGCATGTTAACGTTAGTGGACTTAGCTTATTTTAGCATGTGGGTTTTTTGTTTGTTTCCTATAAATAGCTTAGGTGTAGTAGGTTTATATTGTACCCTTTTATTTATTTTGATAGAAAGCAGCAAGTTTTGAAAGCAGCAAGTTTTCTTTCATTTGCATACATATATATACGTGAGTTTCTGTGTGTTTTTTGTTTGTTGGCATGTTAACGTTAGTGGACTTAGCTTATTTTAGCATGTGGGTTTTTTGTTTGTTTCCTATAAATAGCTTAGGTGTAGTAGGTTTATATTGTACCCTTTTATTTATTTTGATAGAAAGCAGCAAGTTTTGAAAGCAGCAAGTTTTCTTTCATTTGCATACATATATATATACGTGAGTTTCTGTGTGTTTTTTGTTTGTTGGCATGTTAACGTTAGTGGACTTAGCTTATTTTAGCATGTGGGTTTTTTGTTTGTTTCCTATAAATAGCTTAGGTGTAGTAGGTTTATATTGTACCCTTTTATTTATTTTGATAGAAAGCAGCAAGTTTTGAAAGCAGCAAGTTTTCTTTCATTTGCATACATATATATACGTGAGTTTCTGTGTGTTTGTAAAGGGGCCATATCTAACAATTGGTATCAGAGCAAGGTTAACGGGGGGCTGTTTTGAGAGTCGGTTTGAGAAAGGGTAGCCCTTGGCTGCGGGGCTAAAGAAGCAAGCGGAATGAAGCAGTAGCAGGACTTGATTTTCAGATCGTAGCAGCAAGAAAGAAGACCGAAAGAAGCTGATTCCGATCAGCAAAGAGGAAGACCGAAGAGACCGGCCGGAGCATATTCCGGCGAAGATTGATCGATTGGTGTGATCAAGTGAAGACCGGCTGTTGTTACAACAGCAGAGACCGTTAGCAAGAGACCGAAGCCGGAGAAGAAGAACCGGCGAGATGAAGATCGTAGCCGGAAAGTGAGTTCCGGTAGGAGACCGGAAAGAACGAGCCTCAAAAGACCGGCGGCATCTAGACCGAGACCGAAGGAGGTGTTGAATCAGAAGACCGAAGTCTTTGACAGAAAGGTTACGAGAAAAAAAAAAGAGTGAACCAAGATTTACGAAAGAAAGAAAAAAAAAGGCTGCCAGGTCGAAATTTAAACAAGAATGCCATTCTTTTGGAAATCAACAAGAAGAAAGAAAACTAAAGGAATGGCAGGAGTGCAGGACGAATTGTTTTTTGAACGTAGTTTTTTTTTTGGATTAAGAGTAGGTAAGGAGGAGCAAGTACGCAAGTACGCAAGCAAGCAAGCAAGAAGGTTCAAAGCAAGAGCAAGAACCGGAGCAAGAAGCAAGAGAAAAATCGGATCTTTGTGAACCGATCAAGCAAGAGAGAAGAACCGATGTGTTCTTAAAGCAGGTAGCAAGTAGCCTGTTAATCATAGCAAGAAGCAAGACGGCTCGAACGAGTTCGAATCAAGACCGAAAGTTAGCAAGATACCGAACGCGTGTGGTTCGTAGCAAGAAACGAGCAAGTAACATAGCAAGATTAAAAGGTTAGCAAGAAGTAGAAAGAATGCATGAGTAAGAGAAAAAACAGAAGCTAGCAAAAACGAAAAAAAAAATTTTTTGAGAAAGTTAGCATGTAGCAAGATGATTCTCATAGCAAGAAGAACATGGAGGAATGTGAGCAAGAAACAAGCATGTAGCAAGAACCGACATCAAAATTAAGGGGGTGAATGTTGGGTTAATCTTGTTGGGTCGGTTCAAGTTGGGTCATGAAGCGGATATGGGTCAGCAGCTAATTGGGTAGTTAAATGGTTATTTCACACCTGCTGTGTATGTGACTAGATTGTTGAAGAATTGGTCCAATATTGACCAAGTTTCAAGGAAGAAAATGGGTGTGGTGAAGTTTGTTAATTGACCGAGATTTTGTTGGCATGTTAACGTTAGTGGACTTAGCTTATTTTAGCATGTGGGTTTTTTGTTTGTTTCCTATAAATAGCTTAGGTGTAGTAGGTTTATATTGTACCCTTTTATTTATTTTGATAGAAAGCAGCAAGTTTTGAAAGCAGCAAGTTTTCTTTCATTTGCATACATATATATACGTGAGTTTCTGTGTGTTTGTAAAGGGGCCATATCTAACAAAAGCAGGGGTATTGGTGGTATCCCAGGCTTTTTGACGATCAACTTCAAGGTGAAGCATGTCACATGTTGTTTCCCAAGGGGTTGGTGTTTGATTAATGTGAGACGTCACATTATCAAACTCACAGGGTAGTCCCAGGACGACTTTCATTAAAGGGCTATCCACATCAGCCAACTGATCAGCCAAAGATTTGAGCTTTTGACAATAGGATTCAAGGGATGGCATGGACTCCAAAGTCAAAGAAGTGAAAGCATGTTCTAAGGGAGCAACACAGGAACCTTTATTGTTTAGGAAAAGGTTTTTGACTCTTGTCCAGGCTTCATAGGCAGTAGATTCTTGCTCAAGAACACGAACACGTAAATCATCCGACAGTGTCCCATAAATCCACTATAGGACTTTAGCGTCCACTTCATTCCAAGATTCGAATTGGGGGTCGGTGATGGCGGGTGGTTTTGTTCCGTACTCCCGTCGATGTGATGGAGGACTTTGTAGCCACGTGCAGGAAGGTGAAAAAGTTTCACCCAAGATGAATTCGTTCCGTCAATAACTCGGATCTTCTTTTGAATATCAGTTGCAGTGTAGACATGGATGAAGAGTTGTAGGTTTGGATTCTGGTTTATGAGCCATAGCTAATGTAAGGGAGAAGCCGTGGGTGGATCAATTCTTTTGAAAGTGAGGTTGACGCAGAGAGAACTAGGGCTCATATTACCTCATTCTCATTCATATTCAGAAGCGTATATATACAAAGGATATGTAACTAAGTATCCACTAAACTAGGAAACAATATCACATAATAAATACAAATATACACATAATATCTTTTATATTTTCGAAATATACTGCAAGACATATATTCGGTTAATATTTACTAGATTTCTTATATTCCATACATGCCTCTTTTAATTGATGATGATATGTCTTAAATTCCATGAAGCTAGGATAGTCCAATCAGTATAGCACAAACAATAAAAGAATCATTTTGAATAGTTCCTAGTTTATACAACACAAAAATAACTATCCAATTTTAGGGGACATGCATACTTGAAAACAAACTCTTTTTTATGTGGACAAAAGCTGACTCTAAAACCTCTAGCATTCCTCAATGTTATGTCCACCAAAATATAAGCGACTAGCTGTCAGCTTAAATTCAAAAATCCAAAAATCAAATCATTGTTATAATATCACGTGATGCACCAACAGTCAACCACTTGTTAAGCTGCAGCTCTACAAAAATTTGCATAAACATTTGCTATCCACAAGAAGAGCCTAGAACACTTGGTGCAGCTGTGGATGTCCAACATAACATTCGTTCTATTCACCTGGTAACCATATAATTTAATAAGAAAAACAGTAAACATTACACAACATAGTTAACTTTTGAACTACGTATGATCTTTACATTTGTTCCTTGTTCTTATTATGTGTGTTTTCTAATCAAACTTTAGTCTTGGAGAATTGCCTTATTCAAATCAGCCAACCATCGGGTTAATCTATCAGTTTCTGTTTAGAATTCAGTCCCTATTATCTTAGTTACAAAGTGCCACACTAAAAAGACGACATAGCTTCAATAACTTCTTTAGGAAAAATATGTCTATACATGATGATCCAATCAACACCATTGGCCTGATTGCCATAGAAACGCAAGAAAGGAAGGCGAATACAGACCTATAAGTGCAAATAGGTCGATTTGGATTGTATATTACTTACAACAGGTGAAGCTGGTTAAATAGAGGTGACAAAATTAGTTGTTGGGGCAAGAAAATTGCGTTAAAGAGGTCAAAACTACCATCTCTGATTAAAACCAAAACTTAAGCTAACAAAATAAGTCAAATTGTTTAGAAGTCACCCAAAATATACTCAACTATGCACAACTTCTTTAAATTTGTATTCAATGAAATCGTTTGAATACTATAATCAAGGGGGAGAATCGCCTAAAAACAACATTTTGCCTACAAACATGAAAACAATATTGAAAACTGACATTTGACAACTCCAACGAACTCCAATTGAGCTCATTCCGAAAACGTTGGAACCAAGTCGTCGAACCTAAACTCTAAAACTAAATCCCAAATTCAAACCCTAAAGCTAAATCCTAAAGCTAAACCCTAATGTTAAACCTAAACTATAAAACTTAACCCTAAAGCTAAATCCTAAAGCTAAACCCTAATGTTAAACCTAAACTATAAAACTTAACCCTAAATCTAAACCCTAAAACTAAACCTGAAAAACTTACATCTAAACCCTAAAAGCAAAACATTAAAGTTAAACGCTAGGCTAAAACATAAAAGCTAATTAATAAATCTTAAAAGCTAAACCATAAAAGCTAAAGATTGTCGAGTTCGATAAGACAATTCTAGAGCCTCCAAAATGAATTCAATTGGAGGTCGCTAGAGTTGTCAGATGTTGTTTTTTATATTGTTTTTACGTTTTTAGGCAAAACACGCTTGCTATTTGAACCTCCCTCTATAATCAAGAGTATAGTCATATTTGATATATTAGTTTATTTAAAAAATTCAAAAGTTGAAAGACAGAAATGCAAGTGGTTTAACCTGATCTGGCCGATTTGACCCACATGTTACCCAACCAACTGTTTTGCCACTTATACAAGAGAGGGAAGGCACAGGAAGAGAGATTCAAACCTGGATGGCATCAAAGAATTAGTTAACAGCTTCATGACCATGGGCCCAATGCTTAAAAGAATCATATTAAATAGTTCATGGCTTATAAAACACAAAAATAACTATTCAATTTTAGGACACATACATACCTGAAAACAAACACTCTTTTATGAGGACAAAAGCTGGCTCTAAAGCCTTTAGCATCCCTCAATGCTATGTCCACCAAAATACAAACGACTAGATGTTAGTTTAAATTCAAAAATCCAAAAATCAAATCATTGTTATAATATCACCTGATGCACTAACTGTCAACCACTTGTTAAGTTGCAGCTCTACAAAAATTGCTTAAACACTTTCTATCCACAAGAGCCTGCAGACAATTGAAATAGATAAGACTATCTGATGCAACTGTGGATGTCTAACATTAGTTACATGCATACGGTAAATAGAATCAGAAAATACATGATGTAATAAGAAAAACAGTAAACATTATACAACATCGTTAACATTGAAATAGATTCAAGACGGATCTATGAAAACACGGTAGATGAAAGATAGGCATCCGTTTTTCATGTTTTTCTTTCTTCACTTCAATTTACAACATCAATTTCTAGGTATAATGTGACAAATGTGCATTCAACGTAAAAAATGTAAGACATAAAACCCTAGTTGCATCAAGATGTTAACGTAAGTAAACACGTAGAACAGAGAATATACAAAACCCTTGTTGTAAAATTGAGAATAAACATAGGGAATACAAACCAGAGACGGAATGATCCTTTCTGATCAAACGATTAAGGCATAGAGGCTTGATCTTGTACAGAAATCAGCACCATTCACTGTCAATGTTGAAAATTTGCAACATAAACAAGAGAAGAAATGTTCGAAACAAACAAAAACCCTGGTTTACGATCCACGTTACGAACCTTCAACAAGTTCTGGTTTAATGATCGATGCTGGCATCGTTACGAACCTTCGAGTTCTTGTGTGATAATCGATGGCAAATTCTTCAAATCCAAGTCTGGTGTGTGAGCAAGACGATCAAAATTTAGGAGGTTGTAGTGTGTGTGAAGAACAAGATGAACGTTGTGGGTTCCCCAATTTGAAAAGGAACGTTATGTTAGGGAAGGTGTAACGCGGCCTCAATATCGAGAATTCCCGGGGGTCAATCCATCAATCACATCATAAAGATTTTTTTTCTTTTCTTTTTGAAAGTCAGATACGCTCAAATTGGAGTGTATTTTTTTAATTAATATTAATATAGTCCCCTCTGTGTGTGTTGGATTGTTCGGCGACGTCGGACCATCCGATGGTGCATCGCATCCCCACCATTGCACCGGTGTCTATCTATGTTTTTGTAGACCTATGATGTTGTGAGTGCCCAACAACGTTGCATGGGAGATTGATCGTGGTCTCTCTTGCTTCGTCGTGTCTGATACTTTACATCAGTCACCTCTGGTGTGTTATACGAGCATTTTTATCTTCAGCCAAAGATAGCGTAAGGGTTTCAAAAACCCAAATGTGTGAGGTAACCTTACGACGGTCATGACTAGGTAAGAGGAGTCAGAGTTCCTAGTGATGATGACGATTTGTGTGAGCATAGGGTTTCAATTATTACCCTTTTTTCTAGGAAGATTTAGTGTTCAGCTTTTTTGTGTGTTTTGATGATATAATTTCTATATGTGACTTGTTGTCACTACGTTGGTGGCGACAGTGGTTGAGGTTAACAATTGACATCAAGAGGTTGGCAATGTTAATGATCGTTGCCTTCCACCAGGCTAGGCAAATCTTTGAAATTTGTTGAATCAACGTGCATCTTACATTACAACTATGTTAACCATTACAATTTTTCCATAATATTTTGTTCCATTCGCTGAACAATCTCTAGGGGTTTCAATTTGTGTTGTAGTTACGATGTTTTGGTATCTAGTGTTTGTTTATTTGAAGCTAGCTTGGGCTAATTAACGGATAAGGATTATATATTGTGTTATATGATGATACGAAGGTTTTGCTATTTTAGGGATCTTATCAAATATGTCTATATAACTAAGCTTTGTTAGTCCTTTGTTGTAGAGGTATATCGAAGTGGTACAGATCTTGGAACTGATGGTCCTTGTTGATGCATCACAATGGCGACCGATTTTCAGTTACTAGGACCACTGTCTAGGACTAGATATATGTCATTGATTTTTCAGTCTCTCATCAGCCTTCGATAATCATCAGCTACTTATTGCAAAGTATTGGGGACTAATTTTCTAGTCCTAAAAACCATATTTTTTTAGTGAATTACACTTGCCTATTGCTTCCATGGCGTCCCTAAAAGTTTAATGTGTACATTTAGGAAATGAAGGTAATTAATAGGTGCTCAGTGTGATATGCAATGTTTGAAAACCGGACCGGACAGGCAACCGGTGGGTGAATCAGTCCGGTTCGGAGGTTCTGGGCTGTTTTGGGCAAACCGACTGGTTGAACCGGTGAACCGGTGATCGGACCGGGAAACCGGTGGTTGAACCGGTTTTTTTCTATTTTTTTGATTATATATATACGTTTTTATAAAATCATCCGGTTCTTAAATCCGGTCCGACCGATCCGACCGGTTGGACCACAATTTCTTAAATTTCGGGACGAAATTTCTTTAACAAGGGGAGACTGTAACATCAGTGCCGGAACCGTCACCGGAACAGTGATCGTGAACAGTACATGAACAGTAGTCAGGTACAAAACTTATGTAATTCAGTGTATTTCATGTTCATATCAAGTCTCAGTATCATTTCATATTATCAAAACAGTGAATTCACAGTCATTTCAGAGAAATCAATTCAGAACAATGGTTCTTGAGTCAGATAATTATCTGGCAACACAGAATCATCATGTGATTTATTTGTTAGGATCTTATTATGTATAAACGTATGTGAGGCCTTACAGGACAAAACAACACGAATATCGTTAAGTGAATGCTAAACCGACAGATTTTTCGTATAGGTGACGATCTGTACAAATAAATCTGAAAGTTTAACGTTCTGAATGATATTCAATAATTAGAAAACAATATTGAAAAGTGTAGTTATCGTCGTGTTTGATCGGGTGACGATTCGAACAAATACGCGCGATGACCGCGCGAATCGATTTAAACATTAAATAAATATTTTGAAATTTAAATAATTAAAATATATTTAGTTAATTTATTAGGAATCACAACCTAAAATAATTTTATAAATTCTATTTTATAATCGGATCGTTTCGTAACGAAAACGACGCGAAAACGACGTTTCTACGCGAAACCACGCGAACCCGAACGAACCCGTGTATTTCCCTACCATTTAATGTGGTCATTAAGACCACAACAACCTCACCAACCAGCCACCATCACCAAGAACTCGTCACTTTCTCTCTCTAAAAATCTCTCCATCTTCTCTCTAAGATTTCTACCTCCTTTCTTCACGAAATCGACCCATTTTGGTGTCAAAATCACCACCATCACTTGTAGATCATAGAAGTACAAAGGATCTGAGTTGTTATCCAAAAATTCGAGGTAAAGATCAATTTTATGTTCGGTTTTAGGGTTTGAAAACCCTGTTTCGGACCCCCCTCTTAAAACCGAATTCAAGCCATGACAACTTAGGGAAATCACCTCACAACCACATAGAAAGTCATAGGAACAAGTAGCAACTAGATCTTGGTCATGTAGTGAAGTTTGTGGTCCACTTTGGTGTTGAGGTTCGACGGCCGAAAGGGGCTACCCAGTGTGTCGAATGAACACAGGCCGAATGGCCTCTTCGAAGTCCATTCGCCGAATGACCAAACCCTATTCGACTATCACCTCTCATTCGATCGGCAATCCACATTCGACCGACACCTGTTCATTCGACCAGAAAGTTATTCGGCAAGGTCTACATTCGCCACTTCCTCATTCGAATCCTATTCGTCGAATAAGGTCTTTCGGCCATGGTCACATTCGAAGCCCATGCAGCATCCATTCGACCGTGCATCATTCGGCCAAGGCTCTTTCATTCGACCACCTAGTTATTCGGCCATAGTTCTTTCATTCGGCATGCTCACACTCAATCCGACTGATTCGGTCCGTCCCTTATTCGGTGACTAGCTTGTTCGATTATGATGGATAAAGTCGGATTGGGTTAGTTAAGGGATACGTGTGAGTGCATGGATAGATCACATGAATGTCATGCATGGCAATGCTAGAAATGTGAGTGCATGAGAAATTAACAAGGATGTGTGTGTGGTAGCGCATGGGTGTATACATGTGTTGATCATGCGTGTGTACGATTTGCATGGGAAATACATGCATGTGGATGCGTGGGAAGGAGTTGGGATCTCCATTTTCATGCAAACCACTTGGGTGAATATGGGTTATCATGATGTAGTAAACTAAGGATTAACATAGTAACCATGGGGTTTAACATTAGTTATGAATGCTTAATGTACAAATTTCTAACGAGAAATCATATAAATCTTGATGTTACTTAAACAAGGATCGTCAACATTATTTTGGAAATCAAACAATAACCTAAAGGGTGGAGGGTTGATTACCTACTAACCCCTAACTCTTTGGGAAATCTATAAATATGTGTAACTAAGTTAGGTAGTTATTCAAAACTATCTATGCTTAGTTAATCGTGAAAGGGAATCAAATGAGAATCAAAGTCTAACAAAATGGACCAGGGTATGGCCCAATGGGTTTAATATAAGCCCATCAAGTTAAATTACACTTCTCTTAAATTAATTATGCTTTTCATAAAAGAAATTAAATTATAAACCTTATTAAAATAATTAAATTGAAAAGGCCCTACTTAAAGTCCTTAAATAAGTAATGTGGGATTAGGGTTATTACTGGGTAATGAATTAGACTAAGTTAGATGAAGTCTTGGGAACGCATTAGTAATCTAGGACACTTAGTTGCACACCGAGACCAAACCTTAGATACAACGTCTGTTATACATACTTATCGTATACGAATTCTTTTAAAACAACTCAGGAACCGAAGATACTTAGACTACAACGACGAGCGCGCATTTTGTGGTAATTCAAGTACAAAGCAACACAAGTGAGTTCATTGGCCCTTTTCTAACATTTTTGTTTTAAAACGCGGGGCTGAGAAGCATGCGTAAACTGTTTTATTTAAACTGTTTATTTAAATGCTTTTATTTATTATATATTTTTACATATATATGTCTGTTGATACTCCTAGACTCCTGTCTAGGTAATTATTTAAGCAAATCAAATAACCAACTTAATTAAAGTACTCTTATGAGTAATACTTTAATTTGAACTCTAAATCAACCCTTAGTCCATCAAGCTCAAATTCAAGAATCTAAATTCTAAGTGAAATCAAATGAACAAAATCAAAAGATCATATTCAAAGGAATCATAACTCAGTGTGGGATCTGAGAACAAAGAATCATAATCAAGAATCAAATATCATTGTGAATCATGGAAATTCTAAAGATCAAGATCAAGAGACTCAAGGAATCAGAAATCATAAATGTGTGTGAATCATTGAAATAATGAAATCATTACAATCTAATGAAATCATTAATACTCAAGTCAAGGTGGATGTCAGTTGTATATGGAATCAAGATCACGTGTAACACATATAAAGTCCCTTCAGGTATAGAAGACTCTTGTAGTCAGGCTATACGGGCAATAACGTGAACAATCATTGAAATCAATATCAAAGTCTAAGAGAATCAAGAGACCAAGAATCAAAGGATATCCTTAAAGTCCCCGCATGTACAGAAGACCTTTGGGTCAAGCTGTAAGGGCAAAACATTAAAGTCCCCGCATGTACGGAAGACCTTTGGGTCAGGCTGTATGGGCATTATTAAAATCCCGTCACGCCCAGGTATACTCCATGTGAGTTATGCCTGGTATGGGTCACGTGTGAGAGGTTAAAACTTGGACAACCACCAATAACTAAGTCTAATTGATTGAGTAAAAACCATACCCAATCATCATGTCTTAGTTGTATTTAAATGTTTTATTTAATTATTTGATTAAATAGTTGACATTTTACTAATATCACTGATTTTGGGAAATCATGTATCTATGTTCAAAATCCAGAGAATCAAAGGTAAATCAAGTTTTGGGAAATCATAATCTAAATCAGAGGTGTGTTAGGTAAAAATGCTTAATTATCATTAACATCAATGTTCTATGCGGATTAGTATGTGGTGGGATGGCGTCTGGGCGGGGTTGTAGCCTTGACCCAGGGGTATGCCCTATATATAAGCATACCGATTTGGATGATACAGGTGATGTTAATGAGGTTAGGGTCTTTACCGGAAGAGGTTTTCAAATCATTCTCATTTATTAACTATATGAACTCACCAACCATGTGTTGACTTGATTTTTGCATGACTTCTCAGGTGACGAACAGGTCAACTAAGGAGTTATTCCTTTTGGACTAGGACTTCAGATAGAAGGCTTAGCATTTTGGACCTGCATACTTTTGAAGACATCATTATACAAATTTATTTTGTATATCTTGTGTAAATACAAGATAGAAATTTATGATGTTGATGGTAGATTTACATTGTTAAATTATAAACAATACTGATGTAATTTAACTTTGTAATTCTATTATATTTAGCATTTCTCATTTATATCATGTGCAATGTAAACAAT
The DNA here is from genome assembly GCA_009363875.1 of Mikania micrantha. Lineage (NCBI taxonomy): Eukaryota > Viridiplantae > Streptophyta > Magnoliopsida > Asterales > Asteraceae > Mikania > Mikania micrantha. The sequence continues at coordinate 32,401,474 of CM018691.1, read as the reverse complement.
CTGATCATCACGATTATCACTCATGATATCGCGCCCCGGGAACCTTCCGCCCGCCGGGACAACCGATCCTATCCCGCTGGCTCGGGGTGTGACAGATTGGTATCAGAGCCATGGTTATAGAGAAATATAGGTCACTTAACTAAACGGTTTGGCCTAGACTATAACCTAGGGACCCTGCATGTAGAGAACTTAAGATTTAAGAATTATTGCGTTGTGTCTTCTGCATTCGATCATTGCACTAACCAATATTCGTTTGGTTATGATCAGAATGCCGCCGCGAAGACAACCTCCTCTGTTGCCATTATCACAGGACCAAGCTCCACACTCTTCGACACCATCACCCCCTGATTCACCACCGCCACCTCCTCCACCGCCTCCACCTCCTCCCCCACTGATCGCAGAGGCATCAGGTTCAGGCACGACTCCCATACTGGATCCTACCACCATCGCTTTGGTGACTCTACTGAGCAGCCAGATGTCCAATCAGATGAAAGAGGCGATATCGGAGATGTTCAACCTTCTCCGTAATGAGATCAACAACACTGGCAATTCATCAGGAGAAGCCAGTTGGAATACTGGTGGTACCTCACATTACTCCTACAAGTCATTCGTAGGATGTAAACCGCCTAGTTTTAGCGGATCTGAAGGAGCCGTTGGATTAATCCAATGGATTGAAAAGATAGAGGCTACTCTGGACCTCTGCAGCTGTCCAGAGCACCATAAAGTCCGCTACTCTGCTGGAACATTCAACAAGCGGGCTCTGACCTGGTGGAATGGTCAGATCAATGCCCGAGGAAGAGAAGAAGCTATGGCAATGCCATGGGAGGACTTCAAGGCGTTACTGAGAACAGAATTCTGCCCCAAGAATGAGCTACAGAAGTTGGAAGTTGAGTTATCCAACCATGTGATGAAAGGGGCTGATCACATGGGGTACACTACTCGTTATCACGAGTTGATTGCTTTGGTGCCAGACATGGTACCAACTTTAGAGAAGAAGATAGATCGTTATGTAGGTGGACTTCCCGCCTGCATTCAGGGAATGGTTGTTTCAGCCAACCCTACTACTGTCGAATCAGCAGTGAGACTGTCTGGAAAACTCACTGATCTGATGGTAGCCTCTGGAGTATTGAAGAAAGAGGTTGACACCGGTAAACGCAAGGAAGAGTCTTCAAAGAAGCCACATCACCAGCAACACTCAAAGAAGAAACATAAATTAATCAAGAACTACACTATGGCTACTCCCCTGAATCAAGTAGCAACGGCACAACAAAATGTGCCCAAGAGGCAGTATACTGGCCCACATCCTTTGTGTACTAAATGCCAGTATCATCATGCTGCAAACAATCAGTGCCGTCAATGCACGGGTTGTGGAAGAAAAGGGCACTGGGTTCAGCAGTGCAGACTGACACCAAATCCAGCAGTTAACAATGCTGCTCCAGCACTTCCTCCACCAGCTAATCAGAACAATGGTGGATGCTTCAACTGTGGCGAACAAGGCCACTTTGCAAAGAACTGCCCGAAGAAAGCACAACAAGCAGTTCAAGCTCCTCGTGGAAGAGCTTTTGTTATTGGAGCACCAGCTGCACGCCAGGACCCAAATGTGGTCACTGGTACGTTTCTCTTACATGACTTTTATGCATCTGTTCTATTTGACACTGGTGCGGATCAGAGTTTTATCTCTGCCGATTTTGCATGCCAACTAGATGCGATAGAGGAACAGTTAGATTCCCCTTACATTATAGAAGTAGCTAACGGAAAACAGATCACAGTTAGTACAGTTCACAAGAATTGCCCATTGACACTTAACGGTCATACATTCTCTATCGATTTGATACCGATGGAGTTGGGTAGTTTCGACATCATTGTTGAAATGGATTGGCTTTCCTCTAACCGAGTGGAAGTTGTCTGTTCTGAGAAGCTGCTTCGAGTTCCATTACCCGATGATTGTGTATTGAAAGTCAGAGGGGACCAAGCAAAACGAAGTGTCAAAATCATTTCTTGCATAAAGGCGCGTAAGTGCTTACAGAAGCAGTGTGTAGCTTTCCTGGCACATGTGGTGGAAAAGGAGAAAGACAAGAAGAGGATACAAGACGTGCCGATAGTGAAAGAATATCCAGAAGTATTTCCCGAAGATCTACCAGGTTTGCCTCCTGTGCGACCGGTAGAGTTTCGAATTGATTTAGTTCCGGGAGCAACTCCTATTGCTAAATCTCCTCACCGGTTAGCACCTTCGGAGATGCAGGAATTGTCGAATCAGTTGCAGGAGCTATTGGATAAAGGCTTCATTAGACCGAGCTACTCACCTTGGGGAGCTCCGGTTTTGTTCGTGAAGAAGAAAGACGGATCGTTTTGAATGTGCATCGACTATCGAGAATTGAACAAGTTAACTATCAAGAATCGGTATCCACTGCCGAGGATTGACGACTTGTTTGATCAGTTGCAAGGAGCTCAGTATTTCTCAAAGATAGATCTACGGTCTGGGTATCATCAGCTTAGAGTTCAAGATGAAGACATACCGAAGACGGCTTTCCGAACCAGATATGGGCATTACGAATTCCTAGTGATGCCTTTCGGATTGACGAATGCACCAGCGGTTTTCATGGATCTCATGAACCGAGTGTGCAAGCCGTATCTGGATCAGTTTGTCATTGTCTTTATTGATGACATACTGATTTATTCCAAGAGCAAAGCAGAACACGAGCAACATCTCAGAAAGATCTTGGAACTGTTGACAGAACAGAAGCTCTATGCCAAGTTCTCTAAATGTGAATTTTGGTTAAGGGAAGTTCAGTTTCTTGGTCACGTAGTCAACAGTGAGGGAATACACGTAGATCCCGCCAAGATTGAAGCAATAAAGAACTGTGACACTCCGAAGACACCAACGGAGATTCGGTCTTTTCTGGGATTGGCAGGTTATTATAGGAGATTCATCTCGAACTTTTCTAAGATAGCTTTGCCTCTCACTAAGTTAACTCAGAAGAGTGAACCGTTTGTCTGGGAACAGAAACAAGAAGACGCTTTTCAGACATTGAAACAGAAATTGTGTGATGCTCCAATCCTATCTCTCCCAGAAGGATGTGATGACTTTGTTGTGTATTGTGATGCATCCCATCAGGGACTTGGTTGCGTACTAATGCAACGGGACAAGGTCATAGCCTATGCATCAAGACAGTTGAAGATTCATGAGAAGAATTACACTACTCATGATCTGGAACTAGGAGTTGTAATCTTCGCATTGAAGATTTGGAGACATTACTTATATGGCACTAAGTGTACCATATTTACAGATCACAAAAGTCTGCAGCATATCTTTGATCAGAAGGAACTCAACATGCGACAACGCCGTTGGGTAGAACTTCTGAATGATTACGATTGTGTGATCAAGTACCATCCGGGAAAGGCGAATGTTGTAGCTGATGCCTTGAGTCGGAAGGGACGGGTCAAACCCTTACGCGTTAGAGCTATGGGGATGACTGTGCAGACCAGTTTACAAGACAAAATCATTCAGGCACAACAGGAATCAGTTGATAAAGGAAACTTGAAGAAAGAACTTGACTGCGGAGCAGAGAAACATTTAGAGACCAAGTCTGATGGAATGATCTACTATCAGGATCGTATATGGATTCCTGCGGTAGATGAACTGAGAAAGCTTATATTAGATGAAGCACACAAGACTAGATATTCTGTTCATCCAGGCGCTGATAAAATGTACCAAGACTTACGTGGATTTTATTGGTGGCCGGGAATGAAGAAAGACATAGCCGAGTACGTCGGCCGATGTCTAACGTGTGCGAAGGTAAAGGCGGAACACCAGAGACCGTCTGGTTTACTGGAACAGCCTGAGATTCCGCTCTGGAAGTGGGAACAAATAGCTATGGATTTCATTACCAAGCTACCCCGCACTTCCAGTGGTAATGATACTATCTGGGTTATCATTTATCGTTTGACGAAATCTGCTCACTTCTTGCCGATGCGTGCGACTTTCACGATGGATAAACTGGCGAGATTGTACATCAATGAGATAGTGGTACGCCATGGTGTGCCATTGTCTATTATTTCTGATAGAGACAGCAGATTTACATCAAGGTTCTGGCAATCACTGCAGAAATCTCTAGGGACACAGTTAAACCTGAGTACAACTTACCACCCTCAAACGGATGGTCAAAGCGAACGTACTATTCAAACCCTAGAGGATATGTTAAGAACCTGTATTTTGGATTTCGGTGGGAATTGAGATTCTCATTTGCCACTGATTGAGTTCTCCTACAACAACAGTTATCACAGCAGTATCGGATGTGCACCATTCGAGGCTCTCTATGGCCGGAAATGTCGATCACCGATCTGCTGGGCCGAAGTGGGAGATAATCGTATAACTGGGCCAGAACTTATTCAGGAGACCACTGACAAGATTGCTCAGATTCAGAGAAGATTGCAAGCTACAAGAAGCAGACAGAAAAGCTACGCTGACAAACGGCGTAAGTCGTTGGAATTCCAAGTGGGAGACCGTGTCATGTTGAAGGTTTCTCCTTGGAAAGGTGTAGTACGCTTTGGAACAAAAGGCAAGTTAGCACCACGATATGTGGGACCGTTTGAAATCATCGAACGTATCGGTCCTGTAGCTTATCGACTGAGATTACTAGATGAACTCAGTGGTGTGCATGACGTGTTTCATGTCTCGAACTTAAAGAAATGCCTTGCTGACGAATCACTCGTCATTCCACTCGAAGAGATTCAAGTTGATGATCAGTTGCACTTTATCGAAGAACCTTTAGAGATTATGGATCGCAAAGTCAAGCAACTGAGGCGAAGCCGTATTCCGATAGTAAAGGTTCGTTGGAATTCAAGACGCGGGCCCGAGTTTACTTGGGAACGGGAAGATCACATGAAGTTAAAGTATCCCCAGCTGTTTGAAGAGGAAGCCGTACCCGATAACAATTCTTAAATTTCGGGACGAAATTTCTTTAACAAGGGGAGACTGTAACATCAGTGCCGGAACCGTCACCGGAACAGTGATCGTGAACAGTACATGAACAGTAGTCAGGTACAAAACTTATGTAATTCAGTGTATTTCATGTTCATATCAAGTCTCAGTATCATTTCATATTATCAAAACAGTGAATTCACAGTCATTTCAGAGAAATCAATTCAGAACAATGGTTCTTGAGTCAGATAATTATCTGGCAACACAGAATCATCATGTGATTTATTTGTTAGGATCTTATTATGTATAAACGTATGTGAGGCCTTACAGGACAAAACAACACGAATATCGTTAAGTGAATGCTAAACCGACAGATTTTTCGTATAGGTGACGATCTGTACGAATAAATCTGAAAGTTTAACGTTCTGAATGATATTCAATAATTAGAAAACAATATTGAAAAGTGTAGTTATCGTCGTGTTTGATCGGGTGACGATTCGAACAAATACGCGCGATGACCGCGTGAATCGATTTAAACATTAAATAAATATTTTGAAATTTAAATAATTAAAATATATTTAGTTAATTTATTAGGAATCACAACCTAAAATAATTTTATAAATTCTATTTTATAATCGGATCGTTTCGTAACGAAAACGACGCGAAAACGACGTTTCTACGCGAAACCACGCGAACCCGAACGAACCCGTGGATTTCCCTACCATTTAATGTGGTCATTAAGTGTAACAACTGCACATTTATTTTTTTTATATAAAATATATTGTTTAATATTATAATTGTAAATATCTAGTTATCCTATACACATATATGACACTTACATATGAGTAAGTAACGAGTAAAAGGATTATTAAGAATTTTTGACATACTTATTCGGATAGTTAATATTATAGGAGACCGCTCAAAATTAATAAAATATATTATAATTAAACTTTCTCCGTTTTTAACGAAACTTAGGTCAAAACGTATAGAAAAATGAGCTGATCCCAGCAGTATTTTTAGAATTTTATAAAACATCATATTTTAAAAGTTATAAGAGAAAAACGAAATATAAGCTAAATTAATTATAATAATAAAATAATAAAAATATCTTTCAAATTGAAGAAAATTGCAAGGATGTTACGTGGAGCAATTTTGAGCTCAAATGACTCATTCCATCAATTGAAAAACACGTAGAAATCTATACCTACGATTTCCTTCGTCGTTAAGTTTTTAATTGCCTATAAATACTTAAAATTTCACTTTCATTCGAAAGCATACGTACAAAAATATATACACACAAATTGAGAACAAATTTGAAGATTTGGAGGCTAGGAGGTGCTGATCAGTATAAAAGGGTTAAGATTAAGGAGTCGGTTCGTTTAGGTATATTATCTAATCTTTAGTTAAACTAATAAATTTAAAGTTTTATTAAAATATTAACTTATAGGGTTACAGTTGAGATCCAACCCTATGAATATATTAAAAATTTTAGTTTACTTAAAATAATAATAACAATAGTAATATTAATTATCATCGTAATAAAAATAATATAATAATATAATAATAATTATTACTATCATCGTAGTAAATATATATATATATATAAATATATAATAATAATATTAATAGTAATAATAATAATATTATTATTATTAAATAAATAAATTTTCGTTGCAGAATAATTATAAGAATAGATTAAGCAGAAATGCTGCCCAAAATTTATATCGAGAAGTTTTAGCTGTCACTCTACCAACCAAAAATTCAGGTGAATACATTTAACTTCTTTCTAAATTTATAAATGCATTTTTATGAGCATGTATGTTTAAACTTTGACGCATAAAGGGATACTATTAGACCAGCATTTAGGCCATTAGTATACGTACGATTTGCAAATTGTATCCGCTATGGGTGAAATTCCCATACGTGGCTGGTAACGTGGGCTGGAAGGTTATACGTAAGACGCACTCCGCAGGCAACCTAACCAGTGACGGGCTGTGGGCTGGAGGGAACGATTGTAAGACGCAGTACGCTGTTGTTCCTAACCAGTGACAGTACAAGCCAGGGTATGCAGTGGTTGTATCGATCAGTGAAATAACCTGCTAAATGTGTAGTATGGCCAATATTAATTATGGTTAAAGGACCGAACATGCTATGCTTACATATCGAGTCTGTTATTTGTATTCACCAACATTATGTTGACGTTTTATTTTTAAAAACTTTTCAGGTAATAATGAAATGTAAAAGAAAGGCAAGATTAGAGATTCTTGGCCTATGACGCCTTGAATAGGATCTTGTAGTAAGACCATGGAGCTATTGGAGCTATGCCTCCAAATCTTGTATAAACCAGATATTATAAAATGATGTATAATATGGGTTTGTGAAAAGCTGGTTTATTATAATATGAAATGATGATATTCATACTTATACGTATGAAATTTTGTGAAATTCCTGAAAAGTTATTTATGAAAAGTTATTTTATAAAAATTGTGACAGTAAGGTTTTTTTCATACCCATGCGTATGAATTATTTAGAAATCATGAAACATATGGTTTTCACATCTATGCATGTGAATTATTTACAAAATTATGAATTAATGAAACAACGCTTCCGCTGATTAAAAAGAATAATAAACTCTGACCGAGACATATCTATGAAACCAATTCGGGTCACAACGCCCGGGCCGCCAAGAGCCCGGGGTGTGACAGGTTGGTATCAGAGCTCCTGGTTTTAGCGAAATAGGTACTAAAGATTGTATCTAAGCTTTAACCGAATTAAGATAAGTGCCTATCAAAGGAATAGGTATAATAGTATACTTGAAATACTAACAATGATTGAAATAACATGATGAATTCTGTTGATAGCTTATAAGCTAAATTACGATGAATTATTTTAAGACATTGTCAAATATCATATTTTGTAGACAATGTCTCGAAACCAAAATTCTGGCGGACCATCTACAAACACTCGTGGGCGAAAGAGAACGCACACGGATGCTACTGAACCAATGATTCGAAAAGATGAACTTCAGCAGATAATAGCAAAGGAAATTAAGGATGCAATACCTACGATTATTGCGGCTATGAAAGATAATGAAAATTCGAATCCAGAGAATACAGTGACAAAAACAAAAGAGGTGTCTGGTTCAAACACTGAGAATATCGAAGCCTCTAGTGCAAAACGGTTCAGAATTGAAGGATGTTCATACAAAACATTCCAATCTTGTAAACCTCCTGAGTTCGCAGGAACAGAAGGAGCTGTGGTAGCATTAAGATGGCTCGAGAAGATTGAAGCGGTACTTGCAATTAGCAAATGTGCTGAAGAAGATATGGTTCTTTATGCTTCAAATTCTTTTAAAGATGGAGCGTTAATTGGTGGAACTCCATTATTCAAACTAAAGGCAGAACCAATGCGTGTGCTATGACCTGGGAAAGTTTTCGGGATATCGTAACCTGAAAGTTTTGCCCAATGAATGAGAAGGAACAAATCGAGAGAAAATTCCTGACTCACCGCATGGTCGGTGCTGGGCATCGTGAGTATACTTCCAAGTTCTTTGAGTATGCTCGATTGGTGCCACATCTTGTGACACCGGAATCAAACCTTATCAGTCGTTACATCTGGGGACTGGTAAGCGAAATACGTGACATGGTTAAGGCTGCAATGCCCCAGACCATTGATTCAGCTGTTGAACTGGCAGGGTTGCTTACAGATGGAATGGTAAGAACCCAAGAGGAGAAGAAAAACCAAGTGGCAATCCAAAAGGTTGATCAAAGTTCAAAAAGGCCTGCAGGAAAATTTGTGAAGAAAGGAGGCAGCGGTACGTTCCCACAATGTAAAACGTGTGGGAAAAAGCATATGGGAAAGTGTAATAGGGCAAAGTACTGTAGCCACTGTAAAATGATGGGTCATTCATTGGAAGAGTGTAGAAGGAAAGTGATGGTGACGTGCTTTAACTGCAATGAACCGGGACACTACCGAAATGAGTGTCCTAAATTGAATAAAGTGAGCGGGACTAGTGGGGCTGGTGGTTCAGGAATAAAAGCTGATACAAATGCAAAGAAGACGACTCGAGCTTTTGTTCTTAATGCTAAGGAAGCTGCAGACATGCCGGATGTCATTACCGGTACGTTTCTTATCAATAATGTTTATGCTAAAGTTTTGTTTGATTCGGGAGCAAATCAAAGCTTTATTGATTATGAATTTTGTAAGCTTCTAAATGAACCACTAGTGCAACTAGATAAGCCTTATATGGTTGAAACCGCTAATGGTGATGTAGTCAAAATAAGTGAAGCATTAGTAAATGGTAAGATCACACTCTTTAAGCACAACATACCTGTAAAATTCTTACCAATGAAGTTGGCCGGTTTTGATGCGGTAATCGGAATGGATTGGTTAGCTACAAACCAAGCATGTATCTTATGCGACACCAAATCCATTGAAGTTCGTGTTCCAACGGGAGGAAAATTGATCATCAAAGGTGATAAGCCAACGAATAATGTTGGAATTATTTCTATGATCAAAGCTACTAAGTATCTAAACAAAGGCTGTTTAGCTTACCTAGTATCAGTCACAACTGAAGATCAAGAAAAAAAGAAACTAAAAGACGTACTTGTTGTAGCTGATTTTCCCGACGTGTTTCCAGATGAATTGCCTGGTTTACCACCAGAACGTGAAGTAGAATTCAATATCAATCTGGTACCAGGTACTGCTCCAATTGCTAAATCTCCTTATAGATTGGCACCGACGGAGATGAAAGAACTCAAGAAACAATTAGACGAGCTATTGGAAAAAGGATTTATCCGACCTAGCTCATCACCTTGGGGAGCTCCAATCTTATTCGTCAAGAAGAAAGATGGGTCGATGCGAATGTGCATTGACTATAGGGAGCTAAATAAGGTGACTATTAAGAACAAGTATCCACTTCCACGAATTGATGATTTATTCGATCAACTTCAAGGAGCTTGTCATTTTTCTAAAATTGATCTTCGATCAGGATATCATCAACTGAAGGTTCAGGAAGAGGACATTCCTAAAACTGCTTTCCGTACAAGGTATGGGCATTATGAGTTCACTGTTATGCCATTTGGACTTACTAATGCTCCAGCTGCTTTTATGGACATGATGAACCGGATATGTAAACCTTATCTGGACAAGTTCATCATTGTGTTCATTGATGATATTCTTATTTATTCAAAAACACCCGAAGATCATGCTATACATTTTAGAACTCTACTTGAATTACTAAGACAAGAGAAATTGTATGCTAAATTCTCCAAATGTGAGTTCTGGCTCACTGAAGTACAATTTCTAGGTCATGTTATTAATGCTCAAGGTATTCAAGTGGATCCGTCTAAGATAGAGGCTATTACCAAATGGGAGAACCCCAAGTCACCAACAGAGGTGCGTAGTTTCTTAGGCTTGGCGGGTTATTATCGACGATTTATTCAGAATTTCTCCCGAATAGCCGTTCCTCTCACTTCATTGACTCGAAAATCTGTAAAATTTGAGTGGGGTACTAAGCAAATTGAAGCATTTCAAATTCTTAAAGATAAGTTGACTCACGCTCCAATCCTAGCATTACCTGAAGGTGTTGAAGACTTTGTTGTTTATTGTGATGCTTCTCACACAGGATTAGGATGTGTATTGATGCAAAGAAACAAGGTGATTGCTTATGCATCACGTCAACTAAAGACGCATGAGAAAAATTACGCAACTCATGATCTGGAATTAGGTGCAATTATCTTTGCATTAAAGTTATGGAGGCACTATCTGTACGGAGTTCATTTCACAGTTTATACTGATCACAAGAGTTTAAAGTATATCTTTGATCAAAAGGAACTGAATATGCGACAACGAAGATGGATGGAAACTTTGAATGATTATGACTGTGAAATTATCTATCATGAAGGAAAGGCAAATGTGGTTGCCGATGCCTTAAGTCGAAAGGAGGTAGAGAAACCGAGAAGAGTACGTGCTTTACGGCTAGAACTTCAAGTCGATTTGTTTAATCAAATTAAAGAAGCACAAAAACAAGCTAAAGAAAATGAAAACAAGGAAAAAGAAGGAATGAAGGGTATGACTGAACAACTGGTCAAAGGAGATGATGAAATTCTTCGAATGAACACAAAAATCTGGGTGCCGGTCACTGGCGGCTTAAGAGAAAGAGTATTGGAAGAAGCACATAAATCTAAATACATGATGCACCCAGGAGGCGATAAAATGTACAAGAATCTGAAAGAGAACTATTGGTGGATTGGCATGAAGAAAGATATTGCCGCATATGTTGCAAGATGTTTAACTTGTTCACAAGTTAAAGCTGAACACCAGAAAACCTTCTGGTATGTTGCAACAACTCGAACTACCTGTTTGGAAATGGGAAATGATAACTATGGATTTTATAACCAAACTTCCTCGAACAAGTCATGGAAATGATACTATTTGGGTTATTGTTGATAGACTGACCAAGTCTGCTCATTTCTTTGCAATGAAAGAAACTTACTCAATGGATAGGCTAGCACAGTTATACGTAAATGAGATTGTATCATTACACGGTGTGCCATTATCCATTGTGTCAGATAGGGATAGCCATTTTACATCTCGATTCTGGAAAAGTTTTCAAAAAGCTCTCGGAACACGTTTGAATTTCAGCACTGCTTATCATCCACAAACTGATGGGCAAAGCGAAAGAACAATCCAGACATTGGAAGACATGCTTCGAGCTTGTGTGATAGAATTTGGAGGAAGTTGGGATGATCACTTACCTCTAATGGAATTCTCTTACAATAATAGTTATCACTCAAGTATTCAGACTGCACCGTTTGAAGCTCTCTACGGTAGAAAATGTCGAACACCAGTTTATTGGTCTGAAATCGGTGAAAATCAGTTGTCTGGTCCAGAAATCGTGCAAGAAACAACTGATAAAGTCTTGCAAATTCGAGAATGATTGAAAGTGGCAAGAGATCGTCAAAAGAGCTATGCAGATCGAAGAAGAAAGCCATTAGAATTCAATATTGGTGATAAAGTACTACTCAAAGTTTCGCCATGGAAAGGAGTAGTACGATTTGGTAAGAAGGGAAAATTAAATCCACGTTATGTCAGACCATTTAAAATTCTTAAACGAATCGGACCGGTGGCTTATCAATTCGAACTACCGGTAGAAATGGCTGGAGTACATGATGTGTTTCACGTTTCTAATCTCCGAAAATGTTTGGCCGATGAATCATTATTAATGCCACTTCAAGATGTTGAAGTGAATGAAAAACTAAAATTTATAGAAAAACCACTTCAAATTGAAGACCGACGTGAAAAGAGACTCAAGCGTAAAAAGTTGGTGTTAGTCAAGGTTAAGTGGAACTCCAGACGTGGTCCTGAATACACATGGGAATTGGAATCCGAAATGAGAAAGAAATATCCACACTTATTCCAATAATCTCGAGGACGAGATTAAAACAAAGGTGGGGAGGATGTAACAACTGCACATTATTTTTTTTATATAAAATATATTGTTTAATATTATAATTGTAAATATCTAGTTATCCTATACACATATATGACACTTACATACGAGTAAGTAACGAGTAAAAGGATTATTAAGAATTTTTGACATACTTATTCGGATAGTTAATATTATAGGAGACCGCTCAAAATTAATAAAATATATTATAATTAAACTTTCTCCGTTTTTAACGAAACTTAGGTCAAAACGTATAGAAAAATGAGCTGATCCCGGCAGTATTTTTAGAATTTTATAAAACATCATATTTTAAAAGTTATAAGAGAAAAACGAAATATAAGCTAAATTAATTATAATAATAAAATAATAAAAATATCTTTCAAATTGAAGAAAATTGCAAGGATGTTACGTGGAGCAATTTTGAGCTCAAATGACTCATTCCATCAATTGAAAAATACGTAGAAATCTATACCTACGATTTCCTTCGTCGTTAAGTTTTTAATTGCCTATAAATACTTAAAATTTCACTTTCATTCGAAAGCATACGTACAAAAATATATACACACAAATTGAGAACAAATTTGAAGATTTGGAGGCTAGGAGGTGCTGATCAGTATAAAAGGGTCAAGATTAAGGAGTCGGTTTGTTTAAGTATATTATCTAATCTTTAGTTAAACTAATAAATTTAAAGTTTTATTAAAATATTAACTTATAGGGTTACAGTTGAGATCCAACCCTATGAATATATTAAAAATTTTATTTTACTTAAAATAATAATAACAATAGTAATATTAATTATCATCGTAATAAAAATAATATAATAATATAATAATAATAATTATTACTATCATCGTAGTAAATATATATATATATATATATATATATATATAAATATATAATAATATTAATAGTAATAATAATAATAATATTATTATTATTAAATAAATAAATTTTCGTTGCAGAATAATTATAAGAATAGATTAAGCAGAAATGCTGCCCAAAATTTATATCGAGAAGTTTTAGCTGTCACTCTACCAACCAAAAATTCAGGTGAATACATTTAACTTTTTTCTAAATTTATAAATGCATTTTTATGAGCATGTATGTTTAAACTTTGACGCATAAAGGGATACTATTAGACCAGCATTTAGGCCATTAGTATACGTACGATTTGCAAATTGTATCCGCTATGGGTGAAATTCCCATACGTGGCTGGTAACGTGGGCTGGAAGGTTATACGTAAGACGCACTCCGCAGGCAACCTAACCAGTGACGGGCTGTGGGCTGGAGGGAACGATTGTAAGACGCAGTACACTGTTGTTCCTAACCAGTGACAGTACAAGCCAGGGTATGCAGTGGTTGTATCGATCAGTGAAATAACCTGCTAAATGTGTAGTATGGCCAATATTAATTCTGGTTAAAGGACCGAACATGCTATGCTTACATATCGAGTCTGTTATTTGTATTCACCAACATTATGTTGACGTTTTATTTTTAAAAACTTTTCAGGTAATAATGAAATGTAAAAGAAAGGCAAGATTAGAGATTCTTGACCTATGACGCCTTGAATAGGATCTTGTAGTAAGACCATGGAGCTATTGGAGCTATGCCTCCAAATCTTGTATAAACCACATATTATAAAATGATGTATAATATGGGTTTGTGAAAAGCTGGTTTATTATAATATGAAATGATGATATTCATACTTATACGTATGAAATTTTGTGAAATTCCTGAAAAGTTATTTATGAAAAGTTATTTTATAAAAATTGTGACAGTAAGGTTTTTTTCATACCCATGCGTATGAATTATTTAGAAATCATGAAACATATGGTTTTCACATCTATGCATGTGAATTATTTACAAAATTATGAATTAATGAAACAACGCTTCCGCTGATTAAAAAGAATAATAAACTCTGACCGAGACATATCTATGAAACCAATTCGGGTCACAACGCCCGGGCCGCCAAGATCCCGGGGTGTGACATTAAGACCACAACAACCTCACCAACCAGCCACCATCACCAAGAACTCGTCACTTTCTCTCTCTAAAAATCTCTCCATCTTCTCTCTAAGATTTCTACCTCATTTCTTCACGAAATCGACCCATTTGGTGTCAAAATCACCACCATCACTTGTAGATCATAGAAGTACAAAGGATCTGAGTTGTTATCCAACAAATTCGAGGTAAAGATCAATTTTATGTTCGGTTTTAGGGTTTGAAAACCCTGTTTCGGACCCCCCTCTTAAAACCGAATTCAAGCCATGACAACTTAGGGAAATCACCTCACAACCACATAGAAAGTCATAGGAACAAGTAGCAACTAGATCTTGGTCATGTAGTGAAGTTTGTGGTCCACTTTGGTGTTGAGGTTCGACGGCCGAAAGGGGCTACCCAGTGTGTCGAATGAACACAGGCCGAATGGCCTCTTCGAAGTCCATTCGCCGAATGACCAAACCCTATTCGACTATCACCTCTCATTCGATCGGCAATCCACATTCGACCGACACCTGTTCATTCGACCAGAAAGTTATTCGGCAAGGTCTACATTCGCCACTTCCTCATTCGAATCCTATTCGTCGAATAAGGTCTTTCGGCCATGGTCACATTCGAAGCCCATGCAGCATCCATTCGACCGTGCATCATTCGGCCAAGGCTCTTTCATTCGACCACCTAGTTATTCGGCCATAGTTCTTTCATTCGGCATGCTCACACTCAATCCGACTGATTCGGTCCGTCCCTTATTCGGTGACTAGCTTGTTCGATTATGATGGATAAAGTCGGATTGGGTTAGTTAAGGGATACGTGTGAGTGCATGGATAGATCACATGAATGTCATGCATGGCAATGCTAGAAATGTGAGTGCATGAGAAATTAACAAGGATGTGTGTGTGGTAGCGCATGGGTGTATACATGTGTTAATCATGCGTGTGTACGATTTGCATGGGAAATACATGCATGTGGATGCGTGGGAAGGAGTTGGGATCTCCATTTTCATGCAAACCACTTGGGTGAATATGGGTTATCATGATGTAGTAAACTAAGGATTAACATAGTAACCATGGGGTTTAACATTAGTTATGAATGCTTAATGTACAAATTTCTAACGAGAAATCATATAAATCTTGATGTTACTTAAACAAGGATCGTCAACATTATTTTGGAAATCAAACAATAACCTAAAGGGTGGAGGGTTGATTACCTACTAACCCCTAACTCTTTGGGAAATCTATAAATATGTGTAACTAAGTTAGGTAGTTATTCAAAACTATCTATGCTTAGTTAATCGTGAAAGGGAATCAAATGAGAATCAAAGTCTAACAAAATGGACCAGGGTATGGCCCAATGGGTTTAATATAAGCCCATCAAGTTAAATTACACTTCTCTTAAATTAATTATGCTTTTCATAAAAGAAATTAAATTATAAACCTTATTAAAATAATTAAATTGAAAAGGCCCTACTTAAAGTCCTTAAATAAGTAATGTGGGATTAGGGTTATTACTGGGTAATGAATTAGACTAAGTTAGATGAAGTCTTGGGAACGCATTAGTAATCTAGGACACTTAGTTGCACACCGAGACCAAACCTTAGATACAACGTCTGTTATACATACTTATCGTATACGAATTCTTTTAAAACAACTCAGGAACCGAAGATACTTAGACTACAACGACGAGCGCGCATTTTGTGGTAATTCAAGTACAAAGCAACACAAGTGAGTTCATTGCCCCTTTTCTAACATTTTTGTTTTAAAACGCGGGGCTGAGAAGCATGCGTAAACTGTTTTATTTAAACTGTTTATTTAAATGCTTTTATTTATTATATATTTTTACATATATATGTCTGTTGATACTCCTAGACTCCTGTCTAGGTAATTATTTAAGCAAATCAAATAACCAACTTAATTAAAGTACTCTTATGAGTAATACTTTAATTTGAACTCTAAATCAACCCTTAGTCCATCAAGCTCAAATTCAAGAATCTAAATTCTAAGTGAAATCAAATGAACAAAATCAAAAGATCATATTCAAAGGAATCATAACTCAGTGTGGGATCTGAGAACAAAGAATCATAATCAAGAATCAAATATCATTGTGAATCATGGAAATTCTAAAGATCAAGATCAAGAGACTCAAGGAATCAGAAATCATAAATGTGTGTGAATCATTGAAATAATGAAATCATTACAATCTAATGAAATCATTAATACTCAAGTCAAGGTGGATGTCAGTTGTATATGGAATCAAGATCACGTGTAACACATATAAAGTCCCTTCAGGTATAGAAGACTCTTGTAGTCAGGCTATACGGGCAATAACGTGAACAATCATTGAAATCAATATCAAAGTCTAAGAGAATCAAGAGACCAAGAATCAAAGGATATCCTTAAAGTCCCCGCATGTACAGAAGACCTTTGGGTCAAGCTGTAAGGGCAAAACATTAAAGTCCCCGCATGTACGGAAGACCTTTGGGTCAGGCTGTATGGGCATTATTAAAATCCCGTCACGCCCAGGTATACTCCATGTGAGTTATGCCTGGTATGGGTCACGTGTGAGAGGTTACAACTTGGACAACCACCAATAACTAAGTCTAATTGATTGAGTAAAAACCATACCCAATCATCATGTCTTAGTTGTATTTAAATGTTTTATTTAATTATTTGATTAAATAGTTGACATTTTACTAATATCACTGATTTTGGGAAATCATGTATCTATGTTCAAAATCCAGAGAATCAAAGGTAAATCAAGTTTTGGGAAATCATAATCTAAATCAGAGGTGTGTTAGGTAAAAATGCTTAATTATCATTAACATCAATGTTCTATGCGGATTAGTATGTGGTGGGATGGCGTCTGGGCGGGGTTGTAGCCTTGACCCAGGGGTATGCCCTATATATAAGCATACCGATTTGGATGATACAGGTGATGTTAATGAGGTTAGGGTCTTTACCGGAAGAGGTTTTCAAATCATTCTCATTTATTAACTATATGAACTCACCAACCATGTGTTGACTTGATTTTTGCATGACTTCTCAGGTGACGAACAGGTCAACTAAGGAGTTATTCCTTTTGGACTAGGACTTCAGATAGAAGGCTTAGCATTTTGGACCTGCATACTTTTGAAGACATCATTATACAAATTTATTTTGTATATCTTGTGTAAATACAAGATAAAAATTTATGATGTTGATGGTAGATTTACATTGTTAAATTATAAACAATACTGATGTAATTTAACTTTGTAATTCTATTATATTTAGCATTTCTCATTTATATCATGTGCAATGTAAACAATCTGATCATCACGATTATCACTCATGATATCGCGCCCCGGGAACCTTCCGCCCGCCGGGACAACCGATTCTATCCCGCCGGCTCGGGGTGTGACAAATGATTCGTTTTAACCTTCTACTTTGATAATGATTGATTAGATCTTGTTTTTGAACGTAATGATATAGTTAGGGTTGTTGATTATTGCCTAGATGATGGCTATGATTGATTATAAACGAAGAACACGATGTTTTAACGGGTAAATCCTTGTTTTGATCCGTTGTAATGCCCGGTTTGCATGAAATCATACCCATGATTATAATGGGTTAAACCATTTGAATATAACAATGTAGGTGATTAGTTTGGTTAATCTTTGAAATGCAAGGTTAAATCCAAGTGTTTCAAACTAATCACAATCATTAACATACTCATTGGAACGATTATCTGATGTTTATGATAACAGTCAGATTAGTATGTTAAACATGGTTATTAAACCTATTCCAATGCTACATTGTGATATTTCATGATATTTGGGTAATCAATAAAAAGGATTGATCATTTCTAAGCCATTAATCTATGTAGAAACTTTTCTAGCATTATAATTAACAACATTAACTATTTGGTTAATCCGAGATTATTCTGATTAATCAAGTGTGTCATCAACTTTGTATGAGCAACCTAATTCAGTGTAGGTTCCTACATTATCATACATTGTATGATATAACATTAAATTAACATCAGTTTGATGACTGTTAAGACAATGTCTTTGACATTGGACGTTCAGAAAGATCTAATCAGTAAGTTAAAACCTAAATAACTCATTAAACATAAATAAATGCAGAATCAGTATATTACTAGCAGTTGTGTGATATTCTGCTACTTGTGAGTTATCAGGTGAGTTTCGTACAACCTCTTTTCTTTTTAATCTTTTACAAACATCGGGGTAGCACTGTGGAACTTTTATTAAACATATGATATGTATCACTGTTATCTGCGTGATTTCATGTGATTTTTGAGAACTTGTGGATTTCATGGGATTTTGCCTGGAGAACAAGAACATTATCACAGTATCAAAAGTCCTCATTTTTGAACTGTATCTAGTGAACCCATGTGGGGCCGAACGAGAAACAATGATAGTACTATCGGCTGGCAACCCATTTGCCGGGAGCTTGCTACTCCCCTTGGTTTTTAGACTGCTTTAATGTTGTGATAGACATTAAGATAATGAGGCATTAAGATGTTACCGACGGGTAGTACCTTATAGAACAAGAACAGAACGTCCGAAAGGAACTAGATACAGGTCCCATGGTTATCTTGAACTGAACATTTTGAAAACTTGTCTAACATATCATATTGTTGAAAATGAACTTTACGAACTCACCAGCTTTGTGCTGACGTTTTAAATCTAAACATTTTGCAGGGAGACAGTGACCCATTGGATGAGGCAGCACTTTAAACTTTTGTAATTAAATAATGTAATGTTGGTTGTGATTACGACATCCTTGTAATGTATTTACTTTAAGTTAATCTGTGTGCTATGATATTGAATCAAGTAAGTCACCCCTCATCTCTGAGACATCACCACTATGCTTCCGCAATCTTTTAAGTGACATCATGAACAGGTGACGAGAGGTGGGGGTGTGACAAATAGTTATCTGTTTGACTTTCGAATGAAAAAAACTTTGATGTTGAGGTAAGGTTGTGGCATATTCAATTTTTAAATCCTGTTGAGCGTTAGAAATAAAAAAAAAATACTTCCCATGTGGGCTTTGGCAACCATATTAGAAACCTAGAAATTCTCACAATGTCATTTAACTTAAAAGACGATGTGTATTTTACAGATAAAGACGAACTTTAAGAAAACTTACAAGTTACAACCTCAAGTTTAGGTGAAGTTTACTTCCACGTCACAAATTCGTTTTATATTTGTGACTCTAGCAATGATATATGTGAGTAAATTGCACTTTTGGTCCTTTACGTTTACGCAAAATTTTAGAGATAGTCCCTTATGTTTTAAAATGTCAAAATCAGTCCTTTAAGTTTTCAAATGTCACAAACTTGATCCTTTTTCTGTTAACACCGTTAAGTACTAACATAATAAAGGATCATATCCAAAAAGTTTTGTAAACATAAAGGAGCAAAAGTGAAATTTACTAAATTACTTATATGATTTGTTTTGACATTTATGCCCATATTCTGTTAGTATTTAACGTCGTTAACAAAGAAATGACCGAGTTTGCAACATTTGAAAAATTAAATGACTGATTTTGACATATTGAAGCATAAACGACTATCTCTAAAATTTTGTTTAAAAGTAAAAGACAAAAAGTGCAATTTACTCGATATATGTTTTTACCCACTGAACAAAATTCTGCAATTTATTTTCCATCATCTCTGCTTTGCTTTTCTTGTTGCAGATCCTTTCTGCTGAGATGATACATGCTAATTTTGGGAATTTTGAGCGTGTTTTTGCATAGGTAACAACATTCAACTCTTCTGTGATAAATGATCTAAAACTATAATTTATTATGTCAAATCATGTACCATACTAGTTTGGTTATCAATTAAAACATAATTCTTACAGAAATGGTCTATGTGTTTTGCTAGTATTTCACTCTTGGTCCGTAAGTTTCATAAATGGTCTCAAACTTTAAATATTTTTAACACATGTGTGAGGGTAATTTGGTGACCTAAGGACTATGTGTTACAAGTGTATAAAGTTTGGGACTATATGGGTAATTTATGAAACATAGGGACCAAAAATGAATTACTTGCAAATCACTCAGTAATTTACTCAAATTCTTATTTAAAGATTTGCATTCTTACCAGTATAGGTGTTTGACGATCAAATGGAATTGTTGAAACCCAAAAAACCTTATAAATTTTAAATGAATAAGATCTCCCTCGAGCGACGGGGAAAAAAATCTTTACTTTAAGGCTGAAATATAGGTGTGCAACAATGAGGTGTTCCGCATAGAGATTCAATAGAAACCGGCATCCGGCAAGCTTCAAAAGTACTTTCTCCTTTCTTTTTCGAAACTCAAATAGAAAACTCTCTCCATGGGACCGGGTTTTGAGGTTGTCATACCACTTTCATCCGATATCTATCTGAACAGTTTTGACAAAAAGATGAAAAAATACTATAAGTATCTTCCTCATTTGTGTATTTTTTTTAAAAAACACTCATGTGTATATGTATGTTTCCATTATGTGATGCATTTATTAGTAAAAGATTTTTGAAATCACCTAAGAATGTATGCTTACTATTTCCTCCCAAAGCTTCAAAATTTCAATTTTACACCTAGTTTAGAAATAACATGTAGGTTAGGATTAATTAACTAATTAATGTCACTTCAATGACCCTCGAATTGAACGTTTGTACAAGCAGATATGTAAACCTCTTTGAACTTTACAATACTTTTATTGTTTGTCTAATGTTGTATTATTTCGTGTGTTATGCATTATTTTTCTTCACAAAGTACAAAAGGATGTTATGCATTACTTTTATTGAATGTTATGCTTATATTGATTCGTATTTGCTAAATTTTTTTAACTAAAATATGATCACGCTAACATAATGTTTCAACAATCAAATTGAACAACAAATATGATTTTGTATAGAGAATTTTGAAATTAAATGCAAGTTTTGGGTGGTGAACCGGTGACCTAGGCTTGGGATGTCTAATGGGCCCATTGGTCGAGCACAAGCTTGGTTGGGTCATCTAAATGGACTCACTTCCACAATTTTAGCTTTCAAACTCTCAATGGCCATCCACTTTAAACTAGTGGTGTTTTCAAACTGGTTCGGTTAGTAACCGGTCCGTTCCAAAAGTTGACATGCAAACCGGTTTGGTTTCAAAACCAGTTTATAGCATGAATGGACCGAACCTATGAAACCGGTCCGGATAGGTTTCAAACCGGTTCACAACAGTAACATATCGAATTGGTTATCAAACCGGTGGTTCAGATCGGTTTGGGACCGGTTTTAGCCAAATCGGTTGAGACCGGGACTGGGTCGGTTTAAAAACCGGTTTCCAAACCCAAACCGGTTTGGTTACTTTAAAACGATTAAAAGGTTCACCATCGAAGTTAAAATAATCATTTCATAATTATTAGGAGCTAGACATTATTTTCATTTACCTGAGCTCACATTCTCTACTCTAAACTTACTTTACTTCTAGAAAACATCACCCGTGTATTTTGTTGGATTTAAACTCCCAAATACTGGGCCGGGTATAAATCTTGATTGTTGACAAGGGTTGAAATAGATATTAAAATCAAATAACTAAAAACACTAGTATTAAACTAACACACACAAAATTATTAATTTATGATATAATACATAGAGTAAATTACCAAGATTGTCCTTGTATTTTGCTAGTATTTCGTTCTTAGTCTCTAGGATTTATAAATTACTTATATGGTCCCAAATTTTAAACATTTGTAACACATACAGTCCTTAAGTCAGCAAATTACTCTCACATAGTTGACCAAATAATCATAACCTAAAGACTATATGTGATACAATTGTTTAAAGTTTAGGACCATATGAGTAATTTATATAATATAAGAACCAATAGTGAAATACTAGCAAACCACAAGTACCATCTCAACAATTTATTCTAACAAACAAACACACACACACACACACAGATATATATATATATATATAGGGGCCGGTTAATGTACAAAGGAGATAAACGGTATAAAACCTAGGAAGAAACCAGAAAGTGCCATGTGTCATCTAGGAAAAGGTTATAATCGTCACCAAAATTACAGACCGTGATACTAGATAATTACGGACCAAGTGTAAAATCCTGCTATATGAAATCACAGACCGTCATTTGACACCAGTAATCAAGGAATTACCTAGATAAATCACGGACCAATAATCACGGACCGCAATTTAACACTCAAAATCAAAGACAAACTGTATAAATCACGTACCAAATAATCACAGACCGTGTTATATAAAAATCACGGACCGTCATTTTAAATGCATAATCAATAACGAACTGCGTAATTACAGACCAATAATTACGGACCAAACTTAAAAATCACGGACCACATAAAAAAATCGAAAAAAATTATACCAATATCATATTCAAATTAAAGACAACAAAATTCTTTATTTTATGGTGTACTTTTTTTTTAAAATAATTAAGTATTCAAAACTTATTTGATTTTAAAAAAACTGGTGGAACTTGATTTACCCACACAAAAGTCAACTAGAGTTGGTTATTCCTTTTTTGTCCTTTCAGCTTTAATTCATGCAAGATTTTAGGGAAAAGGCTCAGAATCCTTCCTATCTTTCTCACCGAAAACCTCCTTTGTAATGGAATCGTCTCCTATATATATAAACAATCGTGAAATTGTATTTTTGTTTTCGCTTAAATCAAAAGACAACAAGGGAATAGAACCAGACACATGTAAGTGTTCATATGCACTCATTCACTTAACTTCTTATTTATTAATTTTTATCAGTGTTGTAAAAATCGGTCTAGGCGGCCGCCTAGGCCTAGGCGTCATCCTGTTGGACTGATCGGGAGCTCGGAAACAATCCGAATCCAATGTAAAACTACTCGACAGCCTCTGGAATAGTGCGGAATCCTATTCTAGGGTTTTCCAATCGAAACCAACAGAAACCGTGGTGATCCGAGGTTGTAGGAACAACGTGGAAGCAACGATCGAACACCACGGGTTGAGAATCGAACTTGGATGATCAAGAACCGCTCAAATCTTCTAGGGTTTTGACACTTGAGTCTCAGGGAAGAAGGAGGGCTCTGGAAAGTTAAGGTTGAAATGATTTGAACTTGTATATATAGGCAGTTGACATTCGGCCGAATGAGAGGCCGAAGCAACTCATTCGGTGAATGGCATCTGTCGAATGATAATTCAGTCGAATGAGTCATTCGGCGAATGACTCATTCGCTGACTAGACATACTCTGGTTTCATTCGGCGAATGACTTCATTCGATAGAGTCATTCGGCCGAATGAACCATACTCATACTCAAATATATAATAAATCAAATCAACCAATAACACAATCATATAATCAATATTAAACATTAAGATCAATATAGAAAGACAACTTCCATTAATATAACTTGAATTTTACATGATGAATGTTACAAAAACTGAACTAGGGACAAAACATGTATCAACAAACTCCCCCTTGGACCTAGTTCAACTCTTGGAAGTGTCTTTCTTGAAATACTTCTCGGAAATAGCTTTCCAATCTGCTCCAGCGTGTATCTTGAAAATGCTGCAGAGACGGATCACTCTCATGAACTGTAAAGCTTGCACCATGTCTTGAACATCAAAGAAGATTTGGTGCCTGAAAAGAGCTTGGACATCAGTGTGGGACAAATTTGTCAACCACATGGGCTCGAATATCCTTATGGTCTCCCATTTTTTGTCCTTGCACAATACTATCACAGCCTCACCAGTTCTCCCATCATAGTACCACCATCGGAAGCCATCCATAAAGTCTTGACGCATCTTCCGCAGGGGAATCCTCTTCAAAACTCTAGGGGGAAGCCACTTCAGGATCACTTTATGCTTGAGGGTATCACCATCAATCTCTGGCAAATAATATCTTTCTGGCTGCTGTGGTTGAAAGTTTACCCATCTCTTCCGGTATTCATACTTGATCTGTCGAGAAAACCAAGCAGGCATCCCAGAGTCTTCACTGTATAGCATGTTCAGACGTGCTAACTGATTGACTTCGAATCCAGGCAACGTCTTGAAATCATGTGGGTGTTTGAAGTAGTCAATCCCTTTCTCTCTCTTCACAGCATAGCACCCAAGATCATGGAAGTATGCCCAGCTAAGAATCTGACCTCCAGCTTTGTAGCCTTTGGTCCAGTAAACTTTCTTGTGTGTGGCTGGCATCTTCTCTGTGCTTTGCTTCTTCAACACTTCCCAATAAGCAGCCCATTCCTCTTTTCTTCTCTTTTGGTCATCGGCTTCAGCCTTGCTTGCCTCAACTTGTTCCTCCAGATATCTGACCAAGAGATCCTCTGTTTCTTGATCAAATGGTTCAGTGAATATAGGCAGCTCGTCTTCAGCCGATGTATACTTTGGGTATTCTTCATCTGTGATGTCTTCCAGAATCACCTCATCAACATCATCAAAAGGTTCTGGTTCAGGCTCTTAAAAAATGGGAACTGAGGTGTCATCAGTAACCACATCATCAGGATTCAACCTGAATAGCTCAGCTATTTGCTCTTTGGAGAGGCAGTGTATAATCTCTCCTTCCTCTTTGTCATAGCTGACCGAGTGCTGTATAATGCCCTGAGCGTCCAAGATCATAGTCAACGTCTCATCTAGCTGACGTCTCAAGGGCACAGCTTCTACTTCCTCGGCCGCTGTGGTTTCATCTGTCTGTGCAGGAGGAGGTTGAGAAGAGGCTTTCTTCTTATCATTTGCTCTCTTGGATCGAATCTCTGATGAGGGAGGGGCCTGGTCATCATCGTCATCATCATCAGTACTTGATGAATCAGAAGACCCATTCCCAGATCCGTCCTTGGCCTCATCATCATGATCATCATCAGATTCTTCATCCTTCTCAGAATCTTCATAATCAACCTGTTCCTCCTCAGACTCTTCTTCTTCTTCTTCGTCTATCTCCTTGTCTGATTCATCGGAACGGTTTTCAGCACCTTCTATCCTGGGAGTGCCCTCCTTGGAACCCTCGACAAGTTCAGCAAGGCGAGCATTTTCAGCTTCCAACAGGAGAATCCTCTCGCTGAAACCAGAGGCTGTCAGAGCCAACTGGTTATGTTCATCTATGTACTTGAGTAGTTGCTCCTCTTGCTGAGCAGAACGAGCTCTAAGATCAGCTCGTTGATCAGCTGCCTGCAGCAACAGGGCATCCTGATCGTTGATCCTTTGGGTGAGCTGAGCAATCTTAGACTCTTGATCTATATTCTTCTCCATCAGCCTGAGAACCATACTGTTCAGTGTGCTAAGCTGATCCACAACTGACACAGTAGGTATAAACGTATCAGCTCGTGATGTAGATGGGCCAGAAGAGGCAGCAACATATACTGGCTCAAGAATGACAGGAGTGGTCAGAGGGGCAGTAGTGGTCTGTGTAAGAACAACCCTTGACCGCGTCAGTGAAGAAACTGACACAGCTGCTACTGAAGTAACAGTAGTTGTAGCAGCTGAAGTCAGTTCTGACCTCCTTTGGAATGAAAACCTTGATCTCTTTCCCCTTCCAACCCTAGAGGATGTAGACTGAGAGGCAGCAACAGTCACAGCCACTGAAGCAGA
The DNA here is from genome assembly GCA_009363875.1 of Mikania micrantha. Classification (NCBI taxonomy): domain Eukaryota; kingdom Viridiplantae; phylum Streptophyta; class Magnoliopsida; order Asterales; family Asteraceae; genus Mikania; species Mikania micrantha. The sequence goes on along the minus strand of CM018691.1, from coordinate 32,375,548 downwards.
AGCAGAAGACCGAGGTGGAGGAAAGATATCAAACTCTGGTATAAACAGTGGATCAGTAATATCCTCCATCTCCTCTTCAGTTCTCTTCCTCTTCCTGACAACCATCTTGCCACTTTCCATCACCTTCTCAAAGCCTTCCTCCATAAAATCATCAGAGTCGGTGCTCTCTTCATCACCATCTCCAACAACTCCCTCATCACCAGAGTCCTCTGACTCAGCACTACTTTCAGAAATATGAGGAACAGAAGCATCAACAGTAGTAGTAACAGTAGTGGTAGTAGTGGCCAGGAAGTCTAAATCCATCAAGGAATCAATATCTATGTCATCTTCCTGAGCTGTAGACAAAACAGCATCACCACCAGTAACAGCTCCACTCACATCAACCATGCTCATAGTAGCAGCAGTGGTTATGTCACCAGAACTCATCTCCACCACACCTGAACTCACTACAGCAGCAGTGCTCACTATCACTGTGCTCTCACCAGCTCCAGCACCACTAGGGCCTGCCCCATCACCACCATCACCTCCATCACTGTCGTCTCCACCAGCCGGTACAACTATGTCTTCGACATCTGAATCAGAGTCAGCATGCCTCCATCTACGACCTGCTGGAGCTCGGTAATCAGGTCGAGAGAGGTGACCGAATAAAGATCTGGTGGCTGGCTTCCTCTCCTTCCCTCTGTATGACAGAACTCTGTTAAGAGTAGTGTCATTCATGTGCTCTAATCGAATAACATCAGCATTGATCTTGGGAAGATCTGGAACTTGAGCATCTATGATCTGCTGCAGAAATCTCGGGTACATAAGAAACTTCTTGTCCCCCTTTAGAACCACGTTCTCCTTCATGTGAATGAATATCATCTCTGAGAAGTTGAACGGCTTGTTGAGCACAAGAGCAGCAAATGCACACTGAATGGTCTCACGCATGTCGTCGAATCCTCCTCGCCTCGATCCGAGACAATGCACCAAGACATGAGCTAAATACTTGAACTGTGGAGACATAAATGCCTTGTTGAGAATGCCAGCTCCAATGTCACCCTCATACTTGCATCGAAGAAAACATCCACGAACTAGAAATCGATCAAGTAATGATGGCTGATCTGGAGAGTCTTGAAATCCACAAATTCTCCTGATGTGTTCAGCAGAAACCACTATATCATGCCCTTGAACTTTGCCCCTTATGACTGTAGGCTCGGCCTCGCAGTCAATGTCAGCAGATGACCAGAAATCCTGCTGATGCGAATGATAAGGCACATGGACAGTAGATATGGCAGTGAATATCCTCGAACGCCTCAGAAAAGTAATGATGTCTGAGTAGTGCTTCGCGTTCGGAGTGGTCAAATCTAGATGAGCACAAATGTTGTGCTTAGGAACTGACTTGTAACCTGCCATGCTGCACAACAGAAGAAATAAACATGTTAGTACAAGACATTCAATAAGAAACTGAAATTAACAGGAAATCAGATTGTCAGATTAACTGATGTGCCGAATGGCAGTGATTCGCCGAATGAGTCATGTGATCGAATGAGTCATTCGTCGAATGAGGTTCATTCGTCGAATGACTCTCATTCGCCGAATGAGATATAGACATGGCTGGTCATTCGTCGAATGAGCCATTCGCCGAATGAGCCATTCGCCGAATGAGGTTCATTCGCCGAATGACGACATTCGGCGCCTGTTTTGAATTCAAAATCCCCTTTTTCAAAAATCACGAATCAGCTTAAAAAACTTGTTTATTAGCATTCAGAAACGACCGAATAAGACATTTAATACTTGATTAAGATAGTTTCAAGTCCATTTATATGGTCTATTTACACAGCGAATATTAAAACCCTAAATCCCAAAAATTTGATCTGGTTTGCACGATTTTACGGTTGGAAAGTCTTGTAAATCGATCCTCATATACCTGAGATGAAGTAGAAAAAGATTATCAGAAGCAGGGTTAACAAGAATCAAAGGAAATCAAGTGAACAGAAACTATGTGTCAATCGCCGAATGGGTTCTCTCTGAAGTCGCGAAAGAGTATTTTGGTCGAATGACTTTCATTCGGCCGAAAGACTGTTATATAGTCCCTTCTCATTCGCCGAATGAGCTAGGCGAAAGGTCACCTGACATTAAGTCTCATTCGCCGAATGAATGTAGTGAATAGGACATTCGACAATACTCATTCGCTGAATGAGAATGTCGAATGAGACATTCGACATCTTTCATTCGTCGAATGAAAAACACATTGTATGATTGATTCGGTCGAATGACTCATTCGCAGAATGAGTTCATTCGGCCGAATGAGTTCATTCTACCTCTCATTCGGACGAATGAGAGATGATAACCTCCAAACCTCAACTATTTCATCATTTGACATTTTGAGCAACAAACCTTTAACAATTTATGAAGATATGTCTGGTTAGTTCAGGATTCAGATAAGACAGACATCCGAATCTACAAATGATCATCTAAAATAAAATTGAAAATAGAAAATCTTTTTGTATTTTTCTGAAACAACCACTACAACTGTACAAACAATAACTAAGAATAAATAAACACATGTTTTTGTGAGAGGTCCATTAATAAAATAAAACATATCTCTAATCACATCACATTATCTTCAATGAACGCTTCACTTCCAACACAATTTCATTATGATACGATTACTGATATATTTGTCCAGACATAAACCGAACAATACATAACTACTAAACAAACTATGTGATCACTCATATTTTCTGATTGAGTTCCCAATTCATTTCACCAATAAAGATCAAAATCAGTTCAAAACTCATTTCAGCATAACTTAAAACCAGTCATCATGAATTCAATAAGATTCAAACATTTATTATCTTTTTGTAATTTTCTTGTTCTGTCCAAATGGATGGCTTCAGCTAGGTCCGTCCCAGCAATATGGCACATGTATGGAATCGAACTTTATTTGTTTAAGTATTTTTCAAGCTTAATACCAGCTTGCATTAGGTTTTCTTCAAGCTTAATACCAGCTTGTTTTTAGTTTTTCATCAAGCTTAATACCAGCTTGTTTTTGATTTTCCTCAAGCTTAATACCAGCTTGTTTTTATTTTTCTTTGAATGAAACCTCATTTGATTCCATGATAACAGGTGTATGCTTGATTTGAGTCAAAAACCATTTCTCACTCAAATGATTTAATAAAATGGATCCCACAGATCAAACTTTCTAAGTTATCACAAGTTGTTTATTCATTTTGTATAGTCAGCCTATCAGTACATCCCATCACAATTCTCTTGTGATTTTAGTTCAAACATTCACTTCTGCTTCTATGACATGATAAGATTAATGCACTACTTTATTAAACAAGACCATCTCAATTTTTAATTTTTTTTTTATTGTTTTTGGTTTTTCAAATTTTCTATTGTTTTTGGTTTTTCAAATTTTCATAATATCTCCCCCTAAAAACCTAAAAATAGAAAATCTTTTTGAGTTTTTGATGATGAAAATAAACTATACAGGAAAAAGTAAAAGACTAAATTAAAATAAACAAAGCAAAGACTATCTAATGAAAAGTGATGATCATTTGTTTGACTCAGATGAGGATTGAACTTCATCCTTTTGGAAAACACCATTAGCCGATAACAGATATAAAAATCTGGGTTTGTCAAATGCTTTGGTAAAAAGATCAGCTTTTTGGTGATCGGTGTGAATTTTCACTACATCGATTAATTTCTTTTCAAAACAATCACGTATGAAGTGATATTTAATGTCGATGTGTTTGGTTTTGGAGTGCTGAACAGGATTTTTAGTGACAGCTATGGCAGCAGTATTATCAACATATATAGGAGTGTTAGAAAAGTGTAACCCATAGTCCCTGAGTTGCTGTTGAATCCAGATGATTTGAGAACAGCAACTAGCAGCAGCAATATATTCAGCTTCACAGGTTGAAGTAGACACCGACGTCTGCTTCTTGCACTGCCAGGTGACCAATCGGTTTCCAAAGAACTGACATCCTGCAGATGTTGACTTGAAATCTCTCTTGCATCCACCATAATCTGAATCACTATATGCAGTAAGCTCAAAGTTATCATCATTAGGGTACCATAAGCCAAGTTCCGGTGTACCCTTCAGATAACGCATAATCCTTTTGACCGCAATGAGGTGAGATACTCTTGGCTTTGATTGATAGCGTGCACACAAGCAAGTAGCGAACATGATATCTGGCCGAGAAGCAATAAGATACATGAGAGATCCGATCATTCCTCGGTACAGAGTGGCATCAATTAACTCCCCCTTTTCATCTGGAGTAATCCCGTGATTAACAGCAAGTGGGGTACCAGCAGGCTTGGCATCAGACATACTGAACCGGCTCAGAATGTCACCAACGTATTTGGTTTGATGAATAAAAATCCCTGCCTCAGACTGATCCACCTGCAAACCCAAGAAAAATTTCATCTCTCCCATCGAACTCATTTCAAATTTATCTTTCATAACCTTCTCGAATTCCTTGCACAGACTATCATTTGTGGAACCAAAAATTATGTCGTCCACATACACTTGCACCAAGAGTAAATCACTGTCCTTCTCACGGATGAATAATGTGCAGTCAATGACACCTCTTCTGAACCCGTTGTTCAGAAGGTGAGTAGAAAGTGTCTCATACCACGCTCGCGGAGCTTGATGCAATCCATATAAGGCCTTGTCTAGCTTGTAGACTTGGTCACGATGCAATGGATCCTCAAACCCTGGAGGTTGACTGACATATACGGTTTCACTGATAACACCGTGAAGGAACGCACTCTTAACATCCATTTGATAAACTTTAAACTTCTTAAAGGATGCATAAGCCAAGAAGATAAGAATGGCTTCGAGTCGAGCCACCGGAGCAAACACCTCATTGTAGTCCAACCCTTCTATCTGTCTGAATCCTTGAACCACCAAACGTGCCTTGTTTCGTACTATGATCCCGTGATCATCTTTCTTGCAACGAAGAACCCATCGAGTGCCAATGACTTTTGCACCTTTAGGTCTATCAACTAATTGCCAAACCCCTAACTTTTTGAACTGCAAAAGTTCCTCTTGCATAGCATCAACCCATGATTCTTCCTTGAGGGCTTCAGTGACAGTACGCGGTTCAACTTGAGAGATAAAGCAGGAATGAGCACAAAAGCTTACATCTGCAAAATCAAGAATGTCCGCAAGACCACCTGAAGAAATCTGACTTCGAGTCTTCACTCCATCTAAAGGACTCCTAATAATGTTATCTTGAGGATGAATACGGTTGATTCTTCCAACAGGATGAGCGGGAACCTCAACCTCAGGATCTAAGTTATTCAGATTCAAATCCTCAAGACCGGGTACAAGGTTATCAACAACTTGTTCAGGAGCAGCTGGAGGATTGTCATCTATGTCTAAGCTGTCATCATTTAGCTGTGTAGTAGGAACGGATGCAGATGAAGGTTGAAAGGTTTCATCAGGTGCATTTTGTGCATCATACAGCATCTGAACAGCGACATCTTCATCTGAATACATGGGGGGCATGTTGAATGAATCAAAGAGACTGGAAAAATCAAACATCCAATCTGGCCCTTTTCCAGGTGGGGGCATTGTATATTTCTGAACGTCTACATGGTACCACTCCTCCACATTATGAGTTGCAATGTTGTAAACTCGTTTATTTGGAGTGCTATACCCAAGAAAGTACCCTTCTTCCACCTTTTCATTGAACTTGCCCTGCTCATGTTTCTTAAGCATAGTGCATGGAGCACCAAACGGTTCTAGATACTTAAGATTTGGCTTTCTGTTATGGAGCAGTTCAAAGCAAGTCTTCCCATGTCTCTTCACAATAAGTACCCGGTTCAAGGTATAACAAGCATTAGCTACAGCTTCGTTCCAGAATTGAACCGGTAGAGAAGAATCAGCAAGCATGGTTCTAGCAGCCTCAATCAATGTCCTATTTTTGCGTTCAGCAACACCATTCATTTGAGGAACATATGGAGCACTAAATTGTTGCACAATGCCTCTTGCATTACAAAAATTCTCCATGTTGTGATTTTTGAACTCCGTTCCATTATCAGTTCGAAACTGACGAATCTTGAGCTTATAAAGTGATTCAAGTTTGGTAACCAAAACTTGAATGCAATCAAACGTCTCAGATTTCTCCTTTAAAAAGAAAACCCAAGAGTATCTGGAATACTCATCAGTGATGACAAGACAGTATTGATCTCCAGCTATACTCTTCCGATTCACAGGACCAAATAAGTCCATGTGGAGAAGCTCAAGAGGAACATTGATTGAATGAAACTTTTTCAGCTTATGAGACTGCTTGGCTTGCTTCCCTTTCTTGCAGGATACACAGATATCAGACAGCTTAAAATTCTTCAAGCTAACTCCCTCAACCAGACTATTGTGTACCAAATGATTCATCTTACGTAAACTCAAATGGCCCATCCTCTTATGCCAAAGGATTGAATCTTTCTCAGTTGCCTTTGTCATAAAACATGAAGCTGTGGAGGATGTAGTTGAAGCTGTGGCCATATTGAGAACGTACAAATCTTGCTTCCTCGGAGCAGACATCAAAATCCAATCTTCAGGTATCTTAACACCTTGCTTGAGAATGTAACATTTTGAATCATCAAATAAGACCTTGTACTCTTTGTCACAAATCTGAGAAACTGACAGGAGGTTGTTTTCCAGCTGTTTAACGTATCTGACATTATCGAATGAAACCTGTCCATTTGTCAGAATTCCCTCTCCTGTAATAAAACCACCTTTGTCTCCAGCAAAGGCAACATAGCCACCTCGAACTGCATTCACATTGGTGAGCAGAGAAATATCACCAGTCATGTGTCTGGAAGCCCCACTATCAACGATCCAAGTGCTGTTAACTCCAGCTTTTGGGGCAACCTGCACAATAAAGAGATAATCAGTTTACTTTGGGAACCCAAGCCTTTACAGTCTTGGGTTGACCCATAGAGTCTCGGATCCAAACATCGATCCATTTTCCTTTAGGAAGAGGTTTATCTGAAATTTTTGGAACAGAATCCTCAGATGATTTAACTTTCCAAATTGCATTTTTATCAAAGGAGGTTTTCAGATAAATGGATGATGATTTTGATTGGTTAACTTTAACCACATTTGGAACATCCAAAGTTTCCAAATTTCCTTTTCCCTTGTTTGAAGTCTTAGACTGAATGGGTGATTTAGACTTTTGTTGAACAGACTTAGGTACAGATTTTACCGGTTTTGGTAAAGCAGATTTTAAGTTTTTAAAAGGCACAACCTTAGGTCTGATCAACTGAGGGCAAAATCTCACAATGTGCCCTGACTCACCACATTCAAAACAAACTTTGTCACCTTTTTTATGAAAATGTTTTAAATCAGAAAATGATTTTTTAGTTGATTTAAAAACATTTGATTTCTGACAATCTGAATCAAAACCCAAACCCTTTCTCCCTTTGTTACCAAACAGAGCTGATTTAGTAACACAATCAGCTTCAGACCCTTGTGAAGATTTAACAAAGCATAATTCTTTGTAAATCTTTGATTTGGAGATTGGGTCACCTTTCATGACTACAGGAGTTTGATTCCTAGGAGTACTGTGCTTAGGTGAATAATCTGATTCATCCTCTGAATCAGAGACCCAATCTTCAACAACTCCATCCACCATTGATTCCTTAGTCTGTGATGAACTCTGATTTGTACTCAGACAGACTGGATCAATTACTAACGAAGTAGTAACTTGAAAATCCTTTACATCTTTGTCATTTGGAGTATTGACAAAGGCATTGAGGATTGGTGGAGGACAATTTTTATAATTAACCTGTGCCTTCCCCTGATCAGTACCCCTACTGATCATATGCTCAATGATATAAGAAGAGCTTTCATAGCTCTTGAGCTTCTGACCTAGAGTCTCATAATCACATTCAACTATTGCTAACTTCTTCTTGATCTCATTGATGGTATTGAGATAAGAAGTTATAGCATCTTGCTTGTTCAGAACAGCGATCTCGGCCTCATGCAGTTGTCGATTTAAAAGATCAATTTTAATTTGAAAATCTTTTTCATTAGATTTTAAAACTTTATTTGCTTCAATGCATAGGTCGAGATCGGTCATCAAGTCACTGTTATGCTTTTGATAAGCAAGAACCTTACTCCTAAGGTCAACACAATTGAAACAATCAGAATGTGAAGATGAACAGTCAGTGTATACCTGTTCAGATTCTGAAGAAGCAGAAGAATTTACCATCAAGGCAAATTGAGTGGAAATGTCATCAGCTTCTCCATCAGAATCTTGAGTGTCTGAATCTGTCAGATTGTCTAATTCTGAACTTGAGATCTTGTGATCATTCATCAATGAATCTTCCTGAATGCTTTCCCCATCATGATCTTCAGACTGCTGAATCTTGCCACACAAGCTTTATCTTGATCTTCTTTATCAACATTAAACCTGAAGTCCCAGTTCACCCCTTCATCCTGTTGAACCATTAAAGCTTTACTAGCAGAGGACGAAGATCCAACTTGAGAAGGAGAATCAATGGGAACTAGTCTCCTTTCCGAATTGGCAGGAGCTGATTTCTGATGCTGAAATGGGTTTTTGTTCCCTGCTTTCTTTGGCTGTTTGCACTGCCTGGCAAAGTGACCCTTCTCACCACAGTTGTAGCATGTGACAGATGCCATATCAAATCCAAACTTGGACTCCTTGTTTAGATTGATATCCTTCCCAGTCCTTTTTACAAACTCCTTTGCTCTCTTAACTGCACTAGCCAATGCCCACATAATGTCAATTCTCTCCATGTCATCAGGATCAATCTGAGAGTAATCATCATTGGTCAAATATGGATTGCCGATCTGACCAGCAACTAATCCATCATATGAGCTAACCAATGTTGACAGAAAACACATATGCTCTTTTGCAATCTCTACTGTGACCTTGTCAAAGTTCCCTGTTTTTAGACTTGCGGTAGGCTGATGATGCTCTTGTTGTGAACTTGATGAAGAAGATTGACTGAAATGCATCTGAGCTGCAGATGGAGCTTCAGATGTTTTAGAAACAAAAGCAGTCTTCAGAGGAGCATGAGTTGTGGATTTATCAACTGTGGGAGTGGAGTAGTATAGAGAAGGATCTTGAACTTGCACAACTCTCTTGGCCTTCCATTTGTTCTCTATCTCCTGCTCTTTTAGCTTCTGAATGAAATCATTGATGTCCATATGAGCCATCATCTGATTTTGCTTGAGTACCATCAAGAAGGACTCCCACTTTGGAGGTAAAGCATCTGCTAAACACTGAATCTTCTCTTGAGTTGTAGTTTTGACCTCATGATTGAACAACTCACTCAACAGATGATAAAACCTAGCAATCAGTTCATCAAGGGACTCATTACCCACATACATAAAGCTGTTGAATTCTTTTCTCAAAGCTTTAGACTTAATGCTCTTCAACGCATCATTCCCCTCATATCTTTGTTGTAAGGCATCCCAGAGGTATTTGGAAGATGTAAACTGTCTAAATTGATGAAAGATATCTGTAGCAATGGACTGTGACAGAATGGCATATGCTTTCTTCTCATAGTCATACAGCTTCCTTTGAGGCTCGGTCATTCTTGTAACAAGCATAGGAGTACCATCCTCGTTCAAAGGCCTCAAGTAACCGCCTTCTATCATCATCCACAGATTTGTATCCACCCCATTGATGTGGATCTTAAATCTATACTTCCAGTGAGGGTAATCATCTAAAGTCAACAACTTAGGAGCTTTGTTTGAGTTCCCTGTCTCATTCTCTGTCAACAAGAGAGTCTGAATGCGATGGTTTTGGTTAGCCATGAGTGCTAGATCCTCCATTTGATCAGAAGTAATAAGATTCAACACTTAGAAAAATTTCAGGAAGGACTGGCGAATGAACTGGTTTTGGCGAATGTCGAGGGCCGAATGAACAGAAACTGGCGAATGAAGGCTGAGTATGACAACTGGCGAATGAAATGATCGAATGACCTATTCGGCGAATGACATATCGAATGAGCTCTTTCGCCGAATGAGAGTAGAGTATAAGGCTTATTCGGCGAATGACAATGGCGAAGGAGCTATTCTCCGAATGAGACCTATTCGGCGAATGAGGGGCTATTCGGCTGAACTTATTCGGCCGCCAGAGTCATTCGGCGATCTGGGGTTTTCAGCAACGAAAATCGTGATAACTTGCGATTTTGACCAGATTTAAGCACCAAATTTGGTACAGAAGTTCAAGACATGATAACAAGCCAATTGAGAAAGAATTAGGGCAATCAAACCGCAAAAACCCTTGGTTTTTCAATGAAATAGTAACTTGGAAAGCAAGAAAAATAGGGTTTTTGGAAGTTACGAAAATCAGGGTTTTGGGAGACTCAGATCTGATGATTTTGAGTGGAAATCGAGTAGATTCAAGAGCCAAAGCTCTGATACCACTTTGTTGGACCGATCGGGAGCTCGGAAACAATCCGAATCCAATGTAAAACTACTCGACAGCCTCTGGAATAGTGCGGAATCCTATTCCAGGGTTTTCCAATCGAAACCAACAGAAACCGTGGTGATCCGAGGTTGTAGGAACAACGTGGAAGCAACGATCGAACACCACGGGTTGAGAATCGAACTTGGATGATCGAGAACCGCTCAAATCTTCTAGGGTTTTGACACTTGAGTCTCAGGGAAGAAGGAGGGCTCTGGAAAGTTAAGGTTGAAATGATTTGAACTTGTATATATAGGCAGTTGACATTCGGCCGAATGAGAGGCCGAAGCAACTCATTCGGCGAATGGCATCTGTCGAATGATAATTCAGTCGAATGAGTCATTCGGCGAATGACTCATTCGCTGACTAGACATACTCTGGTTTCATTCGGCGAATGACTTCATTCGATAGAGTCATTCGGCCGAATGAACCATACTCATACTCAAATATATAATAAATCAAATCAACTAATAACACAATCATATAATCAATATTAAACATTAAGATCAATATAGAAAGACAACTTCCATTAATATAACTTGAATTTTACATGATGAATGTCACAAAAACTGAAGTAGGGACAAAACATGTATCAACACATCCAACCTTGTCGATTTTGCCCTAGGCGGTGCTTAGGCGGCCTAGTAAATTTTTATTTTTTTTGACTTTTTTTTGACTTTTTTTCTGGTAAAAAGGGACCAATTTCATGATGATTTAGATATTTCTCAACCAAAAATTCTTAATATGTCTCTAAAAGATCGAATCCAGCCACTTAAAATCAAAATCCATTTCTAAACTTTGAACTTTGAAGTACTTGATTTAATATATTTAAGTTTATTTTTTTACATTATTTGAGGTATTAAATTAAATTATTGATATTGATGTGTGTGTATAATATATATTTGTAAAATTACATATAAAAATTCCAATTCGCCTAGCGCCGATTAATCCATATGCGATACCTCACCACACGACTAGCGCTTAGCGACTTTTACAACCATGGTATTTATCATCAAATTATTAATCTTCGTGATTTCAACTTTGGTTGATGCATTTGTGTGTAGAATTTCTTTTTCTATCTTATTTTAAGAAAAAAAATATTTGAACAATTACATTTCTTCATTATGTCTAGTATTTTCAACCATGTTAGTTGCTAGTGACATCACAATTCTGTTATATTATAATACGTAAACCAAACGTTTCATTTTCTTTATTAGGTCACAAACTCATCTTCTTTCAATATTAGAAAAAAAAACACCAAGCAACTTGATATTCATGTGTTATCATATAATTTGTGTTATTATTGTAACAAACCATAAGAGGCCGGAGCCTTGTAACAATTGCTAAAGTTACTGATTTGTTATCTTGAGGTTGTGGATTCAAGGTGTAAAAACCACCTCTTACAAATCAAAATGTGTAGGGTATAACTGCATACATCAGATTATCAAACGATCCAACCCCTGCAGTAGGGGTGTGCATAAAACCGAAAAAACTAACCCAAAACCCAAACACCAAAAAATCCAACCCAAAAATACCGAACCCAAATAAAATCCGACGGGTTTGGTGTAAGTTTTTTAAAAACTGAAAGTTTGGGTTTGGGTTTGACTTAAAGAAAAACCGAAAAAACCGAATACATACGTATATATGCATATATATATATATATATTACCTTTCAAAAATTTCAACAATTTATAAACCGTGTATTTTTATTTTCTTAGTTCTTGATATCAAAAATCAAATAAAAATTGTATATTTTATTATAATTTAGGCTTAAGATACTAAAAACATGTTTGATTTGTAAAAAATTTAAATATGTTTGTATATTTTAAAATATTAAGTAGTGTTGTACTTAAAATATTTTTAGTACAAATATAATATTTTAGTTTGTTTTTTTATAAGCCTAATTTGTGCATAAGTAGAAAAAACCGATAAAACCAAAACCTAAACCGAACCCAAATAAGTTTTGAAAAAATAGAAACGAAAAAAACCGAACCCAAACGGGTTTAAAAACCGAAAAAACTGAAATTTCAGTTTTGGGTATGGATTATGCAAAAACCCAACCCAAACCGACCCATACACACCCTATCATGCACAAAACGAGAGATAAGTCATGCATCAAAAGGCCATGAATGTCAAACTATTTACGTGTGATATGCAAACATATGTTCAATCGGTATTATTGTCAACTTGGGGCAATAAAAGCGACTGCATATTTTATTTCTATATCTGGAAATTATATAAATTAAATATAATGTGAGCGAGAAATCCGGGTCAATTACACAACAGAACTTTCTAAAAATAGTAATTAAACCCAACGGATTTCCAAACAAATAATCCTATCAATCATGACAAGGCCAAGACAAATGTTATATTTCATCATGGGAATTGGATATTAATAATAATTTAATGCACTATATAAAGAAGCTAAAAAATTGAAAAATAAAAAAATTATTTGGTAAATTGAACAACTTTTTTTTTTCAAGACAGCGTATCGGTTCGTTGAACCCAAAACTTAATATTATTCGTTGGTTTCTCAATTTTAAATATTTAAGCAACCCTATTTAAATAATGTTTAATTTATTTTGACAAGTTTTTATCAGAGAATTTTAGTACTAATTTATTTTTCAAATTACAATATTGCATGTTAAAATGTTACATTGCGGCCAAATAACCATAGGAGTCGAATATATATAAATGCCGTATTTTTCTCATTTTCGATATTTATAAATTATAAGTACATATGTAATATCCGGGTGAGGGTTGGCAAAAAGTACTACCAATTTATTGCAAGGTTGCAAATGTCATTAGTCGCTTATAGGTCAGAACAGCTTCTTGAAGCGAGTAATCTAGAAGTACTCTGCCTTGTATCAACTTCTTAAAGCGAGTACTCGCCCTTAAATGCTGACTTTTGCAACCATGATTTATTGTGATGTAGGCAGTATAATGTATTCGCCAACACTCACTCTCAGGGGTGGTAAGATAACAGATATCGTCAAAGATACAGAAAATTTTCAATACCAAATCTTGGTTTTTGTCTAGTTGGATAATTGAAAATGGTTTTAACGAAAAGAAAACAAACATAAATTACACAACAAGAAAAACCAATCACAAAGAAAATTCTCTTAAGGTTTGATTCCTCTAAAATGACACAACCTGTCACATCCTGCGTCGCGTACGAAATTCACGACTCCGTGACTAAAATTGATTCATAACCAACAATTCAAGAAACAACCATAATGTTTACTAATATTTCATAGTTTAGATGCAATGTTCTGACTATCCAAAAACGCTAGGCGCCCGTCAACTGTCTCGATTTTGGCCTAGCCGGTGCTAGGCGGCCTGGTCATATTTTTATATTTTTTGACTTTTTTTTGCCTTTTTTCTGGTAAAAAATGACCAATTTCATGATTATTTAGACATTTCTCAACCAAAAATCATTAATATGTCTCTGAAACATCGAATCCAGCCAGCAAACATCGAAATTCATATCTAAACTTTGAACTCAGTGTTTAAGTTTACACTTTAAAGTACTTTATAGTTTATTTAGTATAAGTAAATTTATTTTATAAATTATTTGAAGTATTATAATAAATTATTGATATTAATGTGTGTATAATATATATTTGTAAAATTACATATAAAAATTACAATCCGCTTACCGCCGATTAATCCCGACTAGTCCGTAAGCGGTCCCTCGCCATCCGACTAGCGCCTACCGACTTCTACAACTATGCTAAATCATATATTGAGATTTAAAAAAATAAAAAACTGTTGAGATAGTCTTTGTGATTTGTTAGTATTTCACTCTTGGTACCTATGTTTAATAAATTACTAACATGTTCACAAACTTTATACATTTGTAACACATGTAATCTTTTGATAAGGGCAATTTGGTCACATATATGAGGCTAATTTATAACCTAAGAACTATATGTTTTACAAATATTTAAAGTTATGATCATACGAGTAATTTATAAAACTTAGAAAACAAGAATAAATATTAGCAAATCACATAAACCATCTCAGTAATTTAATCTTATAAAATTAGATTATATATAATATGGGGATGTTGAAAATGAGAATGTATAAAATAAGACATGTGGTGGGCATATTAGGACCGGATATCATAGGAACTTAGCAAGAGGTCAAAACAGAGGGATGATTTTCGAGGGGCACGCCTTGGATTGAATCAAGGAGACAGGACCCACTCACCGGCACATGCCTTCACCAAAAATATATATTTCAATCTAAAGATATTATTTTCATATAGTTTATTATTAAAATTATAAAGTTCAGTCATATATAAAACCAATTAAATATGTTTAATAAATTAAAATTAATGCATCTATTAATCTAAGATATATTGTTGATTTACAATATATTTATAATCATATATAGAACATCAATATTAGATTCGTTTCATCGTAATATAATCCTAACTCAAAATGGTTTAAGGAATTAACATCATTACTAACACTGGATTATAAATTACTATGACCTCTGCTTTTAGTTTTCCTTTTATATAAACATGTAATTTATTGAATACAAATAAAACCATGTAAGACATCTTCTCATATTTTACTCATTTTAATATGTTATCTAAATGATTAATAACATGCTTAACCGTTTATAAGTATTTTAACATATATTATTGTAATTTATTCAATACAAATAATATCATGTAACACGTCTCCTCATATAGTACTCAAGTACTCATTTAAATACTTATCTAACTTTTTTAGCCACGTATTTTACAATTATCTACCTTTGTAAATTAAGTTAGTATAAGGTTTCACTTTTTTTAACAGCAACAACTGAGCGTAACGTCATTGCATATGCACCACGTAAGCAAGCCTCAGAATTCCCTTCCTCAAGAGAGCGATAGCCCATTTTACCGGACGTCACCCTAGGAAGAGCTGCACCTGATGCGCAGAAACACGCTAATTTGCTATAAAAACTGTGCTCCCATCTGTTCAGAACCCGAGATTAAACTCAATATACATCCCCTCACCTGGTATCCATCAAAGTGCCTCAAATGGGAGTCGAACCCTTGACCTCCACATTGAAAGGTAGGTCTTCTACCACAAGGACAACTTATCTGTATTAAATGGTGAACGCCACCATTAGGTGCCCCTTACCGGTCGATCTCACAGCCAACATAAGAGAGGTAAATCGCGTGACCCGGGAAAAATTGGATTGTGTCGAGCTTTGAACCCTAGACCTCCATTTCAGATTCTCACCCCTTACCACTAGGCCAACATAGCGGGGACTACTTATATGTATTAAGGTTTTACTTAAATGTTATATAACTTAACTAGGTTAGTTACAACATAAGAGTTTAATAAAGAAAATAATAAATGATTATTAACAAAGATTGATAAATTATAAAAATGATATTTTAAATTTTAGGTAAATAATTATTTAAGTAATAATATTTAAAATAAAAAAGAAACTAAATAAAAAATTAAGAAGCTAATATTATTCGAGCATTTTTCAAGTTAGCATCCAGTGAGTTGCAAATATCAAGAAATTTAGACAAACCATAGATTTTATGAATTATTTTGACAATAGCAATTATTTAGTTTTATCTCTCTATAATAAAAATCAAAATTTAAAACTTATGTACCTCAGCTAATTAATTTCAACAATATATGCTAGTTTATAATTGATAATTATAAATTAAAAATATTTGATAGAAAAGTTTTTATGCAAAATCTTGATGATAATTTTAACACTAAATTAATACTAACTTTTCAAATTAATATATCAACCTTTTCTTTTAGATCTTTCTTTTAGATCTAAACATATTTTGGTATAAACTTGAATTGTTTATAAGTTATACCCTAAAGTGTAATAGTTTTGTTCATCAAGGGCGGCACGAGATAGGGGCAAACCTGACCTCCTTCCCAGGCTCATTTTTTTTTTGGCACAGTTTTTTTGAAATATACATGTAGATAGAGATTCATTCAAACGAGAATCAACAAGTTGCATATAACTAAAAGAAAATGTTTATATATACATGATTTAATAGGTACAAAAAGTTATTCCCTTTAAAGTATAGAAAATTATTTTCATGTAGGTCTGTAAACGATCCGAACGAACACGAACATAGGCTTCAATTTGTGTTTGTTCATTTAAATTTAACCAAACACGAACACATTAACGAACATGAATTTTTTGTTTGTGTTCGTTTATTAAGAAAATGAATATGTTCGTGTTCATTTGTGTTCATTCAATACTATATGAAAATGAACTGTTCATGAACAAAAATGAACACAAATGAATCAAAATAAATGAGCAAATATAAATGAACATTATTTAACACTATTGAACAATCATAAATGAACATGAACATTATTGAACAAACATAAACGAACACAATCGACAAGTCTCTTAAATATAAACATATAGTATTCGTAAATTAGATAGTTAACGAACATAAACTAAAATTACATAGTTAACGAACATAATCGAACAGTTCATGAACATAAATAAACAAACATTATGTGTGTTCATGTTCGTTCATTTAACTAAACAAACAAACACAAATTTTATGTTTGTATTCGTTCAGTTATTAAATAAACGAACATAAACGAACTTCCCACGAACAGTTCATGAACTGTTCGGTTCGTTTATATGCCTACTTTCATGCCCAATAAACTAGGAGTGTTCATTGTCTTGGTTTAATATGTTTTTAATTTGTTTCCTATCTGAAAACCGAACCGAATTCGGGAAGTGGTTCGGTTCAGTTTTGGTTAATACCGAACAAACCGATTAAAAACTAAATAATTCGGTTAAAAACCGAATTCAACCAAATAAACTGATTATAAACTAGAAAAACCGGTTAAAAGAGAATAAATCGAATTCTACCTTATAAATTATTAATAAAATAATAAATTTAAATCTAAATTAGGTTTAGTCGGTTAACCGAATAAACCAAACAAATTGACTTCAAAAAAGATCTAGAACCGATAACCGAACCAAAAAATGAAATTCCGAATTCAGATTCGATTAGGAACATGATTCGGAATTCGGACACAATTAGGGACCGAACTGAAAACCGAATTCAGTAAGGAACATAATTCAGTTTTTTCAATTACGGATACGGTTTAGTTTTCAATTTTTTTAACACTTTGTTATAATATTTGTATTCGTTATGGGCCTTTTTTCTCGGCTCGTCCTGGGTATCTTAATTCTCAAGACCGCTCATGTTCATGACTTAATAGTAAATTAATTTTCTTCTAAAATACTACATATATAACATTTTTTTTATATCAAAATCGCAAAAACTAATTAAGTTTGATTTATACTTTTAATGAATTAATTGCAAACATTACAATTTAAATAAATTAAGCGGTCAGAAGGGTGAGGCTTGAGACCAACTATCAAAAGTATTAGACTTTGTTGTTAGTAATATATTGCTCATTTGTGACCAGGAATTCAAGCTTCACAGGACAAAAAAAAATAGTGTAATTTAGCTGTTAATTAAAAAGAATAGTTAATTAAAATAAAGGGGTAAACAAATGAGGGTGTGAATTTAATAGTGACAGAAAAATATAGAAATCATCGATGTTCAAATAAAATAAAAGCTTTAAGTTGCACTTTAATTAAATAAATAAAGGGTTGGTTTAATTAGTTATTTGCCTTTAGGTTTTAATTGAAATTGTTAGAGAATGCTAACGTGTATTTAGCAAACTAAATTTATTATATTCTATGTTAATCGATCTCTACGTACACATAATATTATATAATTATCCTTAATTAAATATAAAATTAAGTATATATGATAGTTTTCTTTTTTCATAAGTTTACGACATTATGCCGGTTTAATATATATTTTATTGAACGGCGAAGACCTCAATCGTGTGAACCCACTGTTTCCAGGCCATGTCACCAAGGTCTAGTTACCTTGACCTCCCATGAGCCACCACAACCACCCCAGGAGGAAACCCCACTGGGAAAACCCCCTGACCCCCTCAGACCCCTTTTTCGCTACAGGAGGGATTTGAACACAAGACCTCTCAATTGGAAGAATCCTGGAGTACCATTGAGGGCTTGAGGCAATGCCTCGTTGGTATATATGCCGGTTTAATATATGGTCGATCGGTTTATTAATCAGACACAAAATAAATGAACCGACGGCCGATTTTGATACTACAAAACTAATTAGAAAATGAATTAATTGCCTCAATCCCTTTAGTTTATTGACGATCGACAGCCATATATACCAACCTAAAACTACAATACTCATGGGAACCTGAGTTCTATCATAAGAGGTTTGTGTTTCTGTCTATTTTGAATTGAGTTTGGAGATTTTCTAGTTTTGGCTTTTTTTCTTGGGCATGTGATTAGTCAGGTAATCAAGCTCTGTTATTCAGACGGAAGAGATCTATTTGCCTAGGTGATAGCCGGTGACCGGATGTTTGTTGTTAAAAAAGGATACAATTAATACTCATTTAATTTCTAATTAATCCCAACAATAACTGGTCGATGATAGTAAATTCAATAACACGTTAATTATGTATCGGTATATCTTGAAACATGCATATGCTTTAAAATAAATATCAAATATTTGTAGAACTATATCTAATTAAACGAGTCATTATATACATATATATAGTGCTATGTTAAGCTGTAACCCAAAAACATCAAGCGACATCATAAAACAAAATCGAATAATTATCTTGAACTTTACATTAGGCTTTATACAAAATTAACATATATTATAAATGTAATCAATAAATTAAGTTAACTTGACTAGATTTTGACCTCAAAATATTAATTAACACACTACATATATACAACATAGGATTTTGAGTATCTGAATATGAACAAAGATTTTAATTAATTAAACTTGACTCATTAATTAGCTCAAGTCAATGAGTAGATCAGTTGAACACCATGACTTTCCAATGTAAAAGTCATTTGTTCGAGTCTCACTTTTAACAATATGTTTCAGATCGAGGTTTTATCATAGTAGGTCTTCAAATGATAGGTTTTCTTTGGAATGATAGATGAGCCGGGTTACCACTACAGTAATAACATGCTATAGAGATGACCTTAACAGCAACGACAAAAGTCGCCCATAATTTTTGACTAGCTTATAGTGACGACTTGTCGTCGTAACAGATATAACCCGAAAAAATTTTCATATTGATATACAACGACGAAATGTCGTCCCTAAAAGGCTTTTTCCCTGTAGTGTACTCTAGTGACCAGACTTAAAATATAATTGTTAGACGTTTAAAAAAATTTAACTCAATTTGAATTTATCAAAATGATTAATTTAGAGTATTTGCACTTATAAATGTTACAAATGGTACTGCACTAAATAATGAGTGAATCATTATGTTCATATCAATTGGGAATATATATATGATCATGATTCATGAGTGCAATTATCAGCAAATTGTTGAACTTAAGAAAAAGAAAAAAAAAAGTGTTCTGAGTTTTGATAATTAACATGATTTGAGCATCATTATCATGCATGGCTCTTGGAATTAGCCAACTATAAAACTAGGGTTTCTTTATTATTAATTAATTAATTAATTAATCTCTTTGCATATGCTAACACAATAAAATTAATTTTACAAGTTTTCATGCATGAAAAATGAATTGTTAGCAAAAGGTACAACCATTGAAGAACCAGTGTCATCATCTAGCTTCTGGACTTGTACCACTTGCATTAACAGTTGTACTATTCTCCCCAACCTTACATTCACTCATGCTGGTGGTAAATTATGGTACACATTCTCATGAGGAAATTCAAAATAGGGTTGCATGGAAAACCGGTTTTGAGTAAAAGGTGCAACCAATGAACCAATGACTGAACTTGTACCACCTGCATTGATAGTTGTACTATTCTGACCTAAACGTTCCAATGCCTTCACTTGTGACCTCAAGAATTTGAGATAATTTGCAGCCTCATCAAGCATTGAAGCTGTATCCATCTTGTTTCCACCAGGAACCAGTTTCTGCAAAACCCTAATTCTTTCACTGATTCTTTCCCGTCGTTGTCGTGCTGCCACCGTCTGCGGGTCACTTGATATCCGCACGTTCTTTCTTTTTGGCTTTTCCACCACCGTCTCCGCCGCGAAACTCACCGGCCGGAAAGCTGCTTCCCTGTATATCATCTCCTTCATTTGTGCAATCGCCTCGGTATCCGTTTCCGACGGATTCCCGGGTTGTTGGAAGTTAATGTTCGATGAAGCGGGTCGACCCGCATTAGATCTAGACCTTTTTGGGTTACCCGGGTTGTTGTCGGAAACCCCGATACCGCTGATCTGTCGTTTCCCCGACGAGCATTGAGATGCGTTACCATCTCCGGTTATCGAATCACCGGACGAAACGCCGCTAATGTCATTCTTTCCAGCGACATTGTTGTTACAAACTAAACTCTTGCGATCTGAGAAAGTGATCGGAGTCTCATCTGACGCGTCGTCGGTGCTGCTATTGGTGCCGGAAAGTAAACATTCCGGCGAGGTGTTGTTGCGGGTGCCAGTGGCGTTGGTGGTTGGTTTTGAATCTTTGATCTCTAAGAACGGGTTGCTGCAAATCAAATCAGCTGCTGTAATGGCTTGATCGGTCCAATTTGCAGGTGATAAGTGGTGGATTGGATTCAAGAACATGTTTTCAGAATCAAAATCGAAGCTTTGTTGTTCTTGATCTTGATCATGGAGGTTGTACCATGAGAACTGCAAATCATCCATGATTGGGTTGTACACAAACTAATGTATGCAGGAAACTGATCGATTAATATATCTTTTTAAGAGGTAGATCAAGAAGAGATGAAACTGTTTGTTGCCAACTTTGAGAAAATTATACAGAAAATGTCTAATCTAGCATATTCATATGATATTATTGTAGCTTATATATGTATATATACATATATATATATATATATGTGTGTGTGTGTATGTAGGGGATGGTTCGAATGTTAACTCTTCTTTATTGCGATAACCAAATAACTACATCTTATTACTTTGGGACCCACATTAAAGTAAATCAAAAGGTGTAAGTTTTTCATATTTTTTTTATTAATGCAAGTTTTAACGCAATAAACATGGGTTAACATTTGATAATTTACCTATATAAGTATGTATATATATATATATATAGTATAAGGTTTGGCTAAAAAGTTTTAAAACCATGAGAAGTGTGAGAAGGGATCTCAACCATTAGATCAAGTTGTTTTGTGGTTGAGATTAATCTGTTGGTATTTTTGTAAATAGTTATAAGCTAAAACCATCAGTAGGGGTAGAATGGGAAGATCTAGCCAAAAACCTGCACTTACAAGTCACATGCATTTTCCTCCATCTTTTTTAAACGTTCATAACTTTTTTATACGTTAGTATTTTTTTAAAAAAATTACACCATAAAATCGAGCATTTTTTTATCTTTCTAATGAGTATAATATTAGTATATTTTTTAAAATTAAAATAACAACCTAAAATGAGTTTCACGAACCATATGTTTATGGTGTTTTTCCAATATATACGAAACTGATATTTTATGGTGTTTTTTACACATATGTATGTTTTATGGTGTTTTCAAAGATATTTTATGGTGTTTATGATGTTAACATTTTATGTTATTTTTTGGTGTTTGCGTATTAATAAAACTAAAAGAGGGCATTTTTTGGTGTTTTTGAAAACGAAAAACACCATAAACACCTAAGTTTGTACGTGGTGTTTTTAACTTAGTTTATGATGTTTTTTCGAGATATTTTATTGTTTATGGCGTTTTTTCAAAATATGTTATTGTGTTTATGGTGTTAACATTTTATGGTGTTTTTGTGTTCGGATATTCATGAAACTAAGACAGACATTTTTATGGTGTTTTTGAATGCTAAAAACACCATAAATCGCTATATTTCATAAACATTTGAAAAACACCATAACAAAAACACCTGGTTCATAAACATTTTATACATGACGTTTTAAACTTAAATGTGTAAAAACACAAAGTTTAGAACGACATGTTTTTTAGTTTTCAAAAACGCCATAAAACACAATGTGTAAAATTATACAGTCCAAAAACACCATGAATAAATTTACAGTTCAAAAACACCATAAATTAAATTACAGTTCAAAAACACCATAAATAAAATTACAATTTAAAAACACCATAAAATGTCTGTGAAAATTACACAGTACAGAAACACCATAAAACGTCATGTGTAAATGACGCAATTAAAAAACGTTGTGTTTTGTTTATGTTCAAAACACCATAAAACGTCTAATTTCACAAACAATATGAAAACACCATAAAAACACACAAGTTTCAAGAACAATCAGGTTTGTTCTTTTTCTATTGTTAAATATAACAATATTATACTCGTTAGAAAGGTAAAGAAATTTGTGATTTTATGGTGTAATTTTTTTAAAAAAAATTTAACGTATAAAATAGTTGCATACGTTTAAAAAATTTGGTGGAATTAACATGTGACTTGCATGTGCAGCCTCCATTTATGTGTTGACATTTATACCCTTTACCCTAAAATACACGTGTCACATTCTCATGGCTTCTCACACTTCTCATGGTTTTTTGCCTTCTTAGAATATCCCTCCCCTATATATATATTCATATATGAGGATAGATATATGTAAATTAAAAATGTAATAAAGATTCTTACTATAGGTAGGGCTGTAAATGAACAGAACGTTCAGCGAACCGTTCGTGAACCGTTCGGCGGGAAGTTCGTTTATGTTCCTTCGTTTAATAAACGAACGAACACGAACAAGACATTCCGTTCGTTTAGTTAAATGAACGAACATGAAGAGAGGTCGTGGTCGTTCATTTGTGTTCGTGAACGTTCGGTGACATGTTCGTTTACGTTCGGTTAAGTTCATTTATATTTATTCGTTAAATGTGTTGTTTATTTTTAATTTTTAGTTTAATACCATAATACTTAAAGTTATTTTTAGTTTAATACTATATTATCTTAATTTATATATTTATAAATGATTATCTCCATTGCTTGAGATTAAAAATGTTGATTTTTATTGTTTAAATAATATGTGTTAGTGTTCGTGAACCGTTCGTGAACAAGCTAAATCCTTAATGAACGAACACGAACAAGAATTTCCGTTCGGTAAGCGTTCGTGAACCGTTCGTGAACAAGTTAAAAGTTAAACGAACGAACACGAGCAAGGGCTCGTTCGTGTTTGTTCGGTTCGTTTACAGCCCTAACTATAGGGATATATGTAAATACTCCTAAGAAATATTATAAAAACTTAGTTAATAACTTGAAAAATCCCGTGATAATCGATGTAACACTCAATTTTTTTTTTATTTTTGCTTAAATATGTAACAATATTATAAAAAATAATTACAAATACTTTTTATAAATATGTTATAAAATAATTTTTTTATAATGTGAAACATTATAACCACTATGTAACATGCATGTGTGAAATGGATATCTGCATATATTTTTTAATTACTATTTAATTATAATAAAATATATTATATATATAAAAAATAATTTTGTTATTTTATAGGGTTTCAAGAATTTTAAATTTTTTCTTTTACTTTTTTTTTTACAACAAATTTTCCTACTATAGAACTAGAACCCTCAACCTATTTTAAAAAGAACACCTTAACACACCTTGGTACCATTAAAACAAATGCCTTTGGTATTCTTTTACTTATATTATAAATATTATTTGTCCGTGTAGAGAGAGAGACATGCACATGGACAGACTAACCATAGGCACACGCACGCACAAAGGGGAAAAAAAGTACAACAAATGTTTAGTTTGAATCAAAAAATGATCAAAGTTGAAACTTGAAAGGTAGGGACTCTAAAAGATAAGGTCCCAACCCAATTATTTTTGGCTATATAATTTTTATTGTTTTTTGATTTCACATAATGTGACTAAAGAGGCTACCTATATATGAACACACGTTAAAGTTCACATCAATAAAATTTTCGGCTTGTTATGTTTTCCCACTTTTTTTATCAATATTATCCATGAGTATCCCTTCACTCGTTTAGTTTGGTTTTTAATTTATACTTCACAAAAACCAAAATCAACATGTTGGTTATTTATTAGAATTCATGCAACTGAAACAAATACTCGGTTTCAGTTATAAAGTTAGGTTTCGGTTATTTTCAAAGTGCTTATTTTAATTTTTAAAGCTACAAATGTGATATTTATGGAGTTGGTTTATTGTTTTGTAGTGTTTTAAATATGTTTAATTTATAAAAATCATTTTTCTAATGTTAAAAATTATAGAGGAGACAAGACTGGTGAATTCAGAATTTGGTTAAATGGATTCTCGTCTCATCGATTTGGGTGGCTTGTTTATTGTTATTTATTTTTCGTAAATGATCAGCTTAATTAATATGACTCCATCTCTTTTTAGCAATAATAGATATAAGTGCTTTGTCAGTGTATTTAGACATTTTATAATTATAATTTAACACATCTATTCACATATACGGGTCATAAAGGTCTATACGGGCTGTATAAGGGGTGCTATACGGCCGTGTATGGGTCGTATTGGGTGCGTTATACAGCTATACAGCCTTGTACGGACTGTACATGTCGTATAAGGGTGTAACAATAACACTCTTTAAGATATAAGAGTAGGTTTTATAAATCTAAATATTCATTTAATTAACTTACAAATCATTAGACCCATTCAACTTGATCATCACTTCTTTAACATATACTTAACAACTTTTATCTTGATTTTAATGATCTCTTTTGGATAAATTCAACAGCAACTCCTCGATTCATAATCTATCAGCGAGACTATCAGCTCCTTGGACCCCAAATCTCCACAAATTAAGAGAGCATTGTCCCAAACGCGAGGTTTGTTTGTTTGTTTGTTATGTATGAAAAAAGATAACGATGAACGTACGTATAATTCATACCTTCTCCGATCATCAGTGTTCATTGGTATTTTTTTGGGTGTTAAGTAAACTTAATTATATTATTTGGATCTTAATGAAACTCAAATTACCAAGATCAATTAATTTGTTACAAATTCAGGGAAAGTTGAGGTATTTTTTTTGTTTGATGGGGTATAAAAGTAAGCTCGTATTGATTTTAAGTTTAAATTATGTATTGAATACCTTTGGGCCGAGATTTAATGGGTTTGTTAGATATTTAAGATCATGTTGGTTATTGTCGTACGTAACGCATGACTAATATTCCAGAAATTAAGAATTAAAAACGATGATATTAGTTTTGAAAAGAAGATGTATATTATATACTTGTGACAGTGAATGCAAGTGTTTGTTTATATGGAACGGGCCGGGGGCTAAATATTGCGATTAAACGTGGAACAATTGGAATGAAGAATCTGAACAAGTACACATGCATAACAAAATGTTTTTGAAAAGTTGTTTAAAAGATAATAAGATAGTGTTATTGATATATTTTTATATTTCTTATTATTAAATAATATTTAATAAATATTTATAAGTAAAAGTTATATAAGTATAATATGATTGATTTTACCTAAGTATGATACATATTTGATACGAGTGGTATTATTAAATATTAAGACCCATTTATTATTAGTCTTGTTACACTTACATCCCTGTACCGCCACCTTATACGGTATACCTACACAAGCCATTAAGGGTGTTCAAAAAATCCAAAATTCGAATCGTATCCATAACCCAAAAACCGAATTAACGATTCGGATAGATTCACATCAGATATCCGTTTTTCCGAATTAGGATCGGATATCGGATATACAAAATCTTGTTTATTCGGATCTGATATTTAAATTCTGTTTCTTCAGGTTGTTCGGATTATTCGGATGAAAAAAGAAATTTGTTCGGGTTGTTCAAATAGATTCGGATCGGATTGACAAATTTCGAATTCGGATCAGGTCGGGTTTCAAGTAGGGTCTTAAAATTTTCAAATCCGAATACACTAATTAATCGACTAATAAGTCGTTTCATGGTAGTTCCGTCTATCACTTTATTGTGAAAGACCTGAGTCCAAATAACCCGAATAAACCGTTATCTGATTCAATGAACACCCCTACAAGCCATGTAGCCCAATATGACCATACACGAGGTGTACAAGTCTGTATTGTCGTATATGATAGGTGGGATTTGGATAGAAATGAATTTTAGAAAGACAATACAGATCGTATAACACTTCTTACATGACCCGTATAATTAGATATTAGTGTTAAATTAGGTTACAAAGGAATTTTAAGAAGACAATACGAACCGTATAACACCCCTGCTCGTATAATTAGATATGAGTCTTATATTATAATTATATGATGTTTATATGTACCGACCCATATAAATATTTATATGCAGTGGATTAATAAAGCTGCAAAACTACTTTTGGATATGCATTTCATGCGTTCTGTAAAGTACCCAAGAGTGAAGACTCTGACTAATTAAGAGTTGAGCACTCACCCTCTTTCCCAAAACCACTTTCTGATTTCCACTTTTAATCAATCATATTCTCATCATAATCAAATTTATTAGTCTTTTTATTTTTTTTAACATCTAATTTAACGTAGAAACTAACATAACTAAATCATCAGGAATTAAACCATAATCACTTTTTTTTAACAGCAAAATATAACTTTATTAAACATATCAACCCAACTATCAAGTAACCAGAGTGAGGACACCAAAGTTTATGATTTTAGGCAGTGGCGCAGCTTGACTAAAACTCTATGGGGACGAAATAATTTTTTTTTCAGGGGGGGCGAAATAAAGGTTTTTAAAAAATTTTACACTACGTATCGAAAAATATACAATACTACACGAAAAAACAAGGGGACGGTAACTAAGGTGCGCCCCTGATTTTAGGTCAAATGACAACCATGATTCATGATTCAAATTTTAGTTCATTTAACTTAGCCGTATTTTCTAAACCACTATCACTTGATATTAAAAAAAATATATCATTTACACCATTAACATGTTTACTTAAAAAGACTGTTAATTAATTCTTTGTTACTTGTTTTTTTTTTAACATCAAAGGTCTCAATCATGTGAACCCACTCTTTCCAGGCTATGTCACCAAAGTCTAGTTACATAGACCTCCCATAAACCACCACAACCACCCCAGGAGGAAACCTCACTGGGTATACCATTGACCCTCCTTATACCCTTTTTTCGCTGCAGGAGGGATTTGAACCCAAGACCTTTCATTTGAAAGAATCTCGGGGTACCATTGAGTCAATGCCTCTTTGGTTGTTACTTGTGGCTTTTATTAAGGTGTGACACCCCGTAAATTCCAGGTCAGCTTCTTATTCAATTAAATGTTTATATAATTGATAATTGCATACGTGGCACTAGAATTAGTTTAATTTAGTGTGACACGTGGAATTAAAGTACGAACACTGACACAAACACGATAATTTGGAGAATTATCGCAACACACACGTGTCTAACAAAACACGGACGTTGGTGAACGATTAGCACACAGTGTAACAAAACACTAGAAACCTCATGAAACGCCCGAACATTGAACTTGATGTAACATCACTGTATTTTGGGTTTGTCTGTACATGTTAAATTGTATTTGTCACACCCCGAGCCGGCGGGGTTGGATCGGAGTCCCCGTCGGGCGGAAGGTTCCCGGGGCGCGATATCGTATGTGATAATCGTGATGATCAGATTGTTTACATAGCATCAACATTGAGAATAACTAAAGCATAATGTAGCATAAATCTAAAGTTTACAAAGTTAAGTTACAAATGTCAACATAATATGTGTTCCTCAAAATACTAGGTCTTCTATCTGGCATCCTAGTATGAAATCCTGAACTTTAGCTTAATCCTGTGCATCACCTGAGAAAGCATGTAAGAAAACAAAGTCAACACAATGGTTGGTGAGTTCATGTAGTTTGTAAGTTTAAATAGTTTTAGCAAAACTCCCTTAGGTAAAACCTTAACCTCATTAACTCCACATGTAATATCCAAATCGGTATGCTTATATATAGGGAATCCTGAAAGGGTCAAGCCCAGACGCTATCCCACCACATACTAATCAGCATATGACACTGTTATTAATAATAATTAAGCCTTTTACCTACCCATCCGTATAGTTTTCCCATCATAGTTTGAACACCTGTGTTTGTAAGTTTACCCCAATCACCGATAGTATACTCGAGTTTAGTCTGATAGATACCGGTATGAATAACCAGATGCCCGAAGGAATCCAATGTTAATCCAAGCCGGCCCCAGGTGTGTTTAGCAACTCAGGGGGAGATAGAGGGTTTCCAGGTCGACACAAAGTCAACTATGGATCACAATATCGTCCTAGTTACTGATAACCCAGGTAAATAGATATGGGAAACACTGCATGGCAAGCACTGAGAGGCCATCAGTCAATTTTCTCGATAAGACTATGAAGAACACATGAAGGCAAACACTGAGAGACCAACTATTGTTCTTCAAGTCCCGGCTAGGAGAACACCTGAAGGCAAGCACTGAGAGACCAACTATTGTTCTTCCATAGCCTATAGTTTTAGCATACAAAGAGTCCAGCATTTACGTAACATGTGCACAAGAACTAGCTTTACAACCGGTAAGGCAAGCACTGAGAGGCCAAACCGTTGTTTGAGCATGGCAATCACATAGCATTCAAGAGTTTATAGTATCCATAGATTCAAGTATCCAACGTATATGTATGTATGTATGTATGCATTTAGTATCCCCGTAGCCTTATAGTATACTTAACATTTAGAGTTTACATTAGTCTTTAGCATTTAAAACCCATAGCATTAACCCGTAGTATTAGTTTATAGCATAAACCCAAAGTTTAACCCGTAGTCTTAATATTTAGTTTAACTACTAATATTAGTTTGTAACCTAACCTCATAGTATTAGCATGTAACCTAACCTCATAGTATTAGCATGTAACCTAACCTCATAGTATTAGCATTTAGTTTCACCAGTAGACTTAGTGTTTAGCATGCCTCATAGCTTTAGCATCCACAATAGCATCATCAGATAGTAAATACCCTTAGCACTTGGTATTAACACATAGCTTTAGTATTAGCAAATAGCTTATGCCTTTAGCACTTGGCATAATCAAATAGCATTTAGTTTAGATAGAGTATTATGCCTTTAGCACTTGGCATAATCAAATAGCATTTAGTTAAGATAGAGTATTATGCCTTTAGCACTTGGCATAATCAAATAGTCTTTAGTTTAAATAGAGTCTTATGCCTTTAGCACTTGGCATAATCAAATAGCATTTAGTTTAAATAGAGTATTATGCCTTTAGCACTTGGCATAATCAAATAGCATTTAGTTTAAATAGAGTATTATGCCTTTAGCACTTGGTATAATCAAATAGCATTTAGTTTAAATAGAGTCTTATGCCTTTAGCACTTGGCATAATCATAGTAATAAAGCATTTTGTTAAATTTAAAACATTTGTTTTAAAATGTATAACATGCTTCTCAGTCCCGAGTTAAAACCAAATAGTTTGAAAAGGGACAATGAACTCACCTTGTAGTTGTGGTAGTTGACTTAGTCTCAAACAATAGTGCACGCGCTCTTTGTTGTAGTTGATATTGTTTTCACAATCCTGTATTGATTTCACGTTGTTTAGATTTGTAAGTATAAGTTCATAATAGATTTGTGTGCGTGTAAGTGTTAGTCCTAGTGTTGACTAGTACACTTAAGTCTCGGTCATGATTCGGCCTCATATGTTATTCATATTACTTAAATGTTTTGACACTTAGTTAATAGGTATGTTGTAGAGTCTCATAATTTATTCATGAATTAAAAGTTAGTATATGGAAACAAAGTGTTTATTTGTTTGCTATATAAACATTAGTTATGTATCGTCATCATTTTACTTGTTTTAACACTTTGGAAACACTAGTTAACTCACGCAAGAGTGAAATGTTTCAAATCTCATTCCATCCTTTACACTCTAAAGACTTGTCACCCTTGCATTATTTGTTGTTTATTAACATTTCCCATGCAAAACTCCATTATAGATTATTCGTAAATTGCCTTTGTTTACATCTTACTGTTTGAGTCAAATCCTTCCAATGGGCCATCCACATGACCTTGGGCCGAATCAAGGATGTTGGGCCTGGACAGTGTAGGTTGGATAAGGATGTTTGGTCCGTAAGCCAACAGGAGAAATGGTGGGCCGAGACAAATAGGACGGCTGGGCCTAGAATTTCTGTTGGGTCTCATTGGGCCTTGGGCCTGGAAACAGTATATCGGGGCAGAATTGGGCCAATCCAGTGGGCCTATGATAACATGGGCCGAAAGAAAATGTTACTGGACTGAAATAAAATCAACTTAAACTTGTTACTTTGCGGTGTTGGCCTGAACTAGAGATTGTGTGGGCCATTGTTGGGTTACAAGGTTTTTATTGGGCCTGTTAAGTGCCAATGGGCCTGCTTAATTTATTGGGCCAACAGACTAGAGTTTCCCTTGGGCCGGCTGATAAAAAAAAACGTTGACTGCATGGGCTAGCTAGGTCGCCAGTATGATGCCAACTGAATGGTTGGGGTGGTCAGATGTGAAGTGTCGAATAAGGAGGCTCGAATGAGATGTCTAGCCGAATGAAATCCCGAATGACTTGACCGGCGAATAACTTGGTCTTGGTCGAATGTGGTTTATCCTGGCGAATGGAACCCGTCGAATGGGATAGTCGGCGAAGGAAGTGTATGGCGAATGGGGTGCTGTCGACTGAGGCAGGGTCGAATGAGGTGGTAGCCGAATAGCACCAGTAGGCCGAATGTGAGAGTGGACCAGCGAATGACTACTTCCGGCCACTAGTTCTCATTCGGCGAATGGCCACTTTCGGCCTATCTGATTCCTTCATTCGGTGGCAGTGCACCGGTGGTCTAATGGTTCGAACCAGGGGGTGTCGAGTTAACATGGGTTGGTAGTGGAGTGTAAGAACTGGATTTTAGAAAGTGTAGAAGTCGAAAAGGGAAGGTGTAGTCCCGGTTTTTACAGGTGGTTCAACAAAAGGTTTTGAAAACCCTATTTTTCGAAATCTTCACATCATCATACCTTGAAATTTCGTGGAGTTTAGCTTAGATCTGCTGTACTTTCATGTAAAGGAGGCTAAGAGCTTCACGTGGGTTCAAGAACCACTCGATTTCGTGAAGAAATGAGGAAGTTATGAGGTTTTGAAGCTTCAAAAATGGAGGATGAGAGTGAAATCCGGGATTTAGGGTTTAGAGAGAGAAGAAGGAGGAGAAAAATGAATATTTTGAACTCATTCAAGGTATTTATACCTCGGGTGAGTTCGGGTTCGTTTTCGTTACGTTTCCGGAGATTACGCGCGTTTTTCTTGAGTTTTAAATAAACGAATTATTCTTGATCTTTAAGTTGTAAAATGTATTTTTAAAATATCACAATATTTATTTGTTTACCTCAAAATTAATTTAGATAACGTTTATATAATTTATTTGACGAATTTCGTATTATTACGCGTTAATATTCGCGATTTTCTTAAAATAATGTAATTTAATTTATTTAAATGATGAGTTTCAAAATTGTAAAATAAGAATTATCTTATTTCTTTGAATTTATGATCGTTCGTGTCTTTTATCGTTTTCGTTTTCTTTTCGTCAGAACGCGTCACCATCGCGCGTATTCGTTCGGATCGTCATTCGAACGAACACGACGATGGTTTTGCTTTCCGACTTTTGTTGTCTACATTTTAGTTATTATTTCAGAACGTTAAACTATCAGAATCATTCGTACAGATCGTCACCTATACGAATAACTCATCGGTTTAGCATTCCGTAACAACAACCGTTATCGTTTCGTTTTGTTTAACCTCGCATACGTTTACACATAATAACACATCGATAACATTAGTATCATTGTTCCATGTTGTCTGATGTGTTTCTGACTGTTAAACTGTTACGTTTAATCAGATTTCAGAAACACTAGCATAATAGTTTACTGTTTAGCATTACGTATTCGACAGTTCAACAGTAGTTTGCATAGTTTGTACCTGAGTTACTGTGCCGTTACTGTTCCGTTCACTGTTCCGGTGACGGTTCCGACACAGTTGTTACAGTATTGATAAGACCTGATATGATAATTGATAATTACTATGGATTACTGGATATCATTATTACTGGTATACATTATTGAGAATATATAATTGTGAACATAAACCATGGAAAGTTTAGTTGAAACACAACTAAACAGAACCTGAGAGTTTATTGCAGTTGAATTAACATGATATGGGTTGTTGACTTGGAATGGTAGTGGGATGGAATTCTATAACCAAAGATAGGCAAGGATATAATCATGGTCTATCGAAGAGGTGATGGGATGGCGGCTGAGACAGTTGCGACTGACATCTACTTATGCCCTATACATAAACCGAAGTTTTGGTTTGGAATGGAAAGGATTTATGAGTTGGATACTGTTTGGTTACTAAACATAGTCAAGGACACATGGTCATGGTTTATCGAAATGGTGGTGGGACGGTGGCTGGATAGGTTGCGACCTACTCCTACATTTGCCGTATACATAAGCTTATTTCGGTCTATCATGGATGTGTCAGTGATATGGTTTAGTGTGATTCGGATTGGGAAATTATAATAATCTTACTACTATAATAAATAAGTAACTTTTTTGCCAAATGTCAATTTATTAGACAATTATTGCCACATGTCATTTTCTTAAAAAATTATTGCCACATGTCAGTTTTTAATTTTTTTCAATCATTCTCTCTCATATTAAATTATAATTAAATAATAATTATATTCTTTAATTTATTAAGAATTTTAAATTTAATGACTAATGACTTTATAAACCTTTTTCATATTAAATAATAGTTTTATTAAATAAAAAATGAAATCTTTTTTTACTAAAAAACACACTTAAACAAAAGTTTATAAAATATGAAAATTTTTTAAAAATCATTTTTTTAGAACAAATAAGAATTATTTTAAATTTTTAGCTTTAGGAAAAATAAAAGTAATGTAAAAATAAGTTTTCTTAAAAAATATTTTTTTACAATAGATTTTTTTACAAAATAAATAACATTTCATGTTTCAACCCGTGTAATACACGGGATTTTATCTAGTCAAGATAATAAAATAATGAAATCATTATTGAAAATAATTACGCGATTGTGAGGTTACGAATATAACTTAAACGCGAATGTTATTTCAGAAATATTAACTTAATAATGTATTCGCGTGCATGACGATTCACACGAATATAATTATTAAGAATAATATACTGAAACGATATTCCATAATCGAAAAATCGAATCAAAATACGATACGAGCGTTGGATTCAAAAAAGTGACGATCTTTACGAATACATACGTGAGTAACGAATTTCGACGAGATAACAAAATAATATCTAATGATATTAATTCAAGAAAAGGATTTTAAAAACGTTTATTAGGAATTACAACATAAGACGGATCCGAACAAATCGTTTTATTAAATAAATGATTTAACGCAAGTAAACGAAATCATTTTTACGAAACAAATTAATTAAAATCATTTTATTAAAACAAGACATAATTGTTTAAACGTTTTATGTTTTTAATATAAATTATGAGAAGAAAAATCGAGCAATGTGATAATGTTAACGCGAATTAAACGAGACCGAACACGCAGGGATGAAACGAGGTATAAGAAAGAAGAAACTCTTCTTTCTTCTTCATTTCCCACAAACCTTTCTCTCTCTAAAAACACCATTTCGTCACACTCTCTCTCTAAAAACTTCTCACTAAGATTTTTCACCATTTCTCAACCATTTTTGATGATTCTTGTTCCAAATCGTTCATATAACTGAGTAAATCAAGAATCCACGAAGATTTCAAGCGTTTGATCGGGTCTTGAAGGTATGAAGAGCATATTATATTCGGTTTCTCACTTTAAAACAACCGGTTGCATTTTTCTTGTTTGTAAGTCGATTTAACCAAGTTCTAAACCCTAATCGAACCTGTATAAGCTAGTTGAAATGGGTAAACAGCCTGCAACCGGTTGGAGTTCGATGGTAAGGATGATGAACAGCTGCATCGGCCGAACCTAGGTGCTGCTAAACCTAGAGGTTCGCCGAACCTACCTGTTACTGAACTTGAGAGGTTTGCCAAGCCTAGGAGTGGCCGAACCTTATGGGCTGCGAACCTCTAGCCAACCAAGGCCTAGGTGACCCGAATCTTTTGTTTTTTTATTTCAAATTATTACACTGCTGTAAGGCAACTTACAGTGATATAGGATCTCAAACGAAA
The DNA here is from genome assembly GCA_009363875.1 of Mikania micrantha. Lineage (NCBI taxonomy): Eukaryota > Viridiplantae > Streptophyta > Magnoliopsida > Asterales > Asteraceae > Mikania > Mikania micrantha. Next base: position 32,340,919 of record CM018691.1, on the reverse strand, counting down.
AAGAATTTGCACAAACACATAAAAGAACATACTCTTGTACATGTAAAATAAAGAATTTGAAATAAAAAAAAATCAGGTTGATCTTGACGGGTAATATATTTCGGATTAACACAATAAGAGTGGGTTATTATAGGATGTCAATCCTATATATATATATATACACACACTAGTTTAGCTCCCGTGTATTACACGGATTAAATAAAAAAATATAACGAATAATTATCAATGAAAATTTAAAAAAATATAAGATGATTAATATAAAATAGGATTACAATTTCGTAATATTTAATATTTTAAGTATTATAATAATATTATTATTTCTTTAAACAACTTTTTTTATAGTTTGTTTTCCTTAAACATTGTGTTCAAATAATTGTTTTTAAAAATTTTATAATTTATGAAATTTTTTTTTTAAAAAAGTGTGTTTTTAATATTAATATATTTTCATGTATTAAAAAACCTTTTTTATAAAAATGCATAAAAATGATATTTAATATTATTATTTAATGTTAGTCTTGTTAGATGTATTTAATAGGAGAGAGAAGCGGTAATGAATTTTGAGATGCTCTAGAATCATGTCATGTGGCACAAAAAAGCTTTATTAATTAGTATAGGTAGATAGGTGTGTGTGTGTCTATATATATATATATATATATATATATATATAGGATTGTGCTCAAATAATAACTCACTCTTAAAGCAATAACCCAGATAACTTTACCAAAATGAAGCCAAATCTTGAATTTTTTTTGAACATCATTGTAACACAATTAGAACACTATGTTCTTTTATGAGTTTGCGAAAATTCATCACCGTTTAAGAGATATAATCGTTGTAAGTTTTGGGCTTAAAACAGTTATAGTGTTGTAAATCAAAAACTTACAACGATGATATCTTTTATACGGTGATGAATTTTCACAAACTCATAAAAGAACATAGTGTTATAATTGTGTTACAATGATATTAAAAAAAAATTGAAGATTTGGCTTCATCTTGGCAAAGTTATCTGCAATGTTTTCAGAACCGGACCGGACATCGAACCGGTCTCCTTACCGGTCAGAGGTCGGACCGGTTGGACCGGATTTAAGAACCGGATGATTTTATAAACATTTTATAAATATATATATATATATATAAAATCAAAAAAAATATAAAAAAAATTAAAAAAACCGGTTCAAATACCGGTCCGACCACCGGTCGCCGGTCCGACCGGCCGGTTCACCCATAAACGGTTTTGAACGTAGAACCGGACCGGTTACCCCTCCGAATCCCGGTCCGACCGGCCGGTTCGGTCCGGGTTTGAAAACGTTGGTTATCTGGGTTATTGCTTTAAGAGTGGGTTATTATTTGAACACTTCCATATATATATATATATATATATTAAATGATATTAGAAAGAAGAAATATGTAAATGCCTATATTTCTTCATATATCTATCCTCATATATGAATACATACTTATATAGGGAGATTATCAAATGTTAAACCATGTTTATTCCGTTAACACTTACATTAATAAAAAAAGAAGAAAAAACCTGTATCTTTAGATTTACTTTAATGTGGGCCACAAAGTAATAAGATGTAGTTATTCGGTTATCGCAATAAGAAATGGTTAACATTCGAACCATCCCCTATATATATATAATCTTCTTTATTGCGCTAACCCGAAATAACCCGTCAAGATCAAGCCACATCTTGGATTTATTTTGAATATCTTTATAACACATTTAGAACACTTTCTTTTTTTATAAGTTTGCGTAATTTCATTACCGTTTGAAAATTAACATCGTTGTAAGTTTTGGTATAAAACAAGTATAGTATTGTAAGTCAAAAATTTACAGCCATTTTAACCTCTCAAACAGTGATTAATTTACGTAAACTCATAAGATAAGAAAATGTTCTAAATATGTTGCGATCATTTTCAAAAAATCCAAGATTAGCTTTACTCTTGACGAGTTATTTAAGGTTAACGTAATAAAATTGAGTTATTTTTAATTCTCATCCCTATATATATATATGGTAAAGATCTGTTGTAAACCCACCTTAATATGTAGAAACCCAATTAACTACGACAAGATCAACCCAAATTGTTGAGTTTTTTCATGACCTTTATTATATATGTACAAGAGTAGAAGACTATGTTATTTTATATGCTTTTGCAAATTCATCATCGTTTGATTTAAATTAAGTGTAATTTTGTACTACACTGTATATATTTATTCATTGTTGCGACCACTTACACTGACGTAAGAGTCCAAATAGCAATGAATTTGCACAAATCATAAAATAACATAGTCTTGTATATACACACACACACACTAAAGATAATGAAAAATAACCAAAGAATTGGGTTGACCTTGTCGAAATTAATCGGGTTTCCGCAATTAAGGTGGGTTGTTATAGGACCCCAATCCTATATATATTGGGGATGGAAGTAAAAAAAAAAACCTCTTTATTGCATTAACCCTAAATAATCGGGCAATTTCAAGCCAAATCTTTGCTTTAACCCGAAATAACCATCTTTGTTATATTTTTATCCTTTCCCTATACACACTACTATGATACCTGCACGATGCAACATGAAACACTTCATAAAATGGATGATTTTAAAGTTTTGTTTGGTTCGGTTTTGAGTCATAATTATAGCAAAAACTATTTTTTTTTACTAATTTAATAGTTAACTACAAATGACTTTAACGCTTAACATAAAACGTTAAATGGACCAAAAATGTTAAAAAATGATTCATTTGTTTTGATAGGTTTTTCTTTTATAATCAATACATCTCACTTCAATTCTTAAAAACTATCAATGTGAGATAAAGGGAAAACAAAATATTTAGGTTGGATTTAAAAAATTGTACCATGTGTTATAAGAGTTGTAAAAATATCTAAATTTTAAAAGATTTAATCAAATTGTTATTATGTCCTTCTAATATGTAATATATAGTTGTGTGTGTATATGTGTGTGTGTAATATATGTGTTTCATCATATATAGAATTTTTTTTCTTAAAAATGGGGATGTAATTAAAAAATGAGTTACTTGGGGTGCTAAAAAAAAATTCCCAAATGGGGCTACATCCACTAGTAGTGGCGATTTAGAGAAGAGATAAAATTAGAATGTATGGGTGTAAGGAGTGACAGTGAATTGTCAAAATAAAAAATTCAATTTTTCCCCGCATCTCTACTGCTAGTGGCGATTTCAGGCTCTCCTCCACTGCTGGTGGCGATTTCCAGTGTACCAAGTACCCGAATTCATGTCACATTTTACCAAATTGCCACTACTAATGACGATTTCAAGGTTCCCCTCCATTTCTAGTGACGATTTGATATTCAAGCTAACATATTTGTACCAAACTGAGCACCCTATGTAACCCATTTTTTAATTACAACCCTATTTTTTTAAAAATAAAAAATTCTCATATATATTATTTAATTATCTTTATCTTAATAATATATGTAATAATATTTACTATATAATTATATAGTTATTGTGTCAAACATAATATAATATAGTTCTATAAATTAAAAGTCTATTTAGACTCACGAGTCGATTTCGAATAAATTGCGAGCAGCTTGGCTGATGTATAACCTATGACAAAACTGGGACGACAAACACGTAGAATTTCACCTAAAGTTGCCCAGTGGATCCTTTTTTGAATAAGGTTGTCTCGTTAAACATGTGAAACGCCAAAAGCTGTTAATTCAAATATCGGTTCGGTTTTTAAAACGTTGATAATTTATGTGAATTTATTAAATATTTTTTTAGGGGTTTCAAATATCCAACCCACATGCTGCCCATGACTACAGCTCAATGGATGGGTTTCCATTTGAAATTTTCTAAGAATATTGCAGCTTCAATTCTCCAAATATTCATTGTCAACCTTTTTTTTTTATTTTTCTCAATTTATGAAATTAATATGTCAAATTAATATACGAAAGAAGAAATACCATAAAACCCACATAAGTCATTCAAAAAAAATTCAAATAAAAACTAAAAGATTTTGAATATTTTTATATCATCATTATCGTAGTCCGTATATTTTATCATTAACAAATCTAATATGGTCTGAGGTGGGTAAAATGTAAACAACATTACCTCTACATGTAGAAATAGTAAGGTTGCTTGTAAATTATAATGAGACTCTTGGCTCATGATGTCTAACTAACCGACCAACCCAACACTTTTAATATAATTTTCACAAAAATTAAGTAAAATAACGTTAAAATTAGTGTAATTTTACTTTTTTTCTCTTTAGAACCGATTCATATAATATATATATATATATACACACACACATGGAATGGTTCCTGTGTTAACTCATGTTTATTGTGTTAATCAAATAACTACATCTTATTACTTTGAGACCCACATTAAAGTAAATCTAAAGTTGTAGGTTTTTTCTTATTTTTTTATTAATGTAAGTGGGCTCTACATTAATTAAATTAATTAAAAAAGAAGAAAAACATACACCTTTAGATTTACTTTAATGTGGACCACAAAGTAGTATAGTTATTCGATTAACGCAAATACGTACGTAATAAGGAAGAGTTAATTTTTGATCATCTCCCTATATATATATATATATATAGCGGTAACTCATTAACCCTGGCAAAATTAAGCCAAATCTTTGAAAAAAAAATTTCATTGCCTTTATTATACAAATTGTATAAATATGAGGGTTTCTTTCTTGTGTTTTTGCTATGTCATCACCGTTTAGGATCTTACGTAAGTGTAAGTGCCATAACAGTAAATAAGACTTGCAGTTTAACGCAAATTTACACTTGTTTTAATTTCTAAACAATTGTGAATTAGCAAAAATACAAAAAAGGGGCCCTCCTATTTATGTATAATAAAGGTCATAAAAGAGTTTTCAAAGATTTGGGTTGATTTTGCCAAGTTTAATGGATTACCGCAATTGAGGTGGGTTAACAATCGACTTGAATTTTTTTAGAGAAGTCTCTTAATAATATTTCTCATAAAAACTATTTTTTTCTAGTGAAAGTGCATTAATATTTTTTACTCATAAAGTCTGGTCTCATGTTAAATTTTAGCAAAGGCTATAAGAAAAAGGTTAAAACAACTTGAAACTAATACATCTAGATGGTCCGGTTAAAACAACATACGTGGTACATAAGAACATTGTCGTCCAAAAAAAATCTAAAGTTATGGTTTTATCTATTTTCTTTTCTTTTTTTTTTCTTTCCTTTCCTTTTCCAAATGGAGACTATCCAAGATTATTTGTTTTAGCAAGTCCTTATTTTTCCCCTTCTTCTGCTAAATTGCAATTTTAGTTTTCCATTTGTAGTTATTTAAATTAAAAGTAAAAAATTCTGAAGCAATTATAACCACCCTACATTTCGAACCAATTTAAACTAAACTTGAGCCAAATTCGAGTAGCTCGCTGTTGGGGTCTTAAAAAAAGTGAAAAACGCTCAAAATCAAAAACTGAAACATAATAGTAACAAAAAAAAAAAAAAGAACCAACCAAATTATGAATTTGGTTTTCTGTCGGTTCCAAATTGCATCCAAATACCGAATTCAGTTTTGATTCCATATCTTTTTTTAAATCAATTTGTACATTAAACCAAACTTCGATATAAATTTATTATTTCTATTAATAATATGTAAGGATTCTAAAGATATTAACAAAAAGACAAAAACTATAATCACACTTAATTCGGTTAAATTCGGTTGTTTGATTTAATTGGTTTATTCGGTTCTAATCGGATGAATTCAGTTGGGTTAATGATCTTTCAAATTTGGTTGATTTTTTTTGTTACAAATAAAAAATTTTCAAAACAGATTAAATCAAACTAAATAAACCGGTAATTGAACAGATAAACAACGCTAGCTCTCTAGCCACCACAAGAAGAAAACCATGCACCTACTACAATTATAACAACGACACAATGGTTTAACTCTACAGGCAATCGTAGGCTTTCTTGGATTTTTTTCATTATATTTTTGCCTTATAGAGACGACTTTTCATATCTATATCAAGTATGCATGGCGTGCTGAGACTTCTTTCTCTCTTGGTTTCGTTTGGATAAATGTTTTTGAACAATGTATGTCAATGTATTTTGATTAATGTATATTTTGAATCAAATTGAGTTTATTTTTTTATTTTTTAATCTTTTTTTAATAGGATGTTGCATTTTCTAAATTTAGAAAAACCTGAAAAAATATTTAAAAAACTAAAAAAATATAGCTACCTATAATGCAACACTCTTTTTGCAACAACGTGTCATCGCCAATATCTTATCTATAGCGACGACATCTAGAATGATGAACCTTCTGGCATGGTCTACTGAGCGACAGAAATAAAGAGAGGACCGATTAGTGACTATATGTCGTGACTTTAGCTTATAGTAACAACATTTAAAGGGCTATTGTGACAGAAAAAATAGACGTTGTATGTCCAGTTTGTTGTAGTGTCACAAGCAACATGACTCCTTTGCAGCCTAGATTTTTCGGTTCTTAATTGTTTTTTTTTAAAAAAATTACAGTATTTAAAAGTATCATGTGATAGGACTCTAATGTGCAAAAATTTAAAACTTTTGTTTAATAAATAGAAAATATGTGGACTTTTTACAAACAAGAAGTTGTTGAGAGGATTCTCTAAGAATAAACCAAAATCATGCTTATTTATATGTAAAAATTATTAAGTGATTTTCAGGAGAAAAATATATAATATTGTTGTCTATTATTATTAATATTTTTTTCGTTGAATATTCTTTTTGACACGGAAAGTTATGTTAAAAACCATATCATTATGAACATGCTTGCATTTTTATATTTTTTATGTATTTTTGAAAGGATAGGGTATTTTTATTATTCATTAAAAAATATTAAAATATTAAGCTTGTAAATGTTGACTATTTCTATCAGAAGTCCGATATATATAATTTAAAATCACCTTTAAAAGTTACATAAAGAGATGCCAATGTTTCAAGGGATGCAAATGTTGTAAACCACAAACTACAAGTTTAACCCACACTTAAATTGGATAAAAACAACCCAAAACATGTTTTTTTGGAACCGGTTCCGGTTCCAATCGGTTCCAGTTCCGGTCAACAAAGTCAATACCCGGTTCCGGTTCCAGTTCCGGGTTTCAACCGGTTCCAACCAATTTTTGACCGGTTCTGGTTCGGGTTTTGGCCGGTTCAAGTTCGGGTTTTGGCCGGGTAAAGGTGGAACCGGTTCCGGTTTTAATTTATCTAAAAAACCGGACCCGTTTGTACCCATCGGTTCGGGTATGACCGGTTCCGGTTCGGGTTGTCCGTTCCGGGACCCTCTAGACATTAGATGTTAATAGGTCAATTGGCTATCCATCATCCATGATTACTTAGTGTTAACTATACACATTTTGTGAAATCACAAGTTGAATCACGTGTCTTTCTAACGAAAACTTGATAATCATAAAGAATTTTGTGATATCACATCGGTTTGGTTAGACTACTATGGTATTAGTGGTGTTAAAAAAATTAAAAATCATAATCATACCGAAATCCTAAACTATCGATCCAAATTATTTTTCGAATATTCGGATAGTTTGGATCATATGACTATTTTTTTATTCGGATCGGATCTATTATAAAAAAAATTCTTATTTGTGTCTTATTGAATTCAACCAAAATAAAACATGTTTATTCAGGTTATTTTAGATAAAGTATTAAAAATTTTCTAATTTGAATAAACCATTATTTGACCAAACTAATACTAATGTAAGTAAATTGCTCGATAAATTAATTCATCTTTCACGTGACATGTTTGACATAATTTGACGTGTATGAGACAAGGTTGCATATACACATTAAAATTATTAGGATTTAACATTTCTAGAGGAGTATCAGTCGTACACTAACCATTTTGATGGAACTAACACCCCGACGCAATTCGAATTAGAAATATGCTAATCTTATCCAAATAAACTTATTTTGACATCTGAATTACCCGAATAAACATCTTTTATTCGAGTTATTCGAATTGAATTCGGATATCCAAACCGGTTAAACAAGATTTTGTATATCCGATATCCGATATGAATAAGAAAACGGATATCAGATTCAAATCTCTAATTCGGATCGGTTTTTTAGAGTTTCGGATACGATTTGGATTTTGGATTTTTTGAATGCCCCTCATTTGGACATCCAGAGCCGTTGTGCAATGTGCATAACTAAAACGACAAGAAGAGGTGTTTTCCTCATCGAAGACTGTTAACTTGGGGATATATGTTTGCCTCTAAATGGATCGGAACATGAATCGTTTCAAACTGTTTGTTTAAATAAGAAAGGCATCATAACGGAATGGAATGTCTTAATACAAGTTTGTATGGGAAGAAAAGAGGGTTGGCTCCCCTACGAACGAAGCTCCGACTCCTCACTTATGACCAACAACTCTTCACCTGCGACCAATGGCTCCTATTCACCTCTCTGACAAAGACGACCGAGGCCGGCCTCTCCGACGAAGCTCTGTCTCTCCCACGAAGCTCCGACTCCTAACCTAGAGACAGATGGCTCTTCTGCGACCGACCTCACGCATTTTGGTTTCGAGGGTTCAAGTATATTTGTTCAAAATGTTCAACCAAACAATATTAAGTATTAACTAATTCAGCACTTAATGGTTCGAACCCTTTTAACCATTCAAACATCTTACTGATTCAGTATTTAATGGTTTATACCCTACTAAACGACCACTTATTATTGTTTTATGAGACCGATTGTTATAGTGCTAAATCATATTGTTAGTTGAATTCATATGTAGTTCTTATAAATTTTTATTACTTCTACATCATTTATTCTTATAAAATTATTTTACTCGTTCTCCTAAAATATTCCAAAATAAACTACTGCATGAATACGTGGCCTTTCATCCAAGTAACAAAGCATTTACCAGATTAACTAGTCGTATATTAACTATATTTTATTTATCCAGCAAATGTAGCTTAAGTGGTAAAGATCATGCCTTCTAAATGGAAAGTCAGGGGTTCGACCCTCTCTGGGCACATTTAATAGATATACAGGTGATGGAACGAATCTGGGCTTTATCTCGGATTCGAACCTAATGGGAGGCGAGGGTTTACGGATTCAATCCGGTTCCCGTGCATCTGGGGGGCACACTAACCCACACCGGAGATTGGAGTAATCCGATCTTGGCTATCACTCGTCAGGAAACTGAAGATAGCACGTTGAGTTTGTTTAACTGCCGTTCAAAAAAAACTATATTTTATTTATAAATAAATAAAATCAAACATGATCACTATAACATTTATGAGGGCCTAAAACAATTTGTTACTCCGTCGATATCAATACAAACTTTTATTTTTTTTCAATTATTATTAATCTTACTATACTAACAAAAGAAAATAAATTTTGTCACTTGTCATAATATTATAACACTAATGCCAAATGTCAATTTCCTATTAAATTTATTTAATTCTCTCATATTAAATAATTATATTATCTTTCTAATTAAATAATTATAATACTACTAATTACATTCTCTTTCTAATTAAATTATTATAATACTACTAACTAATAATATTATTTATTTTTTATTTCAAAAACATTTAAAAAAATGTTATAAGATATGAAATTTTTTAATATTAATTTTTTTTTGAAATAAGAAAAAAATTATTTCTAGAATATCAAAGTTATATAAGAAACAATTTTTCTATAAAAATGATTTTTTTTGTATAAAAAATAAAATAAATTATAACGCAGAATTTTAAACAATAAGATATTTATAATCTAATGTCATTTTTTAATTTATTTAAAAAAACAAAGTAAAAAAGTAATAGACAAAGTTACGCTTTTTGTCTTTATGTTTAATATTATTTTTTAATTCAGTCGTTTAAATTTTAATAATTACATAAATTATATTATACCTTATTTATTTATAAAAGTTAATGAAGTTTATTATTAGTTAGTTGAAATATATAATTGTTAAAAATCAAAAGATTACATATCGTTTATATAGTTATTAAAGTTTTTAATTATTGTTTTATTAGTTAAAGCATTCATTAATACGTAAATTAATCATTTTATTTTAAAATATTCTTTTACAATTTTTAAATATTTATTACTAATTATTTAATATTTTATATCAAATCCGTGTAATACACGGGGTAATAATCTAGTACACAATGTACAAGAATTTTTTCTTTTATTTATATTTTTAAATACCCATGCATTTTGAGTTTTGTGTGGGTGTAAGTTTTTTCATGTAAAGATCACTCTCATACATGGACGAAGCTTAGGTCGCCCCCTGTTTTTTCATGCAGTAGTGTATATTTTTCGATACGTAGTGTAAAATTTTTGAAAACATTTATTTTGCCCGCTTGAAGTTTCGGTCAAGTTTCGCCACTGCTCTCATATACTCTAAGAATAAAAAGTGTGTTTAGGTTATCTTTTTACATGTAATCACACATAGTAAACTTATGTATATATGGATAAATTACCTTATCTTTATTTCTTTTAGAATTTATAGAGTACAATATTTTATCATAAACAAAAGATTATTTACAAACAACTAGTAAAACTGGACTCGCATAGTCGAGTTATGGAATAACCAATAATTTTATAATTAACTCGTGTTGGTGTAATTACTATTGAGTTTATAATTTATATGTTTATGTGTGTGTTGCTCAACCTATATATATACATATAGATATAGATGTATATATCATATAGTGGAAGGTTCCTCTAAAAGGTTCATGTTGTCTAAGAAAATTAAAAAAGATTTTTAAAACCTTGAAAACCGACCTAAACAAACTCCGAATATTGGATCCAATAAGAAAAGAATTTTGCTTAAAAAGATAGTAATCAATATGAGTTTGACATAAAACATGTTAAAAACATAAAAATATGAATTCAATACAAAAACAGAAATTTAGTACATAAACGAAATCTAGTACCAAGAACAAAAATTATAATAAAAAAATAAAAATCCAGTATAAAAAACTAAAAATCAATTACAAAAATATAAAATAAAGTACGAAAAAAAATCTAGCACAAAAAAATGCATAACAAAAAAATTCCAGTAAAAAAATAAAAATCTAATATAAAAAATAATAAACTAATAAAAAAAAGATTTTATACCTAAATTATCTTTTATTCGAATTTTTAGTATGTTACATCTCAAACTTTTATTAGTTCTTACATTTCTTAGGTAAGAATTTCTTCTTATTTGATCATTCACCTATAACTTATATATGTGTGTTCAGGTGTGTTTTTAGTTGACCTATAATCCGTAAATAAGAAATGTGTGTGTATATATGTGTGTGTGGAATGTTCTCCTAAAAAGCTCTTTTAACCTAAAAATGCTAAAAAGATTTTTAAAAACCTAGTCAAACAAACTCCGAACAAACTTATTTTTGCGTCATTAGAACCGGTTTTTTGAATCATAAACCTCAAATACTGTTAAACTACAAACAATAAGCCATAATATTAAAACCTAAATATCAAAAAGGAGAAATTTCTCTTTTGCTCCCGAGGCCTATTACATTAGTCCTAGCGTCCATCACCCAGGGGCGTACCTATGTTGTTGCCCGGGGGGGCAGCCGCCCACCCTGAATTTTTTTTTCTAGTAGTATATATATGTTAAAATCATGATCGCCCCCCGTAAAATTTTGCAATCGCCCCCATTGAACTTTTGATTTTCTAAGTTTTAATTTATAAAACTAAGTTGAAAATTGCCCAACTAATAATTTAAACCCAATTTTAATCAAGTTTAATATTAAATATAATAAGTCAAACAACCACTAGCTCATTTTAAACAATTTTATTATTAATTTTTAATAAGGTTGTTCACAAGCCGAGCCGAACCGAACCGAGTTTATGTTTGCTCAAACTCTGTTCGTTTTCAAACTGATCTGTTTTATTCGGTTCGAATTTACAAGACCGAGTGAAACATAAATGCTCAAACTCAGCTCGATTTATAATTGAGCACTTGGTTTTACTCAATTTAAAAATTACAACTTAGTATGAAAAGTTAAATTGTCACTAATTAAAAAACAACAAAGAAAAGATATATACCGAAAGTGATTGTTTTAAAAGTTTAATTAGATACTTAAATTGAAATTTTTATCATCTTGTTATGTTTTAAATGCATTATAGAAACTGAGTGTGAAATATGAATATTTACTTTTTGAAGACTTAAGTGTATTTCCTATTTTATGTTAATTATTTATAAAATAATTGTGTGTGTATATATATATATTAATAAATATTCGAGCAAAATCAAACGAGCAACAAGCGAGCTAACCTTTGCTCGTGCTCGGTTTGTTTATAAACCTTACCGAGCCGATCGACTCATTTACAATCGAGCCAAAATCAAACGAACTTATTTCCGAGCATTTTTCTGTTGACTTTTGATTGTCGAATTGTTTGGACAACCCTAATTTTAATAACCTATTAACATAATACTTGAAGTTAGATTTGCGTAATCGGATTGTTTATGAGATTTTAAGTGATAGCTGTATTTGTTTTGTATAAAAAGAGTTACTTAGAAAAGCCTCTCTATACATTGTTTTAAATATATATATATAAAAAAAAAAACCTCATACTTAAAAACTATAGATGAAATATTTATTGTCTTTTTTAACATGATCCGACCCGATCCGACCCGATCCGACTCAATCCAACTTGAACACAAACGTCCCTAAAAAACTTCCACCCCCCATGAAAAAAATTTCTGGGTCCGCCACTGCCATCACCGTCCCTCCACACCACTTAAAACGACCCAATTAACCAAAATCAAAATTAAATTGAGGGCAGGGTTGAAAGTGGGTCTCGTCCCCACTCCCCAATCTTAATCGAAATCTGTCTCGCTCATTTCGTCGAACACCTTGTCTGCAATATGACTAACAAATTCAGAGGTTTCAGATAAAGAAACAGCTCATATTTGTTAGTTCCATGAATGAATTTTAGTAAGTCTCGTGACTGATTGTAGGGGACCTGATTGAAAACCACCCACCTTATCTTCTCTCAGTAACTGGTCACCATCGCTACAAGTTCATCATCATCAATGAGGGCTTTCTGGAAATAACAAATGAATCCCATACGTACAGATGTAATATGACAATGATTTTAAAGCAATCATGAGGGCGTCGTACATTGAACGCAAATATGAAGATTCATCCTTTTTTGTACGGTCATAACCATACAATTACAAGTCTTTGTAATCTAAGCTCTGTAATAAATAGACCACAAGTGTTACCATTGCAGATTATCTTTTTTATTTAACAACATATGGTCCCGTCGTGATACCTTCAGTTATCTTATCGGTTGGTAACTAAGGTTGATTTCTTGATCACAAACTGTGAGACCGTACCCATGTTGTGCGGGAACTATGTGGAATAGGTAAACCCTCACTCCCATTGATTCAAAACTTGAGATTAACCTCAAAATTCCTGCTCTCATCTGATATTCATTAAAGTATAACCAATGAGAATTTAACCCTGACCTCCAAAGAAAAAAGATCAAGCTTTAACCATTAGGTTAAGTTAGCTTGATACCATTGTAGATTATCTAAAATTATATTTTTTTGTTTCTTATTTATTAAGTGTTTATAAACCATATATTATTATATATTGATTTTTCTTCTCTCTTCTATAAAACACTAATAATTCTATTCAATTTAATAAATAGTATAATTTCATCAAAAGTTATATTATTCATTTTTTTATGAAAAATCTTTGAAAAGCATGTGCTATGTTATTTTAAAATATATAATTTTAAAATTTATTTATTTAACATCCGTAAATAATATGCTTGGATTTACAAAAAATGCATGATAATTATCACATACATACAAAGTTAACAAGCAAAATTCATCTGGGTTATAACTTTTTTGCATGATAACTTTATGTTTTATATAATTATCACGCAAGAACATTTAAGTCTCGCGTATTAATTAACGTACTGTATTTTTTGTATAGTATATCAATATTATATTTAGATCAAAGAGAAAAAAATGTTGGAGTCTACGGATGGTTAATTATAACAAATATTTTTGTATAATATGAATGCTAAAAAAATTGAGTGAATTGATAAAAATTATATTTAATACATCAATACTTCAATATCAACTATTAATTTAAAACTACAAGGCTAAGACATCTTCAAACTCGTTTTAGGCACAAAAAAATAGATCTAACCCACTATATATATATTGGACGGTTAGTAAAATGGGGGAAAAACCTTAAGAAGCGTAGAAAGAAATAAGAACTTCACGAGTCATTTAAGTAAGAGTAATATCATCTATATTAAATTACGAACCACGCTATATAAAATCCATGGACTGTAATTTAACACTCATAATCAAGAACAAAATGCATAATCACGAACCACATTATATAAAAATCAATGACCGTAATTTAACACACGTAACTAAGTACCAATTGCATATTCACATGCATAATCAAAGACTAATTACATAATCACTAACCACTAATAACAGACCAAACGTAAAAATCACAGACTACGTAAAAAAATTGAACAAAACTATAGTAATACTATAGTCAAATTAAAAATAATAAAATTATCAATTTTATGGTATAATTTTTTTTAAATGATTAAACGTTTAAAAAACATTCGACTTTAAAAAAAAAAATAGATGAAACTTGATTTACCCATAAAAAATCAACAAATGTAGCTTAAACCATTTTTGTCATTTCAGATTTAATTCATGCAAGCTTGAAAAGAAAATTTGCGAAAGATTGAAATGAAAAATAGGTACCATTAGATTTTAACAATTAATTAATTTGATTGAATGCTCAGGATTCTTATGAAAAAACACATTTGTATTTGATCTTTCTCTCTCTTTCACGCCCGCACGCGCGCACACACACACACATATATATATATGAAAAGATAGCTTACACCTGTATAAAATTCACAGCAAATTAATAAAAACTTACACTGGTATAAATCATAAACACATGTTAGTTTATATATACACACAAAAGACGTAGCGTTATATATTTGCAATATAATAGTCGAGAAGAACAAAGAATTGAATTAGTCTTAACAAGTTATCAAAAGTTTAACACAATAAAGATAAGTTATTATAAATTCATAATCCTATGTGTGTATGTAATTCATACAAATAAGAACAATTAAATTGTTAACCAAGAAAAATCATTTATAATCATATAGTTTAACAAATGTAAAAGTAATTCAATTTAAATTAAAGTATAAATTGATTTTGTGTTTTTTAAGCATGTGATTATAAATGGTAATTTTATTTCTCAACTAATATTAGTTTTTTAATTAAATATCATCCTCTACATGTGTGTGTAGAGAGAATACAAAATGAAACTTTGGTAAAGTGTATTAACGAATTTAATCCTTAATTAAACTAATTTATTGATTAATATAAACACAAGGCTATTTTCCATTTAGTCAAAAATTAAATATACTCGAAGAGATAAGAGGAATTAAACATGTATTATTGACTTTTTTTCATTAGATATTACTTTAATCAAATTTTAGAAGATTTATATACTTTATTTTTATTACATGTATAATATCGCTATACATCATAAGGCTTTTTTTTTTTTTTCTAAAAATGTATGATTTTTTATAGATTTTGACCAAAAGCATGAAACATCAACATTACTACAATAAGATACCCTTATACATCAAAAATTCGAGGGGAATTTCAACACAATGTTACCCTCTTTATATAGCTAATGTTTTTAATTTTTATGCTCCCGGTATGCTGATTAAATACACCCATTAAGTCCAAACAGACTCGTATGGGTCACCCAAAGAACACAACCAACCATTTGACCGCATCTTAGCATGTACTGCTGTAGAAAACAAAAGATGTATTACATAAAAAGGGATCTTTTTTGGATTTAATTAGCAAACATATGCTGCAAAAAATAAAAAATAAAAAACAAATAAAATGATACATAAATGGCAATTACCAAAGCTCAAGCAAGCAAACACATTCTGTATGTGGTGTGTGAGGAAACATGTCAACAGGCTGTATGCTTCTTAGTCTATAACATCCTTCTAACTTTTGTTCCACCTGCAAAAATTTAACCCCATTTATATCAAAACAGATCAACTGGGACTTACTTTTTTTTTTAACGGCAACAAGTCGCTTAGTTGGCACATCTCCGAAGAGAAGATTGTATATCAACCATACCATCTATATCTCATCAATTCAGAATGAAACTCATCATGAGAAAACCCTCTATTCTTCCAAGAGCAATGACCCCAAAGAAACTCGAACTCAAGACCTCTCATAAGTGAAATCAAGTGAGCAAGCTAGAAGCCCTTTAGTAACTGGGATTTACTGATAATGGGTCACATGCGTACAGAAGAGAGAGAGAGAGAGAGAGTGTGTGTCTATAAGGCCTAATTTACAATGAATTTTAAGCTGAGAAATACAAGAACTATTAAACACTTTCATTTACCAAAGGACCTTTAGCCTAATTGGATTGGTGTCTAATTGTCTATCTCCAAGAGGTTGAGGGTTCAAGTCCGAAGACTTGTAATCCTAATGTGAAAGAATCAAGAAAGATCAAGGGTCTTAATATTTCGTAACTTTAGATTCTGGATGATTTACTTCCTAGCATCTTTAGGTATCTTGTCATCTTGATGATTAAGGGTAACTAAATATTATTATAAATGAAGGTTTCCATTATTATAAATTCGGGTTAAATATTATTGTTTTGTAACTGTGCAAATTATTATGTACTAAGTTGAAAACCCGTATATTACATGGAATTGGATCAATGGAATATTGAACACTTAGTATAAATGGAAAAATATAAGAAATAGTTGAAAAAAGAAATATTAAATAACTAAAATATTCATAAAGTACATAATAACAAAGAAAATAATTAATTACATTATTATAAAATAGGAGATAGAAGGGATAAATTACTATTATGCAATTAATATAACTATTTAATAGGAGAGAGAAAAGATAAATTGTTATTATTTATTATTTAAGATAATCATTTAACAAAAGAAGATGTTGGAACTATCAGATAGTGACACAAGTGACAAGTGTAGGACTATTTTTATTTGTCAATATAAAGATTACTTATGAAAGAAAGAAATACTAATTTGTGTTGTTTTGAATTTGGCCAACTTTTTTCTGCTGCTTTAGAAGAATTTGGTCACTGGTTAAACCAAATTAAGAGAGTTTTGGTTTTTTTAAAGTGAGATGGGGATCCTTGAAAACCCGTCTCAACTAAATCCAATTTCGAATCTTTCATCCAAAATCATGAATCCAAGCAAAGTCTAGTAGAGCTTGCTTCATCGTCAGCTTGATCCAATCAGAGAACCCCGCCTGATCAGTTTTAATCAGCACAAAGATCCTGTCGCCGCCAGAGTTCTGCCTATCTCCGTTGCCAGAATTCAACTTATTTCACTCATGAAAGGGAGAAATGATGTTTTTTAATTTGACCACATATTTTTCCCTGCTTTCGAATTTGGGCACTGGTTAAAACAGTAACATAAGTTAAAGAGAGAGTTTTGAATTTTCGAGTGAGAGGGATCCTTGAAATGTCGTTTAAATGAAAAAGAAAGTTAGCAAGAAATCTAATTGTTTCTGTTTGAGTAGTATTGATTCTTTGGCCTAAATTTAACGATTGCATGATGGAAAAATTGTCTAGAAAGTAAATATTATCATTTCTAAGGATTGTGTATAAGAAGGCACCCAGCAACGCAACTTTGTCATCAAGACTGCTCAACTATTAGAAGTACTTTATAGGCCACTCAACTATAAGAACTACTTTATATTGGTCACTCAAGTATGCATCCAGTACCGATTATACCAAATTTGGCCAAAAACATGTGACTGACACAAATTTCCTTGAATTTTAGACCGTTTGATAACCTTTTTACTTCACATAAAAAAAGTTAGCCAAAACTTTGTTTTCTTTTTCCAAAAAAAAACTTAAAGGTTATGTTCGTCATACAAAAGTTTTGGTTGGATCTAGGATATGAGAAACCAGGGAGTGGCTTCAATAGTTGGATAGCCTCCTTCAACATGTCAACTTATGTAAACGACCGGTATTAACGGTCATAAGTGTTTATTAAACAGACGTGAACATAAATATGTGTTTAAATCATGTTGTGATTATGATATGATAATATATGGGGTGTTAAAGTTAACTAGTAACTAACTGAATTAGGTAAGCTAGATGAATTGACTATTAAAATGTTGGAGGGGTCAAACTTGTCAATTGCCCAAACTATAAACAATTGAGATAATATCTAATTGAGAAGTCAGAAGCTTCATTCAAGCTATCTCATACTCGCGAACCAGAGAGAGCAGGGGAAAGAACGAATACCTAGTTTCAATTCAAAGGATTCTTGCTATTAAACCTGAAACAGGTGGGTTGAATCACAATTCTTGGTGATTTCTAATAACTGGCAAGTGTTCTTCCATCCCCTCTTGATCTCTTTTGTAAACTTTTGATAAGATTAGTTTGGATGTAGCTCAAGAATTGAAATTGGGAGTTTGTATAGGCTAGGAATCATGAAACTATGCTTGTAATGCTTGTAAACAATCTAATTTCCAAGTATTATGATTTGGAGTAAAAAATTGATATGTATGGAATTCTAGGCAAGTATCCATACAAAAAATTGAAAGCTAGTAAGATAGTTTATATAATGATTCTGATAATTTTGTGCACTAATTGACTAATCCTTGTTAAAAATTGGAAAATTGGGTGATTTGAGAAACACAAGTGGATTAGTTAATATTTGAACATGAATAAAGATTAGTCGAGTAAATTGTGCATTTAAGATGTTTGGTGAAATGTATAATATAGAAATTCTATGATAAAAATGATCCTAGGTTGGATAAATGGTAAACTAACTTCCAGTCAAGACATAATGACAAATAAAGATTCAAACATGGCAAATGGTCCAACAGACTGAGATAACATCAAAATCTTCTTGTGATAATTAAAGCAGTGATATTATATGAAGGAATGACAAGTGGGTGAACATCATATTATAATTGTTAAATTTACAAACCACAGGTGTGTGGCTAGCCAGAGGTGTTGACGGGTGTCTATGCTAGAAGGATCGGTGTATAAACATCATATAACATAACTAGTGTGTTAAACTACACGTGTGTGGATAGCCAAAGGTGTCAATAGGTGTCTAAGATGGAAGGACCAGGTGAACATCTAGACACAAACATTGAATAACCACTGGTGAGTGGAAATAAAACCACACGTGTGTGGATAGCCAGATGCTCTAGTGAGTGACTATGACGGAAGAACTGAGGGGTAACCATCACAGATAAGATTATTATGATTTAGACCACTAATTGTTTAATAGTCGGAGGTGCCGGTAGTTTGTGTTTATTACATTATAGTTAAAAAGGTAAAAAAGACCCATTATTATGTAAATGATTAAGATGAGCCATTGTTTAATAACTGGCTAAATATTTGTTGGAATATGAGAAATAGCTAAATGTGCAAATTGTGTTGTGGCACTAGAAATTAACGAGTGTTATTTAAATAGTTAAAAATGCGTTTGGGTAAGTTTTGACCCATAATAAAACATTAACTCAGATTTTGATATGTTTAGTGAGTTTAGTTTGCATATTGTTTGACTTCTCTTAATTGTGGATCAAAGTTTGTTGTGTGAAATCCATGTTGGTAAATATTAGCTTTGCAAGGTTTAAATGAACCTTGGACAGATTATGGCCGAGCAGGGAAGGTTGGTGTAGAAAACTGACCAGGTGTAAGCTACGGCCTTAAGGGACGGCCAACCTGGAAAATTATTTGCTACTATTGTGTTAAGCATGATTTGGTGTAAAGTTGAGGGACTAGTAGGGGTCTATGATGAAAGGGCAGTGGGTAAACAAACTAGTTTTAAAAATAATAAAACCATTAAAATTGCATTAGCCCTAGGGGCTTAGAATGTGTGGTTACTGTGTGTCTTGACCATTTGGTTGAGAAGGACCCATTTGAAAATTTGGTATTGAATTGCATAAATGGGTAGTTATTTGTGTAATGATGATGCTCCAAGAGCCTAAAACTATGGTAATGTGTTAGGGGTTGTTTATTGATTGAGATTATGGTAACGGAATTGAGTTAGAATTCCATTCAGATGTCTTGACCCGTTAGCAAATTGACCTACTAATCCATGTGTTGGCCTAGTGAACCAGGCATGGCCTAGAGAGCCAGGCGTGACCTAGAGTGCCGAACATTGTACCCGAGGGGGTTTACCATGTAAATTTTGGTTTCCTCACTCTAAGGGTTGTGTGTGTTACAGCAATACGGCCTAGCCCTGAATTTATATTTTTGATATAACTTGATCTGAGAAGCAAAGGGATTCACTTAATTAGTATCTATGAACTAGTGATGTGTTTATATGTGATGTCTATCTACATGTCAAGCAGGATGTTAACGGCTGTGATGATCGGAGTCGATTTTGAAAGAAGTGAACAGAATGTTAAACTGAAAATTATATCTTTTGTTAAAATTTGGGTTTGTAAAACATAGTTGTATAAGATGTGGCATGTTTCCCTTCGATTAAACATTTGCTTGCCAGTTTAAAATTTGATTTAAACGGAGTTTAGAAAAAGGTTTAAAACGAGAATTTTCTGGGGCCTACTATGATAACAAGTAAACACATATGTCAAGTTTTGGGGGTTACACCTTATTTTTAATAATAATCAATGCTTTTATTTCTAAAAATTAAAAAAGGTTGACAGGCCAACCCAGCCTGCCCCAGCAGTGAGCAGTTTTAATCCCAACCCATTTTGACCTATTGACCAATCTGCCTAGTTCCATTTTGCAACATGATTTACAAAATACTAATGCAAGAAGATAAGCAACTAGAATGTAAAAGTGGTGCACTCACTGAACCATGACATAGAAGATCCAGGTCACGTGCACATGTGGCAGGGTTACATGATACGTACACAATTCGTGGCGCCTTCAGCTTTAACAAGTATTTAATTAAACTAGCATGCATGCCTGGTCGGTTGGGATCTGCAATAAAAATATGAAAGGTTCAGTAAATTAAGTTATAAAAAACACATAATGGTAATATTGTTTCCAAATCACTTTATCGTTAAATGTGACTTTCTCAAAGTAGACATGGGTCTGTACATCAAACATGGTTATTTATTTGGAAAAAATAAATCTAGATTAGCTGTCTCGGGCAATATTCTGCATTAACACAAAGATGATGCTCTTGTAGAGGAGGAAAATGGGTGGGATCGTGGTGTTGGATAAAGGATTAAAACCACAAATTTATGTGATAATTTGTCCAATGTGTAAAATATGATTACAAAAAATATATTTAATTCAGAGATGAACTAATTAGCAGAATACCAATTTTACCGTTGAGTGTATATTAAAATATCAATTGAGTTGAAGAGCTTTCAAGAATTATTGTTCAACAGTAAATATGGAAAACTAGTATTAACTATCTATTTTTTAAAAAGCGAACAGTTTCATGAGAAATTAAAATAAAAAAACTGGACTAGTTTCCCCATTCAACTCATTTTGGGAAGAGGGAATAATAAACTGATTAGGAGGTTTACGCATTTAAAAAAAATAACAAAAAAAAAAATCAGGACTTTTCACTTGTTTAACCTTTTCAGCTCTTTTGACCGGCTTCCTTATAAATTTTAAGATTATTCTTTTCCTATTTTACGCATTTGGCATGTTGTAATTTTCACCACCATTTTCAAGGATATCAAGAAATGAAGATGGCGTTTGATTTGTCCTTGGAAATTACTATAAATATGGGGTTGTACTTGAAAATTACTACTATGAGAATAAAAATGGATTTCTAAACCCAATTTTGTGGGTATAATTACCTCAATCCCTACCTTAAGCCAAACATACTCAGATATATTAGAAGTTTAGAACCATATCCTTAAAACCTTTTTATGTTATATGAACCTGTTATGATGATGTCCGGTTTTTGGAAATCATTCCCAAAACTTTCACTAATACAAGAATATTAACACTTATATGAACCTGTTATGATGATGTCTGGTTTCTGGAAATCATTCCCAAAACTTTCATTAATTTTATTAAGATCCCCTTGAATAAATGTGGCATTGTGGATCCCATTCAACTTGGCATTCCTACGCGCATCAGATATGGCTTCAGGAACTACTTCATAACCATAAACATGTTTCACCCTGAAATAACAGACATACAAATGCAGGAAACACATTCAAAGGTAAATGGTTAATTTGATCGGAAATATCAGGAAAAAAAAGCAGATGTAAATAAGCACTTTTTCATAATTAAGTGGTCATACTTTTTGGCTAGTGTAAGACCGATTGTTCCAGTCCCACAGAATAAATCAAGAATTACTTCTGAGCCATCTCCTTTGAGGCCAGCACAATCTTCTACTAACTTGTAAAGAATTTCAGCCTGCACCATAATCAATATCAGATGTAGCATAACTTGCTGATAAGGGTTCATAGAGTTTAGGGGTAAGCACGGTTTGGTATGGGTTAGTTTTTGCATAAAACCAAATCCAAATCAAACAAAAATTAAGATCAGAAAAGCATTTGGTTTCAGTTAATTCAGCGTTCACAGTTTGGTTTTATTTTGGTTAAATTGGTTATTGACCAAAAATTTGGGCTTGGGCTCACCAAGCATCATTTCTTCATTTTGTGTGCACATTTTGGCCATACAAAGCTAGATTTGTAAAATAGCCGGTTGGTTTAAACGTGGATATTTCCTATTTTTCCAAATAAACAGGTTGATGCAAAAATAAAAACAATAAGAAAATATATTATTTGCTACATATAGATTAAGCCGGTTTCTGTTAATTCGGTTTCCATTATTTGGTTCGTTCAACCCTAAAACCAAAAAAAGAACCACTGGTATTTTGCTTTGGTTCAATTATTTTAGGTAGTTTGACTTTTCTAGCCCCTGGTTGGGCTGACCCACAAACATTTTTTGATGGTCCATTAAATAATTTTGTATTACAAACAGAAAAGTTCTATGAGTGTCAGGATTGGGAATAGGGATGAAAGTGATAGATGTTCGGGTGACAAGTTTGAGTAAACCCATATAAAAAGTGGGTTTTGTGAAACTAATTAATATACTAAAGAATATACTAGAAACAACCATGCCTGTTTCTATTTCAACCTTGAAGCTGGTATCCTCAAAATCAGATTACGAACTCAAGGAAAAACAAAACTTTATTGAATCAAAATTGAGGTACAATTAACCCTAAAACCTTAACCCCTATTTATAAGAAAACCAATATCAAAAAGTCAAAATATTATCCCTAATAACCTGCTGAAAAACAAACAAAAACAATCTAATATAAAACATAAATATCAAATAATCAAAACAGCCCCTGAACTTGTAAACTTGATCAAGATTAACCCAACAATCTCCTACTTAATCATGATAAGGATCATTCTTCAAAGCAATGTTGGTCCATCCTCCCCTTGAACTCTAGTTAAGTTTGTCTCCTCCTCTTTTCCATTCCAATTAGGACATTCATATGCAAAATGTCCATACTTGCCACACTCGTAACACTTTAGCTCACTTTTGTCTCTAAAACCTCCACGCCCAATGCATCTTCCACGTCCATTCTCTCCTCTACCACTCCCTCTTCTATATCCCCTACCACGGTCACCATTGTTATACCCACGACCTTGATCATGCCTTTCAAAACTAGGTTCCTTTGGCTTTGACCTTTCTTGCTCTTCACCTTTAGCCATTAACAACTTCTCTTGATCACTTTCTTTCTCATCAAGGTCTTTGATCCTTTCTTCATACGCCTTCAATCTTCCCACAGCCTCTTCAAAGGACATAGTCTCAAGATCTGAGTATTGTTCTATTGAAGCTACAATTTGCAAGAACTTCTTTGGAGTTGAATTTAGTAGCTTCCTTACTACAACTTCATCTTCCAAATTTGATCCAAGGCTCTTGAATTTTGTAACTATTCCACTAAGTTTACCTGAGAACTCATCCACAGATTCACCTTCCTTCATCTTCAACATCTCTAATTCGGATCTTAAAGTTTGGAGTCTTGCCTTTTGAACTCTATCAGCCCCCAAGTATCTCACACGAATTGCTTCCCAAACATCCTTTGCAAGCCTATGCTTTGACACTTGAAGCAAAATATCTTCGGGTAGAGTCTGAAATACAAAAGCTCTTGCCATTAAGTTCTTCCTAGCTTCAACCGCTCCTCCTGTCACCAGATCAATGGCTTCCCACAACCCATATGCTTGTAGGATAGATTTCACCATGATTGACCAACTTGTACAATTTGTAGCAGTCAACTTTGGGCACTGCAATGGTATATTCCCTTGGTTTTCAGCCTGCACAATTGTGCCAGCACCAGCTCCTCCTTTTACCATCTCTTCTACTCTCCTCATAGGATTAAACCACACAGGTTTCAACGATCTGATCCACACAGGTTATCTCCTTCTTCTGCTCACACCACACAGGTCTTTAACAGCCACACAGGTTGTTATGTTCACACTATTCTACACAGGGCTATCCACACAGGTTTTACTTACCACGCAGGTTGATTATACTTGTTCCACACAAGTTTCTTTGGCACACCCAGTTCTCCTTTCAAACCACACAGGTCTTCTTCCACACAGGTCTCACCTTTTACCACACAGGTCTTCTTTGGATCCACAATTCCATTTCACAGCCTCCAGACTCGATTTCAACCCTAGCCCAGTCGAGTTTACTCCAATCGATTTCTTCACAACTCCCAGACAACCCCGATTGAAAACCCCACAGCTTCCAAATCCACGTTCGAGCCAGACACTGTTGAGTTTTGTCACAACCGAGATATCTACAGTTCCCAAACGATCCAATTTGACGCCCCTCGCAAGTTTCGATCAATCCAAATTCGAGCACTCCACCTAAATCGCACAGGTTCCAATCGATTGTTTGATTTCCTGGGAAGAACCTTCGATTTCGTCGCCTACTCACTTGGAATCAACCTTCGATTTAGTTGCCTGGAACGAGCCCTTCAATGGTCGACGGTATGAGCTTGACCAGCTCTGATACCAATTGAAGCTGGTATCCTCAAAATCAGATTACGAACTCAAGGAAAAACAAAACTTTATTGAATCAAAATTGAGGTACAGTTAACCCTAAAACCTTAACCACTATTTATAAGGAAACCAATATCAAAAAGTCAAAATATTATCCCTAATAACCTGCTGAAAAACAAACAAAAACAATCTAATCTAAAACATAAATATCAAATAATCAAAACAGCCCCTAAACTTGTAAACTTGATCAAGATTAACCCAACAAACCTAAACCAAATCCATAACCATTTTCATACCATTGCAATGTAACAATGCTACCTAATTTATTAAAAAAAATATTTTTATATATATACTTTTGCAAACCTTTCAATCACCTTTGACCAATTTAACTTATTGTTTTTTAATCAAATTTTGTCCATTGATCCATCTGAGATCAAATGCATGCCACATCAACCCATCCACATATACGTGGGTAAAGTTGCCTCATATGGTCATTATTGTTTCCATATTGAGCGACTTTTGACCAATTAAACCATTTCCATTTCAACAAATTAATATATACCACATTAGAGACAAACTATAACCAAAATGACTCGTTCACCAATAAAGTAGGCTGAAATTTTCACCTCTATCATTTTGGGTGATCATATAGGAAGAAATCAGAAACCAAAGCAAGCCATAAGGAATTGACAAAATTATATAAATTTAAAAACTTGCAAATATTTTCTCTTTTTTATAGTTACCTGGTGAGCATTTGTTTGGAAGAAAGAGTTGGCAGAAATTTCAAATGCTAATCCTCTTAATATCTCTGTGATAGTAGCTTTCCCATAAAGTGTGTACTCTTCTTCGCCAACAGATGTGTTACCAACAAGAGTATTAATGTTGTTCATAATGCTTACCTGTACCTCGTATTTGTTTAAAAAAAAGAATCATAAAAGATTGCTTGAATGAAACAAACAAGCCTAAAAACAACAAAAATGGAACAAATAGGTTAAGTGAACAGAAATTAACTAGCAAGAAAATGAGTTAAATGGGTTGAAAATCGCCTAAAGTCTGTTTACAATGCATAAAGCCTCCTAAATTGTTCTATTCAAAAACTTTGAGATGCCAATATTGTCTTTGTAATTGCAAGTGGCATATTGATTATTTACATAAAAATTTATAAAAATGGACAAAAAAATGACTTCTCTCCATGCAAATATATATACTCCCTACACCCCAAAATTATTGTCCACTAACAAAATAACACGAATCAAAATATGCACAATTAAAGCAATCATACACTAAATGCTAATTTTAGCCTAAATGTATTTAAGATGCCCATTGATCTGTGGATAACTAAAGAATTACAGCTATCTGTTTGTGAAATGTACAAAATTTTAGGACAAATTAGAATAGACAGGTAGACAAAAGTGGGAATAATTGTTTTAGGCATATGCTTTTTCTTTGACTTGTTGAGAATGACCATGCTATGATGGAAGCAAAGAAGGTCAGATGGTTGTTTGGTTTCTACCTTGAACATGACCTCTATAAAGAATTCAAAATTCTCTTCTGATAAGGACTTCCACAATAAATGCAATGAAAAATTTATGGAGCATCATCTATTAGAAAACAAAAAAGGAAGTGATACAGTAGCACATACCACTTCTGGGAAAACTGCAAGTGTGTCAACTAGTGGCTCCAAAAGCTCTGGCTTGTAGGAAGAAGTCACGAAATTAACCATGAGCTGTGGGGCTCGGGTTTCAACATCTCTGAAAAAGTATTAAACTTGTAATGTGACATGTTAGGAGCAACCCTTAATACTTAAGGATGCAAGAAGAGAATGGGAAAAGAAAGACCCTATTATAATACTATATGGATTATGGAATAGAATCAGCAGTGATTGGTCCTCTCTGGTTTAAATCTGTTAGTGAAATGTCTCAAGAACATGAATCATGTGATGATAGAAACAAAGTTGACAACACAAGATGGTTGGGCTGGTGATGGGTCAAAACAGGTTCGGGCTCAACAGCTCAATTGTTAATACGGATCTAAACACACTAGTGTTGGGTTGGGTTGGGTTAGGTTAACCGCTTTTTGATCCAATTAAAAAAATCATAATAATTAATGCGTTGAATAATGAATGGAAAAACAATAATATTACAGTTTAAGATAATTATTTGAATAAAAACTAGTTTAATAGGATGTATACATTAAAGATGTTAGGGATAATTTCACACAAGCCCGCCCAAACACACACACAAAAGCAATAAAGAACACGAGAGTTTAACGTGATTCTGTCTAAACTGACCTTCATGACTTCATCCAAGGGGGTAACTGGAAAATTCTTATAATGAGGTGCTAAAACAATACAAGTACAAGAATATATTTATAAAAAATGAAATCTAAGGCCAAAATAAAAAGAATGGGTGCCAAATAGGGTTAGGGTTGACTGCCCCTCCCTCTTTTTTTTCTATTCTCTGATCAACCCCAAGGCCTACAAAACCCAACAATCTCTTATTTGAAGGCCTTGTATACCTTCTTCTGCACTCTTGATCCTGATCGTACTTCTATAACATTTCCATAGAACTAGCTCTGTGCTCCACCTAATTACCACCATCTTCTCATCAATTAACCTAAAGGTATGCTGAAGCTTCCAAAAATAGCCCTTGGCTCAACTCTGTCTACCTACTCCCACTGCAATTGATTGTTGGATCCTAAGATGCCCTGAGAAAAATAGCACTCTCCTTTTTAAGCAAGTAATCGACTAGAGAGAGGCTTTATCAGATGAAACATTGGTTCATTTCACCCACTATCATTTAGGAACCCTAACTGAAGAATGACATGTGCTCCCAGTGGCACAAAATACTTTGACTAATGTGCCTACATCCAATACGTCCAAGTCATTATTAAAAAATAATGCATCAATATGCATCTTCCATCAACCAAACTCTCTCTCGTCAAACTTCTCTATCATGAATTTTCCGTATTCTGTCATAACAATAGCTAAAACAAAAACCGATCAGCATATTGAGACAAACGCAGCAATGGCTAGGGCCTAAACTTGATAGTTGTTTTACTGAAACATGTTAATCAGATCAACCTATTTAATGCGCAGCAGATGACGAACTTGATAATCAAAACTGAAACGACAAAACCTAACAACATAGTTGACACAGGTCTCGAGTCGCATTTTTGGTCTCTTCTGAATCAATCAGTTATTCTGCAAAGTAGAATCTGAACTTGACCTGTAATCACTATTCACTTGTCAAAATAAACACAGTAGCCAAACTTATCAAAATCCAGCAAAAAGTTTGACTAGACTGCCGATTTGCCCCTTGATCTGCGACTGTCAAACAAAAGTGATGCAGTGGCTTTAGGACAGACCCGATTTAATCGTTGGCAGCTGGGTAGCGCAAATCCTAGCTGGCAATCAAACCCTAACGCTGTAGAAAACTCTAGCAAACTAGGCGGCGGCAGAGAAACCCTGGCAGTAGCTAGCAGTGTGATGGCGATGAAGCCCAGGATTCTAGCGATTGGTGTGGCGGTAGCAAGCTGCTGGTTCAACATGGTGATTGTGTGTCATCCCAATCAAGATCCGTGGCACTAATACCACTTGCTAGGGATGATTTATAAGAACCCGAAAATACACACGCAATAAAGCAATAAAGAACATGAGAGTTTAACAACCACACGATTAACTAGAATATTCTTATTATGAGGTGTTAAAACAATACAAGTACAAGATCATATTTTAAAGAATGAACTCTAGGGTTAACAAAAATAGAAAGGTGCCAACTAAGGTTAGGGTCAAGTACACCTTCCCTGTTTTCCATGTTTTACAATCAGCCCCAAAGCCTACACAACCCAACAAAAGATAGGCTTTGGATATGGTTCAACACATTTGATCCATTCCCTTTTTAGCACAAAAAAATTTTTTGACCTGTTTGCACCCATGTTGGATAAAATAACAACTCCTATCAATGATCCGAACTAGGCATTATTTCACAAAAAAAAAAAAAAAGGAAAAATGCAAGTACCTTCCACTTCTTATTGTCAGGTGCTTCATAAATCCAGTATGAGAACGACAATCATATGGTGACAATCCCAGTTCTGGATTTCTCCAACAATCTTGAACAGCACCAAGAATCTGTAAATAAAAAATGCAACTAAAATACTAATTAAGCTACATAATTGAACAAGTGAACCGTATGTGTACACACGAGAGTACAAGACTACCAAAAACATCAAGTAAACACATTCATTTAATTCAATAATTTTCGTACCATCTTGCCTCTCGAGTCTCGACTGTTTATGTAGCAACTACATTTATTATTTTACAATTTAGGAAGATGGTCTAGTTATTAATATCACCTAATAATTTAGTCAATTCCTACATTTAAGGAACACATTATTTTGTATTGCTAAACCCCGATTAAACCAATGCCCACTCACAAGCTTTACGTCATCTAGTTAATCTTCTAATTATCATAACATAATGCTTTTGTCCTTAGATATTCCATCATCTATATTTTTATAAGATGTAAGAGTATTATGTTATCTAAGAACATTGTGAGTCAATGAGTGACATTGTAAAGTTTTTATATAGGTAATCATGAAGAAAGAAAGTATAACAAGGGGCAAGGCCTCTAGGGTTCAAGGATGAACTTGTGATCTTATTAAAGATAGCAATTGTTCTACCAGATAAAGATAATAGACAGTAGTTCCATGTAACTCAAAATAGTATTACCTTATTTGCAGGTTCACTTTGTAAAAAGCACTTGTCAACATTTAACACCTTATCAAAAAAACCAGGAGCATGTAACCCCAAAGAAAAGACATTACCATCTTCACCTTTTTCAACCAATTGTTCTTTGGGTAGCCATCTTTTGGGACCAAAAGAAAACTCCATCTACATACTCAATAAAGCAATCTTTCAATATTTCTTCTCTTATTGTAAATTTGAAGCAAGAAGCAAACTCAAAAGACGTGGCAAAACAGGTGTCGATGTGGTTAAAATGGGTTATGTCAATGGTCAAGAGTATCCGGGTTGAGGTGATCCAAACGCTTTTTATGAAGGCCACCCAAATATTCAACCTTTTTCATTAAGGTCGCCCATATATTGAAATCAGTTTTTTATATCACCCAAGTATATCTCATTTCATCTTTACCAAATCATACCAAATAACACATCGGACAACAAAAAATGCCCTCCAAACCTTTTGAAAGAATAACACACCCTTGATGAGGTGTTAACATGCACCATAGTTATTAAAAGCGAGCGCCTTGAGCGCCTAGGCTCCAATCTGAAGCCAGGCGGTAAAATCCCGCTTTTGATAATTAGGAAAGTCAGGCGCCACTTGGAAACTTTTTTTTAATTTATGAAAAATATATAAATTAATTATAAGTTAACATAATTAGGAAAGTCAGACGACACTTTGGTTATGAAGAAATATTATCTGTTATTTTATGAACTTTTTGTTTTCAAGTTTAAACTTTTTTGGTTTTGAGGGGTTTTTTCATTTGGGATGATTTTGCTATTTGATATTTTGAACATTGTGTTTGGTTAGCGAGAACTTTTTGATTTCTAGTCTTATTTTTTATTTTATAATTTATTTTAGAATTTTTTTGGAAAGGGTGTTTTTTTTTCTCAGGCCCCCGCTTTTTTGGCGCTTAACGCCTAGGCCCTAGGCGGGGACCAATCGCCTTGAGGGCGCCTTACGCATTTGATAACTATGACATGCACAAGTTAAAATTATTTCCTTTTCAGAAAAAATAAGGTGACTTCCTTCATGCATCATTCAGCATGTTTTTGGCCTGAATCTGTACACATGATACAAGATACATACTTGGGTGGCCAATAAATTGGTTCCAACATATAGATGGTCTCATTAAGAAAAGTTGAATGCTTGGTGGCCTCCACATGCATTATCTTTAGAATGATTTTATAGGTAATGCGTTATATATAGACTTTGTGTTTTTCAACACATTTAGCCAGTTTGAAATACAAAAAAGACACCTAAAATCAACCCTTCATAAGTAAATGGGTAGAAATTGCAATCTCTAACATAAGAATGCAGGGAACCATCTTCTGGTATTTGCTGACCTTATTTCTGTAGTGAAATTGCATATCACAAGGAACAATTGGCTTCATTACATTCTCAAATTCTAGATCTTTGTATGAGAATTTTCCAACATGCACCACTAAGTCTCGAACTTGTTCTTCCTTAGCTCTAACTTGAGCCTCATATAGTAGGTTTTGTGTCCTACAACCTCCACAATGTGAAGCATATTCACATGGTGCTTCCACCATATCTCTATGAGGACTAAGTGTTTTCACTTTAACCACCTGCAATTCTAACAAGACTATACAACATCAAATTATAAGGTGTGTTTAGATGTGTGCTTGAAAAGTGCTTCTTTGATTTTACAATACCAATCAAATAAATAGGTTGTCAGATATGGCTTGTGGATGTGCTTTTGCTGTCTAAAGTTGTACTAATCAGAAAACCAGTTGTTCAAGTGTTTGACAAATTTTAATTATTTGAAAAGTTGATATGTATAACAAACAGAAAGGACATTCTTGAGAAAGAAACTAAATACTACTTCAGATATGTATGAAATTAGATACTGCTTCAGAGAGCAAAACTAAAATATAATTCTGTTTATCTTTTGAAAATTAGTTCTGGCGGTAGTATGAAGTCGGTTATCAAAAAGTGATTATTTGACCCATAATTAATCAAAAGTGTATGTCTATGCAAACCTAAAAAATATTGATCATCAGTTTTAAAATGCAAATTCAAATACCCCTTTAAAAAAGGGTTATTTAAGCAAAACTGTCCTTGCATTCATTTATCAGTAGAATTGTGTATTTAAGTACTATAAGTTTTTAAGCAAGTTCATTCAAACATTTATAGGGTTGAAAGTTCTATGCATGTACAGTACTACAGTCAACTTATCAAATTGTTGGTATTAAATCATTTAGCTCCGATCTCGAAGTTTGTGAACCCCCCACCCCCACCACCCACCTAGTCACCTACACACACACACACACAAAAAAAAAAAAAGCTCAGAATGGACTAATGGAGGGGGTATGTTAGATCAAGATGAAAGAAGGTATCGCAAAATGAAAAATAAGAAACTGAATTTTGGTGTGAAATTGATCTCTTTTATTTCACTTAGTCTGCTTGTAAAACAAATACAGACACACAGCTTATATAGCTGTTTATTCTACAACAACTTGTAAAACAGAAAATAACAACCATCAACAGATTACAACTAACCAAAGCGATTTAATCACAAACATTACAATGCTTAGTCTAACATTTCACCCTCCTAAGCTTGTAATTTCAATCAGCCCCAGCTTGTCTTTCATCTCTTCAAACTTTATCCTTGGCAAAGCTTTGGTTAGAATATCTGCCTTATGTTCTTCTCCTCTTACATACTCGATTTTGATCTGCTCCTTTTCCACACTTTCTCTTATGAAATGGTATCGAGTATCTATGTGCTTACTTCGACCATGAAACACTGGATTTTTAATCAGTGCAATAGCAGATTTATTATCAACTCTAATCTCCACCTGAGCCTCCTCTCTTCCTGTTAATTCTGACAACAAGCCTCTTAACCAGATAGCCTGACAAGCTGCAGTTGAAGCCGCCATAAATTCTGCCTCACAGGAAGACAATGCTACCGTGGCCTGCTTCTGAGAATTCCAAGCAATTGGTCTATTTCCATAGAAGAATACCATCCCTGAGGTACTTTTGCCATCATCCTTATCAGCCGAGTAACTGCTATCACTGTATCCATACAGAACATCATTTCCTCCTCTTTTATAACACAAGCCCAACCTGGTAGTCCCTTTCACATACCTCAGGACCTGTTTTAAGGCTTGCACATGCGCCTGCTTAGGAGTCTGCATGAACCTACTCAAATACCCAACTGAATAACTCAGATCAGGCCGGGTGTTTATCAAATACCTTAGACATCCAATCCATTTTCGAAACTGAGTAGCATCAGCATCATCACCAATCTCATTCTTTGACAATTTTAACCCAGGTTCCATCGGAAATCTTGTTGAATTACAGTCTCTCAGACCAGCTTCATCCAGTATCTTCTTTGCATAACTTGTTTGTTGCAGCTTTATCCCTTGACTGTTTTGAGTAACTTGAATCCCCAAGTAATATGACAACAGCCCAAGATCAGTCATTTCGAACCTTTCCTCCATGCTCTTCTTAATTTCCTTGATTTTTTCAGTGCAGCCTCCAGTGATCAAAAGATCATCCACATAAACCCCAATTACCAGAGTCTCATCCTGGTTTCCTTTCCTGTACACTGCAGGTTCGTGTTTACACTTCTCAAAACCCAAACTCTTCAACACACCATCTAACTTGGTGTTCCAAGCTCTTGGCGCTTGCTTGAGCCCATACAAGGCCTTTGTCAACTTATAAACCTTCTGCTCAGCTCCTTTTTTCACAAAACCCTCAGGTTGAGTAACATAAACCAGCTCCTTTAACTCACCATGAAGGAATGCTGATTTGACATACATGTGATGAACCCACCATCCACATTGAGCTGCCACAGCCAGAATTAACCTTACAGTTTCTATCCTGGCTACTGGGGCAAAAACTTCTCCATAATCTACCCCATGTTTCTGCACATACCCTTTTGCAACCAAGCGGGCCTTGTGCTTAGTTATTTCCCCTGAAGCATCTCTTTTTACCTTGTATACCCACTTCAATCCAATTGGGTTTATTCCAACTGGCCTTTCAGTTAGTTGCCAAGTGTGATTCCTTTCTATAGAACTTATTTCAGCTTCCATGGCCTCCTCCCATTCTTTTATGCCTTGTGCTTCTTTGTAACTAACTGGTTCTCCTTCCAGCAAGAGCAATTGAGCCTCTTGTGTTCTTTCATAGAGGGCATTTATGTCTGCTGTTCCTCTGATAGGAGTGTGATCATATCTTTCTTCCGGAGCATTAGATGGATCATGACTTCCATCCAAGTCCTCAGGTAACCTTGGCAGCATAGGACCCCTGCCCTTAACTGATGATTCTGGACTGCTCCAGGCCTGTTCTTCATCTCTTGCATAACCTGTCTCCTCTTCGATGTTCATCCTTCCTGAATCATTTTGATCAAATTCAAATTGTTGTCCTCGGGTTTCTTCCCTTCTGGACTCTGAATGGATTAAAAACTCAGTCCATTCAGGTCTTTGAGGTCCAGCAGTTCTTTCCCAGTTCCATGGTTTGGACTCATCAAACTTTACATCTCGAGCCACATGAATCCTCTTGGAATCTGGGTCAAACATCCTATATGCCTTGGTGTTTGGTTGACAGCCAAGATGAACCAGTTTCCTGCTCCTATCATCAAGCTTCTTCAAGTTTCCTTCCAGCACCTTCACATATCCAACACAGCCAAACACCCTTAGATGTTCCAGCCTTGGCTTTCTCCCTTTCATTCCTTCATATGGGGTGATTTTCATTGACTTTGTTGGAGATCTGTTGAGGATATAGACAGCATGTCTAACAGCCTCTCCCCACAGATCTTATGGAAGGTTCATAGCCTTTAACAAGCACCTGGTCATGCTCATTATGGTTCGGTTTCTCCTCTCAACTACTCCATTCTGCTGAGGGGAATAGGGGGCTGTCAGTTGATGTTGCATTCCTGACCCAGCACACAAAGCCTTGAAGGCTTGTGAGGTAAATTCCCCACCATTGTCTGTTCTCAGGCCCTTTAACTTCCTTCCATACTCAAGCTCAACAGACTCCTTGAACTCTTTAAATTTTTCGAACACTTCAGCTTTAGATCGAATCAGGAAGGCCCACATGTACCTGCTGTTATCATCAACAATAAGCAACATGTACCTGTTTCCTCCCTGAGTCTGAGGTTGAATAGGCCCACAAACATCAGCATACACTAGATCCAGTGGGTGTTCAGCCCTGAACTGGGCTTCTTTTGGAAAAAGTGCCCTGACCTGCTTCCCAGCTAGACAGCAGTCACAGACTTGTGAGGGGTGAGAAATCTTGGGGAGGCCTTGCACCAGCTCTTGAGTTGACAACCTTCTGATTGCATCAAAGTTTAGATGACCGAGCCTAGCATGCCACAGCCAGGCTGGATTGACTTCCACATTTGCCATTAGAGAGATTGGAGAGGCTACCTTGAAGGTGATCTTGTAGAGTCTGTTTGAAGATCTTGGAACCTTCATCAGCAAACTTCCACTTTCTTCGAATACCCACAGATGATCATCCTTCATACGCACCTCATAGCCTATCTCAGTGAGTTGCCCAAGGCTCACTATGTTACTTCTCAGAGTAGGAATGTAGTAAACATCAGACAAAACTTTCTGATCCTTTGTTTTACATTCCAAGACTATGTTTCCTATACCTTCAATTCTCACGCAGGAGCCATCACCAAATCTGACCTTCCCAGTGACACTTCGGTCTAAATCAGCAAACAGGTCCATGTTACCTGTCATGTGATTGCTGGCCCCCGTTGTCCAGAAACCACATTCCTTGTTCTTCAGTCTCATACTTCTTTGGGAGTAACCGCTCCTCATTCAAGAACACTGCAAGTGCCATTAGAAGGGCTGGTCCATCCTCCCTTGTCTCAGTCAGATTAGTCTCCTCCTTCTTTGGCTTGGTAGGACACTCCGAGGCATAGTGGCCCATGGAGTCGCATCTGAAACATTTGATCTTGGTTCTGTCTTTATTCTTTCTTGATTGATAACTCGTAGAGGGCTGGTCCTGGGCCTTTCCTCTGCCTCAACCCCTTGAGCCCTGTCTTCCAGCACCCCTGGAGGTTCCTTGGCTCGACTCTGGTTTCTTCTTGGCCTGCCATTCTTCGTAGCTCAAGAGAAGTTGGTCAGGCTTGGGACAAGGCTGTTTGCCCTTCATTCTGGTTCTTTCTTCGAAGGCTTTGAGTCTTCCAATAGCCTCTTGGAAAGATATCACATTCAAATCGGCAAACTGTTCTATAGAAGCCACAATTGCCAAGAATCTGTCTGGGACTGATCCCAGAAGCTTCCTCACCAAAGTTTTGTCATCGATGGTGGATCCAAGGCTGTTTGCCTTGGATACCAGTTGAGTCAGCCTTCCTGCGAATTCATCAATTTCTTCAGTCTCGTTCATCTTCATGGACTCCAGTTCATATTGCAAGGTTTGCAACCTGCCTTCCCTTACACGGTCAGCTCCCACGAATCTCACCTTCAAGGCATCCCAGATTTGTCTAGCCGACTGGTATTGAGCCACTTGCAGGATCAAGTCTTCTGGAATCGCCTGGTACAGAAGAGCTACTGCCATGTCGTTCTTCTTTGCATCGACTGCCATACCAACCCCTGGTTCGAGTGCTTCGAGGATTCCATGAACTTTGAAGACGGCCTTGAGCCTAATTGCCCAAATACTGTAGTTATTGACGTTTAGCATCGGACATTGGAGCGACGCCGTGCCGGATTCCTTCACCGTAACCACCGCGCCTGCGTTGCCACCTTCCGCCATAACTTGTCTTCTTGTTCGTCTCTGATAAGTCGCGACTATTCTGCGATCCAGTCCGTCGGATCTATTCTTCGATCAATGCCTCCGGCTCGAATCCGTTCTGCTTCGATTAGGGTTCCGCGAGAGCTCGATTCAATCGAATTGAATCAACCGAGCTCTGATACCAATTGAAAGAAGGTATCGCAA
Organism: Mikania micrantha; assembly: GCA_009363875.1. NCBI lineage: Eukaryota > Viridiplantae > Streptophyta > Magnoliopsida > Asterales > Asteraceae > Mikania > Mikania micrantha. Next base: position 32,304,277 of record CM018691.1, on the reverse strand, counting down.
AATGAAAAATAAGAAACTGAATTTTGGTGTGAAATTGATCTCTTTTATTTCACTTAGTCTGCTTGTAAAACAAATACAGACACACAGCTTATATAGCTGTTTATTCTACAACAACTTGTAAAACAGAAAATAACAACCATCAACAGATTACAACTAACCAAAGCTATTTAATCACAAACATTACAATGCTTAGTCTAACACAAGATCCTAGGTTACAGTCTTAGGTAATTTGTCTTTGTACTCTGTCTATCGTTATGCAATAAACTAATAAGTATTCTAAGATATACTACTAAACTATCTTTATCTAATAATAAACCAATAAACTAATAAATATATATACAAGATATATATACACGTTAATAATATATAGGGGTGTTCAAAATATCCGGAACTCGAAAAAATTCAAAATCCGAATCGTATCCGAAACCCGAAAAAACCTTATCCGAAATCATTTTCGGGTTTTTCGGGTCGGATAATATGATTTCAGATTCGGGTCGGGTTTCGGATAATATGATTTCAGAGCTACTGCCAGGCGAGCAAATAAGCAATGAGCAAGCTTACCTTACTCGAACTTGGCTCAACAAGCCAATTTCAAGCTATAGTTCTGCTATACTATACAGGTTTATCCCAAATTCCACGTCCAAAAACTCCTATCAATGTCAATTTTGCAGCCCAAACTAATTGCAGAGTTTGCAAAACATCCAAATCTGATTAAATCCCCAAACAATAATCTAAACTGAAGCATATAATAGAATAAGAGTAACAAACCTCGGCGTAATTGTTCTTTTTACGAGTAACTCGACCAACAAATCGTTCACCAGGAAGAGCACGATCACACATAACCACATAACCGGTATCCTCCACCTTACACAGACCTTTTCCTTTAAAAGCTAGCGATTCGCACACAAGCTCCAACGTCTCGCCTCGTTTGGGGAAAAACGACTTAGGTTTTCTGTTTTTGTTCTTATTATTCGGTTCTTCAGTGATGGTGGATAATGTGTTTGAATTCGATTTAGGCTCCTCTGAATCTTCAAATGAAGAAGACGATGCAGCAACTGGTAGAGCGATAACAGAAGATGAACGGCGGAGGGGAAGCGGATGTGGAGGCTGCGGCGGATGAGTTGAACGGAATTTGTGCAGCAGTGGAAGTCGCCGGAGGCTGAAGTTTGGCATGATCGACGCCATTGCACGAGCGTTTGGCTCCCTAGTAGTATTAGCGAAAACGGTGCCTATGGCTTGGATAGGGGAATTAAGCAAGGGTTTTTAGACCGGCCACAGCCGTTGCCCCGCTGGGCTAGCGGGTTCGAACCCCGCCGCGGGAACACCGCCCCCTGCATCGCGGCCCCCGCCCAAACCCTTCCCACGGCCCCCGCTCCCCGTTGTGTATTCTCAAACATGATTGGTTGATTTCAAAATGGGTGGGCCCCCTATTTTCTAACGGTTACAAGTTAAAAAAAAAATTATAATAAAATCAATCTTTATATAAATCACTCATTTCAACCATTTTACACACTCATTTTCATTCAAAACTCTCTTAATTTTTATACATTTTTTTTATAAAAATGTCATCATCCTCTACGGTGTTCTCATCTTCTGATAGCGAGGGTACTGATCTTTTTATCTCGGCTTTGTCTACCATGGCTCAAGAAAACGCTTCTCAAATTCCTCGGCCTATAATTAGAATAATTCAGATTAATCGAGACAGGGAAGCGGGGCATGATCTGTTGATGCGTCATTATTTTGGGCCCAAACCGTTGTATAATGATAAGTTGTTCAAGAGGCGTTTCCGGATGCAACGACCTCTATTTGAACGTATCGTGAACGATCTGGAGGTTGCGGATACTTATTTTCAATTGAGATGGGATGCTCGCGGCAAGCGAGGATTCACACCGTTACAAAAGTGTACGTCGGCTATTCTACAATTGGCATACGGGAGTACGGCAGACGGCATGGACGACTATTTACAGATGTCAGACAGCACTTCCAGAGAGTGCCTTTATAATTTCTGTAAGAATATCCGTCGACTCTATGGTCCTAAATATTTGCGCAAACCAAATTATAATGATGTTATGAATTTGTATGAACACCATGAAAATTATCATGGGTTTCCCGGTATGCTTGGTAGTATTGATTGTATGCACTGGGATTGGGAAAATTGTCCGGTTGCATGGAGAGGACAATTTATGAGAGGCGATCACGGATGCCCCTCGATTATTCTTGAAGCAGTTTGTTCACAGGATTTATGGATCTGGCATGCATATTTTGGCATGCCTGGTGCGAATAACGACCTAAACGTTCTAAATTCGTCGCCGTTACTCAATGATATGAAAAACGGTGTGTTTCCACAATCATCGTTTTTTTGTAATGATAACGAGTGCGCTCACGGTTATTATCTTGCTGACGGGATTTACCCAGAATGGCCGGTTTTTATGCAAACAATAACATGTCCAACAACCTTTAAACGGAAAAGGTTTCAAGTAGCACAAGAGGGTGCAAGGAAGGATATTTAACGGGCTTTTAGTGTTCTTAAAAAAAGATTTCAAATTATAAAAAATCCGGCTAGAGCATGGCATCCTAAAAAAATTAGATCCGTTATGTATGCATGTATCATAATACACAATATGATACTTGAATGTGAGGGCAAGTCGATTAGCCCGTTTGTTCCCGATGAAGACGAACCGCCATCTCCTTTTGACATTGATGACCCGCGTAGAGATAACCAAATTTTGGCGTTGCGAAACAAAAGCATTCACAAGTCGTTAAAAGCCGATTTGGTCGAACATATCGAAAGGGTTCGAACCGATATTGTCATTCGTAGCATCTAAGCCGACTAGTATATTTTTAATATGTTATTGTTTTTTTAATGTAATGTGTGTTTTTTTTGTAAAATATTTAATTATTTTTAAATTAGAGTAACGTTTTTTATTTAATTTTAATTGTTGATGACGTGGAATAGTGGGGAAGGCTTTTCAGTTGGGTGACCATTGTGGGTGTTTAAGGTTTTCAGTGGGGTGATGACATGGCTTGAAATTTCAGTGGAGAAGGGTTTTCAGTGGGGTGACCGCTGTGGATAGTCTTAGAAAGGATTTTTTTTGAATTTACGAAATTTTTCCAATTAAAATCTTTTTTTTTGTTTTATTTAAGTAAGACCATGTTTGGTAGCCTCTTAATTTCATTCAGATTCTTCCAGCCTATCTCTTAATGGTTCATAGCATGTAAATGGTTAAAAAGTATCGTTAAGTCTGAACGGTGAAGAGGTTGGTAATTGTTCATAACCTTTGAATAGTTAAGAGGTAATCTTAAGTCTGAATGATTAAGAGGTTATAAACCATTAACATGTAACCTCTTAATATCATTTAGATGCAAACAAACAACCCCTCAGTTAGTTTAGTTTTGGTGTTCTAATCTTAGGTTTTTTACCTAAATAGCGGGTTACAAGGTAATGTGTGCTTTTTTTTAATTTTTTTCTTATAAATGGTTAAAAAATGGTTGACTTGAGTATTATGTTTGTTTTTTTAAATTAATATTAACTTTTAAAATCTAAAATCACTTAAAATCAATTTATTATTAATGTTTACGTAGCATTATATTAACTTTTAAAATGTAAATCACTTAAAATACGTTTAATTTTAACGTTTACTATCAATTTATTACTAGTTTAAAATCACTTAAAATAAAGTGATTAATCAATTTATGTATCAACTTATTGTTAATCAATTTATTATTAATCTAAAATCACTTAAAATCTAAGTTATGAGTGAAAAAAATCACCCAAAATCGTGTCAGTTATTAACAATAGAACATCAATTATTGGTGTCATCATTATTAAAATAAAATTTCAGCCTCCTCATCATGAAAAAGTTACGACATATAAAAAAAAAACAATAAATATGTTACGACACATCAACTAAAAAATTCCAAACTAGCCAACATTCTCATCTCCGATAGTACTTTTTGAAACGATCTTTTTAGGTCTATCTTTTGGTCTTGGCTTTTTTGGTTGTGGGTTCTTTTTATCATTCGTGCATAATTTGATATTGTGTCCAACTCTTTGACAATTTTGACATGTCATTTTTCGCCCAATTTTAATCTTCGTGTTCTTCTTTTCTTTCTCTAAAGAGCATCTTTTCCTTTTTACGGTTGGCCTACCGGGCATTCGCCTTTCTTTTGGAGGTAGGGATTTGATATCATTCGTTTTCAGCCAATGCATGCTTCCCTTCAACGGGTTGATACAATGTTTATATGCTTCTGAAAACTTATCTTTTTTTAAATCGGTTACTAACATACGTTTCTGGGTCTTTGTTGATGAACCCTAAAGTTGCTACTACATGAGCATACGGTATGCCTGACAATTGCCAAGATCCACAAGTGCAAGTTTGTTCCTTAACCTTCACTACGTATACATTTTTTTCACTCCTAACTTCAAATATGTTGTTACCACTAGGAACCACATTATAACTCCTACACAATCAACAAAAAAGTTTATAAAAATTCATAACGAATTAACAAAAATAAAAAAAAATATAGTCGTTACCTTTGTTGCTTTCTAATATCTTCTACTTTTTTTCTGACTCTTGGACATACTTCATGTTCGAAGCCTTTAGATTTTGTCAACATTAAGAACATTTTACGCATGACAAATGTTCTAATTTATTCCAACATATTGATTATGGGCTTCCTTCATGCGACTCAAAGTTGTGAATTAAAGCTTTCACTCATTCCATTCTCAAATGCATAGCATGCCCTACTGACTTTAAAAAAAGCTCTTGACCAAGTAATTGGATTTTTTTTTTCCACAAGATAATCGTACGCATCTTTGCTAGTGGTTTTCAGCTCTTCCATTTTTGTCCATAACATTTCTTAGATGTAGAACGTGCTACAGCCCAAAACAAATTCTTAAATTGAACACCGCAAATTTCTTCACAAAGTTGGCATAAACATGTCGTGTACATTGTCTGTGCTCAGCATCTGGAAACTCATCCTTCACGACTTTTATAATTCCCTAATGAATAACAAACATATAACATATATGTTAATAAATAACACATAGATAGATATGTAACAAGTAGAAAGTACCTTATGTTGATCAAAAATTAAAGTTAGTCCAAGTCCACCATTCATATCAATGTCACCCCTTGATAGATTAAGAAATCATTTATAGTCTTGTTTATTATCAACGGACACACCAGCCCATGCTAAACGAAAAACATGGCTATTGGCGTCTCTTCCAACAGCCGAGAGTAATCGACCCATATTTTTCAAAAAACAACCATCCAAACAAATAACCTTCCTACAACCACTTATCCATCCATCTTTGACAGCTTTAAAACAAATGTAAAAACAACTAAAATAAGTCTCTCCATTTGGCATCGTACCAACAACCATCTTCACAGTACTTCCGAGGTTAGTTGCTAATATCTCTGCTTGATAATCTGGAAGTCTAGCATAATGATCTTTTAATGCACCTTCAAAGTCATCCAATGCCTTCTTTTTAGCTCTACCACATTGCCCAACACTCACCATGCATTGGTATTTTCTCATGATATCTTCTTGCATATTCCTTAAACTAATTTCAAGATTTTGAATTATTTGCTTAAAATATCATTTTGCAAGCCATTCATAAGTAAGAAGGGAACCCAAATAAAATTGTCTTGAACATGTATGTTGATCGTTTAGTGTTTTTATTTGAAAAGATGCCTCACATGAGACCTTATAGACCTAAAGCCTGAACGAACACTTGAAAACTCTCTTTTTTTTTCTCGTCCCATCAACTTCTGTTTCGTCAATTTCTCCATTCCAACATCTAAATAACAACCTATTATTGTCATTTACCGTTAACACTAACTGGTATCCATTTGCAACACCATAGTCAATCAACATGTCTTTTAGTAGTGCAGGACTCTTGAATTCCATTGCTTCCATGGGCTTTACCAATTTCCAATCCATATTAGGATTATAACAAGGATACACAACACTTTCATCCTCATAATTATCATCTTCAACATCCTTCTCATAATCTTGTTCATTTTCACTCCAATCTTCAACAGAACTGACATCAAATTCATTGTCAACATCATTGTCATGTAACAACCGAAAATTCCGGTAACCGTTCATGTCCAAATTTTATATAAACGTTCGTAAAGTGATTATGATCAAAATGATATAAACGATAAAAATATCTGATAATGTATGGACACGTTATAAAGCCTATTAATAACGTGTAAAAATTTTTGTGACCGTTTGGGTTCGAAATTTTTATAAATGTTCCCGAAGTGATTACGATCACATTAATATAAGTGGGACCGTTAAACGATAAAGTATGAACAAGATATAACCTCATGAATATTAATTACATATATCCCCCTACAAATTTCATTTATTACATATATACCCAACCCAAAATTTTAATTACATATATCCCCTCCTCTAATGTTAAAATTTCAAATATACCCATTTTAATTAAAATTAATTAAGGAATTACTATTTTACCCTTACTTTAAAGTTTTTATTATACCTATTTTACTCTTGCTTCAAATATACCCCCATCATTTTATAGTGTTTTTGCGTTTTTTTCTTTTATTTTCCGTTTGTGATTTTTTTCCATTTTAATCGTGTTTGTTTTATCTTTATTTTCTTATTATTTTTTGTATTTTTTGACAATCATCAAAATGAAAGAAACAATAGGTACTTTAATAACCCATTATAATACCAAAAAGTTATGACAAAAAACATTCTCCAACATTCAATGTAACAATGTTCCAAAAAACAAGCAAACAATAAAAAAAATCAGTTATTCAAACTTGCGGTGTCGAATTCTTGCATGTTTTTTCATGATGTCCATACTCACAACAACGTGAGCATTTATGTCTTTTTCTGGGCTCGTCATGTGATTTAATTCTGTTCTTTCTAGGTCTTCCAGGTGGTCGTTTAATAGTAGGCGGGTATATCTTCTCACCGATATCTATATGTACCCATTGATCCTTTGCAAGCATCGGAGCAATTTCTAAAGCATAAGCCGCTTTAAATTTCTCGACAGTGAAATATGAATCAACATACTTATCCCAATTTGCATCCCTAATAAAAGCAATAAAAGCAGCTGCATGCACACATGGAATACCTTTAACTTGCCAAACCCGACAACTACAACTTCGTTCATCAAGCAAAACATCCCAACGCTTTCCCAAGCGTTTCACTTCAGCTCGATTTTCACCGCTTCTACAAACTTCGTACTCACCCAGATTCTACATAAAACATAAAATATTATTTACAAGAAAAATGTGAAAACTAATAAAAAAAACATTACACTAACCTTAGAAATTCTGTTGAGGTAACTCCTAGTATTAGGTACTAGTGTATCTTTCCATTTCTTTGAGATCCTCCTTTTTTTTTCAAATCGAACCATAATCTTCTCCCTAATGAAATCAAGGAGGTCTAGTACCGGTTGATAACGTGCTTCGCCTATCCAAGAATTAAATGCCTCAGATGTGTTGTTAGTTATGTAATCACACTTGGATCTTGTCCCAAAATTGCAACGACTCCATATTTTCTTGTGATTTTCACTAATATATGCAAGTGCTTGCTTATTTGATCTAGCAATTTCATCTAATAATCTTTCATGCTCAGTAACACTATAAGTCTTTGCAGCTTGCCATAAAATCCTACTAAAGAAGTCACCTCTAAAATGTCTTTTGAAATTGGCATACAAGTGTCTCATGCATTCTCTATGCTCCACATTAGGATAAATTTGTGTAATTGCAACTTCTAACCCTTTTTGCATGTCAGATGAGATGACAAGACCATCAGGTGTGCCAATTGCTTTTTTAAGTAATTCAAGAAACCATATCCATGAGTTTTTATTCTCTGATTCAAGAACACCATACGCAACCGGAAAAATTGAATTGTTACCGTCAACACTAGTGGCAGCGACTAGTACCCCATTTAACTTTCCTTTTAAATGACAAGCATCAAGAGAAATGTAGGGACGACACCCATCAAGAAACCCCTTCAAGCAAGCTACTAGTGAAATAAAAAAACGAAAGAATAGTTTCTTGTTACCTTTTCTCTCAAATTCAATGTCAACAACACTTCCCGGGTTTCGTCTTAGAAGTTCTTCTTTAAAATCATTTATTTTCATGTACGAGTCTTCCCATTTACCATATATATCAGTATAAGCTTGTTCTTTGCCTCTAAATACTTTCATGTATGATACATCAACGTTGTAATTTTGCATCACCCACTTTTGGAGTTCTTTAACAGAGACATCCCCATATGATTTTAGTTTATCACTAATGACACTTGCAATCCATCCTTGACTTGCATGTTTATTACCTCCTTTGTTGCTTCGAGTGCAAGAATGTGCTTCTACGAATGACTTAACCTGCATTAAGTTTATTAAACATACAAATTATTAACAATAGAAAAAATAATCTTTATTAAACTTGTAAATTTACCTCGAATGTAATTCCGTCTTGCTTGACAGAAGCATGTATTCTCCATTTGCATTCTTTGTGTATGCATCTTGCCGTGACTCGTGTGGGTTCACTTTTCTCAATGAAGTACTGAAATTCATTAGTTAGCGCATAATGGATTAATGATCTTCTAAAGTCAACTACATTATCAAATATCGAGTTCACTTTGATGCTTAGATTTTTCTTTCTATAAGTTTCCACGTCAGAATCTTCTTGACCAAGCGGTTCATCGACAACTTCATCTGTGCTATAATGACTATGGTAACTTTCATCACTTAGTGCATACTCTGAATCTTCTTGACCATGCAGTTCATCAACAACTTCATCGTGACCCCTGTAAAGGATGAACAGTTCTCATAAAAACATAAAATTGGTGTAGAATATATTAAATTCTTACCAAACTCTTTTTTTTTTACCTCGGTTGGTTAGAAGTTCTATCAAGATTGTTACCTGTTGTCACATACAAGGTTAACTCTTTTTCCAACTCATACATACTAAGCATCAATTTGAAGTTGTCATGGCAATCAAGCTTTATAAAAGTTTGCTCCGTGGCATACTTGTCAATAAAACAAATTGAGAAAACAAGATCTCTATTTGCTGGATATTGATTTGAAACTTCTTGAATTAAATTATCAAAGAGGTATGTGTGTGTATCAATGTATATACATTTTTGATAGCCAAAACAATATCTTTTCGTTGATGAGTTCTTCGTTAACCGGAAATAACCTCCATATTTTAGCTTTATCTTGTATTTGGACATTGATTGGACACTTGCAATACAATCTTCCATCTTCAACAATTAAACCTGAAAGCAAGTTTCAGCAAACCTCAATTAATCAAATGTGAGTTTAGTTTAGCTAGCTTCAAAAAAAATTCAAATTTATATCATCCAGTTTCATAGTTAAACCTAAACCATCAACAAAAAATAACTCAAATCAGCCAATGGAACATCATCTTATCCTATCAACTTATCTTGCTAAAACCAAGTCCACCAGATAATTTGCACCTATCAACCCAGCGTGATACCACACAAAGCTTTTCCCTACTTCGATCCAACTGTGTGCAAGTTTACAACAATGGCAGCCTCATTACAAGCAGCAGCTACATTCATGCAGCCAAAATCTTCATCTTGTTGTTCAAAATCTTCATCTTATAATTCAAATTCTTGATTTTATTATTCAAAACCTTGATCTTTTTGTTCAAAATTTTGATCTAATTGTTCTCTTGGGGTTAAAACAGGGAGCAAGTGCTGAAGGAATTCCAAAAAGACTAACTTTTGATGAAATCCAAAGTACGACATATATGGACCAAACTAATAGATGGTGCCCTAGAAATGTTGCTCACGATGGTGAGATATTATTTGAGCAAACATATTATTTGACATATTATTTGAAGCAAACATCGAGATGTTGCTCACATATTATTTGAAGCAAACCTGATCGAGATGATGCTTGTATGGAGGGATGACGATGGTGCCCTAGAAATGTTGCTGATGCTCATATGGAGGCGACGGCCACGGCGACAGGAGGGGCGGCGACAGGCGGCGTCGGCGACTCCAGAGGCGGCGGCAGGAGGAGAAACGACGAGGGAGGCGATCGTATGGGGTGGGGGGGCGACGAACGGGAATCACGTATGGGAAGTTTTCAATTTTACGTATCTGATTTTGGAATTCAAAAGGATAGATCAAAGGGTATTTTTGTCAAAAAATTTCATTGGGTATATATGTAATTAAAATTTTTAATTGGGTATATATGTAATTAGCCCTCAAAAGAGGGGGAAATATGTAATTCTACCTTAAAAATATGTGAGTAAAGTAGAAGGGTTTTAAAAATAAGAGAATACGCTTATGTATGCCGAGCAAATAAGAAATCTTCAAGCATAGCAGGAATGTAGAGATAAAAATGGTCAAAATGAGTGTAAATGAAATTTTGAAACAAAGCTTCGAATGAAAGTTACGACAGGCCGAAGTTCTAAGCGGTCATCGTAAATCTGAGTATCTTCATAACATGATTAGAAAGGTATTGGATAATCGTGAACGTAGGCGAAAACAGTGTGAAAAATGGAGTTCAAAATGAGTGTAAATGAAATTTTGAAACAAAGCTTCGAATGAAAGTTACGACAGGCCGAAGTTCTAAGCGGTCATCGTAAATCTGAGTATCTTCATAACATGATTAGAAAGGTATTGGATAATCATGAACGTAGGCGAAAACGGTGTGAAAAATGGAGTTCATTGGAAGGGGGAATCGTGTGAACAAGTTTTAAACATTATCCGTTCACCTATACGATCGTTAGCTTGAAACATGTCAAAACAAATTTTCTACGTGTCCCAAATTTAATTGCTTTTCACATTATTTTATTGTTGCAAATTGGCAACCACAAATTCTTACAACACACACGTATACATGAGAATTCAAGATTTAAAAGGATGCATATCCATTTAATTATGCTTTTAAATACATAGCAAATGCTATACGGAACTTCAACCATTATTTCGACCTCCAGACCTTGATTTCGAAAATAAAACAATCAGCTAGCCATAATTGAATAATTGAAGTACTTCAGATCCAACAACGTGCTCGATAGGTGCTCAGATTGCATAAATAAAAGTGTTTTACGGGTAAGGTTTATGTTTAAGATTTGGTTATAGTTAAGATTTTGTTATAGTTATCTCCATAAGTTCTATAAACTTATCTGGGGTATGTTCAAATTATCATTACTTGTGATAAGTAAGATTAAGTTTATAAAACACCCCGGGTTGTTATAACAAGATAAATACTCGTATTGGAGATAACTAAAAGGTAGCGTTATGCTGTCGGTTTAGAAACCTTGAAAAGAAGGTTTATATTGTATGGTAAGGATTTATCATGATAAGATATCCATATTAATAGGATATCATTCTGAACGTGAGAAAGTAAGGAAAGGAAGAAAAACTAGCAAATTGTGCTTTACTAAGCTCAGGTGAGTTCTCCGTAGCCCTATTTTAAATGTTTTATCATTTTGGGGTGTTATGCATGTTATGAAACTATTTTGTGAATTCTAACATAATCAGATCCACCACTCAAACATTTAACATCACAAAGTACTATAACTATAATCAAAAGTAGTCACGAGGCAACTATCAATATTGCAATCAAAATCAAAATAAAATAATAATTTCATAAAAACAAATCATAAGATCAGATGGCAATCAATTTGATATCACGGGATTGAAATAAAGGGGAATTTCCACGATATTATTTTTATGGTTCACAAATCACAATGATGCAAATCAAAATCAAAATGAAATAATATATCCATGATCATTATTTTATCTTATAGGATTGAAAATAACCAAAAGGTGTGTCGATGGTATATTGGTAGGGTTGCTTCAAGGGTTGTCGATCATCAGAGGATGGAATATGGAATGACATGTTTTTCTTTTTCCTTTTTTATTATTTGAATAATAATTAAAAATCTATGTATTACATGCTGGTTAGGTAAACAACCTAGGATTAGAACACCGAAACTAAGTTGAGTGACTTAATTGAGAAAAAAAAAAAGATCTAGTGACTTGATTGGAACAATATCAGAAGTTGGTTACATTTCTGTGAAGTTTTCCCTTTTAGATATATCATTTTAGTAAAATTAATTACACATGTATTTTTTTTATTGTTTTTAGAGGAGAATATATGCATATAACTTTTTTTATTTAAAACGAAAGAATAATGTTTTATAACGATTAAATATGTAAATCATTTTTTATTTAAGTTTATATATAATAAATGATATTAGAAATAGTAAATATTTAAAAACTATTTTTTGAATCACTTTCAATACATCTCATAACCAGCAAACTAAAAACTCGTATTTAATTAAGTTGGTATTTAGGTGGAGTTTTCTTTTCTTATCAAGTTTCTCAAAAAGAAAAATTCATCTACTTTTACTCTTTTAGGCTAAGAGGATGACATCATTGTTTTGATCAGCTAAAGTTGTCATGGATCCATGTATACACCTTCCTCCTCCATGCCATGTTCCCTAACGCTCTCCACATCTTGGGAAATCTCACTCATGCTCACCTTCATAATAAAAAGGTTCTTGCATGATAGTTATTCAACAATGTTGTTGTATCCAAACACGGTAAGTTATTGTTGTTAGGTTTAATTATGTAGAGTTATAGGTTTCTTGAGCTTTCAAGGGTGTTGATATATTAGGGTTAAATGGTTTTAGGATCAAAATATGCCAACAAAACCCTCCTTGGCTCAACGATTAAGACTCTCGCGGAACCATGGGAGGGTCACACTCACAGGTTCGAAACCCACTCTCAACACCTATAACCGATTTTTGCTATTATGCCATACACCCTCCATAATTTTTTTAATAAAAACAGTTTAAAAATTCTAAAAATTCCTTTCATATATTCTGAAATAATTAAATTGAATTTTGAAAAAGGTTTAAATTATTTTTTGCTTGTTTTTAAATGACTTAAAAGTCATAATATTATTATTTTTAGCTATTATATTATTAGCATATTAATTTACTTATTATCATTCAAGTCTTAAAACTATTATCTTATAGATTTTTATATTAACATAAAAGAAATAGATGGAATATTATGCAAACATTAATCTTAGGATTTCCAAATACAAGATAATAGATAAATCGAATATTCAACATTCTATTTTATTTATTATACAAACTTATGTTAATATAAAACATATTGACTAGCTCTCAATGGATATTGGATTGTAATGATACGCAGTCTTTACAACACTGATTGCAAACATTTACTATTTTCTATTACTATAAAACTTGTGCACTTAACAACCACTGTGTTAACGTTGCTTTCATGTTTTTCTAAGGTAACTAAAGTACGCACTAAGGAATAAGATGCTAGGACGGGGTCTCATGCATCTACATTGTGTCTTGAACATTTTGAAATTGTTTATTTATTATGATTTAACATGTAATGATTGAACACTAAAGCGCTTATGCACTTATATTCTTTATTTTGGTGAAATCATTTTACTCAAGATTCCGCAATCTGATTTTACCAAACTGTTTTATCCAAATATATTGGATGTACACATGTAAACGGACATGTAGGTCTTGCAACTGTGACCGGAGACTACGATCCTACGACGAACTGGATCGCGCCCATGAGGGACGGAAATCCTTGGGTGCGATAGACTATACCACCATCGCGTGTCGACCGACGACCACACTGTCTTCCTAATGCCCACTCGACCACTACGACGATCGGAGCCATAAAACAAGTAGGGTTCGAGGTTTTGCTCACCTTGAGCGACGAGGAGGTGGATGGAGGCGTCGACTCGGAGCCACAAAACAAGTAGGGTTCAGCGATAGTGCGATGCAAGAGGCGAGCGGTGATGGAGGCGTCCACGGAGGATGCTAGGGTGAGAGGACAACATGTGACACCTCGTGTTCTCCATGTCAACATTATATTTATTTTAATAATAAATTATATTATTATTACATAAGTGGCACCAGAATTAGTTAATCTAGTGTGACACGTGGCACAACAGTCCAAACACTCACAACGAAATGATAATTCAGGGAAATATCGGAAAACGCACACACGTGTCTTGTTTAACGAACGTTGGTGAAATAAACGAACAACAACCTAATTGAACAACAATTAAGTCTTATGAGAACTTATAAAAAGTGAAAAAACGATAATAAGTCGAGAAACGATAATTGTAATCGTGAAAACGACGAAAAACAAATCAAACGATCGAAAATAGGCGAATTGGGCTCAACCGAGATCCTTCGTGGGACGCAAGGGACCCCGTAGTGGGCCTTGGCGATACGCGAAGAATGGGCGAGGGATTTGAATCCCGAAACATGCCGCAGTATGCCAAGACTCCATGTGGACAGTCTCGGCAATACGCGAAGAGGTCTCGCACGCAAAATCTTTATAAAACCAATGCTAATCATTCCTTCAGCCACTCTACACCCCTTATATCGTACACCAAACCCCTGTCTCGATCGTTTTTCTCTACAACACTCATCTTCAACCTCTGTTAGCCATTGTTGAGACCTTGGAAGCTCAAGATTGAAGGGTAGAAGCTTGGAGGTGAAGATTGAAGCTTAACATCATCACCATCATCACTTGCATCCACAAGAGGGCCATTCCCATGAAGTTTTGGGGTTGTCAGGAGCTTGTTCCTGCTACATCTCATTGTTCTTGAAGCTCTTGAAGGTAGTTTCATGGTTACTTATGCACAACACTCACCAAAACACACACATGCAAGCTTGAATCACACATGCAAACACTTGGATGGCACATGCACGAAATTTTAATGATATGGATTTGTGATTCTAGTGTTTTGCTACTAGTTTGGTGTATTTTGAATGATCCATGATGATCTTGATGGGTTTTAATGGTCATTTGATGATGTTACTATGAAAAGATAACTTATTGTCACATGCATGCATGATCTACATAGATTTAGATATTTTGGATATGAATATATGACTATGAATGATATTTGGGATGTTTTGCATGATTTAGTATAGTTGTTATTGTCAAGAAATGGGTATTTGGGAATATTACTAATTTTAGAAACTTTGTTCTTGCAAAAATGTTGATAAATGATGAAATGACAACATGAATATGCTTAGGATCATGATTTATGATTTAGATGTTGAATTTTGGGGTTTTGACTAGTTAGAGTTTATATAAAAGGTGATTTACACCATTATTTCTATATATAGTAACTTTTCAGTTACAGATGGTTAAGGAATGATGAACTTGATATTACTTGCATGTTTAACATAATTATTTGAACTTAATATGGTAATATTAGGAGTTTTGATGTAATAGAATCATTGAAACAGAGGTTTTGACATAAGTTGCTATAAATAGCAACTTTATTCTATGAAATCGGTGAATAATGACGTGTTAGTTATAAAGAGCATGCTTAGACGGTTAATTAGAACTAGGATAATGATTTTTGATGAGTTTGAATCATTAGTCTTGGTGAAATATGTATATTATTACAACTTACTCTAAATAGAAACTTTTAAACGAGAAATGCGATTGTATGACTATGTGCGGTAAAATGCTATGTGATAACATGATGATATAGGCTAATTATGCATGCTAGAATAAATGGAAAATGAATTCTATGTGAACTTGCTTAAAATAGAAAATTTCCTAAAATGTAAACTTACTATAAATAGTAAGTTATCCAACGAATGCAATATATGTGCTTACACGTATCACACGACACTAAACACACATTAAACGATCACTTAAACTAAACACGCCACCAACGGGTCGTTAAGTCAAACACGATCAACACGACCAACATAACAACTTTGAGTTGTTTGGACACGAACACGGTCTAGCGAGTAGGCCTGTAAATGAACCGAACGTTCAGTAAATCGTTCATTGTTCGTTCAGTAAAAAGTTCGTTCATGTTCGTTTATTTAGTAAATAAACGAACATGAACACGTGCCTCGTTCGTTCATTTACGTTCGTGAACGTTCGTTTATATCCGTTCAGTTGCGTTCGTTCGTTTATGTTCGTTTATTTATTCTCACTTATGTTCGTTTAGGATCGTTTATTTATGTTCGTTTAGAATCATTTATTATGTTAGTTTGTTGAAATTTTATTAATAAATAAGTGATATATTAAATGGAAGATATCATGTTCGTTTATTTAGCTATGTTTCTTCAACTATGCTTGTTTGTGTTTCTTTAATTATGTTCGTATATGTTTGTTTAGTTAGGTTCGTTTATGTTTGTTTACTTATGTTCGTTTACGTTCGTGAACTGTTCGTTTATATTATAAACGAACGAACATGAACGAACACGAACACACAAAGTTTCTTAACGAACGAACAAGAAAAAAAAACTTCGTTCGTTTAAATGTTCGTGTTCGATCGTTTGTTCTGTTAAAGTTAAACGAACAAACATGAAATGCCATGTTCGTGTTCGTTCGGTTCATTTACAGGCGTACTAGCGAGAACAACACGCACGTGAACACGAACTCATAACACCTATGTGGTATAGGTAACCAGTAAATGCGCACTACAACAATTCACGAGAACAAACGCAACTGCTAAACTCAGGTGAGTTTACAGCCCTATTTTTACTCTTAACTGTTTTGTTAAACTCTTGGGGTGAGAATATTGTGCAACTGCTTTTAGATGTATGACTGATATGTTGTAAAACTATTTTCGAGTGTAACTATTAACGCAAACAAAGTCCTCACTACCCTTACCGTTAGTTGTGTAACAAACGAGTCATTATTACGTAGTACTATTGGGTTTGACTAGCCCCACTCGACGACAGCAGTGACCGGAGGTCACGACGAGTGTAATATCGATGTGATGCTGGGTTCAACGATGACCCGGGGAGGCAAAGGAATAGTCGAGTTTCGGTAGGATGAACTGAGACACTCAGGATAGTAGATCCAACAAACTTAACATACCCGGCATATATCTGTTTGTTGTTTTCAATTACTTAAACCTATGAACTCACCAACTTTATGTTGACACATTTTCGCATGTATTCTCAGGTAACTGAACAACACTAGCTAAGATGCACATAGAGATGCACAAGAGAGTCCGCGTGCACATATACTCTAATCCTAGGCTTTTATTTCATTTGTTTGGTCTTGATACAACTTAATCTATGTAGTGTCTGAAAATAATTTACTTTCCGCTGCAACCTATTTAATTTCCGCTACTAAACTTTTAACTCATTCCGCTGCATTTTAATATAATATTGAACTTTTATGAAAACATGTGTGAATGTACAACTTATATAGAGTCGTTCTATATGACTGAGAGTTGTGATCCTGGCCACGTTACACCTAGCAGTTTGACACCGCATGTGGGATTTTGGGGGTGTGACACGACATGTGGGGGCAGGGGCGGCTCTAGGGTTTTGAAGCAAAAAATGTTTTTTCTTTATTTTCATTCATATGTTCAACCTAACAGTCTTAACTGGTTAAGCCCTTAATGATTTAAACCCTCTTAACCATTTAGACTTCTCAATCATTCAACACTTAATGGTTCAAACCCAACGAAATGCCCTTAGACATATTCAATTAAGTACATAGAATACCATAGATTTAGAAATATGAAACTTAAACTTTAGGAATTCTAAGTTTACAAAGTAAATCATTTAAACTTTAGTTTATCGTGTGATTCTTTGATTCAAACTCTAAGCAAGAATTATTGAATTAAGCGAAGCAATTCTGTGACAATCCGGCATTCCGGATTAACTCCGTTAACTCCAGAATTAACCGAAATGATATGTAATCGAACAAAAATAATCTATAAGGGTTATAATTAATCAAAAATCAAGTTCCAAGTGTTTAAATTGCAAGGATTAAACTATAAATAATGATAATAAGCGATTTTGACTCCTAAAAGTCAAAATTCGTCATATTCAATGAGGAAACTAAGAACCTAATGTAAATTCGAACTGATAATCAAATTAAACGGTTATTAATCAGTACAATGATGATAATTATCATCAATTGCACGTTTAATTGCATGGTTAATACCGAATTAAAACCAATAACAACTCACAAGTCGTAACCGTCAATAATTGAGGTAAAATTGATACAATTCGATTAATAGAACCACAATTACACTCACAGAACTCATAATCGGCTTCATTAGGATCCATTGCACACAAAAATTTGAAGTAACAAGTCTCGGATAGGATAATTTGATCTAGAGCCGGCCGAAGAACAACCTAGAAGTCGATCTACTTCATTCGACATTAAATCAAGTAAGTGTTCGTTCATATACACTCTAAATATGCCGACTAATCTTAGCCATGCAGCAATTCGGTGTCTTAATATCGAATTACAAGATTTTAAATCCTAGGGTTCTAAGTTCAAACCGAATTGGGCGTTGTGATGCAATCATGTTTAAAAATCAAATTAAAGTATATAGAGAGTTTCGAAATAATTAGTTTAAGGAAATCCATATGTAAATTTCATCAAACAAACACAAATATATTGATTTCGATTTATAGGGTTTCTCTTAGAAAACCATTTGGGGGTTTCCATGAGAACTAGTTGTAGAACCAAATTAAATAGCATAGGAAGTTTGAGAAGGTTCCGACTAAACTAATCCCTATGATTATTTCGTGTATGATCATCGAATTGATGGAGTTCTATAACTAGGGTTCATGCTTAAAATCGTTTTGGGGGTTTTGATTCAAACAAGCTTGTTAATCTAATTAAACATTACAGAGAGATTCGAAACTCTCTGTTAATGGAAAAACCTTTGTCAATTTCATAATCACATCACGAATTATATGATTTCAATTCTAGGGTTCTTGTTGTAAAAACGTTTTGGGGATTTCAACCTAAATAGATTCTATATTCAAATTAAATTATACAGAAAAGTTCGAAAAGTATAGGGTAATGAAAACCCTATGAGTTTACGAATTGAGATAAACGAATTCGATGAGGTCGAATGATGGATTTTATAAATCGAGTTCGAATCTGTTTACACTCAAATAAGCGGGTTAGAGTGATTTGTTTTCGAATTCAAACCATCTACAGACTCTCTTAAATTATTAGAATAACAACCCTATGGTTTTAAGATCGATCGAAATCGAATCGTGGTTCAAATCGAGATTGAATGGTTCGGTTGGGGAAGAACAGGTAAACCAGGAGAGTTGTGTTTAAAAGGAATTAAAACGGAGTTTTAACGCGATACCCTAGCGGGCTAGACTGGTAAGACCCGTGTGTATTGAGTGAAGGGTCGCGAGTTCGAGCCATGCATTGGCCGGTTTTTGTAAAAAAAATACCATTTTTTAGTATTTTTGCAATATCTTTCGCATACGGACTCCGATTTAACTAGTTCAAGTTGCGTTGGAACCGTAACTGGAATACGAACAATTTTAAATGATAAAATCTATATTTTTATCCAAAGTTATAATAGCGTATAATTTCGCGTATTTCAACAAAATCATATATATATATATATATGGTTTAATTAAACGATTTCAAAGACACACGTACGTATGTATACACGTTCCTAACAAATCTAATATACGTGTGTTGACACGTATGTGATTTCGCACATTAAACGAAATCCCGAATAACACTAAGTTATTGTTAAAACACAGGTTTTTCGTAGAGGATTTTCTACGCGATTTCACGTGTTTGATCATTCTATTGCTATCAAAGGTGCGTACACGGTCCCTTTTCTTATTTTAATTGTTTTGGGGGAGAAAACATGTGCAACAAACATTTTAGATACATATCATTTGCATGAGTTAGCTGTTTACATTAAGTGCGAACATAGCATTACAAGTCCTTACATTTCGAACCGTTTTGTTTGCCGTAGTGCAAAGCGTGGTAGTTGGAAATAGATCTGTTAGGTTTGACAAACCTCACTTGGTAGATGGAATCTACGCAGGTGTTTGACTAGCCAAAACACATTACTATTGTTTGTGCTAGATGACGTGTCGGTTTATATATATAGAAAATAATGGTTCAACACTATCGAGTAATAAATCGAAATCACCTAAACCGAACTACAAACTACAGGCAAGTGTACCTGACGTATGAAGTATAGCTAAGGAAAGTCCGGATATCGAACCTAAGGACACAGAATCTAATAATTAACCCTAAATAAAGACAAAGCTGAGACTAACGAAGGAAATTACTAAATAAGGAAATTTGTGTTTTTAAGAAAAGTGTTTTATAAGAAAGAAATAAAGAAATAAAGAAAATAACCTCAACAACTGAAACGAATTAAGAAACGAAGAAATCAGATAAAGAAGGGTACTACCTAGACTTGGAATCCTAACGGTAACTTTAACAGTTTCGGGAATGAGATATGGGATATCACCGGCTAATAAAGATATGACACTCAGGAGACACTCAGAAACATTAGATCACAAGGTCAGTCTCACTATTACTATAGAATGTTCCAAAGAGTCATGTGAAAGATCACCGGGATGTGTAATGGAATACCTAGTCAGTCTCTCCAAACACTGATCGTTTAAGGATTCAGAAGATCGTATCACGTGGTCAGTTCAACAATCTCGATACATCAAAATATATAAGTTAATACTTTGAATTTCAAGGAATTCTAAGGAATAAACAGGAAAACCCGATGGTCACGTAATTTGCCTGAAAAACCCTAAAACCCTAATAATCCAAATTCCCTTACGTGATTAGTCTCAGGAATAATAATTGTACTGTTTATAATCCAATTACAGATAACATCCTAAGGTTTAATTGGCCAAAGCAAACCCAAATAGAATTAGATACGAAATCTAAGCCTAAAACTGATAAAACCGATCAAAACACGTAGTAAACAACCAAGACTTATCAATTGGACATCATCATGCATTTATAGATCATCATAACAGCAATAAATAATCAATATTAACCATATATAATCTGATCCTAATCATAAACAATCGAAATCCCACAAAAACAAACCCGAAAACCGAATTAAATTAACCGTTATTCATCCGAATCTAGGTAATACAAGGAGTCTAGCCAAGAAACATGTTTAGAACAGTAAAATTATGAAAAACATTCAGAAACATGTTCATAGATTCGAGTACAAACGAGAAATAATCAAGAAAACAAGAAAAAGAACCCGAAAACGCGTTTCCGGGCACTTTTATATGCGTTCTGAGCCTCCCCCGAGCATCCAATTCAGCCCCAAACCTTCAAAATCTTCAAAAATATGTTTTTTCTTCGTTTCCAGCCGTCCTTGGGTGATTAAAACGCGAATTAGGGTTCAAAAATCGTTTAAATAGCTGAATTTAACCTTAATTTACGATCTGGGCCAAAAATTCGTTTAATGGGCTTAAAAAGAAACCCACAAGGGGCGGTCAAAGGCCCACAATGGGGCAGTCAACGCGGGTCAACGCCCGCTAAGCTGGTCAACATAGGAGAATGGGGCGCGGGTCATGGATACTCCGGATGGGTCGCGCGCGGGTCATGGCGTGAGGTAATGTGGTGCGGGCGCGGATCCTGGGTGGGTACCGGTTGGTCAACGCGGGTCAAAGAGGATTTTTAGGGCTGACGTGGCGAATTCTGGTGCTGCCACGTGTCCCATCAGCTTAAACTTTGGCAGATTTGCAAATTACCCCCCTGAACTTCAGAAATCCAATTTTTAAGCTCCGAAACTTCCTGAAATGCAACTTTTTAACACCAGAACTTCTAAAAATTATATTTCTCGCTTCCACACTTCATAAAAATTATTCCGGCTTCGGTTTCTTCGTAAATGCGAACGTTTATTCCACGAAAACCTATAAAAGTAACATAAAAATAATAAATAAGTAAAAATTAATTAAAATATAATAAAAACTAAATAAAAGCCTAATAAAATAAGATAAAATAATATAAATTAAATACTAAAAAGATGTGTAAACAACTACACATCAAAAATCCCCACACTTGAACTTTGCTTGTCCCTAAGCAAACCTTAAACAACACAAAACGGCATCTAATTCACAAACGTTTCACATCAAGCAAAACCGAACATGGGTTTACGAATTAGTTACACAATTAATCACAAGACTTACAACGGTCAATAGATTTACAACCCAACCGGACACGAATGAAGCAATTTTTCGCAAAAATGGGATTTCCCGATCAAGATTCACTTGTTCTTCAAGAATTCAACCAATTACGTTCACACCCTCACAATTTTCACTCAACACTCGGTTAAATATATGCATGTTTATTAAGTGAACTCTCATAACCTAACACTGCAACAATGCTAATATAAGCTTGTGCTATAATCAAATCTCCACATAATATCAAGATTTAAAACAGATCAAAAGGACTTTAAAAGGGTGGGCTTAGGTTAAGGGTAGGTAATGTATGGTTTTAAAGTGGCTAAAAAAAACAAAAGAGAGTCCGGTAGTTGACTTTATTCACAAACAATAACTTAAACGGGACAAGCTACCAACACTTGGTCTTCCTTGACCTTTTATTCACACATTACTCAATTTTTTTTTTTTTTTTAGAATTAATCAACATAAACACGTAACTGTCTAACTAACCGGATGTCTTGAAATTAAACTGGGTGATCAAATGAAAAGGGTTTAGGCTCAACAGGGTGTCTAATTGGTGTATTTAAGGGTTTCAAACAAAAGAAATAGGAAAGGCTAAGAAATGGGTGAACCTAATGCCTTAATCATCTCTGTGTCAGATCTCAATCAAAGTCTCAATTTGTATACAAGCACAAGTTCTAAAGCAATGCAACAGGTAGGTCAAATCACACACAAACGAATCAGTGAATAATTATAGACTGTTAAGGCTCAAAATCTCACAGGAAACGTGTGTACTAGGGTTAACGATATGAACATAAACAGTTTTCAACTATCAAACAAGTTTCACTATCTTAAGAATCCCAACCCATAAGTTTTGAAAACAAGTCCAATTGGAAAAACTTTATCACGCAACTTAAAGATTAACCGTATAACAAACTCAATAACCCATGCCGACCTGCCTTTTGTTAACGAATTACAATGAACTAGACTTGTTAAGCATAAGCAAAAGGCCAACCAGGACTTACAAAAGCTCAAGTTAACTAGACTCAAAATAAAGAAAGAAAAAGAAAGGAATTTCCCCATCCCCACACTTGAAACACACATTGTCCCTAATGTGTCTAAAAACAGGGAAAAACTAAAATAAAATAGAAACAAAATAATAAACGATAGTAAAAAGAAAGGAAAATGAGGTACTTCCCTGACAAGCAATCCATGCAAACGCGTAAGCTCCATAGTGACCTGCTGCGATCCAAGTAAAATGAAACAACCATGAAAGTACCTGGGATCCTGTAACAAATGCTCATGCGTGACTGCATGGCTCGACAATCAGGTTAGCACATAAACAAACATAAAATAAACTAAAAATGCAAAATAATAAACCAAAACAAGAACGAAACTATACAAAATGTGGGTTGCCTCCCAAAAGCGCTTGTTTTATTCACGAGTCTTCAGCCAGACTCGGACCCACACCCATATCTATGGGGGGTCAAAGCAGACCGTCTTACCCCCATACTCAGTAAACATCCGGGGGCGGCGGTGCTCGTATACATAGCCACCTCCTGAGTCCTCAGACTCAGAGTTCCTATCAGAGCCGAAGTCCCTCAACATGAAAGCTCCTAGTCGTGGGGATCCGTGTGAAGCTGCGTGATCCCCACACTTGGACTTTACTCTATCAATAAATCCACTGTAAACCACCCCTATGTCGGGTGGTTTATCTCTCACTAGCACCTGGTACTCAATATCAACATTCTGTGCAACCAAGTACTCCTCCTCACTAACATAGGTACTGGTAAGAGGCATATGTGTATCAACAAGGCACAAGGTGCCTTTCTGCTCTATCGTCTCCCTCTTACCATTCTCAAAGGTCACCGACTCGTTCTCAACTTGTAAGGTCAACCTACCATCGCCCACGTCTATCAATGCTCTCGCAGTGGCTAAAAACGGACGACCTAAGATTAGTGGTACCCTTTCATCCTCCTCCATATCCAAGATCACGAAGTCCACGGGAAACAAGAATTTATCGATCTTCACTAACACATTCTGCACTATTCCCCGAGGATACTTCACTGATTTATCTGCCAGCTGTACGGTCATGCGTGTCGGCACCGGCTCGCCTAGGTTAAGCTTAGCAAAAATCGAATATGGCATCAGATTAATACTAGCACCTAGATCTGCCAATGCATAGCTGACAGACGAGCCACCCAAATCACACGGGATAGTGAAACTACCCGGATCACTCATCTTCTGCGGTAGCTGCTTCTGCGATCCTGCCAAACATCTCTCGCTCAGTGTTACAGCTGAGATCTCCTCCCAATTCTTCTTCTTCATCAAGAGTTCTTTTAGAAACTTAGCATATTTGGGCATATGCTGTAACACATCAGAAAATGGAAGGTTCACCTTAAGCTGCCTAAACAACTCAAGAAACTTCCCATACTCCTTCTCATACTTTTGCTGAAGGATTCTAGCTGGGTATGGCACCCTGGAGAGATCAATTTCTACTTCCTTCGGCTTCTCCTTCTCCACATGAGGTTGCATAGGCTGTGCGGTACTTGCTGGGCTTAGCCTAGTAGGGGGCACCTTGCCTGAAACCTCTACCTCAATCTCCTCATCCATCGGTTCCTCCTCCTGAACCGGCTCAGCAAACAACTCCTCTTCACCCATAGACTTGCCACATCTAGTAGTGACTGCATTCACAAAACCTTTCGGGTTTTTCTCTGTGTTTCTTGACGTGTCACATGGCTTCCTCTCTTTAAGCTGATCAGCCAACTCTTCTAACTTCCTATCCAAACTCAGTATGGCTGCACCTTGCGTCTTTATTAGCTCATCATGTCTAGCACTAACAGTCTGATTGGTAGCAATAACCTGAGTCAACATCTGCGTCTGTTGGACCATTAACTCCTCCAATCTAGCCATCCTCTCATCAGTAACACCACTCTGCTCATGCGGATGCTGATTGAACCCAGATGGGTTCCCATTCTTCCATGTAAAATCAGGCTGGTTTCTTCCTCCCGAGTTATAGGAATTGCCGTAGGCATTTCCCGGACCCCGGTTAAAATTACCCGCATACTTCACCTGCTCGTGAGAATCATCGGCCAACATAGGGCATTGTCGAGTATCGTGGCCTCCTCTACAGATCTCACACTTAGCATTTCCCTTCGCCTGCAAATCCTTTACCATCTTGGTGAGTGCCTCCACCTGTGCTACCAATGCAGTGTTAGAGTCTACAGGCAAGACTCCAGATTTCTGAACAATGGCTTTCTCTCGGGCGGGATACTGATAGCTGCTCATGGCCATGTTCTCAAATAATTGTAGACACTCGTCAGGGGTTAGATTGGTAAGCAAATTACCCCCGGCAGTAGAATCGAGTGTGTGTCTGGTGGCAAAGGTTACTCCATTATAGAATTTCTCGACTAAAGCCCAATTTTCCAATCCATGATGCGGGCATTTATTCAAGAGCTCTTTGAACCTCTCCCAAGTGGTGAAGAAGCTCTCTCCCTCCTCCTGCTGAAAGGAATGAATAAGACTCCTCAGGCGAGCAGTCTTTGCAGGAGGGAAGTACTTAGTCAAGAACATCTCCTGCATCTCGTCCCATGTGGTGATTGATCCAGTAGGAAGAGACTCAAGCCAAGTGATGGCTTTGTCCTCAAGTGAGAATGGGAAGAGACGCAGAAAGACCGCATCATCAGAGACACCCTTGATTTTGAAGGTGTCACAAATACGAAGGAATTGCCCCACGTGGGCATTCGGGTCCTCATCAGGCAACCCATGAAACTTAGGCGAATGAATTATAAGATTTATGATCTGAGCAGGAATGTGCCAGTTGTCCTCGGTGACAACTGGTCGAGCAATAGAAGATCTAGTGCCAGCAGCAGTCGGCTTGGCATAATCAACGACCGTTCTCCTCGGTGGAGCGGCCATGTCAGTAGAATGCAAAGGTAATCGACAAAGTCTAAACCTTCGGTGAAACTCTCTCTCCGGCTCGTCAAATGAAGCAAACTGTGGTGGACCGCTAAGACGGGTTTGGTGCATACAATGCACAGAATTGGTGAGAAAGAATGACACAAACTCAATAAAACAAAAAGGAAAGCGACTAACTAGAAAAGAAAATAAAAAAGAAATCTAGAAATAAGATCTTACTAAACATGGAAAGTTTCTAAAAATAGAAAATTACTAAATCGGGAAAGACACTACGAATAAGAACTGACTACGAAAAAAAACTAAACTAAAAGGAAAGCTAAGTCTAAAGATAAGGCAAATCAAAGAATTACCGTGTCCCCGGCAACGGCGCCAAAAACTTGACGTGTCGGTTTATATATATAGAAAATAATGGTTCAACACTATCGAGTAATAAATCGAAATCACCTAAACCGAACTACAAACTACAGGCAAGTGTACCTGACGTATGAAGTATAGCTAAGGAAAGTCCGGATATCGAACCTAAGGACACAGAATCTAATAATTAACCCTAAATAAAGACAAAGCTGAGACTAACGAAGGAAATTACTAAATAAGGAAATTTGTGTTTTTAAGAAAAGTGTTTTATAAGAAAGAAATAAAGAAATAAAGAAAATAACCTCAACAACTGAAACGAATTAAGAAACGAAGAAATCAGATAAAGAAGGGTACTACCTAGACTTGGAATCCTAACGGTAACTTTAACAGTTTCGGGAATGAGATATGGGATATCACCGGCTAATAAAGATATGACACTCAGGAGACACTCAGAAACATTAGATCACAAGGTCAGTCTCACTAATACTATAGAATGTTCCAAAGAGTCATGTGAAAGATCACCGGGATGTGTAATGGAATACCTAGTCAGTCTCTCCAAACACTGATCGTTTAAGGATTCAGAAGATCGTATCACGTGGTCAGTTCAACAATCTCGATACATCAAAATATATAAGTTAATACTTTGAATTTCAAGGAATTCTAAGGAATAAACAGGAAAACCCGATGGTCACGTAATTTGCCTGAAAAACCCTAAAACCCTAATAATCCAAATTCCCTTACGTGATTAGTCTCAGGAATAATAATTGTACTGTTTATAATCCAATTACAGATAACATCCTAAGGTTTAATTGGCCAAAGCAAACCCAAATAGAATTAGATACGAAATCTAAGCCTAAAACTGATAAAACCGATCAAAACACGTAGTAAACAACCAAGACTTATCAATTGGACATCATCATGCATTTATAGATCATCATAACAGCAATAAATAATCAATATTAACCATATATAATCTGATCCTAATCATAAACAATCGAAATCCCACAAAAACAAACCCGAAAACCGAATTAAATTAACCGTTATTCATCCGAATCTAGGTAATACAAGGAGTCTAGCCAAGAAACATGTTTAGAACAGTAAAATTATGAAAAACATTCAGAAACATGTTCATAGATTCGAGTACAAACGAGAAATAATCAAGAAAACAAGAAAAAGAACCCGAAAACGCGTTTCCGGGCACTTTTATATGCGTTCTGAGCCTCCCCCGAGCATCCAATTCAGCCCCAAACCTTCAAAATCTTCAAAAATATGTTTTTTCTTCGTTTCCAGCCGTCCTTGGGTGATTAAAACGCGAATTAGGGTTCAAAAATCGTTTAAATAGCTGAATTTAACCTTAATTTACGATCTGGGCCAAAAATTCGTTTAATGGGCTTAAAAAGAAACCCACAAGGGGCGGTCAAAGGCCCACAATGGGGCAGTCAACGCGGGTCAACGCCCGCTAAGCTGGTCAACATAGGAGAATGGGGCGCGGGTCATGGATACTCCGGATGGGTCGCGCGCGGGTCATGGCGTGAGGTAATGTGGTGCGGGCGCGGATCCTGGGTGGGTACCGGTTGGTCAACGCGGGTCAAAGAGGATTTTTAGGGCTGACGTGGCGAATTCTGGTGCTGCCACGTGTCCCATCAGCTTAAACTTTGGCAGATTTGCAAATTACCCCCCTGAACTTCAGAAATCCAATTTTTAAGCTCCGAAACTTCCTGAAATGCAACTTTTTAACACCAGAACTTCTAAAAATTATATTTCTCGCTTCCACACTTCATAAAAATTATTCCGGCTTCGGTTTCTTCGTAAATGCGAACGTTTATTCCACGAAAACCTATAAAAGTAACATAAAAATAATAAATAAGTAAAAATTAATTAAAATATAATAAAAACTAAATAAAAGCCTAATAAAATAAGATAAAATAATATAAATTAAATACTAAAAAGATGTGTAAACAACTACACATCAAAAATCCCCACACTTGAACTTTGCTTGTCCCTAAGCAAACCTTAAACAACACAAAACGGCATCTAATTCACAAACGTTTCACATCAAGCAAAACCGAACATGGGTTTACGAATTAGTTACACAATTAATCACAAGACTTACAACGGTCAATAGATTTACAACCCAACCGGACACGAATGAAGCAATTTTTCGCAAAAATGGGATTTCCCGATCAAGATTCACTTGTTCTTCAAGAATTCAACCAATTACGTTCACACCCTCACAATTTTCACTCAACACTCGGTTAAATATATGCATGTTTATTAAGTGAACTCTCATAACCTAACACTGCAACAATGCTAATATAAGCTTGTGCTATAATCAAATCTCCACATAATATCAAGATTTAAAACAGATCAAAAGGACTTTAAAAGGGTGGGCTTAGGTTAAGGGTAGGTAATGTATGGTTTTAAAGTGGCTAAAAAAAACAAAAGAGAGTCCGGTAGTTGACTTTATTCACAAACAATAACTTAAACGGGACAAGCTACCAACACTTGGTCTTCCTTGACCTTTTATTCACACATTACTCAATTTTTTTTTTTTTTTTAGAATTAATCAACATAAACACGTAACTGTCTAACTAACCGGATGTCTTGAAATTAAACTGGGTGATCAAATGAAAAGGGTTTAGGCTCAACAGGGTGTCTAATTGGTGTATTTAAGGGTTTCAAACAAAAGAAATAGGAAAGGCTAAGAAATGGGTGAACCTAATGCCTTAATCATCTCTGTGTCAGATCTCAATCAAAGTCTCAATTTGTATACAAGCACAAGTTCTAAAGCAATGCAACAGGTAGGTCAAATCACACACAAACGAATCAGTGAATAATTATAGACTGTTAAGGCTCAAAATCTCACAGGAAACGTGTGTACTAGGGTTAACGATATGAACATAAACAGTTTTCAACTATCAAACAAGTTTCACTATCTTAAGAATCCCAACCCATAAGTTTTGAAAACAAGTCCAATTGGAAAAACTTTATCACGCAACTTAAAGATTAACCGTATAACAAACTCAATAACCCATGCCGACCTGCCTTTTGTTAACGAATTACAATGAACTAGACTTGTTAAGCATAAGCAAAAGGCCAACCAGGACTTACAAAAGCTCAAGTTAACTAGACTCAAAATAAAGAAAGAAAAAGAAAGGAATTTCCCCATCCCCACACTTGAAACACACATTGTCCCTAATGTGTCTAAAAACAGGGAAAAACTAAAATAAAATAGAAACAAAATAATAAACGATAGTAAAAAGAAAGGAAAATGAGGTACTTCCCTGACAAGCAATCCATGCAAACGCGTAAGCTCCATAGTGACCTGCTGCGATCCAAGTAAAATGAAACAACCATGAAAGTACCTGGGATCCTGTAACAAATGCTCATGCGTGACTGCATGGCTCGACAATCAGGTTAGCACATAAACAAACATAAAATAAACTAAAAATGCAAAATAATAAACCAAAACAAGAACGAAACTATACAAAATGTGGGTTGCCTCCCAAAAGCGCTTGTTTTATTCACGAGTCTTCAGCCAGACTCGGACCCACACCCATATCTATGGGGGGTCAAAGCAGACCGTCTTACCCCCATACTCAGTAAACATCCGGGGGCGGCGGTGCTCGTATACATAGCCACCTCCTGAGTCCTCAGACTCAGAGTTCCTATCAGAGCCGAAGTCCCTCAACATGAAAGCTCCTAGTCGTGGGGATCCGTGTGAAGCTGCGTGATCCCCACACTTGGACTTTACTCTATCAATAAATCCACTGTAAACCACCCCTATGTCGGGTGGTTTATCTCTCACTAGCACCTGGTACTCAATATCAACATTCTGTGCAACCAAGTACTCCTCCTCACTAACATAGGTACTGGTAAGAGGCATATGTGTATCAACAAGGCACAAGGTGCCTTTCTGCTCTATCGTCTCCCTCTTACCATTCTCAAAGGTCACCGACTCGTTCTCAACTTGTAAGGTCAACCTACCATCGCCCACGTCTATCAATGCTCTCGCAGTGGCTAAAAACGGACGACCTAAGATTAGTGGTACCCTTTCATCCTCCTCCATATCCAAGATCACGAAGTCCACGGGAAACAAGAATTTATCGATCTTCACTAACACATTCTGCACTATTCCCCGAGGATACTTCACTGATTTATCTGCCAGCTGTACGGTCATGCGTGTCGGCACCGGCTCGCCTAGGTTAAGCTTAGCAAAAATCGAATATGGCATCAGATTAATACTAGCACCTAGATCTGCCAATGCATAGCTGACAGACGAGCCACCCAAATCACACGGGATAGTGAAACTACCCGGATCACTCATCTTCTGCGGTAGCTGCTTCTGCGATCCTGCCAAACATCTCTCGCTCAGTGTTACAGCTGAGATCTCCTCCCAATTCTTCTTCTTCATCAAGAGTTCTTTTAGAAACTTAGCATATTTGGGCATATGCTGTAACACATCAGAAAATGGAAGGTTCACCTTAAGCTGCCTAAACAACTCAAGAAACTTCCCATACTCCTTCTCATACTTTTGCTGAAGGATTCTAGCTGGGTATGGCACCCTGGAGAGATCAATTTCTACTTCCTTCGGCTTCTCCTTCTCCACATGAGGTTGCATAGGCTGTGCGGTACTTGCTGGGCTTAGCCTAGTAGGGGGCACCTTGCCTGAAACCTCTACCTCAATCTCCTCATCCATCGGTTCCTCCTCCTGAACCGGCTCAGCAAACAACTCCTCTTCACCCATAGACTTGCCACATCTAGTAGTGACTGCATTCACAAAACCTTTCGGGTTTTTCTCTGTGTTTCTTGACGTGTCACATGGCTTCCTCTCTTTAAGCTGATCAGCCAACTCTTCTAACTTCCTATCCAAACTCAGTATGGCTGCACCTTGCGTCTTTATTAGCTCATCATGTCTAGCACTAACAGTCTGATTGGTAGCAATAACCTGAGTCAACATCTGCGTCTGTTGGACCATTAACTCCTCCAATCTAGCCATCCTCTCATCAGTAACACCACTCTGCTCATGCGGATGCTGATTGAACCCAGATGGGTTCCCATTCTTCCATGTAAAATCAGGCTGGTTTCTTCCTCCCGAGTTATAGGAATTGCCGTAGGCATTTCCCGGACCCCGGTTAAAATTACCCGCATACTTCACCTGCTCGTGAGAATCATCGGCCAACATAGGGCATTGTCGAGTATCGTGGCCTCCTCTACAGATCTCACACTTAGCATTTCCCTTCGCCTGCAAATCCTTTACCATCTTGGTGAGTGCCTCCACCTGTGCTACCAATGCAGTGTTAGAGTCTACAGGCAAGACTCCAGATTTCTGAACAATGGCTTTCTCTCGGGCGGGATACTGATAGCTGCTCATGGCCATGTTCTCAAATAATTGTAGACACTCGTCAGGGGTTAGATTGGTAAGCAAATTACCCCCGGCAGTAGAATCGAGTGTGTGTCTGGTGGCAAAGGTTACTCCATTATAGAATTTCTCGACTAAAGCCCAATTTTCCAATCCATGATGCGGGCATTTATTCAAGAGCTCTTTGAACCTCTCCCAAGTGGTGAAGAAGCTCTCTCCCTCCTCCTGCTGAAAGGAATGAATAAGACTCCTCAGGCGAGCAGTCTTTGCAGGAGGGAAGTACTTAGTCAAGAACATCTCCTGCATCTCGTCCCATGTGGTGATTGATCCAGTAGGAAGAGACTCAAGCCAAGTGATGGCTTTGTCCTCAAGTGAGAATGGGAAGAGACGCAGAAAGACCGCATCATCAGAGACACCCTTGATTTTGAAGGTGTCACAAATACGAAGGAATTGCCCCACGTGGGCATTCGGGTCCTCATCAGGCAACCCATGAAACTTAGGCGAATGAATTATAAGATTTATGATCTGAGCAGGAATGTGCCAGTTGTCCTCGGTGACAACTGGTCGAGCAATAGAAGATCTAGTGCCAGCAGCAGTCGGCTTGGCATAATCAACGACCGTTCTCCTCGGTGGAGCGGCCATGTCAGTAGAATGCAAAGGTAATCGACAAAGTCTAAACCTTCGGTGAAACTCTCTCTCCGGCTCGTCAAATGAAGCAAACTGTGGTGGACCGCTAAGACGGGTTTGGTGCATACAATGCACAGAATTGGTGAGAAAGAATGACACAAACTCAATAAAACAAAAAGGAAAGCGACTAACTAGAAAAGAAAATAAAAAAGAAATCTAGAAATAAGATCTTACTAAACATGGAAAGTTTCTAAAAATAGAAAATTACTAAATCGGGAAAGACACTACGAATAAGAACTGACTACGAAAAAAAACTAAACTAAAAGGAAAGCTAAGTCTAAAGATAAGGCAAATCAAAGAATTACCGTGTCCCCGGCAACGGCGCCAAAAACTTGACGTGTCGGTTTATATATATAGAAAATAATGGTTCAACACTATCGAGTAATAAATCGAAATCACCTAAACCGAACTACAAACTACAGGCAAGTGTACCTGACGTATGAAGTATAGCTAAGGAAAGTCCGGATATCGAACCTAAGGACACAGAATCTAATAATTAACCCTAAATAAAGACAAAGCTGAGACTAACGAAGGAAATTACTAAATAAGGAAATTTGTGTTTTTAAGAAAAGTGTTTTATAAGAAAGAAATAAAGAAATAAAGAAAATAACCTCAACAACTGAAACGAATTAAGAAACGAAGAAATCAGATAAAGAAGGGTACTACCTAGACTTGGAATCCTAACGGTAACTTTAACAGTTTCGGGAATGAGATATGGGATATCACCGGCTAATAAAGATATGACACTCAGGAGACACTCAGAAACATTAGATCACAAGGTCAGTCTCACTAATACTATAGAATGTTCCAAAGAGTCATGTGAAAGATCACCGGGATGTGTAATGGAATACCTAGTCAGTCTCTCCAAACACTGATCGTTTAAGGATTCAGAAGATCGTATCACGTGGTCAGTTCAACAATCTCGATACATCAAAATATATAAGTTAATACTTTGAATTTCAAGGAATTCTAAGGAATAAACAGGAAAACCCGATGGTCACGTAATTTGCCTGAAAAACCCTAAAACCCTAATAATCCAAATTCCCTTACGTGATTAGTCTCAGGAATAATAATTGTACTGTTTATAATCCAATTACAGATAACATCCTAAGGTTTAATTGGCCAAAGCAAACCCAAATAGAATTAGATACGAAATCTAAGCCTAAAACTGATAAAACCGATCAAAACACGTAGTAAACAACCAAGACTTATCAATTGGACATCATCATGCATTTATAGATCATCATAACAGCAATAAATAATCAATATTAACCATATATAATCTGATCCTAATCATAAACAATCGAAATCCCACAAAAACAAACCCGAAAACCGAATTAAATTAACCGTTATTCATCCGAATCTAGGTAATACAAGGAGTCTAGCCAAGAAACATGTTTAGAACAGTAAAATTATGAAAAACATTCAGAAACATGTTCATAGATTCGAGTACAAACGAGAAATAATCAAGAAAACAAGAAAAAGAACCCGAAAACGCGTTTCCGGGCACTTTTATATGCGTTCTGAGCCTCCCCCGAGCATCCAATTCAGCCCCAAACCTTCAAAATCTTCAAAAATATGTTTTTTCTTCGTTTCCAGCCGTCCTTGGGTGATTAAAACGCGAATTAGGGTTCAAAAATCGTTTAAATAGCTGAATTTAACCTTAATTTACGATCTGGGCCAAAAATTCGTTTAATGGGCTTAAAAAGAAACCCACAAGGGGCGGTCAAAGGCCCACAATGGGGCAGTCAACGCGGGTCAACGCCCGCTAAGCTGGTCAACATAGGAGAATGGGGCGCGGGTCATGGATACTCCGGATGGGTCGCGCGCGGGTCATGGCGTGAGGTAATGTGGTGCGGGCGCGGATCCTGGGTGGGTACCGGTTGGTCAACGCGGGTCAAAGAGGATTTTTAGGGCTGACGTGGCGAATTCTGGTGCTGCCACGTGTCCCATCAGCTTAAACTTTGGCAGATTTGCAAATTACCCCCCTGAACTTCAGAAATCCAATTTTTAAGCTCCGAAACTTCCTGAAATGCAACTTTTTAACACCAGAACTTCTAAAAATTATATTTCTCGCTTCCACACTTCATAAAAATTATTCCGGCTTCGGTTTCTTCGTAAATGCGAACGTTTATTCCACGAAAACCTATAAAAGTAACATAAAAATAATAAATAAGTAAAAATTAATTAAAATATAATAAAAACTAAATAAAAGCCTAATAAAATAAGATAAAATAATATAAATTAAATACTAAAAAGATGTGTAAACAACTACACATCAAAAATCCCCACACTTGAACTTTGCTTGTCCCTAAGCAAACCTTAAACAACACAAAACGGCATCTAATTCACAAACGTTTCACATCAAGCAAAACCGAACATGGGTTTACGAATTAGTTACACAATTAATCACAAGACTTACAACGGTCAATAGATTTACAACCCAACCGGACACGAATGAAGCAATTTTTCGCAAAAATGGGATTTCCCGATCAAGATTCACTTGTTCTTCAAGAATTCAACCAATTACGTTCACACCCTCACAATTTTCACTCAACACTCGGTTAAATATATGCATGTTTATTAAGTGAACTCTCATAACCTAACACTGCAACAATGCTAATATAAGCTTGTGCTATAATCAAATCTCCACATAATATCAAGATTTAAAACAGATCAAAAGGACTTTAAAAGGGTGGGCTTAGGTTAAGGGTAGGTAATGTATGGTTTTAAAGTGGCTAAAAAAAACAAAAGAGAGTCCGGTAGTTGACTTTATTCACAAACAATAACTTAAACGGGACAAGCTACCAACACTTGGTCTTCCTTGACCTTTTATTCACACATTACTCAATTTTTTTTTTTTTTTTAGAATTAATCAACATAAACACGTAACTGTCTAACTAACCGGATGTCTTGAAATTAAACTGGGTGATCAAATGAAAAGGGTTTAGGCTCAACAGGGTGTCTAATTGGTGTATTTAAGGGTTTCAAACAAAAGAAATAGGAAAGGCTAAGAAATGGGTGAACCTAATGCCTTAATCATCTCTGTGTCAGATCTCAATCAAAGTCTCAATTTGTATACAAGCACAAGTTCTAAAGCAATGCAACAGGTAGGTCAAATCACACACAAACGAATCAGTGAATAATTATAGACTGTTAAGGCTCAAAATCTCACAGGAAACGTGTGTACTAGGGTTAACGATATGAACATAAACAGTTTTCAACTATCAAACAAGTTTCACTATCTTAAGAATCCCAACCCATAAGTTTTGAAAACAAGTCCAATTGGAAAAACTTTATCACGCAACTTAAAGATTAACCGTATAACAAACTCAATAACCCATGCCGACCTGCCTTTTGTTAACGAATTACAATGAACTAGACTTGTTAAGCATAAGCAAAAGGCCAACCAGGACTTACAAAAGCTCAAGTTAACTAGACTCAAAATAAAGAAAGAAAAAGAAAGGAATTTCCCCATCCCCACACTTGAAACACACATTGTCCCTAATGTGTCTAAAAACAGGGAAAAACTAAAATAAAATAGAAACAAAATAATAAACGATAGTAAAAAGAAAGGAAAATGAGGTACTTCCCTGACAAGCAATCCATGCAAACGCGTAAGCTCCATAGTGACCTGCTGCGATCCAAGTAAAATGAAACAACCATGAAAGTACCTGGGATCCTGTAACAAATGCTCATGCGTGACTGCATGGCTCGACAATCAGGTTAGCACATAAACAAACATAAAATAAACTAAAAATGCAAAATAATAAACCAAAACAAGAACGAAACTATACAAAATGTGGGTTGCCTCCCAAAAGCGCTTGTTTTATTCACGAGTCTTCAGCCAGACTCGGACCCACACCCATATCTATGGGGGGTCAAAGCAGACCGTCTTACCCCCATACTCAGTAAACATCCGGGGGCGGCGGTGCTCGTATACATAGCCACCTCCTGAGTCCTCAGACTCAGAGTTCCTATCAGAGCCGAAGTCCCTCAACATGAAAGCTCCTAGTCGTGGGGATCCGTGTGAAGCTGCGTGATCCCCACACTTGGACTTTACTCTATCAATAAATCCACTGTAAACCACCCCTATGTCGGGTGGTTTATCTCTCACTAGCACCTGGTACTCAATATCAACATTCTGTGCAACCAAGTACTCCTCCTCACTAACATAGGTACTGGTAAGAGGCATATGTGTATCAACAAGGCACAAGGTGCCTTTCTGCTCTATCGTCTCCCTCTTACCATTCTCAAAGGTCACCGACTCGTTCTCAACTTGTAAGGTCAACCTACCATCGCCCACGTCTATCAATGCTCTCGCAGTGGCTAAAAACGGACGACCTAAGATTAGTGGTACCCTTTCATCCTCCTCCATATCCAAGATCACGAAGTCCACGGGAAACAAGAATTTATCGATCTTCACTAACACATTCTGCACTATTCCCCGAGGATACTTCACTGATTTATCTGCCAGCTGTACGGTCATGCGTGTCGGCACCGGCTCGCCTAGGTTAAGCTTAGCAAAAATCGAATATGGCATCAGATTAATACTAGCACCTAGATCTGCCAATGCATAGCTGACAGACGAGCCACCCAAATCACACGGGATAGTGAAACTACCCGGATCACTCATCTTCTGCGGTAGCTGCTTCTGCGATCCTGCCAAACATCTCTCGCTCAGTGTTACAGCTGAGATCTCCTCCCAATTCTTCTTCTTCATCAAGAGTTCTTTTAGAAACTTAGCATATTTGGGCATATGCTGTAACACATCAGAAAATGGAAGGTTCACCTTAAGCTGCCTAAACAACTCAAGAAACTTCCCATACTCCTTCTCATACTTTTGCTGAAGGATTCTAGCTGGGTATGGCACCCTGGAGAGATCAATTTCTACTTCCTTCGGCTTCTCCTTCTCCACATGAGGTTGCATAGGCTGTGCGGTACTTGCTGGGCTTAGCCTAGTAGGGGGCACCTTGCCTGAAACCTCTACCTCAATCTCCTCATCCATCGGTTCCTCCTCCTGAACCGGCTCAGCAAACAACTCCTCTTCACCCATAGACTTGCCACATCTAGTAGTGACTGCATTCACAAAACCTTTCGGGTTTTTCTCTGTGTTTCTTGACGTGTCACATGGCTTCCTCTCTTTAAGCTGATCAGCCAACTCTTCTAACTTCCTATCCAAACTCAGTATGGCTGCACCTTGCGTCTTTATTAGCTCATCATGTCTAGCACTAACAGTCTGATTGGTAGCAATAACCTGAGTCAACATCTGCGTCTGTTGGACCATTAACTCCTCCAATCTAGCCATCCTCTCATCAGTAACACCACTCTGCTCATGCGGATGCTGATTGAACCCAGATGGGTTCCCATTCTTCCATGTAAAATCAGGCTGGTTTCTTCCTCCCGAGTTATAGGAATTGCCGTAGGCATTTCCCGGACCCCGGTTAAAATTACCCGCATACTTCACCTGCTCGTGAGAATCATCGGCCAACATAGGGCATTGTCGAGTATCGTGGCCTCCTCTACAGATCTCACACTTAGCATTTCCCTTCGCCTGCAAATCCTTTACCATCTTGGTGAGTGCCTCCACCTGTGCTACCAATGCAGTGTTAGAGTCTACAGGCAAGACTCCAGATTTCTGAACAATGGCTTTCTCTCGGGCGGGATACTGATAGCTGCTCATGGCCATGTTCTCAAATAATTGTAGACACTCGTCAGGGGTTAGATTGGTAAGCAAATTACCCCCGGCAGTAGAATCGAGTGTGTGTCTGGTGGCAAAGGTTACTCCATTATAGAATTTCTCGACTAAAGCCCAATTTTCCAATCCATGATGCGGGCATTTATTCAAGAGCTCTTTGAACCTCTCCCAAGTGGTGAAGAAGCTCTCTCCCTCCTCCTGCTGAAAGGAATGAATAAGACTCCTCAGGCGAGCAGTCTTTGCAGGAGGGAAGTACTTAGTCAAGAACATCTCCTGCATCTCGTCCCATGTGGTGATTGATCCAGTAGGAAGAGACTCAAGCCAAGTGATGGCTTTGTCCTCAAGTGAGAATGGGAAGAGACGCAGAAAGACCGCATCATCAGAGACACCCTTGATTTTGAAGGTGTCACAAATACGAAGGAATTGCCCCACGTGGGCATTCGGGTCCTCATCAGGCAACCCATGAAACTTAGGCGAATGAATTATAAGATTTATGATCTGAGCAGGAATGTGCCAGTTGTCCTCGGTGACAACTGGTCGAGCAATAGAAGATCTAGTGCCAGCAGCAGTCGGCTTGGCATAATCAACGACCGTTCTCCTCGGTGGAGCGGCCATGTCAGTAGAATGCAAAGGTAATCGACAAAGTCTAAACCTTCGGTGAAACTCTCTCTCCGGCTCGTCAAATGAAGCAAACTGTGGTGGACCGCTAAGACGGGTTTGGTGCATACAATGCACAGAATTGGTGAGAAAGAATGACACAAACTCAATAAAACAAAAAGGAAAGCGACTAACTAGAAAAGAAAATAAAAAAGAAATCTAGAAATAAGATCTTACTAAACATGGAAAGTTTCTAAAAATAGAAAATTACTAAATCGGGAAAGACACTACGAATAAGAACTGACTACGAAAAAAAACTAAACTAAAAGGAAAGCTAAGTCTAAAGATAAGGCAAATCAAAGAATTACCGTGTCCCCGGCAACGGCGCCAAAAACTTGACGTGTCGGTTTATATATATAGAAAATAATGGTTCAACACTATCGAGTAATAAATCGAAATCACCTAAACCGAACTACAAACTACAGGCAAGTGTACCTGACGTATGAAGTATAGCTAAGGAAAGTCCGGATATCGAACCTAAGGACACAGAATCTAATAATTAACCCTAAATAAAGACAAAGCTGAGACTAACGAAGGAAATTACTAAATAAGGAAATTTGTGTTTTTAAGAAAAGTGTTTTATAAGAAAGAAATAAAGAAATAAAGAAAATAACCTCAACAACTGAAACGAATTAAGAAACGAAGAAATCAGATAAAGAAGGGTACTACCTAGACTTGGAATCCTAACGGTAACTTTAACAGTTTCGGGAATGAGATATGGGAT
The DNA here is from genome assembly GCA_009363875.1 of Mikania micrantha. Lineage (NCBI taxonomy): Eukaryota > Viridiplantae > Streptophyta > Magnoliopsida > Asterales > Asteraceae > Mikania > Mikania micrantha. The sequence continues at coordinate 32,264,909 of CM018691.1, read as the reverse complement.
ATCACCGGCTAATAAAGATATGACACTCAGGAGACACTCAGAAACATTAGATCACAAGGTCAGTCTCACTAATACTATAGAATGTTCCAAAGAGTCATGTGAAAGATCACCGGGATGTGTAATGGAATACCTAGTCAGTCTCTCCAAACACTGATCGTTTAAGGATTCAGAAGATCGTATCACGTGGTCAGTTCAACAATCTCGATACATCAAAATATATAAGTTAATACTTTGAATTTCAAGGAATTCTAAGGAATAAACAGGAAAACCCGATGGTCACGTAATTTGCCTGAAAAACCCTAAAACCCTAATAATCCAAATTCCCTTACGTGATTAGTCTCAGGAATAATAATTGTACTGTTTATAATCCAATTACAGATAACATCCTAAGGTTTAATTGGCCAAAGCAAACCCAAATAGAATTAGATACGAAATCTAAGCCTAAAACTGATAAAACCGATCAAAACACGTAGTAAACAACCAAGACTTATCAATTGGACATCATCATGCATTTATAGATCATCATAACAGCAATAAATAATCAATATTAACCATATATAATCTGATCCTAATCATAAACAATCGAAATCCCACAAAAACAAACCCGAAAACCGAATTAAATTAACCGTTATTCATCCGAATCTAGGTAATACAAGGAGTCTAGCCAAGAAACATGTTTAGAACAGTAAAATTATGAAAAACATTCAGAAACATGTTCATAGATTCGAGTACAAACGAGAAATAATCAAGAAAACAAGAAAAAGAACCCGAAAACGCGTTTCCGGGCACTTTTATATGCGTTCTGAGCCTCCCCCGAGCATCCAATTCAGCCCCAAACCTTCAAAATCTTCAAAAATATGTTTTTTCTTCGTTTCCAGCCGTCCTTGGGTGATTAAAACGCGAATTAGGGTTCAAAAATCGTTTAAATAGCTGAATTTAACCTTAATTTACGATCTGGGCCAAAAATTCGTTTAATGGGCTTAAAAAGAAACCCACAAGGGGCGGTCAAAGGCCCACAATGGGGCAGTCAACGCGGGTCAACGCCCGCTAAGCTGGTCAACATAGGAGAATGGGGCGCGGGTCATGGATACTCCGGATGGGTCGCGCGCGGGTCATGGCGTGAGGTAATGTGGTGCGGGCGCGGATCCTGGGTGGGTACCGGTTGGTCAACGCGGGTCAAAGAGGATTTTTAGGGCTGACGTGGCGAATTCTGGTGCTGCCACGTGTCCCATCAGCTTAAACTTTGGCAGATTTGCAAATTACCCCCCTGAACTTCAGAAATCCAATTTTTAAGCTCCGAAACTTCCTGAAATGCAACTTTTTAACACCAGAACTTCTAAAAATTATATTTCTCGCTTCCACACTTCATAAAAATTATTCCGGCTTCGGTTTCTTCGTAAATGCGAACGTTTATTCCACGAAAACCTATAAAAGTAACATAAAAATAATAAATAAGTAAAAATTAATTAAAATATAATAAAAACTAAATAAAAGCCTAATAAAATAAGATAAAATAATATAAATTAAATACTAAAAAGATGTGTAAACAACTACACATCAAAAATCCCCACACTTGAACTTTGCTTGTCCCTAAGCAAACCTTAAACAACACAAAACGGCATCTAATTCACAAACGTTTCACATCAAGCAAAACCGAACATGGGTTTACGAATTAGTTACACAATTAATCACAAGACTTACAACGGTCAATAGATTTACAACCCAACCGGACACGAATGAAGCAATTTTTCGCAAAAATGGGATTTCCCGATCAAGATTCACTTGTTCTTCAAGAATTCAACCAATTACGTTCACACCCTCACAATTTTCACTCAACACTCGGTTAAATATATGCATGTTTATTAAGTGAACTCTCATAACCTAACACTGCAACAATGCTAATATAAGCTTGTGCTATAATCAAATCTCCACATAATATCAAGATTTAAAACAGATCAAAAGGACTTTAAAAGGGTGGGCTTAGGACGCTAAGGTACACGAGCAAGTGTGATTATGTTATCTGCAAACATTATATTCAAACTGTTGTTTCAAACATTTGTGAATACTTAAACCTGTGTAATGCACCAACCTTTGTGTTGACTTGATTTACATGTTTTCTCAGGACGCTAAGGTACACGAGCAAGCGAGCATGGACTAGGAGATCGAGTCGCATGCATATTTTGAATTTCTATTGATTTGGATTTAAACATTTGAGACTTTACTTTGTAATTTACAGTTTCCAAACCGTTATGTTTGTTTTGTTTTAAAAACGCTTCCGCAACGTTTGAACTTTTATATTACTGATTTAGACCAAAGTATGTTTGAAATTCATATAGAGGTCTTCGTTATGTCTAATGATCTGAGATCCTAGTTTGTCACGTCCCAAACGGTATGATTCCGTTAGTTGAAAATTGGGGGTGTGACAAATTCGATGAATTTCTTCACACTCCCTTTTTACATTCTTGTTTTTTGAGGATGTTACACATGTACTTGTTCAAACTTTAATTATAACTATGGGTGTGATCTCGTCAACTATGCAAATATTTGACAAACTCTTATTTTACGTGTGGAACAGACTAAGGAAGCTTGGATGAATACATAGGATAGGCTTAGTGACCTAATTCAAACTTTGGAACAGTTGTATAGACTTTTCAATATAATGTTTGGTTTATTTTGAATTCTTGTAATGACTATTTGAATTCTGTTTGAATTAATTGATTGATTATTATTAAATTGATGCATTAATTATTCAATTTTTAGCATATCACCATAAGCTAATGAACAGTCAAATTCCCATGCCGATGTATTCGGCTCTCAGTTGTGGTGTGACACTATCTAACAATTATTAGGTTACATTTGTGCTAGATTAGGTTTCCACCCCTATTACGAAGTCATGCAAAATGTGTCTTGATAGAGTAGGTTTCCAATCCCATATAAGAAGGCTTGTGTTCTTCTGCTCCACCGATGGTCCGATGTGGGATCATCACAATAGTAAATATATTTATAATGTTTTCATAACTATAAAAAATACATACTTACGAAATTTATAGTTATTATAAATTTTAATTTATTTTTAAACTATAAGGAATTATAAAATAAATTTAATATTTTTTTATAAAAATTCTTAGAAATTTCTAGAATGTTAAAAATGTAATTTTAGATTTTTTAATATTTGTTTTATAATATTTGGAGTTGAAAATAAAATATATATAAAAATGACAGGAAGTTGAGTCTACTTGGTTTCAAACCCGGGTCGCATCCCTATCACGACGTCTTACTGTTGGGCTGAGGGCGTTGTTCGTTGAAAGTTTTTTTTTTCACATATACTTATACACGTTCTCTGGTCCCTTTCTCATAATAACCCTAGTTACGTAATCAATCAAATTCATTTGATTATGAGTTCTTGAGTCCCTATAGTGTTAGGGATATTGATCTACATTCGAAAACGAAGAGGATGGCATCGATGTTTACCTCGAATGTTCTTGATTTGGTAGAGTTTAAGCTTCAGCATTGCTTGATTGTTTCTTGATTTCAATTTAGAAATTCCAGAGCGTTTTTGATTAGGCTCTTGATAAAAGTAATGTCAAAGAAAGCTCGCTATTGGTTAGACATATTCAATTGAACTTTTAGTGGTGTTTTAATCGAATTAAGATATGGTTTGAACAAGTTACTTTGGTTATAATTTAACAAATACGTTACATGTTTAAATCGCAATTGATGGGTCAATTATGTTCACAAAGTATTCGAGAAACACATATCATTTTAAGATTTAAATTTAAAAATGCATTTTGCTTGGTTTATGAATTAACCGGGTGTGGATAAGGGTCGAAGATGTAACCATTATGGGATTTGAATTCGAGTTCCATATGTACAATCTAGTTTCCATGATTTCGGTATTGGCCCTTTTAGCATCAAAAGGGATGAATCAAGATCATATTTATATAATTACAGACATGGTCCCTCAATTTTGCAAATTACATTTAATGTTTAAACCTTTTGTAAAGTATATCTTTTATCTTAGTATTTGTATATCTTTGTAAAATCTTATAAAATTTAGTTAGTTTTTTTTTTCGAAAAGTAATAAATCATATATTTGTAACATTTATCCATAAATATTTTTTTAAATTTCAATTTAACAATGCAAATTTTATAAACTATACACGCTCACACACATATATAATACTATTATAAGAGTTTTAGGTTCTGTTTGGTAGCCTCTTAATCTCATTCATAGGCTACATCTTAATGGTTCATAGCATCTGAATAGTTAAAAAGTATACTTAAGTCTGAATGGTTAAGAGATTGGTAATAGTTCATAACCTCTGAATGGTTAAGAGGTAACCCTAAGTCTGAATGGTTAACATGTTATGAACATTTCAGAGGTAACTTCTTAATGTCATTTAGATGCAAATAAACAACCCCTTATTAACATATTATACTGAAATTAAATTATTAAATTTTAATCAAAATCCTAAAAAAAATTTATTGCATAAAATATATAGTTATATATACATCTTTATGTATGGAATATGTATGTATAAGAAACCAACTTTTGTTTATTGCAAATTTGTCACGATTACAATATGAAATCACACGAAAAATCCCAAAGGTTACAAAGAAGGTTCTCGAAAATTTTCAATGACCTCAGTCTGAAATAACAATTGTTAAAAACTAGTCTAATCTTTGCTTGTCAGGAAGGCCCGTCTAAAACTTTCTTTGACCTTAGTCTGCCGGTAAGGTCTTCATAAACCCTTCCTAACCTAATATTGCTAGGAAAAACTTTGTTTTATCTAAAATCATTAGGAAACTTTTCTTACTTTAGAAATGAACTAGGAACGTTCTTGCTCTTTATTACAACAGGACAACCAAGGATGCTCCTTTCTTCATCAGTAAGAGGACACGACAACAAGGATACCCAATGAAGCCTTGAAAAGTTGAGAAAGTCAGGTGTTCAAGCCCCACAAAATAACTTAGAATAAGAGGAGGAACTTTCGTCTAATTTAATAGAAATCGAACAAAACTATATATGCAAATATGGGAGTTGAAATATCAAAAGGCAACGTATACTGAATAATAATTGATGGAGCTTCAAATGTAGAGAAATTTTATAATAAATAAAGGCCGGAAGAAGATGATTTACGATTTAGGTTTGAAGAAGACAATAATGGTAAAAAACCCAATGCTTTGTTGAAATTAGAAAATGAAAGAAGCAGATGAGGAAGTTCAATGAGATAAAATATGAAAGTATTCTCACTTTAATTAAGGGTGTTCAACAATTCGATTTGCGGTTCAAACGGTTTATTCAGCTAAAACGATATAGATTTACTTTAAAACAATTGAAAACGAACCAAACCATATTCGAAAAGAGGTGAATCGAACCAAATTCAACGGTATCAATTCAGTTCAGTATTAAACCGATTTCAGCCGTATTTACCTAAAATACTAATCGAAATTCAAGGGAATATCATTTGAGCAACAAATTGCATGGAAACAAACCTGGAACATACCCCAAACACCACATCCAGGCAGGACTGCGTCTTACCATATTGGCCGGAAACACGTCTTCCTCCTCAACATCCCACCAAACACCAATGGACTGATGTCCGCAAACGGCATTCATCGACTAAAAGAATTCAAATTCGCAATCGAGGAGTTGCCGACTGGATATTGATGACGATGAGGCTCTGTGTTCGGACGACAAAGAGTTGAGGAATGACATCTGTTGGATGTCAAGCCAATGGGGGGTGAGTGTCAGTGGCTGCGATATGGGTGAGGGTCGATGACTAGAAGATGTGGGTGTCAGTTGATTCTAGGAATTAGGGTTCGTGTATATAGGGTGTATAATTTAAAAATATATATATTTAAACGTCTTTTCATTTTAAATGGTTTAATCCGAATAACCAAATTCACAAAAATCTTGAAATTGAAAACCGAACCAAAAGCCGAATTCGTAATTCGAATACGCTTAGGAACCTACCAATAAACCGAATTTGCAACCAAATTCATTTTTTTTAGTTACGAATACGATTTAATTAACAACTTTAAATGACTTTCGGTCATTTTGAAGACTCTTACGGTCTTACCTCTGTGAAAACTAGTTGATGCCAAGTAAAAAAACATAAAATGGAAAAAAAAAAAAAAAGCTCGTAAAGTTTTGTACGGTATGTGCGTTGTGACGAATAAACCCCCGTTACGACGTTTCTTGATTTGCTGGCTAGGTTAAGGAGCAATAGACGGAGAGAGTGGCCGCATCGGAATCGGAGATATAACACATTACAAATCTTACAACTACAACTCCACAAACGCAGAAATGACAGGTAACTGATTCAGGATGAATCATTGTGAATCGTTATTTGAATAATTCTGAAGAATTGATGTTTTGCAGTTGATTTTTGTTATTGATTGCTTCATGAGTTAGTAGGGTGTTATCGTTTGTAGTTGATTGATTAGGCTAGATGAATTGTTAGTATTGATTACTGGATTATATGTCTCTGTTATCATGATTATGATTTGGTGCCTGCTAAGTTTAATTAGATGCCATGGAATGGTTTTGAGTGGTTGCACAAGGGCTTCCGGCTTCGTACTAAGTTTTCATAACTGAAATCAAACTGGTTCACTGGTAGGATTGGTTTCAAGGACCTGATGACTTGTAAAAGGTTTAAAAATTGAACATATAGGTATATAACTAGACTGGTTATGTGTGTGATTCCCATCTATCTGGTCTGGTCCGGTTCTGAAAATATTGTGGCATACTACTCATATCATGGGCTGGAGATTGTATTCTTACATATGTTTAGGCAAACTTAGGCACAATTTAACTTGAATGTGCGTGAGTAGTGATCAAATGCCATGTTGTCAAAAGCCCTCCGGGCACGCACCTAGGCTCTTAGGTGAGACAAGGCTCAAGGAAAGCGCCTTGAGGCCATCCAGGCCTGATTCTGACAGTGTTTCAGTTCTGGCCAAATCCCATAAAGTTAGCAAATTTCTACCAAATTTGCATGAAACTTAAAAAATGGCATGGAACCAACCTATATTATCCTAGACTATGCCCTAAGCAAGCCTAAAACATATCTAAAACCCCTAAAAATGATATACTTATGCTTGGTTTTAAATCTTGCGCAATATTGCGCTCTTGCGAGGATGAGAGGATAAGAGTGCATAAAAACTCTTGTTGCGATGTGTCTACATGATATGGCTTTGTTGCGGTGATTTTCACACTTTGCGGTGTTCGAAAGATGTGTTGTGATGCTCACAACTTGGAGAAATGAGTGGAGAAAGCTGAAAGCTACCCTGAGATGATGGAATTCAGAAACTCCTAGGAGAAATCAATGGAGAAGAGTCAAAAAACCTTGTGAAATCTATGGAGCCATGAAGAGGAGAAACCTTGGAGACGAAAGTGACTGAAATCTTAGGAGACCCTAATATTCTTCTTTATGTATAGTTATCTCTTTTCCTTTTGTTTTTTTTATTAAACAAAGTTATGTTTTTACTTTTTAGGGTTTTTTCTTTCTTTCTTTGTTTTTTTTTGAGAGAAAGCTTTTATAATTTATTTATTCTATTACCTTGTGCATAGAGTTACTATACATTTAGAGTTAGGCTTAGTTTAATTGTATACACTTCCAATTTTTTTTTGTTTACGACGAAGATATTCGATGAATAAAAATAATTTCTTATTTTTTTAGTGCTTATAAGTTAACAAGTCAAAATATTACACATAAATAAATTTTTAGTATTTCTTAATTAAGAACGCATCACACATGTGATGTGCTTGCATTACACATCAGATTTTGGGATGAAACACATCAAAACACATCTCACAATTTTAAAATCAAGTACTTACGTTTTGTGTCTTGCTTATCTGAGGCTTTCGCTTTTTTAAGCATTTTGCACCTAAGCCCAAGGCTCACCTTTTATGCCTTGAGTGCGTTTTGCATCTTTGACAACTATGATTAAATGTGATTATGGCATTGCTATGATAATAAGAATGTAATATTTGTGATTTTGAGTGTGGGAGTATCATTGTTAACCAGCCTTCAGCATAAGTGAATTTGAAGTTGGTTGGCATGAATTTCTATTGTTAATCAGCCTTACTGAAGTGTTTTTACAGACCATTTGCAGGAGCAAGAGATGGAAATTGAAGCTCTAGAGGCCATTCTTATGGATGAGTTTCAAGGTTAACATGCATTTTGCTCTCAATAGAGTCATGATTCACTTTCAAAGTCATACCTGTGACAAGTTTTGATGTTTATCTATCTGCCAGAAATTCACCCCAGTGAAAGTGGATTGAACACTTCAAATCGATGTTTTCAAATTACTTTATCTCCCCAGGTAGCCAATTTCATGCTGTTGATTTTTTTTTAATCTTTCTTCATGTTTAAAAGCTACTGACTGGTTGATGGAACATAATGAAAATTAGAAGCAGCATTAATTAACAAATTACAAATACTTTACCTGAAATCAAATCAAAGAAATGAAATCTGCACAAAAAACTAGTGTATGTGCCTAACTTTGTAGGCAGGAATTAAAAAAAGCTAGTGTATGTTCAACATTTTGGCATCTATACGAGTTTTTGAATCTAAGATGTGGTTTTTTATGTGAAATGAATTTGCTTCAACAGTGGCCCTATGTAGTTTTTGGATATTATTTTTATTTTATGAATGTGATGCTGCTATGCATTGTTATAGAAATCACTAGGCCCTAGTTAGGCGGTGGGTTAGGCACCAGTGATTAATGGAGATTAATTTGAATTTATCGGATTGGAAATTTATATGTAATTTTTCAAAATTAATATATATGTACATATATATATGTGTGTGTGTCTGTGTGTGTGTAACCAAATTCTATATATAGTTTTTATAAAAATGTTCAGATATATCTATATACATACATATATATATATATGTGTGTGTGTGTGTGTGTGTATACACATATATAGATAGATATGGATATAGATGTACAGGTTCACTGGAATTTAATCGAAATTTCAAAATTCGCCGGAAAATATCACTGAAATTTCAAAAGCCGCAAGAATCTAGTCGATTTTTAGCCAATTTCTGGCTGTTTTGGTCCGGCTGGCCTCAATTTTGACCGATTTATAGGGAGGCCTATTAGGGAATCAAAGCGACAATGGCCGACTAGCGATTAATCCCCGATTAATCGCCACCTATGACTGATTTTTACAACACTGCTTTCTAAAGCTATCAATAGCACAAGTCAAACAATTGTGTCATAAAAGATGATTATTTAATCTAAAGTTGTGCATATGTACTATATCATATATATGTGACTTTGTTTCTGGCAGGATGATGAGACTGACGAATCTTCTACCACTCCAGGTTTTTATCTGGTCTATTTTTGTAAAATTATCTGTTCATGATGTTTAATTTTCTTAAAAATGCTAGTTGCTATTTTTTTATGCAGTTCAGCTGGGATTAATTTTCTCACATACAGAAAAATATCCAGATGAAATACCTCTTCTGAATGTGAGAAGGTGGCTGACTATATCTCTACTAGTTCTCTATTTATCTATGAAACTATATCATTTATATTAAAGAGACAATCATTATTATTTATTATTATCTTTATCCATGATGATGGCTTCCTCTTTTACCATTTCCATCATTTCTTAGTAGGATATAATTGTAGTTTGTCTTTTTTTTTATTTTTACCCATTCATTGATATTCATCTGCCAACACATGGGATAACTACAGCTGGAGAGATGTCTACTCTCAAACCTTTCATCTTTTCTATAAAACACTATTTGTTAATTTTTTATAAATAAATTACTGCATTAGTCATGATTCCAAAAACAATATTATCACATTAGTAATCTTAATTTTTGAATAAAAATATTTAGGACGATACATTTATTTAAATTAGACATCGGGCTACTCTAACCCCTTTTAAACTACATTTAGATTAGAGTCAATCCTAATCATTCATTCATAAGTAAAATGGGTCAAATTTTCCACCTCTAGCTATAACTGAGCAACCGCATTTGCTTAGTTGGCATATATGGTTTTTTTAGATGGTTGTTTAATTTTAGCTGAATTTTTTTAGTGAACTTTTTTTGTGGTTATATTACAGTATTAGAGGAATCCACACCTCAGATCTAAAAGTATTGAAAGAAAAGCTTGAACAAGAGGTAACATAGATTGCTGCATCCTATTATCTAATGTTTCAATTAACTGTACATGCCCTCTCAGGGGGTGTTTAGATGTGCAATTTAAGATATTATGTGATATTGTAAATTAGAGATAATCAACTGCACTAAAGCAGGCTGTAAAAGATATTATTTGGACGTGCTTATGTAGGAATTTTATAACTCAGGTAACGAGTGTGAGGCAAATTCTGGTTAGATATGAAACTAATAGGAGAAACCGTAAAATGACCAAAACAGACAATTTAAGAAAGACTCGAGAGGTTTTGTGAAATGTGTGTGCAAGTTTGTGAAACTAGGTTAAAAGAAGGGGTAGATAAACATTTTTATTTTACCTTGTGTTGCATCTTGTATGCATCTGCTAATCCAACACTATTAAGTTAATTATAATATAACCAGAATGTACTAAGCCGAACAATTCAAAACTGATTATTGCACAGTTCTAAAACACAAATACATATATTTTCATGATTCAAAACTGTATTACTTAAGTACACACATGTAGCTATGCATCTCATATAACTATTTGAGACATTTTCAGGCATCAGAGAATCTTGGAATGGCTATGATCTACACTCTAGTTAGCTCAGCTAAAGATTGGCTTTCTGAAAGATTTGCTCAAAATGCTGATGATGATGACAATGATGAGGATGTAGCTGAAAAGGATGAAGTATGTGCTTTATTTTATGTTTTTTGTTATTAAAATTTATGGGTGTTTGATTAAAAAAAATCTTCAACGGTGATGGGATTCGCTAGAACTTTGATAATTAAAAAGGATCTTTTTATTATTTTCTAGAAAGTTGAAGGATTTAATCACAAGAAGGACCTTTCGACAAAAATCCAAGAAATTTATATTCAAGTTCCTGGAAGTTTAAGTATTTAATGATGCTAAAATAAAGTCCATGGCCTATGTACAAATTTGGTGAAAGTAAATGGGTTGTTTTAGATATTTGCTCAATTTTCCATCAAAGACATCTTCTAAAATAAAGTCAATGTTTGACTAGCAAAATAGAAAGGGTTTGTGAAGGCCATTCAAATATTTAACCTTTTTTTATCAAGGCTAGCCATATATTGAAATAAATTTATAGGACTTCCAAGTATGTATCCTTTTTTGATTATGCCAAGTCCAGCCAAAATGTGCCTAATGATGAAAATGCCTTTTTAAAGTTTAAAAAGGCGAAAGTACCTTTGTATTGATTTATAAAAAAGTAATTCAATGTAAAATAGAGGGATTTCTTTCTTTATATGATAGCATGGGTGACTTATAAAGCACTTTCTTTATATGGGTGGCTTAATTAAAAATTGAATATTTGGGAGGAATTGATATTCATTACTCATTTAATAAAAGCGCATGACCCATTAGCCATATATCTCAAATAGTAATACTCTCAATGATGACTTTATATGAAAAATTGAAAATATATTGAGAAATCAATGCTGTCAATACTATAATTAATACTGGGCAAAGGAGTTTTGGCGTAAAACTTTGTGAAAAAGGGAGTTATTGTTTTTGTTTAAGATGTCATATAAATGAAATTATGCAATTTTTTGGCAATATGTAGATAGGGTAACCAAGCCTAGCCTGATTTCTATTTTGGATTATGACATTGGTTTTCACCAATAAAAAAAGTAACCAACTGAAAAAGTATCTAAACAACCCCTCAAAACTTCCAAAACTTAGATGTAAGGTAATCTGATTGATCAAAGTGATAACATGCTAACATGGCGGTAACTTTAACAGTTTGACCATCTCAAAATCCAGTCAACTTAGAAGATTACTGACATGTAATATTTTGAAAACACAGATTAAGCGGGTTAACTAAAACAGAAATTATATCAAAGTTGTTACCTTTTCCAAGACAATTTGTTATTTTTTTTTTTAATTTTGAATAGGATTATTTTGTAATCTTTATCATGCAACCATCTGTCTCAATGTCTTATTTTTTCCTGTACATAATTTATATTCAGGTAATTGTGCCACATGGAGAACCTGTAACCATTGATACGTTTTTGGCATGGAGAGAGAGATTTGAAGCAGAACTGGCACTTGAAAGAGCCAAGTACGTTGCATAGGATCTTTATATTTTCTATTTTAGTTTGTCCCATATGTTGTCCAAAATAGTTTTCACTATAAATTGTAACAGGTAAAATTCTCATTCTCATTATTATCGTAACATGCATTATTTGTATATATTAAAGGGCTGATGTTCCCAGACTTTAGTTTTGCATGATTCAATCCATGGACATTAAATGATCTATGAGAAAGTCCTGCTGATTTTTAGGGTAATACAAATTAAAAAGACGGTTTAAAGGCCTTTAGAAATTAGTATACAAGTAATTTTAATTTTCTGTTTGAATAATCAGTTTATGTGCAGCTGGTATGGAACTAATACTCAAAGATAATCACTAAATGATTATATAATCACAATTAGAGTCACTTTACACAAACAGCTAATCATATAATCAATTTCTTTCCACTATTTCAATTTTTTTAATGTTGAATGTTTATTTCCAGGCTCATGCCAGAATCAGCACTTGCAACTCCTAAAGAAAAGAGACTCACTGGCAGACAATGGTTTGAAAGTGGCAGAGCTTCTTCTGCGGTAAAATATCTTCTTCTCGATTTTAATTTGTTGATTTTATTTTTAGGAGATTAGTTGAAAAACTATCTAATGATTTTTGCTAAATATGTAAAGGGTTTTAGCCTTGCAAAAATAAAATCAATTTATTTAATAAACGGGGAAATTGTCAAAATACCCTATGAACTCTTGCTGAGTTCACATAAAAGTTTCTTGATTTTATTTTTGCATATAAACTTAATGAGAAGGTCCTTCATATAAAGTTTAGGTTATGTAAAGGACCTTTAATTGGTCAAATAAAGCACGCTAGCTTAAAAATAGTGAAAATTTTCTTGATTAACCTTTATAATTAATGGATTTAATCGTATAGAAGTATTCTTCAGGGACTTACGTGCAAATTCAGCGAAAGTTGGATTCTTTCTAAAACTTCTGATGAAACGAATTTTTTTTTTTCATGATTAAGTTCTTATTTGAATTAACAAAAAGCTTCTTTTAATATGATTAAATATTTAAACTTTATGAAACAGACATTTTCTTAATATTCTAAAAGGCTAGGGAGTTGATCATTCAAAAACACAGTAGGCATGAATATTTTGGTTCAGTTTTTGTTTTGGTAATTAGTTTCCTTCATGATTTTCTGCTTCGATTTAAACAACTTGATTCTTCAACATGTCATTTCTATAACATGATCATATTAGCAGAAAGGCACAGTGGCAGTTGATGATGAATTTGATGAAGAAGATGAAGACTTTGAGTTTGATGATGATGATGACTTTGAAGGTTATTATTTTCTTTTATGTTCTGTCCCAAACTTTACATTTCCTGATCATTTTTATACAAATAAGGCAAAATGCGCAGGTCGGTTAGATGGGTCAAAATAGTAAATTTGGTGGGTTGAAACGGGCAGGGTTGGCCAAAAACAATGTCCCTTTATTTTAAATAGTTCAAGTTAAATGATTTATTATTGACCTGTTAAGTGATTTAGCAGGTCACTTTTTGGCCTTTTTGGTTAATTTTTTTGAAAAAAAAAAACAAAACTTATACTCATGTTGGAGATAAAACATATCAAAAGTTGCAGATTCATCTAATTAAATATTATTTTTATGGTTGCAGATGATGAGGAGGACATGCTTGAGCACTATTTAGCCGAGAAAGATTCATCTGTTCACTCTTCATCAAGAGCCGTCTAGAAATAATTGCTACTTTTGTTGCAAATTTGTCTGAAATACTGATGACTACATTTGATCTATATTTCGTGCAAGTTTTACAAAAATTTTGTAATGGTAATTGTCACAATTACAAATATTATTAGCTTACTATAATTTAAAACATTAGTTTTATTATAAACATATATAAGTATTAGTGATATGCGTTAGGCCTAGAAATATGGCCTGGTTGAAAATAATAAAATTTTCTTTCGATAATCATACCAATAGTATCAAAGTAATGTTAAGGTATTTCTTTTTAAAATAGGTTGAGGGTTTAGTTTTATAGTGAACAAAAAAGACAGAAAAAATTGGTGTTAACAATACAAATCTTTTGATAATCTTTACGTCATTTTTATTTATTTTGGAGGAGAAATGGGAAATGGTATTTCTAACAATGTTCAAAATATTTTCATATTCTGACAACAAAAAATTAATTACGAAAAAATGAAATAGATATAAACGGTCCAATTTAAACCACATCCATTCAGTGTACACAAACCTTGGGGTTGGTTCCATTTTTCGTCAGTGTTAGAGCGGCTTAACAAGTGAGGCGACCCAAATCAGTTATAGCTTGGGATCTGGCTCAAAGATAAGGATTCGGCTAAAAGTTAACGAGTCGGCTTGGCTTGGCTCATTTGTTATTAACAAGTTAAAAATTTTGAACTTGAGCTTACCTTGTAAAAAAGCCAGAGCTCGTTGGTTTATTTTTTCCCCCATTTTTAAATAAATACTATTTCTTACATACATAACTTATAAATAAATTTAATATGACCCAAATGAGCGAGCTAATGAGCTTAGCTTGATGTAATGCTCGGACTTAAAATACTAGGATTGAACTATTATTTGGACTACGACAAACTTACCTAGGAGTCAACAAGCGAGCTTATTTTGGCTTGATCATGAGTCACGACTCATTTAACAAACCTACTTAGTGTGGTGTAACTCGTGTGTAAAAATAAAAGTAATTCGATTAGAAAAGCTTAGTATGGTGTAACTCGTGTTATAGTAACCCCTAAGATGGTCGGCAACTATGTGTTGATAGAGACTTTTGATTCTTGGAAAAGTTTCAAGTTTGAATTTTGTTTTTACAAGTTTCTTACCGTAACCTCTTAACAAGCTACAATTGACATGATGATGTTGGGTTGCATATTTAGAAAATATAGAAAACAATAGATATAGTGATACACGAGTGAAAGCGGTATATACTATAGAACTAATGTATACATCACCATTTTTAAAATTGAACTTTTTGTTTATTTTTTTAAACGACTTTACTTTGCTCCAATTTCTCTTGTATTATAAGATTTATGCTCAATTTTTTCCACATAATTATATATTGTTTGATATCTATGACTTGACCCATGCTTTGATTCATGACCTAACTTGCAGTATAATTTTTCATAAATAAATTTATTATATTTTTCAATTGGATAAAGTTGTAAAATTCAATAAATTTTCTTCGTTTTGAAGCCAGGTACCTTCGTTATTATCAATAAATTGTATTACATTCTTCAATCTTTCGTGCTTACAAAACAATATAAATAAATGATATATTTTAATATCATAAGATAACCAATCACGAAAATAAAATGATAATGATCCATTTATTTCTATTGTCAATTTCATTATGTGTTCATTCTATTGCTTCATACCAAAAATCCTAAACATGCGAAATTAAACCATCTTTGATTGAATCCATCAATTTGATCTGAAACTTCCACCACCTCTAAGAAGTATTACCAAAACGTTTGAAGCCCAATAGTATCTATTTATCTGATGATGTACATAGTAGTGTGATCTATCCCATTAAGGTTAAGGATTTGAGTTTCGTGATGAACAATAGCGTAGGTATACAAATAAAATTAGACGTGTCTTTGTTCTAAAAAAGTTTTAGATGTATTAAATATGAAATCATGCTCTTTTGTGGGAAAATAAATGAATAGATTGTAGTCTTGTAGAGGTCCAAGAAAGTGCAGTGGTTAAAAATGAAGAAAAGACAATATAGAGGGCTCAAATTCAATTACCACTAAGGACGATTTTCCTTGGAGGTTAGCGACCCAGTTGCTTGTGGTCACGCTTTACCTGCTTATCCCGGTTAGTTGGGTATTGGAGGAATAGGAGGACCCAAGGGTTTAACATGTAAATAGATTTCCATGGTCATAAAAAAAACAAAGAACGTTAGTGCAAACTATTGCACCTATATTTAAACAATTATATAAATGTCAAGCCTTCCTCTAATTAAATGAATATATTCTGGCACCACAAACTGCATAAACTTTCACCAGCAATTTATAACAATCATTCAAAAATTTTCTTCTACAGAACAAGATATTTTCAGCAACTAAATCTAAATATATAAACGAGAAAGAATAAATAAAACAAGGGTTCAAAGAATTTTTAAATATAAAAAAACTAATTGTATCAAACAAGTAAAATAAACTTGAGGGCCTACAAAGTTAGCAGAAGAGCTTCTTCAATACTAAAACTACAACCTATAAAATGACATACATCCATTTCCCTTTTGTGAAAACTTTTAAAGAAAAGCATTCCTCACTTCAACACAACATAAAATAAAAAATCATAATAAAAACAGCAATTCAAAAGTAAAAAAGGATATTAATGAAATCAATCGAGGGTAAATCAGAAAATTGGTTAAAAAAAAAAGAAAAGAAAAGAAAAGAAAAGAAAAGAAAAGAAAAGAAAAGAAAGATGTTTTATAATTTTGTTTTTGGTATTTGGGATATTTTGAATGAAGGGTGATTTAATGAGAGAAAATGGCTTCAAAATTTGTTAAATTCATGCATAATACATGTACAAACTGTTTCCAGCAGCACAAGCAATTGAGTTTTCTGTAGGATGCCACGCAAGATGGAGTAATTTTGTTGTGGAATCAAATGAATTCCCATTTGCATCACTTTCTCCTCCTGTAGGAAAAATCGAAACCATTAAAATTAACTTTTGAATACACGAAATAAGCAAACGAATACAAGAATTATAGGTGACAAGATCCATGCGTGTTGAATAACCGGTCAAAATGAATTTAGATTGAAATGGTTGATTTTAGTATGGCTGTGGAAACAGGCCAAGCCAGGTTCGGATGATCCACAATCATGTTTTTGTCCGTTCTAACAAATAATCAATATATTAATTTTTGGTCCAGAAATATTATTATTATTACAATAATAACGTAATTGAAACTTTCACCCTCTGCCGGTGTATGCAAAGAAAAATAGAAAATAAATAAAGATAAAAATAAAATACTTTTCTTCCATTTTATGCAACGTTAAAAATTCTGCTGTCATAAAAAATTGTTGCCATGCCAACATTTTCTACTTGCCATAGAAGGTTTGCATGCTGCGGTAAAAAATGAAATTATGTTTGCATATCAAAGGACCATTCTTTTCATGCATAGCATGACTAGTGAAAGTTACATTTTCGTGTAATTAACCCCGCAAAGTAAAATTAAACGCTTATAAGTCGCCTGATGAGTGGGTCAAATGGGTTGGGTAACACGGCAAAATCATTTGGGTTAAAACGGATCATTTTAGTAGGGTTGGGTCCTGCAAACACATTTTTGTACAATTTCTAATTTTTTATACATAATTAAGGTGGTAATTATGGGTATAAAATAATAATCTAAAATAAGTATGCATTTTAGAATAGACTATACAACTTCTAGGGTTGGGTCCTGCAAAATCATTTGGGTTAAAACGGATCATTTTAGTAGGGTTGGGTTAAAACGGATCATTTGGGTTAAAATGGATCATTTTAGTAGGGTTGGGTCCTGCAAATACATTTTTGTACAATTTCTAATTTTTTATACATAATTAATGTGGTAATTATGGGTATAAAATAATAATCTAAAGCCCACGTGTGCGGTACACACATATAATGTATATATTTCGGCCCTTGAGAGGGAAAAGTAAAATTGCACTAATTTTAACGTTATTTTACTTAATTTTTGTGAAAATAACGTTAAAAGTGTTAGGTTAGCTAGTTAATCAGGCATATCATGAGTCGGGGGTCTCATTGGAAGCAGCCTCTCTATGCCTACGGGGTAGAGGTAAGCCTGTCTACATCTTACCCTCCTCAGAGCCTACTTTAGCTTTGCTAATGGTGGGATATACTGAGTACGATGATAATAAACTATTGATAACTTCAACCCCTTCTATTATATTATAGCATATGGGGTGAATATGTCACCTCAACAAAATTTCATGTTGCAGGGAAATTCTGGATCAATAATTATAGTACCATAATTTTTGGTCCACAATATTCTTCATCCTTCATATTTCAAAGAATGTGTTAGATATGTAACCATAGTGGCCATGCGGGCAGGGGGGTTGACAAACAGGTGAAAACAAGTTCAAGTTGAAACGAGTCATTTTTTTCAAAATCTTGTCCATTTGTTAAGCTTCTTATAAATAATTAATAAGTTGATTACGATTATAACAGCTAAATGTTCCAATAATAATAAAAATATTTTGACAAGAACAATTTAGAGGTTGTATGCATTAAAAATATTTTTAGCAACTTTAAATCCATTTGTCAATTCCCTTTTTTTCCGTCAATTCCCTTTTAGCTACTTTTTATTTGACCCTTTAAGAATTAAGATAGAACACAACCCAAGTCAATCCATTTATAAGTAAAAGGTTCAAAATTACCACCTTACATGAGGCATGTTGGAGTTGGAGTTGTAATCGTAGAAGATGAAAAAAAGAAAGATGGCTAACCTCGTCTAACTGCACGGGTTATGCTGCTTAGGGATCTGGAAGGCCTTGAAGGGGTCTGCACTTGCCTCCTAAAAAAAGTTAAAAAAGTTTTATTTAACGTATTTTTTTAACAAAGCTGAAGTATTAATAATCTTATAAAAACAACTAAACTCTGCACAATGCAATTTTTTTCTGGAAATTAATAGAGATTATTTTTTAAAATTACATATTAAGTATGAATTAAAATAAGTCAAATACCAAAGCAATTCTGCCTCTTTTTGCAGTTTTTTTTCCTGATATTTATTCAAAATATATCTAAGCCATTGTTAGATACCTCATTGGGTTCTTGCTAGCTTCCAGGGTAGTTGCTTCAGTAGTGCCAGGATGGCGGCCAAACACACGGAATAAGTTGCTGTAAAATATTGATTTGACACGTAAGCGGACACACACAGGTAAAATAACTATGATTAAATTTAATCTGAACATGGGATAAAATTCAGATTAGCACAGCAATCTGGAAGAGCATTAGTATCATAAAGAAAAATCGCATAAACCCATAGTTTGTGGTTAAAATAGCATTAATGTTAGTTACAAGGATAACAATGAAAATGATAATTACAGTAATAAGACAAAAATGTAACTAGAGCTAAATGATATTCGTATTTCGTGAGAATCTAGTAAAATGAATGTCATGATAACTTGGTGAATGCAAATATCCTCAACATCATGTGAGAAAATGGCTTTTTTCGTTCAGTTCATTTGATACAGAAGGAGAATGTTACCTGTAAGAACCAGTTGCTACACGCTGGCCATCACCACTTAGACAGCACTCAAATTTATCAAAAATAGAATCATTTTCATACAAATCACACAACTGAAAATAATCAATTTTACATCATCAGTGATCTCAACGCTGAAGTAAAATCCGCAATAAAAATTGGTTAAAAGAGTAATAGAAGTATACCCTGGGTCTTAAATATTCATGAACCTGAAATGTTGAGACTGGACCAGAGTCCATGTTAACGTCCCATAACTGCAAAAATGCGACTAGAGTTTTTCAGTAAAATAAATACTCAAATACGGGCCCTACTTTATAGTAAATAAAAATAAAGGCATCACATAGGATTTATTTTGAATATTTACTTATGAATGGGTTGATTCGGGTTGTGTTTTAGTCTCAAATGGATCAAAAACAATGTTAAGCAAAAAAAAGAACACTTCAAATGGATAGAGCATGGCAAACAGGGTGAAAGTCACTAACATTTTGTTCTTTTAGAGCATGCAATCTCCTAAATCATTTCACTTAAAGTTTCAAATTAAGCTTATAATAACTTCTAACGCAAGAACCATTTACATCAAAGAAACAGACAAAAAAGGTCATAAGGAGTTACCTGACAAGCCCATTATGAATATTATAGAATATGACCTATATCAACCCAATCACGTCACTCAGGAGAAAATTACTAGAGTAGACGCTCACTTATCATATGTGGTATACCCCAAGTTAACTAGGAATGGACGAATGGCTGATCTGTTTACTATTATTCCAGAGAAGCAGATCTTAGAAACTTTATCATCTTCTCCTTGGTTCTCTAGACAAAGTGTTATTCTCCATGAGTGTGTGTGTGTGTGTGTTGGAGGGGGGGCAGGGGGTTAGGCATCACACAAACACGGACAAAAGCAATTAAATGACAAAGGGATTTAATGTGGTTTGATCTAAATTGACGTACCTCCACGGGTGCTAACTAATACTTCTTTGTTGAGTGACATGATAATTACAAGTACATGAGCTATATATGGAGATTAGAATTTAAGCTTTACTAAGATACACCGGTAGTCAAAACTATGCTAGGGCCGGCGGCCTTGCTCTTTTTAGCTGTCATTCATGGCCAAAGGCTTTTGCCCCCCATCTCCCCCTCTAATCCATTCCTCCCTACGAGGAGTTGGGGCATTTGTTACTTTTTGCTTTTTATTTTTATCTATCAATCAAATCAGTAGACCTCACCCAATTCATTTTGCTCACCATCATTAACCCATAATACCCCTTAGTGTAGTGAGTGTGAGGGTGACCACACCCAGTGCCCACATGGCGCCTACATATGTTGAGTGTGGAGGCTTCGAAAGCCAGCCGTCTTTAATGGGCAGCACTCGGGTTGGGCTTAGCTTGCAGGTGAAGTTAGAATACCTAATTGTAATCTCTATTTATATGTTTCATTGTACTTGTAATCCTCTTGAGCACCTACTAATACAAATCCTAGTTGCAGCATAGTGGACGTAGGTCACATCGACCGAACCACTTTAAATCCTTGTGTCGTTTACTGCTTTCATGTGTGTTGGTGTGTGTGACACCCAACTGCTATTAGAGCCACGGCTCTTGATTGTTCACACCACCAATCTAAGACGGTTGTTCCCGGAGTTTCTGCCGCTGCTTGCCGGAATTAGGGTTCCCCCACTGCCACCGGGATCTACTGTCACCAATAAACTGCTGCTGTTCAAGGTTCTGTTGAACCAGTTTTGAACATGAATCGCGATTAGGGTTTTGAATTTTCACAGCTGTCAATCGCCATTTTGAATTAGGACTATCACGAAATCGTGACCAGAAAGGTTTGATTTTGACCAGAAGAGGTTTGATTTTGACCAGAAATAGTTTGATTTTGACCAGAAACAGTCAAATTGTGACTGGTTTGTCCGGTTTCAGTTCCAATCAGTCCGATTTGACTAGAAATAGTCAAACAGCCACCTTGCTGCAAACAGAAGGATTCTGTCCTGTTTCTGCTGTTCAAAAGGTATGCTATCTAACACGGTTTCTTATCCCTTCTCAAACTCTAACGTACTTTGTTGCCGGGTAATCATTAATTTCCGGTGTTTTCTTACATTCATTACTAATTCTATAGAGTTGGCCGCCAAGACAATGTTCAATAGAACAGTCGTCAAATTCTGGCCACTGCCATTGCTGTGTTTGTTTACTGCTCTCCACTTCGGTTAAATCAGTGGTAATTTAGTAAGATATAATGGCAGAAGACCGTAAATAAAGATTGAAAAGTTTGATAGACATGATTATGTGTATTGAAGGATGCAAGTGGGAGATTTTTTGTACCAAAAGAGTTTACATCTTCCTATGTAAGGTTTGACTCACAGACCAGAAAAGATGACGGATGCTGAATGGAATTTGCTAGATAGACAAGCATTGGGTGTTGTCAAGTTGTCTTTGTCAAAGAGTGTGGCTTACAACATTGTCAAAGAAACGACTACATATGAGGTTTTGAAGGCATTGTCCAACATGTAAGAGAAACCTTCCACCTCCAACAGAGTTTTCCTTATCAGACAGCTGGTTAACATCAAAGTATCAAACTAAAGGAAGGCATGTCGATTACTGCACACATCAATGAGTTTAATTCATTTATCTCACAATTGGCTTTTGTTGATATAAACTTTGAGGATGAGATTCAGGCACTTCTTTTGTCATCATTATCTCACAGTTGGTCAGGCAAATTTACTACGTTTAGTACTTCATCTGGAACTACTAAGCTCACTTTTGATGGTGCTCGTGAGATCATCTTAAGCGAAGACATTCGTAGGAGGAGCTCGGGTGAATCTTCTAGTGCATTGTTGAATACATAAGGAAGATGTAGAAGAAATGAAAGGGGTCATAGCAAGGGCAGGTCAAAGTCAAAAAAAAGGGGTCAGTCAAAGAACCTAAAGGAGATTGAGTATTGGAATTGTAAAGAAAAGGGCTATTTCGGAAGTTCGTGCCCTAAACCATTAGTTGCAAGAAAAAAGAAGCAGATGAATAATGTTACCTGTGATGAGTCTGATGATGCTCTCATTTGTGAAGAGATTGATGCTACGGGAATTCTGTTGAATCTTGGATTCTAGAATTTGGAGCTTCGTTTCATGTTGTTCCCTCCCCTGATTTGGTCAAGAATCTGCGAACAGGTACTCTTGGTAATAGGGGTGTTCATCGGGTCGGATAACAAGTTTTTCGGGTTTTTCGAATCGGGTTTTTCGGGTTTGAATTTTTTTGGTCATCCGAAACCCGACCCGATCCGAAATTCAAAATATATTATCCGACCCGAAAAACCCGAATTCGTTCATCCGAATAACCCGAATAAACCTGTTTTTTTCCGGATATCCGACCCGAAAAAACTAGTTTTTGCATATCTGAAACCCGACCCGAATCTAAAATCATATTATCCGACCCGAAAAACCCGAATTAGATTTCGGATAAGGTTTTTTCGGGTTTCGGATACGATTCGGATTTCGAATTTTTTCGAGTTTCGGATATTTTGAACACCCCTACTTGGTAAGGTTTGCTTAGCTAAGGTTTGCTTAGCTGATGATCAGACTTTGGATATAGCTGGCATTGGTGATGTTGATTTGAGGAATACTTGGTACTGTTTGGCATTGAATGATGTAAAGGTTATTCCTAACCTCAGGAGGAAACTAATTTCAGTTTGAAAGTTAGATGACATGGGTTATGATGTCCATTTTAGTGGAGGTCAGTGGGAAATCAAGGAAGGAAATTTGGTCATTGCTAAGGGTATATAAAAAAGGGTAATTTATACATGACTGATGTACATGTTGATGGTGTGAATGCTGTCACACTAGGTTCGAGTCTTTCTGATTTGTGGCACCAACAACTCGGACATATGAGTGTCAAGGGAATTAAGATGTTTAGCTGCTAAGGGAAAGTTTCCAGAACTGAAGACAATGGAAACATGATTTTGTGAATCTTTGCGTACTCGTTAAACTGAAAAGGGTTTCATTTGTGAAAGCCTGAAAAGCTCCAAAGGCCTAGAAGTTAGAGCTTGTCCATACGGATGCCTATAGACCTACATCAGTTTCTTCTCTTGGAGGGGGTCAACGTACTATGTCACCTTCATTGATGATTCGACATGCAAGGTATGGGTTTACTTTCTTAAACATAAATATGATATTTTTAAGAAATGGAAAACTGTTTTTGAATTGGAGAGACTAATTTGAAGGTAAAATGCTTCAAGTTTGACAATGAAAGCGAATACATTAACACTGCTGCTTATTTGATCAATCGTGGGCCTTCAGTTCCTTTGGGTTTCAAAATACAAAAGAAAGAATGGTAAGGAAAGGAGGTAAGTCTCAAGCACATTCGAGTCTTTGGATGTAGCTCTTATAGCTTGTTGAAAGACGTTGACAGGGATAAATTGGACTCAAAAGACAAAAAGTGCACTTTCATTGGTTATGGTTCAGAC
The DNA here is from genome assembly GCA_009363875.1 of Mikania micrantha. Lineage (NCBI taxonomy): Eukaryota > Viridiplantae > Streptophyta > Magnoliopsida > Asterales > Asteraceae > Mikania > Mikania micrantha. Next base: position 32,241,022 of record CM018691.1, on the reverse strand, counting down.
AACATGGGTTACTTTGGGATTTTGAAAGCATAAAAGTAATTAGATGCAAGCATGTCACCTTCAATGAAGCCGAACTCTATAGAGACTAAAAAGAAAGCTAAGTGATTCAGAAAGATTATGTAGAGTTTGAAGATAAAATATTGGATAAGTCTGGAAAGTTAGTTACTCCAGAAGTTTTCTTTGATAGTAGGAGCACATGGGTTGACACTGATAATGATTCAGTCAATGGGAGCATAGGAAATGGGAGCACAAGGGTTGACACTGATGATAATTCAGTTAATGGGAGCATAGGAAACGATAGTTAGTCAAATGGCAGTGGGTCAAATGGTAGTGAAAGCTTACAGGAAGAAGAAGATTTGACTTCTCCAGTTCAGAGTTCATCAATTCCAGGTTCTTCTGTTCCACAGAGCCAAACTCAGCAATGGGTCATGAGATCTACCAGAGTTAACCATCTACCAATTTTCTTTTACTATAAGAAAACGGAGAACCTGATTGTTACACTAAAGTCGTTAGTGTGAAAGATTCATTTTAGTGGGAGATTGCGATGAAAGATGAAATGAAGTCTTTAGAAAAGAACAGAATTTGGGTTTTGACCAAACTTCTATCTGAGAAGAAAACATTACAGAACAAGTGGGTATACATGATCAAGGATGAAAGTGATGGTTCTAAAAGGAGGGGGTTGATTATAATGAGATTTTCTCTTCATTTGCGAAGATGATTACTATCAGACTTGTTCTCAGCATTGTTGCATCAGAGAACCTACATCTAGAGCAGCTAGATGTTAAGATAGCTTTCCTTCATAGTGATCTTGATTAAGATATCTACATGATGCAGCCAGAGGGTTTTAGAATTCTAGGAAAGGAAAACATTGTTTGCAAGTTGAACAAGAGCTTGTATGGTTTAAAACAAGCTCCGAGGCAATGGTACTTGAAGTTCGACAATTTTATGGGTCGAAATGGGTTCAAGAGATGTGAAATGGATCATTGTTGTTACATCACGAAGTTTAGTAAGTCCTATAGTATCCTACTTCTTTATGTGGATGATATGTTGATTGCGGGTTTTGATACGAAAGAGATCAAAAAATTGAAGAAACAGATGTCCAAGGAATTCGAGATGAAAGATCTTACAGCTGCTAAATAGATTGTAAAGAAGTGTTGCACTTTCAACCACAGAAGCTGAGTATATGGCTGCTGCTGAAGCTAGCAAAGAGCTCATTTGGTTAAAGAGTTTTCTGGAAAAACTTGAGAAGAAACAGTTAGATAGTCCTCTGTATTTTGATAATAAGAGTGCAATTCATCTTGGAAAGAATCCAGTGTTTCATGGCAACATGGAACACATCCAGCTAAGATACCATTTCATCAGGGGTTGATTAGTGACGAAACCCTAATGCTGGAAAAGATCAGAGGTACTGAAAATTATGCTGATATGTTGACTATAGTGGTTACACAAATTATGCTGATTTGTGTAGCTTCAACTGGCCTTCAGGTTACTTGACGAGGAAGGTCGCTGCAACTAGTGGAAAAGATTACAGAAGCACAGAACGAAGACGGAGCCTAGTTTGAAGTTTGTCAAAGCCTCCAAATGAGAGATTGTTGAGTGTGGAGGCAGTCAAAGCCAGCCAACTTTAATGGGCCGAACTCAAGTTGGGCTTAGCTTGTAGGTTAATTTAGAATACCTAATTGTAATCTCTACTTATATGTTTCATTGTACTTGTAATCTTCTTGAGCACCTAATAATACAAATCCTAGTTGCAGCACTGTGGACGTAGGCCACATCGACCGAACCACTTTAAATCCTTATGTCGTATTCAGCTTTCGTGTGTGTTAGTGTGTTTGTGATACCCAACAACATGGTGTCACTTTTACCGCCATTACAATGTATACCTAAACAAACAAACATATCCAATATAATCCCACTATTTAGTAGGGTCTGGGGGTGAAATGAAGACAAACCTTTCCTCTATCCAAGTGGGATAAAGAGGTTGTTTCTAAAGAGACCCTTGGCTCAACACAATGTATAGCAAGCGTGGTTAATTTTGAAGAGTAATTTGCATGAATTGTTTGTTGTGTAATTGTGCATGAACCACTTTTTGTTGTGTGCAGCTTGTGTGCAAGTAACCGCTATTTGAACATGCTTGGATTAGCTTCTAGGGTATGTATGATTCTTTGTTGTGTATTATCTGATGTGGCATAATGTGGTGAAGATTAATAATTGATTAGAGGCAAGATGAGCAGGCCACATGGGTTGGATAATAGATCGAAATGGGTTCAAGTCGAAACAAGTCATTTTCACTGTGTAGAAATAGGTTTCTCAAGGTATATAGCATAAGAAAGAAAAATAAACCTTAAGGGTCATATAATCACGACTTAGTATATATCTTCCATCTTTTCCAAATTTTATATCTGAAATTGAAGCTATTATCTCAGTGAAAAATGATCTTGAACCAGGTGCTTCCTGTTCGACAAACCTATATAAGAAAACAAAAAAAATGTTGTCATATGCATTGTAAATTTGGAATAGATGCATAATTTCACAAAGCAAAAAGTAGAAAAAACAAACTAAATTAAACCTGAGAAAGTAATAATATTGCTTAATTGAGATTTATATGTAGAATCAAAATTAGAAACACAGAATGCTCCAGAAGAACTTACAATTTAGAATGTTTATCACATAGTGCAGACTGACGCAAGTCAATAAGACGAATAGACCCTTTTGAACTACTATAGGCTAGTGTATGACAATGAGTAGGATGAAACTCTGCTGATGTAATCACCTCTGCAGCAAAGTAAAGTCAAAATGAAGGCTCACAAACCCATGTATCATCCCAAAATGTAAACATCAAGGATGCAAAGAAATAGGAAATTGTGTCAAAACACACATACTTAACATCTTAACTGGTCAGGAGAAAGGGCAATTAGCATTATAGAATAGTTGGTAATTGAAAAATAATGACAATTACAATAATACAAGTTAAAAGGCAAAATATATTTAATAGCACTTTCAATCAGAAGGTACAATTTTCTAAACATTGCATTAAATTCAATAAAAAATATTGTAATTTTTAATTCTAAAATATCAAAATTTTAAAAACAAAATAAAGTATGAAGGTGGAAATATGTGAACAGTTGAGTTACTATTCATTGCATAGTAACAATTTTTGATAAATGTTAGTGCTGATAATTACTGTGTCCTTCGATTTATAACTTTAGTTTAAAAAAAATGATAAAATTATAAACAAAAATAGAGATTGAAGATGTTAAAGCCTAGTTTGTTCATATAAAAAAATTTGGACATAAAATAAGTTTTCAGACTTCTAAAGCGAATCCAAAAGTTTTAAATAAGCACTGGGATGAAAAAATGGAACTTACTCTACAATCTACATATTATAAACTTGATCACTATTTAAATACTGTACCAGTGAGATCTTCCATGTTTGCAGGCTTGACATCCACAATGTTGAAACTCTGGTTGCTGATTTCCAAATTCCAGAGGTTTATCCGAAGATCATCAGCAGATATAAATGTTTCACCATCACTAATGCAGGGAGAAGGGAGGGGTTCAGTAGATGATTTAGGAAACAAATGCATATAGAGAATAACAGTCAAATGCATCAGTGCCTAAACATTACATTTTAAATGCACACTTTTTTTAGTAATCGTTTTCTATAAATGTTTGTATAAACATATTCTGCTTCTATTTGTCTGAAAACTTGGTGTCAAATAATCAGTTCCATGCCTGCTGAAACAACTGTCGTTGTCCAAGAGTCAAATATATATACAAAGATTTTGAACCTAATTTAAAAGACTTCTACAGTTCTGCTCTAATTAAAGCAAACATTTTTTTATAATAAAAAATGTTAACTTTTTTCTTCATTTTATGAAACAGGTGTATAGGAAAATATCAACGATCCAACAGTGACAAAGCAATTAACACTGATACAGAATTGATATAAGAATTCTTGATTAGATTTATAAGAATTACATCTTTTAAAGGAATTGATATTTGGTTAAATTGAATATCCAACCCCCCTCCTACTCGAATCCGGAATCTCTGCTATATCCTGTTCTATAGACCAACTTATTATATCTTTTAAATGTATGAACATACAATAATTTTTTGATCTCAAGAGGGTTAGAGCCCTACTCAGACTAGCATTGTTCAAGGTACATGGCAATCAAGAGTCAAGCAATAGAGAGTGAACATGCTTACTACAGTCAAACTGAATAATCAAAGACCATTAAAAAAAGGGAAAACTCAAACCTGTTATTTGAGATAGAATTGATATGATAGTCATGTGCATGAGCATACACTCTTCTACATCTTGCAACAAGGCTGGTTTCATTGCAAGTTACCTATAACTTTGACTTCAGGTGTTACGATATTTAAAGACACAAGTAACATGATGTAAAGTAACAATGCCATGATAACATATAAAACATACAAAATTACCCCAGAAGATTTTTAAAAGATGGTTTAAACTTCTAGCAAAAGAACATTTCAAAGTGATTCAACTGTAGAAATACATCGCTTTAGTAAGCATTCAGTGAAATTGCTATCAATACCCTTGTATAAGAATCACGTTATAAAGGTGACCAAGCAGTAATCATGCCAATTTAAGGGACCAAACAAATGCCAATTTAAGGAAATTAAAAGATTGTTTTACAGGTTTTTCAGGAACCATTCTCATGCTCAAACAACCACGGTTGTATACATTATCGGAACAGATAATATATAGTACATGTCCAAACAGGTTGGGTTAAACCAAAAAGGTTTTTCTTAGTTTTTGATCTTATATATAGCTAGTGTGTTAACTACATTACAAAACTATATATAAAACAATACCACCCTAAACTGAACCTTTTTTAATAACACAATTTGAAAAAGTTTGCGCATTTGAATATATTTCAGATGACTCTCAGCCCGGGTGACTAGCCTGACACATTTCCCTTTTTATTCACAAAGGCTTATAGTCCATTTGAGCCATCAGAGATAAAACATGAACCAAAATGACCCTTCTAAAACTTATGTGTTAATAAGATTAAACAAATAGAGTAAGGTACAACTACCACAGGCAAACGAAGTGATGGAATGCCTCCTTGAGGAAATAATAGGTCATTGCTTAAGCTAGTGTAAGATTTATCAGTGTAACCGCCATTTGCAAGAAGTGGCTTAGGGATAGAAGTAACACCCAAACTAGCAACATTGCCATTTCCAGTTGCTTTAGAAGGCTCCATGCTGAAATCAGCAACTTTCTTAATTTTCTTCTCTTGGACCTGTGAAAATCAAAATAAACATTTTCAAAGCTGAAATTTTTTTCCCTTAATGAAGACCTAAAAAGAATTGTAAAGACAGATAACTGATAACATATTCAGGTTCTAATAAACAAATACTTAACTTCCACTGTTTCCCATGTTAAATATGTTGGTTAATCTTGATAGGGTACCAGTCAAAGTCAGGTCAAATGATTAAGGGTAAGGTTTTAATTTTAGTCAAAAGTTTTATTGTTTGATTGACACATAGGTTGAATAAGAAATAAATGGGTCTAACTATGACCCTAGATTTTAGCTTGCATTTAAGAAATCAGTTTTCTTTTTTTGGCTATTTAAATGTTTTAGACGTAGGTCTAATGTGTGCCTTTTAAATTAGTTAATTGAAGTGTGTGAGATTTTTTAAATTTGCTCTCTGATTTGCCAACATTAGGTATCAGAGCTTGTTTTCAAGGGAAGTCAAATTCATCGTCATGACCCAACGGGTGGATCAAGACCGAAACCACAGAAGAAAAGGCAATCCAATGGCAGCAATTTCAGATGAACATATCATACCCATGAAGGAAGGAGGTTCAATGTCCTTCAGATGTCCTACTTTAAACTCCACAAATTATACAATAGGAACGGTAAAAAACAAGGTGTTTTTGAATGTTCAAGGTATTTGGGAAGTGATCGAAACAGGGTGGATGTCAATACAAAGAAAGACAAAATGGCAATTGCTTTCTTGTATCAAGCAATGCCCGAGAAGCCTGTTTTGCAGGTTGCTCAATACGCCCATGCGAATAAGATTTGGGATGCATTAAAGGTATGTTTTATTGGTGCAAATAGGGTCCAAAAGGCTAGGTTAAAACTCTAAGGAACTACTTCGAAGCTATGAAGATGAAGGATGAAGATCCATTGATGACTTTATAGGAATGATGGGTGGATTGGTTTCAAAAACAAACAGCCTTGGAAGACATATGATGATGCAGCGCTAGTCAAAAAACTTCTTAACTCAGTACTAGAAAAATTCACAGCCATTGTTGCAATAATCGAGCAGATCACGAACCTAGACACAATGGTATTTGCTGAAGCAATTGGTAGACTGAAAAGCATTTGAAGAAAGACTTCATGCAAAAGAGCAGGTAAGTGAACAAAGGAGTAATCGGCTTCTGTTTACTCATGTTGAGTGGGAGGCTCGCAACATAAATAATAAGGATCGTCGTAATGGTAATGGTCGTGATAGGACTAGCCGGAAATCGTGGAAGATGCCAATGTTGTGTGATTGAGACAATCTAAGTAGGGGTGGTTCACCCATAAATCGTAAAGATACTTAAAGAATCAAGAGTTGTATATGAGAAGAATACATATTACGGACATGATGCATGCGAGTATCCCAATCGACATCGTAAGTGGGAAGTTGCAAGACTGAAAAAGGAAGTACACCTAACTCGAGAAGAAGATGATGAACCAACCTTATTATTAATCACTGTTAGGTTTCGTAGGCCTTTGGGAGGGTTAGGGCAGCCGGCCCTAATCCTGGCCTATTAGGGTTAAACCTAATTGTTTTTTTTTTCTATTTAAGCATTGTCATATAATTGTAATCTTCAACACCTAATCAATAAAGAATCCCTAGTTGCAACGTGGACGTAGGTCACATCGACCGAACCACGTTATATTTTGTGTCGTTTATTTTCTTTGCTTTCGTGTGCGTGTATGAGTTAATCGGTTTCCGCTGCGCCTCTTTGATTCCTAACAAGTGGTATCAGAGCCGGTTCGTTGAAGATTAATATATGGAACGCACTGGACGATTGCTGATAAAGAAAAAAAAAATCAGAGAGAGAGGGGTTGTTGTCATCTGTTCTGGGATACGAATTAGGGTTTTTGGAAAACTCTTGGAGTTCGTCTTTGCAGATCTGAGCCGTCAAAGAGGATTAGGGTTTTACCCTTGGTCGTCTCCTCTGCCGTCGTCGTCACCACCACAGCCTGTTCCGATCGCCGCCGCTAGGGTCGGTGCCGCCGCCGATCAGGGTCGCCGCCGCCGGAGAGCTGTTTTCCGGCTGATTTGAAGGTTTGTGGTCGCGATTAGGGTTTTAAACCCTTGGAATCGTTGATTGAGACTGTTTTAGGTTGATTTCGTGGTTCTGATTCGCGATTAGGTTGTTTTCAGCCTTGGATCGTCGATTGAACCTGTTTTTTTGACACAAGTTGGGGTCGAATTTCTGGATTAGAAGCTGATTAGGGTTCAATTGAGCCCTGGATCGTTGCTGCTGAGTTTGGGATCGCGATTGCTGGTATTATTGACTGTAATTGGACGATTAGGGTTGCAAAATTGAACCCTTGAGTCGTCTTTGTCGATTTTCAGCGGGTTTCGGGTCTGTTGCAGCTGATATTGATTATGGGTTTCTAATCGGTTGGGATTTGATTGGGATTGGATTGATTAGAAAGGTGTTCGTGTCTTTTGTTGGTTTTATCTTGTTACCGGGTTCAAATGGCTGATGAGGGGAAGATTTAGATCAAGAAGTTCAATGGAACTGATTTCGTCTGGTGGAAAATGCAAATGGAAGCATTGCTCAGTCAGAGGGATTTGGATATGGTGCTGGAGGATAAACCAGAGAAGATGGATGCAGCTGCTGAGTCTGCATGGAACTCAAAGGACAAGAAAGCGAGAGGAGCTATTACATTGGCTTTGACGAGGAGCGTTGCATTTAACATCATGAACGAGACTACTGCTCGGGGAATGATGTTGGCTCTGTCAAATATGTATGAGAAGCCTTCTGTTGCTAACAAGGTGTTCTTGATGAGGGAGTTGTTCATGACAAGGATGAACGAAGGAAGCTCGGTTACAGTTCACATCAATAATCTCAATTCGATTCTGTCCAGATTGTCATCTGTGGGAATCAAGTTTGATGATGAGACAAAAGCTGTGTTGCTGTTGTCTTCACTACCTGATAGTTGGTCTGGAACAGTGACTGCTGTTACTAGTTCAGTTGGGACCACTGATATGAGATTTGAGGGGATCCGTGATATTGTGCTAGGTGAAGACGTTCGCCGGAAGAGTACTGGTGCAAGATCATCTTCTGAGATGTTACATGTTGGTAGGGGAAGAGGGAATAACAGAAGCAGTGGGAGTCGGGAAAGAAGTCCATCTAAGACTCGGAAGAATGTGAAATGTTGGAGCTGTAATGAAGTAGGGCATGTTAAGAGTCAATGCCCGGGTACGTCGAAGCAAATGAACGCTGCTGAGGGCGTTTATGATGATGATGCTTTGGTATGCAGCACTGAAAGCTGCGTGGACTCTTGGGTCATGGATTCAGGGGCTTCGTTTCATGCCATGGACAGCGGGGAAACGATGCTGAATCTGAAGAAAGGTGATTTTGGGAAGGTTCGACTTGCTAATGACGAGTTACTTGAAGTCACGGGCATGGGGGATGTTGATCTGGTCTTGGTTGTCAAAAGCGAGGGCTTCAGCGCCTAGGCGCAAAAAATAAGCGCAGCGCATAGGATGCGCCTGTGGAAGACTTGGGCGCAGCGTAGGGTGGTTTTTTCCTCAGGCGAGCATAGGCGGTGGTTTGGGCTATCAGGCGCGGCGCACTATAGCGGTGGCCCCAAAAAAAAAAAGCGCACATCGTATTTTTTTTTTTTAATTATTATTTTAAGGTTAAATTTTAAAACAACATTTATGGAAATTGGATTTTACGTATCATCGATTTTTCATATACAACTGCTTCTCCCGATATCGCCGTTCCAAGTTCCAAATTCTTCAGCGGTTCTTCCCGTCGCATGCTGTGGGTTCTTCCTTTCTACTCCATTAACTTGAAGATTAAGGTTAGTACTGAAAATTCTCAACTTTTTGTTTCAATTTCATAAACAGAGTATCACGATTTCATCTATGTTTTGGATTTTTGCTTAATCGTAATCTTCAATTTGCTTAATCGTTTCATCTCTGTTTCTGTTTTGATTCAATCGTATTATTTGATTTGATTCAATCGTATTATTTAATCGTTGATTCGTTGCATCTCTGTTTCTGTTTTGATTTGCTTAATCGTTGCATCTCAATTTTGGATGTCTGACGTTCTGTTACTATGTTTTAATCTCAATTTTTTGATTAATTTTTTAATACTAATTTACAGAGTATCAAATATATTATTTTAATGTTTATTTTTTGAGTTCATATGATAGTCTTGGTTGTGTTTATGAATTTTAATTTACAGAGTATCAAATATATTAATTTAATGTTTATTTTTTGAGTTCGTATGATAGTCTTGGTTTTGTTTATCAATTTTAATGTTTATTTAATGTTTATTTCCTATAGCTGCTACCATCTCAATTTTAATGTTTTAATTGCATGATTTGCATCTCAATTTTTGTCAATTTTTTTGTATTGTATTTGTCATTATCTCTGTCTCTATTTCACTTATTGTTTTGGTTATACAGATAAACCAAAATGTCTTCCCAACCAGCTGATGCCGATTGTTCACAATCCAAAGTGGGTAAAGATCCTGGATGGAAGTATAATTATTTGAAAGATGAAAAGGACAAAAATAGCGTTAGTTGTTTATTCTGCCATAAAGTAACTAAAGGGGGTATCTACCGAGCAAAACAACATCAGATGGGTGGTCATCGGAACGCAAAAGAATGTACCAAATGTCCACCAGAAGTGAAACAAGAACTTAGAGATTATGTCCAGGGTCAAAAGTTAAAAAAAAATCCCGATGGCCTTCGAGAATTGGATTTAGAAGACGGTGGGTTTGGAGACGATGAAGATGAAGAGGATGAGGTAATTGAATTACCTAATATCCAAAAAAAGAGGGCTGGGATAAGCATTGGTGGAGTGGAAAAAAAAAAGGAAGGAAAATGTTAAGGGTCCCATAGATTTTGTTGTTTCCAAAGGAAAAAGAAAAGGAAAAGTTGTCCAGACAAGCATAAATGATGCTTGTGACAAAGAACTTCGGGGAAGAACAATTCAATCGATTGATGCCTTCTTTTACCAAGCTGGGATTGCATTCAATGTGGCAAAGTTGGACAGTTTTAAGGAGGTGGTAGCAGCTATAGGGAATTATGGACCACATTTGAAGCCTCCTAGTTATCACGAGTTGAGAGTCCCACTCCTTAAAAATGAGATAGATAACATAGACAAGTGGGTTGCAGAACAAAAGATGGAATGGTCAAAGTATGGGTGTTCAATTATGTCAGACGGTTGGACAGATCGTAAGCAAAGAACACTGATAAATTTTTTGGTCAATAGTTCTAAAGGGACTGTATTTATGGAGTCAGTTGATGCGTCTTCGTATACGAAGACTGGTGAGAAATTATTTGAGTTACTAGATAAATTTGTTGAACAAATTGGAGAAGCTAATGTTGTTCAAATCATCACTGACAATGGAAGCAACTTCAAGCTAGCAGGTAACTTTTGTATTTTCAATTTGTTTACTTTTTTGTATTCTTAAATTATAATTAATCATTTTAAATCTGCTTGTTTTAGGCCAATTGTTGATGCAAAAGAGGAAACATTTGTTTTGGACCCCTTGTGCTGCTCATTGCATAGATTTAATGCTTGAGGATGTTGGGAAGATTAGTAAAGTCAAAACAACAATTCAAAAAGGTATTTTCTTTGTTGGTTATATATATAATCACAGTGGTGTGTTGAATATGATGCGAGAGTTCACAAGCAACAAAGAATTGACAAGAGCTAGAGTTACCCGTTTTGCTACCACGTATTTGAGCACATTTGAGCACGTAAGTTAATGAATTTTTATAGTTTTTTTTTCTTAATTATGTATTTTTTTATAACTATTCAATTGCAAAATAACAGATCCATTCCAAGAAAAGAAACAGGTTAGAGCACAAAAAGTTGCAAGATCTTGTGTATGTAAAATACAACAAGACCCTCAAAAATCGACGTGATAAAAATGTTGTCTATGATCCAATATCATTGGATGACATAGATGATTGCAACGAGTGGTTGATTGGGACAATGGAAGAAGATTTGGTGTTTGAGGGTGAGGACCTGACATGGGATTCTGTGGGTAGTGCAAGTGGTGCTGGAGAAGCTAGAAGAACACGATCTGCAGTTTCACAACCTTCATCTTCAAGGACTTTAGTTGATGAAGAATCTGAAGAAGATGATGATTATGCATATGAACCAAATGAAGCAATAGAAGTTGATGAAAAATCTGATGATGGTCTTGATGATTATATAGGATCTTTGATACTTTTTGGTTTTAAACTATTTGGTTTTGTGTCTTTTGTTTTACTTACTTTGAAATTTTTGGTATTGATTTTGAATGTTTGGTTTTCAATTTTGAACATCATGAAATTGGTTTTTATCATTTGCTAATTAATATGAATTGGAATTTTGCAAGAAATTATATTATGTTATATTTTAAAGTATAAGTGTGTAATTATATTTTATTTTTCTATTATGTTTGCGCTTTTTTTTTCTCAGGCTAGCGCTTTTTTTGCGCCTAGCGCCTAGGCCCCAGGCGAGACCATAGCGCCTTAAGTGCGCCTGACGCCTTTGACAACTATGGATCTGGTTACTTCATTGGGAACTACATGGAACCTGAAGAATGTTAGGGTTATTCCGGGGCTGAATAGGAAATTGATTTCTGTGGGTCAGCTGGATAAACAGGGCATGGAAGTAAGGTTTGGTAGCAATGAATGGAAGGTAGTCAAAGGGAATCTCGTGATTGCTCGTGGTATGAAGCATGGGTCGTAGTATTTAGTTGATGAACCTGATGAGGGATGTATGACCGTCCCGGTTAAGCGAAACAAAATCTGGTTCGCTAAATCTCGTGCTAAGAGAGTTCATTTTGCAAACGTGAAGTCTGGAGCCAAGGAGATGTTAGCCGAACGTGTTCAGAAGTCTAAACCATTCAGGGGATTCGGTGACAGTGGGAGCACGGGTTGTGTTCCGGGTACAGTTACGAAGAGCCGTTGGGTTTTGAAGACTAGAACTGAAGAATTCTCTCCTGTGGGTAGTTTGTTGTGCTTGGAGAGTGTTGGTGGTCCTCAGTGTATCTCTGGATCTGGTGGAGTGTCCATACCAGTTGAGATAGAGGATGAGTCGTTGACGGGATTTGTCACGACTGAGTTGGAGCTCGGGGGAGCTGCAACTGGCCCTTCATGTACTTGATGATTGAGGGGCGGTTTGCAACTAGGGGGATTTGTCTGGATATGATGAAGTCTTAGCTTATTCTTGGGAATTGAGGCTTGGAAGACTTGTTATTGAAGATTACTGGATTTACTGGATGACTGGATTGCTTATGTTGGATGCCGGGCTTGATTATATCGCAAGGCCTCCGAGTGGGAGATTGTTAGGTTTCGTAGGCCTTTGGAAGGGTTAGGGCAGCCGGCCCTAATCCTAGCCCATTAGGGTTAAACCTAATTGTTTTTTTCTATTTAAGCATTGTCATGTAATTGTAATCTTCAACACCTAATCAATAAAGAATCCCTAGTTGCAACCCGTGGACGTAGGTCACATCGACCGAACCACGTTATATTTTGTGTTGTTTATTTTCTTTGCTTTCGTGTGCGTGTATGAGTTAATCGGTTTCCGCTGCACCTCTTTGATTCCTAACCACCACGTGCCGACAAAAGAAAGACTCGAGTACCAAAGATGGTTTAGAATGTTTTTTTTTTTTTCTCAGAGGGTAAAGAAACAAAAATAGAAACAAACCTGGTGAAGAAGTGTAAAGAACTAAAGAATCTATTGGGAATTAATGATTTGAGCTGAGGAGAAAAAAAGGGTTTAGATGCCATGAATGGGGGATGTTTGGACATTTCTCGTGCAAATTATTGAATGAAGGCAACTTGTTCCAAGAAGATGAACCGACACTATTTTGAAGCAACGAGGTGACATCAAGATTAAGGGGGTGAATGTTGATTAATCTTGATAGGGTGGTCAAAGTCAGGTCAAATGACTAAGGGTGACTTAGGAAAGTTTTAATTTTAGTCAAAAATTTTATTGCTTGATTGACTCGTAGGTTGAATAAGAAATAAAATAGGTCAAACTATGACCCTAGATTTTAGCTACCAATTAAGAAATCAGTTTTTTAGGCTATCTAAATGTTTTGAATGTAGATCTAATGTGTTCATTGTCAATTAGTTAATTAACGTGTGTGTAATTTTTTGAATCTGCTCTCTAATTTGCCAACAAAATCCTTGTACTTTAACCACTAAATCCATCCTTAAACATAGCCCTAAGGAATTATAACTGCACTGATTACAAAGAAAGCGATATGCACTATCGCATCCATCAACACATTATTAGTCAAATCTACCACAAAGTAATAGTGTAATACAACTCCTTTTTATAATAAATAAATGGATGACTGTACAAGTTGTAAAGCAGATATATACAGCTCTAATACTACCAAAAAAAATCAAGTAAAAGAGAGTTACAATGGCTACCTTCCAGTATTTAATGGTTTTATCATTAGTAGACAAAAGAAAGAGGGCATCATTGGCTGTTTGGCACCATCTGATTTTGTTAATCTTCTCCTCAATCTCCAAACTCTTTAAATAATCAAACTAAAAGCAATACAGAAAAGTAGGAAAAAAAAAGAATAAACAAAACATTAGGAGATAGTTGGAGTAGTAAAGATGAACTAACAAAACCAGAAAAAATGTAAAAAAAAAACCTCCGGTTCATGGCTTTGGAACTCGGTTTTGTAGCGAAATTCAGGGTGCCTACTAACTGAATAGTCAGTCTTCTCTAAATCCTTTCTATTTTCACCACGCTACATAAACAATCATTGAAATATGTGAGCAAAAAAACACTTGCAATGGTAGATTAGTAGAAGACAACAAAAACAAATATGCACACATCCAAAAGGTATCCCAGTAAAACAAAATAAATGTCAAATCTTGGATACCCTACCTCCTTTTTATCTGTCCTCTCAAATAATACTACTCTGCCCCCACGATCACCAGTGGCAAGATGGTCACCACTTCTATCAAACTCAATCGCAGAGATGATATCAACTACAAAAGAACGCAAATTCATCATTGCACTATGAAATAATGAAAGACAAGTGAAATAGTGGTGTACAACCAAGCTTTATACAAATTGCTAACTTGTTTTTTTAATCATCAGGTGCACAATCACAAAGAAGCTAGAGGCAAAAAATAGGAGAGACATAGGTATGCTAATGAAATTACATCATCTTGACACCCAACAAGTGTATACAAAATCTATTAAGATAGCCTTCAAAAGAGAATTTAAGATGTAATTTATATCACAATAATCCTGCATATTTTTATGGTGAGTTACAGACAACGAGGATTGAAGGGAAACAGACAAGAAAGGCATCAAATTATCCGTAGTCAAGTATATTGATCAAAAAGAAAGTTTATCCAAGTAAAAATTTGATAAATGTGTAACTAGAAAAAAAAAATGCAACAATCATTGCATGATTTACAATATTTGCATATTAATACCTAGTTACCAACACAAACACCTTAAAAATCGCTGATAGGCTTGGTTTTAAAAAAGTGTGGTACTCCAATGCATTAATCCCAAAAGCTGATGCACATGCATCATGTATGCGAGATGTTTGCCATTAAAAAAATACTAAAAAATTATCTATAGATAGTATTTAAAATTGCTAACTTTTAAACACTAAAAAAGATGCTAAAAATGTTTTTATAGATAATATTTAGAATATCAATTCGGTTTGCGGTACAGTTTACCATATGGTCTGGTGCATCGTATCATATGCAAAACATGTTTCCCATTACATATCTTTTTCATAAGAGAAAATTCATTTCATAATCATAAATTCATAACATAAAATTCATGACAACAAAATTCATAAAACTAATCTGAACGAGGATTTGTAACTTGTTGGTTCTTTGTAGACTGCACTAATCATCTTCAAAAAGTGTGAAATCGGTTTTTGATTTGCCGGCTGTCCAGTACACGAATTTGATGATTTTAGTGGATGAATTTCATCAATTGGATACACGGTACATAAAAATTACAATTCAAATTTGAAGACAATTGGGATCGGCCAAAATCCCCGATCCAAATCGCGTACCACCAGCAACTGGTATGATTATGTATTGTGATCTGATACCAACGATATGGTACATGGATCGCATGTGGTTTCACGTTTCTTGTAACTATGGTTCAAATATTGGCCAGTTGCATAATGCACCCCATCAGAATGTATCACGTGTGAGATCAAATCATGCGTCAGATCACATTAACAGTGAAAGACGCGCATCTTGGAATCACATCGCATCAACTTCAGTGATGCGATCTCATCGCTGCATCATGCACATTATGCGAGATGATGCGCCCATTTTAAAACTAAACCGATAAGCCATAAAGTAGTCTAAAAAGTATTCCTTACAACTGTAAAAAACACATCTGAAACAACATATAACCTCAATCTTCTTATATCTTATATAATAAAATGATTTATAGTATAATAAATAAACTTTTTGGATCCTATTGTCAGCATAACAATTTTGTTATATTAGAATTAGATAAGCACCATTGGCCAGAGTAGGGATAAACCTAAGTGACAAAATGAAATCCTATTCTGCCTCTTAAGAAAAGATACCTAAGTAGATCACCCTAAAACAATAAGAATTTAAAAGGCAATCAAGGTGTAAACGTACTCTAGTGGGGTCAATTCTTGCTTGTCACATGTGCAAAAAATGTTGCACTGGTTACTAAGATAATAATATTATATAAAGTTTCAAAAAGAATTCACATGAGGGGTATGTTACAACTTCAATTCACATGCAGTACAACAAGCACTAATTACAGGTTTAGCTTTTAGGATTAGCATAAAAGCATCAGCATTCAGCAATAGTCATTTTTTATTCATTTAAGGGTGGCGTGTCGTTCTGGGGCAGTTTTACCAAACTGGCATCTCATACCTAAGTGATGTGTGCCTTACCTCACCCCCATCCGCACATCACCATGCAACCCATACACTATCAATAAGGGCAACATGGGCTCCTTAATATATTGCATTTCCTTTGTCTCTTGCAATTTTGGTATTTCCCTTATGTGTGTTGCTACTTGCGAGTTAGTAGTGTTAGGGATATCACACACACACGAAAGCAATAGAGACCATGAGGGTTTACCGTTGTTTCGTCTAAATTGGCCTACGTCCCAAGGTGGTAACTAGGATACAAGATATTACAAGTACAACATCAATATATAGAGAACGAAAACTAGGATTAACAAAAATAGAACTTGTGTCATTAGGGTTAGGGTTGCCTTTCCCCTTGTCCCCTGTGATCTATACTGGCCCAAATAAGGCCTACAAACCCAACAAGTACAAATACTGGTAGTTAGTGGGTCAATTTAGAGTCATTCGTAAGTGGTACTGTGGTAGCAGTGGGTTGATCCGTTAATTCCGTTTAATCCTATAACTAGGGCAATCCTGTTATGTTTTAGGGTGAATTAATGAATGAATATCCAAAAAGCTGCCCCAACTATCTCTTGTTATCCTAAATTCTCTTTAGAGAATCAGTACGTGCCACTCAGAAACTATATGCTAGCACCTTCTAGTAGTTTATTAATCAAGACCAACAATAACTTTAAGCATATGAATCATAACAGGAGGTGCTGAAGGCTTACCTATACTTCCTATGCAATTAAATAAAGCAATTGAAGATTTTTTGACATGATTAGATCAAAGCACAAGTGCAAACTTATCATTCTATTGCTTTCGTCCAGCAAGAACATCAAGTACCACTATTTCCAGAATCGCCAATGATTCAATAATATACCAAATCAAGAACAAAATCAAAAACTTGTTCAATTCAATCCTAATCAACAAGAATCTGTGCATCCACGTAGAAAATACAATACACATAAACAAAAATTCATGTCATAAATATCCATTAGAGCAAGTATACCTTCCTGTACTTCTTCACCCGCGGTACGTTCGCCAAACACCTGAGAGAATTTCCAGTCAAGCGAAGGCGGTGGACCACCATCGCCACCGTTCATCTCTTCTTCTTTTTGTATAAATTAAACGATAAATCAATCAACTGCAACCAAACTAAAAGCAAATCAACAAACGCATCAACCGATCGATTCATACAGCAATCATTTCATCGAGATCGTAGCCTCCAAATCCTCAATTATGTCCATCAACAAACAAATAAAAAGATCGTTCATACAGCAATTACAGATTCAATAAACCATCAACGAGAACAACATCAAATCGCTTCATTCACAGATTCGGATTTTATTTATTTTCTCTCTCTTCTTCGCACACTTTCTCTCTCTAAAATTGGGGAACGACCGAAGGAGAAATTCGGAAGATTGAAGTAATTTTCATTTGTAATTTCTGTTTTTCGTGATCAAGTGACCTACGACGAATGCTGTTGGTTCACGCGTCGATCAGTAACCAATGGCTGGTATACGTGGATGTCGTGTAGTGGTTTGTGACAGGAGAAACGTCACAGGCTGTAAGTTGAGTTAAGAAGGGTTGTACTATCGTTTTTTTAGGGGCGTACACAACCGAGGAGAGAAAGTGAGGGCCCATTGTTAGGCCACTCGGAGTGGAGGCCGGGGAAGGCTCGGGGAATCCTTTTGCCGGCCGGGGTCTCAAGGGAACACCACCCCCCGGATTCGGGGTGGGGTAGATCGGGAAGACCACACCGATTCAAGCCGAAGTGAGGGGTAAAAAAATAACCGTTGCACAACGGTTGAAGTGAGGGGTAAAAAAATAAGATTTGAAAATGGGGAAAAGTGGGGAAAAGTGGGACGACACCGTGTAAAATGGGGAAAAGTGGGGAAAAATGGGGAAAGCTGATGTGGCAACGGGGAAAAGTGGGGAAAACCTAGACCACTCCTTGTGGCCTTAAACCTTATGAGAGACATTTTTGTCCTTTTTACAATGTTTTTATAACCGGATTGGACGGCGAACCGTTCTTTTTACTGGTAAGGGGTTTGACCGGTTGAATCTCTCGAACCGGATGATTTTATATACATTTTATAAATATATATATAAAATATTAAAATAAAAAAAAAATATAAAAAACAGTTCAACCACCGGTTCGACCTGCTGGTTCACCAAAAACGGCCCAGAACCTCTAACCGGACCAGTCCAACCACCGGTTCGACCGGTCCGACCGGCCGGCCCGGTTTTCTAAACATTGCTTTTTTATTTGTTATGGAAGTAAAATTTATAAGTTTTTAATTGTTTTTTTTTTTGCTCTTTAAATACCTTAAACTTCAAAACTTAATAAAAAGTAGTTTGGAAATAAACTTGATTGATTTGGCTTGGTTTTACACTAGTTTTGTAAATGAATCGAGCAAAAGTGATGGGAAGCTTACTTCTTTCTCGTTTATTATATACTAGGTTAAATCCCGTGTGTTACACGGGTGAAATAAATGAAATATTATGCTTTTAGAATACCTGTATATATTGCAGTACGTTATAAACCCGTGTAATACATGGATTTAATATAAAATATTAAATTAAAAAACGTCATTGGATGATAAAAATCTCATTGTTTAAAAAAATCCTTTTATAATATATTTTATTGTAAAAAAATCATTTTTTAAGATAACTTGTTTTTTACATAAATTTTGTTTTTTTGAAAATAAAATATTTCTTACTTTAAAAGTTTTGATTTTAGAGAATTTCATATTTTATAAAAAAATTTTAAAGTGTGCTTTATAATAATAAGATAAATAATATGTTAGTTATTAGTATTATAATTATTTATTTAATAAGAGAGATAATATAATTATTTAATAGGAGAGAGAATTAAGTAGAAGGATAAGGTGTTGACAAGTGTCAATTATATTGTAAGAAGGTGACATGTGGCATTAGTGGTTTAAGATTGTGACAAGTGGCAAATTTGTTACTCTTTTATTATAGAGTATAGATTTGAAATATTTTTCAATTTAACTATTTTAATTAAATAAATAAAGTTTTTAAAGACAATTTTATGTTCTTAAAACATAGAAAATTTGATCTTTTTGGTTCTTTTTTCTACTAAATACGCATCATATTAAATATAATTTTTACACATTTTTAAAATAAAAAAAATTAATGCGTTAAAATATATTAATGTTACTTTTTTTAAATTCATTTTTTTTCAAAAAACAGTTTTGTAAAATGAAATATTTTGAAAAAACTACTGTTAAAAAAATATATAATTATTTTATTACTCAAAGTGTTAATTATATAAAATGTTAAACTTATTTATGTTAATAAATTATCTTATATTGTTTAAATTTTTATTGGTAACCATTTATTATATTTTTGTATTTAGCTCGTGTAATACACGATGTCCTAACATAACTTATAATATATAAATCAATATACACAAAATACATATATATTTATATTCTAGTTTATAAGCTTGATCTAAAACTAATAAACAACTTTAACATCTCAACCTGACTATAATAGGTGACGTGTCACTATTAAAAAAATCAGAACAAAGTATATTTCATATTTATTGAATTTGACCATAAATAAATACATGGTTGACTAAAGAAAATACAAAAAAATATATATACATTATCTATTTTCATAAACTATCTAAACATTCTTTAATCTCTTAATCATCATTATGTTCTCTTCACACTCCCAATAAATCCTATGAGTATATGTTGTACAAATATAGAAAACAACCAAAACAAAATACGACTGAGTTAAAAAATTGCTCTGTAGCGATAGTGAAATATGAAAAAGGGAAATGATTATATAAATGGGAAAGAATAACATCTATGGAATTAATAAGGCCAATGAAAACGTTACAAATATAACGATCTTAACTTATGCTAACGAATGTCAGAAAGAACTAACCATACGATTAACAATTGCAATTAATCAGAACTAATACATAATCAATTAGTTCGTATGGTAAAAAGATACCCATTTGAGCACAAAACAAAACAAAACAAATGATGTACACAGACCAGTCGGCCTAATGTACCAAGTTGTGAGCTGTATGTGGGCACATATCAACACAACAAAACAATTATCCTATAACCAGTCCATACGCCTCTTCAAAATTCAGTAGGAGCACAATTGTACTATCATAGTATTAACTAGAGACGCCGTGAACCAGTCACACCGTCACGGAAAAAGCTAGGGCATTGATGCCCCAATGACGCACCGGTAGAATCTGTCACACCCCCAAAATCCCACTCGTGGTGTTAGTCCACGTGGGTGTGACGTGGCCAGAATCACAGCTCATGGTCATATAGAACAATTCTATATGCGTTTTCAAATACACTGTTTGACATAAAAGTAACAAAATAGTTTGCAACGGAAAGTAAATCATATTGCAGCGGAAAGATAATAAGTTCAATACATGCATCGGAAAATGATTGTCAAATACAACATTGTTTAAAGCACAACAATAATTTAAATTGTTTTCAAAAGACAAAACAAAATGCATGAGGATCCTAATGCTCGTCCCTTAAGTGTGCATTCCTGATATCCACGACCCTGTCAGTTACCTGAGAATACAAGTTTAAAGAAAAAGTGTCAACACAATGGTTAGTGAGTTCACAGGTTTTGATATACATATATAGTATGAAAACATGTGTCATGTTGTTTATCATAATGTTAGTACCGAGCCCTAGGCTCCAAGTGTCAGTGTGTCACTACCGAACTAGACTTGTTTGTCCTTGCCTCCGCTATGTCTCGTAATTACATAGCAAGTTAGGTCAAAGTTTCACGTGTTATGACCTCCAGTCAAGATTGTGCTAGGGGTGTTCAAAAAAACCGTAAACCGTTATCCAAACCGCATCTGTAACCAAAAAAACCGAATCGAATTGCAAATTCGGTTTACGGTTCGGTTCTAAATTGTAACCGTTTAACCAATTCGGGTTTCGGGTCGGTTGGCGGTTTAGATTTTTTTTGGAATTCGGTTTATTCGGGTATTCGGGTTAAACTGTTTAAACCAATTAATATTAAAAATATATTTTTTATTTTGTGTCTTAACTTATACGGTTATACACTTATACCCTATTACCCTAGTTGAAAACTTAAACACACCAACACAGCCGTCGCTCACAATTCACATTTTCACAAATCCTTAGTTTCTTCCACCGCTCCCAGCCTCCCACTCGTCACCTTCCACCGCCAATCTCCACGACTCCACCTTCCACCACCGATCTTTGTCTCCACCTTCCACCGCCGATCTCCACCTTCAACCGTCGTTCTCCACCTTCCACCACCACGGTGCCGCTCCGCTCTTCACAGTTCTGCAACTCAGGTAGTAGGTTTGTGCTTTGAAGAAAAATTGATAGGGTTTAAAAATGGTGACATAATCACTTGGAGGTTCTACATTGTGGTATCCATTCCCTACAGTCAATTTATTGTTGATTTAGGATCCTAAAGCTGCTGATTTTAAATACCATTTGAGGTTTTTAGTTTGACTAAAGATCATCTACTTGAGTTTGAAGATTCTTATAGTCTTGTGTTAAATCCAAATTTTCCCCTCTTAAGCAATTTATTTCATCAATTTTTGATTTTCAGTTTTCTTGAAAATCACTTTTGAGTGGTTTGGAACACAAACAATTCTGATATAGGAAATACGGACCAAAAATATGGAAAAAAGGTATTTTGACTGAATACGGTTGAATTCGGTTTAATACGGTTTGTTCGGTTCTAAACCGAATCCGAACCGAATTGAATACGGTTGAATTCGTTTCGGTTTATCCTATTTCGAATACGGTTCGGTTCGGTTTACGGTTTGTCTTAAAAAATTTCAAAACCGTTTAAACTGAACCAAATAAACCGTTTAAACCGAAAACCGAACCGTTGAACACCCCTACATTGTGCCACGTGGGGTTAGTCACACCCAAACGGATCCATTCAAACCTACCACGTTGTTCGTACATTAACGGTAAGACTTTGTGAGGACTTGTTACGAGTTCAACACTTAATGTTTGTCCAATAAACCAGCATACACATAAATGTTTGTAATAGCATAATTGTTTGACTCGATTCAACTAGTATTCTCCCCATATTTGAAATGTTTGAAAAGAGTAAAGAGGGGCCGTAAACTCACCTTAGTGATCAAGAAATAGAGTAAGCGTAAGCTCCCGTGTAGACTGCGTGTCGGTCATCGGCTACATATATCGTATACCATACGTGAGTTCGTGTATGTGACCGTGTTTCGTGTTCGTGCTAGTGCTAGTGCTCATGTTTGTGCTTAACAACCCTCGGTTGTTCATGTTTGTTCGTGTGAGTCCACATTGACCGTGTTTGCTCATGTTGGTCCACATTGACAGTGTTTGACCGTGTTTGACTAAGTTTGACCGTGTCAAGTCAACGACCCTTTGGTGAACCGTGTGTCGGTTGTGAACCGTGTAACATTCGTGTTAGTGCTCGTTGTGTGCAAAACGCGCAAGTCGCGTCCATGGACAACTTACTATATATGGTAAGTTTCCATTTATCACAACACTTATCGTTTTTAAAGTTCTAGCATGCTCGTTAAGTCCTACGTGATCATGTTATCACTTAGCACGTTGTCATACGAAATCATATAAGTCACGTTTTCATACAAAAGTTTCCTAAAAAGGAAAGTTTCTAAATCTAGCATGTGCGATATCAGAAACCATCTAACTTAGCATGCAATCATCATATCAAAGCATAGTAAATCACTTAGCATGCTCAAATCATTCATAACGTTTCTAAATCGGTAATTCGTAACATAAAGTTACTAAAAATAGTAACTATGGCATAATCAATCCAAATAATCCTCCTAAGCATTTCTAATCCATTTTTGTGTCACATAACATCATTTTATGTCATCTAGCATCATCTAAACATACCAATTTAGTCCAAATCATCACCTATCATTATTTTGACCCGAAAAGTTACTAAATATAGTAACTATGCTAAATATGCCAATAATCAAATCTCAAATCAAGTTCTAAACATTCGTATCATCCTAATATCATTCTAATAGGTAATATATACTCATGCATGTTCATATTTCATCCCATAATAACAAAATGTAACTAAAAAGTTACTAAAAATAGCAAGTTTGTCATATAATCATATTTTAACCATCAATATCATGATCTAATCTTGCAAAAACACTTAAACATTGTTAAGAATCATTTTTATATAGTCAAAACCATCTACAAAGCTTTAGATCATACATGCATGTAACTATTTTGATCATTCAAGAACAAATCAAGCATCCTACATACCCACATCATCATAGATCGTCATATTTCATCATTTAACCATCCTAGATCATCATTAATCACATAAAAACCAATAAACCCATATTCAAATCACAAGAAATTAGTGCATGTGGTGCTATAGTGCTTGCATGTGTAATCTAACTCATGCATGTGAGTGTAAGAGTGTTTTTAAGCTACAAGGATCGTAAGGCTACCTTCTAATACTTCTTGAATCACTGAGATGGTGCTCAATCGGTCCCTGAGCCTCCTGGTTCGTCGGTTTGGTCAAGAACAAGAAGAAGACGATGGCGTTCGAGCTTCTACGTGGACCCCAAGCTTCAACCTCCAAGTTCTAAGCTTCCAAATGGTCTTCCAATGGCTTCTCCAGGCTCCAATGGTGGTTTATAGAGGTAGAAGACGAGTTTGAGTGTTTGGGAATCGAGAAATGAGAATAGGGTGGCTAGAACATTATTACATCTTGGTTTTATAAAGATTTGTCGTCTGACATCCATTGCATACCACCGAGAGAGCCCCAGATGCTCTCTGCGTACCACGATGGATTTTGGGATTCAAATTCTCCCGAAACTCGTTGCGTACCGCCATGAAGGTTCTTGTGGGCCTTCACGTACCGCGACGGGTCCCAGAGAGCCCAATAGGCCCAATTTCATGAATTTGATCTGGTCGTTGCCGTTTTCACGCTTATGAACTATCGTTTGGCCTCGTTTGAACTTCCAAGCTCAATGTTTGAGTGTTTAGTGAGGTTTCGAGTGTTTTCTTACACGATGCGCTAAATGTTCACCAACGTTCGTGTGTTTTGACACGTGTGTGTGGTTTCTTGATAATTACTCGAATTATCTTGTTGTGTGTTAGTGTTCGTACCGTCGTGCCACGTGTCACACTAAATTAATCCAATTCTAGTGCCACGTGAATAAATAATCAATTAAATAAACATTTAATAAAATAGAAGCTGACATAGATTTTACGGGGTGTCACAGAATCACCTACTGGAGGCTTGCTTGAATATCGGAGTCGAAACAATTTACAATTAACAGATAATCAAATTTCTAAACATAGGTTGAATGCACTGATTTCATAAGTTAGGGTAATATAACATGCGATAACGAATACGATTTAAATAATTATATCGCATGTATAACAAATCAGAATCAAAGGATGCTCGAAACCAAACGGTTCAACTTAATGAAATATATACAACGAGCAAAACAAATAAAAATACTATGAGTTAAACAAACATAATTTGTACCATAACCTTAGAAGTTAAACAAAAAATAATATCAGATGGTAGCAAGTAGTCCCAATCTCTGAAGGTTCAATATTCTGTGTTTTTATTTGTTTTCATGTTAGATTAAACAAATTATGATTCGTATGCATAATTGGTTAAATTTTGGTGATTTAGAATTTTTAACGTTAATTCGGTCAAATCAGTTTATTTTTACTAAGTCACTTATTACGTTTGTAAATATTCTTTATTTTAGTAAATCAAAAGTTTTAAACGTTTACGATCATAACATTTTTAAACATGAATTTTTTAGAATTTTATAAAGTTGGTTTAGAATTCAGTTAAAAACAAAATAAATGTTTTGGGAGGATTTTGAACAACCAACCTCTCAAATATCATGTCTAAGTCCAAACTAGTTAATCTAG
Organism: Mikania micrantha; assembly: GCA_009363875.1. Classification (NCBI taxonomy): domain Eukaryota; kingdom Viridiplantae; phylum Streptophyta; class Magnoliopsida; order Asterales; family Asteraceae; genus Mikania; species Mikania micrantha. The sequence continues at coordinate 32,215,966 of CM018691.1, read as the reverse complement.
TATAACATTCGTTTAGATTTTGGTCTGTTTGTGTAACATTTCGATATTTTAAGTAACTTCGAAAATTATTAATGAGAAATTCGAAATGTTTATATAGGATGATAATTATAAAAAAAAACATTTTTATTAGTAAATTTATAACAATAATATTTATATTAATAATTCTAAGGTTCTAAAAGTTCTAAAATAAATTTTATAAAATAAGAATAATAATAACAACAATAATAATAACAATTTCAAGTTTAGAGATTTTTAAATTAGTTTTATAAAATAATAAATAAAAAAATGAATTATCAATATGGTTGTAAAAGTATTTTGAGATTTCTAAACAAACTTTATAAAAATAAATTATTTTAACTAAAATTTTATAAAGATTTTATAAAATGTTTGTATATAAACCTCTATGAAAATAAAGGGCTAAAATTGACTAGTTTAAAACTGATTTTAAAAAGAAAAAGGAGAAGGACCAGAACTGACAATAGGCCATAGTTCTATCTTCTCCTACCCATTAAACCTCATGGATACCCATGGATCTCCATTGACGACCCAATCCTTCATCTCGACTGTTATGGATAAAATGAAAGCAAAAATTCAAACTTTTATCATCTACAAACATTTAGGGATCGACATCAAACCCAATTCATTGTTTAAAATTTAAAATTCATACGTAATCATCTCCAAAATTATGGTAGCCGATCGGTGAATCAAACTCGACCTAAATGAGTATAAAAACCAAATTAAATCAACCCATTCGTGCATCCCAACTTTGCTAATCTTTCTGTGCAAGAGAAATCAACTCACAAGCTCTCCCGATCGAGAATCAAGCCATAAACACCTTCGGGCTTCGAAATAATGAACCATTAATCAAAATCGTACCAGATCTCAACAAAGGTAAGTGTTCCGTACATCGTTGTGTTCGATTTACAGCAACAAATGAAAGCCCTAAGGTGTTGATTCCAATCGATTTGATATTCGTTCAAATTTTTTATCACAAAGGGCTAGGGTTTCGTTTTTTTAATAAACAGGCGTCTATTATTGAATTCACATGATCCGACAGTTGCCGTTTGGGGAACGTCCAGTGCCAAAGTCACTAAATGGGTAAGTCGCCAATCCCTAAAACTTAGTAATTGGTACATGTTTTGTTAAACCTCCCATAAGCACCATATTCTGAATTTTTTTTGGACAATATCCAACAAGAATTTCCATTGAGTGAATAACGGATCCCGATCCTAAAAACAAAAATGCTTTGGAATAAGCATGAGTAATCAAATGAAATAAAGCACTGCGATAAGACCCCATACCTAGAGCTAACATCATATAACCCAATTGAGACATTGTGGAATAGGCTAAACCCCTCTTAATGTCTTTTTAAGCAAGAGCTAAAGTAGCTTAATTCATGGGTTGAGCCGAAGAATGTGAACTATAACAGGTCTTCCGTCTTGCAAATAAGGCATATCTTGCCTATTCCAACTTCCCCAGAGCCTCCAGTAGCACAGATGTGTTCGGAAGCCCTCGACCAAACGAGTATTTCACAGAGAACCGACAAGGAATTCCATTAATCACCGGCCGTTTTGATTCTTTGGAACAACTCGATGAATTTAGTAGATCTTTTTAGGAGGCCTCAATGACCATAGATCGAACCTATCCAATTTTTACAGTGCGATGGTTGGCTGTTTACGGCTTAGCTGTACCTACCAACTTTCGATTCACTCGTGGGATCCGGGCGGTCCGGGGGGACCACAGTGGCTCCTCTCTTCTCGAGAATCCATACATCCCTTATCAGTGTATGGACAGCTATCTCTCGAACCATCTCTATCAAGATGACAGACCCATTATCTGTACTATCAATAGGATCAATTATAACAAGTCACACACTCATATTCCAGAAATACAGAAACAAAGAAATTCCACGGTCGAACTACCAAAATAGAATGAGCTAGAAATCCGAGCTCTAAAGGATTCATTTTTATTGAAAAGCTAGGACTTGGGGGTTCTTATAGATCTAATTCATTGAAATTCCATCCAATAAAACGGAAGAATTATAAATATCTAAAATAATAGATAGAAATACCGCAAATAAAGCCATTGCGACGCCCATCAAAGGGGTCGTTCCCCACCCAGGAGCTACTTTACCATATTCAGAATTCAAGGGTTTAAATAAATTCCCTACAGTAGTAATTTTTTCGAAATATTAGAGATTTTTATATAATGATAGAAAAGGAGTTATTTTGTCTCAAAATCTGAATAATATTCATATTCATTATTGAAAGTGGTTTTCGGGGCATTCATCGAAAGGAGATATGTACTTCGAATTTGACTATAAGGGAAACAAGATTTTTTGATTATTTATTCATTCGAATTTTTCGTCTATTTCTGTATTTTTTTCTAGATTCAAGGTCTAACCACAAAATCACAAATCAAAAAAGTGAATAGATTCATAGGTTCAATAACTTGTAATAGAATTGATGCATGAGAGTATGTGTTCGTGTATGTCCTATAGATCTACCCTTTGTTGACTGGAAATTGGAAACTGATATTAGAAAGAAACGATTGCTTAATTACAGTATTGATTTCGGAATATGTATATTTTGTGGTAAAGAGTACATGTGTTGAACTACCAAAGAAGTAATAACCCCTAAAGAAGCTAGAGCAACTGAGCAAGGCCTAATTGAAAATGAATAGAATTATTAATTGTGTCATAAAGGCCCTTATGCCCACGTCCCAATCGCCCTCCCGGAGGGACATGTGCATCTAAAAGATCTTTCATGTTGTTCCCAATCCCAAAATTAGTTCTATACATATGCCCAACAATGAGAAAAATAAATGCAATAACTAAATGATGATGAGCTATATCAGTCAGCCATAAACTTTGGGTTTGTGGATGGAATCCCCCCGAGAAGGGTTAAAATGGCGGTTCCTGCTCTTTGGGAGGTACCAAATAAATGACTACTTGAATCGGGATTTTGAGCATAAAGATTTCACAGGATATGAACCAGAGTTGAGTTAAATCTAATTTAAATGGATCTGGAGCACGACTACGACCCTATATCATATGGTTAAAGCTTGGGGTTCTGTTTGAACGGTCGCAGGTTCAAGCCCCATGAGGGGGCGTGTTCTTGAGCCATCTTTGCCATTTTTTTTTATTTTAAAAACTTGTTTTTTTAAATGTTAATTTCGTAGAAGATTTTTATAAGTAAAATCTTATTGATTTAGTTAATAAAACATGACTGTGAAAAATATATATATGTATATATGTATATAAAATAATAATAATAATTAATATTATTTGGTTTGAATCTATTATCTATTATTATCTATTATATTTAATAAATCAAAATAACTAAGGGACACTTGTCAAAATTTTAGGGTATTTACACAATATTTTTCCCGCTTCTCTCTCCTAATAAATACACAAATTTATTAAATACTAATTATATAATTATATATTATTTTTACCTTTTTCAATTATAAAATGTTCTTAAGATAAAAAAAATATATTACCTAATAATATTAAATACCAATTATATTACATATACCTTTATAATTAAAAAAGGAATTCTTAATAAAATAAAAAATATTTTAATATAAAAAAGCTCACATTTAAAAAATCAAATTATTATAAAATATGAAAATTTTCTCAAAAATTTATAACTCATAATATCTTTCTATAATTTATAAGTCAATATGATTAACTATTTATTTTTTTCTTTATCAACTTGTTTAATAATAAAATATAACATCCTATTATTTTGTAAAAAATTAACGACACTTTTTAAAAACAACTTTTTTAAAATAAAATGTTTAGAAACGAAACTTTAAAAAGAAATTATTTAAAATGAAATATTATTATTTTATTTTTATGTGATACTGATCATATTTTAAAAGTAGAAAATCATTTACAATTTTTAAATGTGTATTATTGAATACTTATTAATTTTTATTCAACCTGTGCAATACATGGGATTCTAACCTAGTATATATATATATATCATAAACAAAATACAAAGAATTATATTTAAGATTTTATTGTGAAAGGTTCTATTTTAAATATTTTATAATAGCATTATAAGGTTTATTTTTATAGATTATTTTATAACAAAAATTAATATTCAATGTATTTATTTGAAAATTTTACATCAAGAATAATTAAAACAACTAATAACATTAATTAGTGTTTGTAAAAAAAAGAAATTTTATTATTAAATTTCACATTTAAATAATAATTTATGGAGTTATTTTAACATATTAATTATAAGCTTTAGAATATTATATTGGTTATTAAAATATAGTTATTAATTTTAATTTGTATAAACTTTACAAAACGTTAATACTTATTCAACAGAACATAGTAATATAAATTTGTTTTCTATAAATTATAATTACTATAAACGAATTAACATGTTAGAAATTTATGATAATTTGTTTAAGATTAACTTATTTTGTATAACATAGAAACTACAAGCCTTTTCAATTTATTAACGACAATCATATTTAATACTATTATTAATCTGCCATTTAGTTCATTATTAGTTAACAAATTATTTTATAAAATAAACATTTATCAGTTTTCTAAATTAAATTATAAACTTTAAAGTATTTAAACAATGTTATAATTAATTACAAAATATTCTTGAAACAAGTTTAATTACAAACATTCACATATGGGATCTAATTACAATATTATAGTTGTATTTAGAATACCATATAAGTCATAGTTACATTAGTTCATATGTGATTGCAACTAGGTTAATTTGATTGTGTTGGATACTATTTGGACCAGACACTATCATTTATTTGCAAAGGCTAGCTCATCAATCAAGGTGAGTTTTCATATCCCCTTTTTACGTTTTTATTTTTGGGGTGAAACATGTTTACAACTATTAACTATATTTTAAACTATTAAACATGTGAACTTAGTTTAATGTCCTTAGATGTATGAACTTTAGTTATGAATATGCAATGATCACAAACTTAAACTTTCTGGTAAACAATGATAGATTTATTGGCCCGGCCAGACCCACCGATGTTTGATTTACTCTTCGGGGGAAGCCTGCGGTGATTGTTTGCTACTTCAGCATTGTTAGGAATGCTAAACGTGGTCAAACATTACTTGATAACATTATTTGATCTGCTTTGGCATGCTTTGATTCATTATTCTAGTTCATTATGCTTTGTAATCACATGTGACAACTATTTATATATATTATATCAACTACTTTTGGTGTGTGTGTTTAAAACTCGTGAAGTCACCAACTTTATAGTTGACCCTTTTATTTTAAACATGTTACCCGCTAACTAAGCCTATTTTGATGATCACATTATAGCTTGGACCTAGTTAATTAGTTAGGATTGTGATATGTAATTTCTTTGTAATGACATTGAATGCAAGTATTTACAATTATGAACCTTGTGTTTTTTTACTATCTACACTTCGTGAACTCCTCGATGATTTCGCCATTGTCGGGTGTTACAGTTTGTTTTTAATTGTTGATCCAAGCAACAAGTTTAGATTGTAAAACCAAAACTAAATTGCATTAGAAGGGCCCTCCCTACCCCTTGAACCTTAACCGCTCAATCTAGCCTTCATATTGACAGGACATTTGTTGATTTAATTTTTAACCTTCAATCCTCCTAACCCATCTTTTTTTTTTGAACGGAGACTATCCTACATATCACATATGTTTTCTTAATAGGGAACATCGGATAGAGGTAAGATGCGGTCACACCATATGCGTGGGAACCCCCTTCTTCTTATGTATTGATTGTTCGAGAATTATAGTAAAGGTTTTTAACTTGCAACCTTATACATGTGTGTGTATCTCGATTTACTTGTAGAATGAAGTTTACTTTATATTTTTCTTATGATTTGCTATGCTTTAATGGTTCGCATAGTAGCTTCAACAGCTTTCCAGTTCCCAATCAGTTTGATGTTTTTACATGTTACGAATTCCACATGAGCTTATGTCACACCCCGAACCGGCGGGCTGGATCGTGTGTCCCGTCGGGCGGAAAGGTCTCGGGGCGCGATATCGGGAATGATAATCGTGATGATCAGATTGTTTACATTACACATGATATATAATGACAAAATGCTAAATGAAAATAGAATTACAAAGTTAAATTTACATAAGTTTTGTTCATAATTTAACAATGTAAATCTACTATCAACATCATAATTCTTCTATCTTGTATCTGCACAAAATATACAAAATAATCTGTATAATGATGTTAAAAATATGCAAGTCCAAAATACTAGGTCCTCTATCTGTCATCCTAGTCCAAAAGCATAAACTTCTAACTCAGACTTGTTCGTCACCTGAGAAGTCATGCAAAAGATCAAGTCAACACATGGTTGGTGAGTTCATATAGTTTTATTTAAAAATGATTTTGAATAACCCTGTTTGGATGACAACCTTAACCTCACCATTAACCACCTATACCATCTAGTTCAGTATGCTTATATATAGGGTATATGTAGGGTCAAGCTTACCGCCAGCCCAGCCACCGTCCCACCACATACCAAACCACATGATATATTGTTCCTGGTGATAACTAAGCGTTTCATCCCATACCTTTGATTCAAAACGTTTGAATGAACTGAAAATCTGTTAACCTAGATTACCCGAAATGACAACCTTAACCTCACCAACGACCACCTATGTTATCCGATTAGGTATGCTTATATATAGGGCATATGTAGGTTCAAGCTTACCGCCAGCCCAACCACCGTCCCACCACATACCGAACCGATAACATATTGTTGTTAATGATAATTAAGCGTTTCATTCCACACCATCGACATATTAGATTTTGAGTTCCACAAATTGAAATTCTACCGATTTCTTGAGTTCATCACGCATTCATGGTCAACCATAGTATTTGTAGAAACATGATATTAAATGCTTAATCAAATGAATAAATAAACATTTAATACAACTAAGACATGATGATTGGGCCTTGTTTGACTCAAGCAATTAGTCTTAGTTGGTGGTGGTGTCCAACTTGTATCGTCTCACACTTGGCCCATATCAGGCATGGCCCAAATGAGTCTACATGTATGTGTCGGGACTTTCATGATGTGCCCATATCAGCTTGACCTTCAGGTCTACTGTACATGTCGGGACTTTAGGATATCCTTTGATCTTTGTTCACATATGTTCTTTTGAATTCGTTTGATTGTTTGATTTATGCCCATATAGCGTGACTATAAAAGTCTACTATTTATGCCGGGACTTTCCGTGTGTTAACACGTGGTCTTGATCGGCATACAACTGACATCCACCTTGAATTGTTCGTTATTGAATTCATTAGTTCTTGATTCACACACAGATATGATTTCTTTGATTCTGATCCTTAGACTTCCTTGAACACAACCTTGAGTTTAGATTCTTTGATTTTAATCCTTAGTTTTCTTGAACACAACACTAAATTTAGATTCTTTGATTTTGATCCTTAGTTTTCTTTGTATTAGATCTTTAAAGAATAGTTATTTGTTTAGAATCATTGTCTTACTCATAAAGAGTAATTAGTTCATTTAATAACCCTGTAAATAGTTTACTTAGACAGGAGTCTAGGATACAAATAGGCATATAAAACATACATTAATCAAAAGCATTTACGTAAAATATATTTCAAGAAAATAGTTTACGCATGCTTCTCAGCCCCGCGTTTGTAAAACAAAAATGTTTAGAAATGGGGCGATGAACTCACCTGTGTTGCTATGAATTGAATCACAACAGATAATGCGCGCTCGCTAATTGTAACTTAAGTATCTTCAGTACTTGTGTTTATTTATTATAAATTGAATATGGTAAGCATCGAGAGATAATGTACATAGGGTTTAGGTCTCGGTGTGCAACTATGTGTCCTAGGTTTTACTAATGTGTTGCTATGATTTTGTCTAACCATTCTAAGAGTATTACTTTTTCATAAACCCTTATCCTGTAGATAATGACTATTAAACCTTAGCTATGTAAGGTTTATGTTGATTACATTCATGACTCTTTTTAAGTAAATATCTTTAATAAAACTCATTTTAAGTTAAATCCTTAAGTTAGAGATCATTTCATTTATTTTAAAACATTTTAATCAAGTATCTTATAAGCCATTTTCCTTTTATTAAAACATAAGTCATTTTAAGAAAATATAAGTTAACATATTAGACTTAGGTTAATCTCATTCGATTAACTCTAAGTCCGTTGCTAGATCTTTGTTTCCCATGGTTCTTTGATCGCTCTTGTGTACAAGTTAGCTTAGAAAGTTCAATTGAACTATCTAACTTAGTTGCATGTTTGTATAGAATTTATTAAGTATTAGGTGTTTACAATGTAATCAATACCTATATACTTAGTTTGTTTTCTTGACCCCTTCGTCAACCATGCTTGTGTGAATACTACACAAGTTGTTTGGATTCCATTTTACCGTGAAGACTCAAAGCTATGTGTTAGAATAGTTAGAATCCTTGGTGTTGAAGTCTTAATCCTTGATGATCATGAAATTGCATTTTATTGTTTAGAATCCAAGTTAAAATATAGAATTATTAGGGTTTGGGTTGACTCTTAACTAGCCACCCTTAGTTAATATTTATTTCCAACACCCTCACTTATGGTTTCATTTAATAATATCCAAGTGTTATAACCCATTTGATAGCTACAACCCATGTTTGTACCTTATATTAGTTTAGAGAAAATTGGTGTTGAAATCCTTAACATAGGTGATACACCAAAACCGATTTATAAACTACAAAAACCTAATATGTCCTCATGCATGCAATCACTTCCCAACCCCATGCATGGCTAACCATATGCAACACTTAGTACATCCTATGGTTGTGGTGTGAATGGCATGAGGGCCGTATGACTTGCATGCAAGTGATGGTGACCAACCGAATAGAAATTCATACGAAAGTAGGTCATGCGAATAGAGAGTGGTCGACCGAATAGGGTTTCATGCGAATAGAAGGGCGACCGAAAGAGGTTTCATGCGAAGGAGAGTGGTCATTCGGCCTTATCCCATTCGTTCGAGTGCTAGTTCGGTCGTGACTCTATCGGTCGGTGGCCATTCGGCCGGCCAGTGTGGGTGTCCATTCGGCTGTTCGAAGCCAACCATTTGCAGCCCCCATTCTTAGACTTTGCAACCACACCATGAAATCTCACAAGTTCCTACATCATACTAAAGGGTTTTCGTGCAGTTCCCCTATGGTTTTAGTGTTCTAGAACCGGTTTTAGATGAGGTTCGAACAAAGGGGTTAAAACCCTAAAAATCGCAACCTTTAACTCAATTTTACCTCGATTTGGACGGTTCTAGGCTCGGATTGCTTGTACTTTCATGATCTAATGGTTGTGGTGGTCATTTTGACACCAAGATGGCTCAATTTGGTTGAGTATGGAGGATTCTAGGGTTTTGAATGTAGAGAGAGAGTGTAGAGAAAGAAAGTGACGGAAGATATGAGAGAGAATGGGGAGGTGGAGGAGATAAATGGTATTAAATGCCATTTCATGGTTTTTAATCATTCGGGTACATTCGGGTTCATTCGGTCTCGCTCGGTTTCGCATATAAACGTCAATTTTTGTTCGTTTTCGTAACGATTCTTTACAGTTTTAAAAACAGAATTTATTAAATTAAATTAAATTAGGTGGTAATTCCTAGCAAATTAACTAAATATCTTCCGTTCATTTTAAATTCCTGAAAACGTTAAATTTATCTGTTTAAATCGAATCGTACAGTCGTCGCGCGTATTCGTTCATATCGTCACCCGTACGAACACGACGATAACTACACTTTTCAATATGATTTTCTAATTATTAGACATCATTCAGAACGTTAAACCTTCGGATATATTGGTACAGATCATCACCTATACGAATAATCCGTCGATTTAGCATTCACGTAACGACATCCGTTGTTATTTTGGTTTGTACAATCTCACATACGTTTATACATAATAAAATCATAACTAACAATCACGTGATGGTTTTGTGTCGTCAAATAAAATTCTGACGGTTGAACCATAGTTTTGAGTCATGCTTCTGAATCGCATGCGTAATAGCTCTATGTCAATCCTCAAATGATAATAGTATATAGATAATACATGTAATTCATACCTGAGTTACTGTGTAGATCGTTGTTCCGGTTACGATTCTGGCACTGATGTTACATCTTATAACGTGATCGGTTTGAAACCGAAGATATAAAAAACGCATCTATGAAATCAAAGTTTACCTTAACCATAGCACAAGGATGAACCGTATCCTAAATAGCAACCGTGATTCTAAACTAAACAACAACAAACAACAAACGATCTTCAACTGGATTGAATAATGTGAATGACGTTTCCGCGAGTCAATCTCGGCTCCTTAACTGATGGTAGTTACGGTGAGTTTGCAATAGCAAAAGAGAAAGATGAGATGAAGATAATGCATATACATCATTGGTGGGAAGGTGGTGTTTCGATGTTTGTTCACACAATATTGCTGGAGTTATGGAACAAACACAATTATGTGTGTATGCGTTCTAGTTAGTTTTTTTTTAAATTGTGATTGATGCAACGGCAAGATCGTTGCCGAAGAGTGCAGTGGCTGAGTATCGAAACATCAGCCTTATACTCATGCAGCGGTGCATTTTTCAGTGGCGTTAGAGAGGCTCCCCATGCTACGATTGTAGTAGAGGCTCCACCCAACCCTCCTGACGGGTCAAGTTGGTTGGAGTCGAAGACTTGTCAACCAACCGTTCCCGGGAAAAACTGAGCAGGAAGTTTTAACCTTGCCGCGTAAAACCCTTTTGACTCTGACACGAAGTCGGGTGATGGCTCGGGTCATACGTCATTGTCATGTCTCACAAATTTTGACAATAATGAGAATTAAACCCACAACCTCCAATAGGAATTGTGAGCTTCTTACCACTGCACCAAATCTTGCAGACATGCATTCTAATTGTGAAGATGTGGGTTTTCTTTGGTAACGGAATAGTTGATCGAATTACGTTTTCGTATTTTATTGGTCAGTCATTTAATTATACTTTAATTGAGACCTTATGCACCTTTCTTTAGTATCATCTTTTAGTTACAAATGAGTAATTGAGAAATCGATGTAACATCTAGCCCCGTCTACCACCAATAATGTCCAATTTTCCCACTCGAAGCTCACGGTTTTGCTTTCGGTTTCCGAGGTGAAAATTTCCCAGATAGGTTACCCATCCCTAGATTGTTGCAAACCGAACACGCTTAACTGCGGAGTTTTCATGTGCTCCATAGCCAGGTAAGCAGAAAACACGCTGGTGACGTAAGAGGCGGATTGTTACTTATGAGCCAGGAATCTCTCGTGTTCACGACCGATGTGGGATTTGCCTAGGATGTTACAATCAAAAACAATCATATGCATCTATTGATCAGAATACGTTTTGCGTATGAGCTGGTTTTCAATTTAATCGTTTGATGGTTTTAGTTGTTAAACAAGTGATATTCAAATAGTATTTTTACCCAAAGATATTAAGACAACCAATTATAATGTTTCTTTAAGTTTATTTAACAATAATCAGTCGATTGCTATTAAATTAAATAGTTCGTTTAAATATTTCGGTTATCCAAATCATTTGAATGTTCGATAATTTACTTGTTAATTCATCAGAACCTGTAATTTAATTTGTTGGAACATTATTAATTCATATTTATCATTCGCTTTTGTTTATTGAGTTTTATTTTAATTAATATTTAGTGTTATTTATTTATTTATTTATTTAATTGTTACATTTTTACGGGTATTATAACTACTATATATTAAAAAAAAAATTTAAAGCCCAGAAAAATATAAATAAAAAAAATAGAAGATTCAAAAGTTAATCCTTTGAATGCACACGCTTCCAAGCTTATTTGGTGATATGTTCGTCAAAGACTATATTTGTTGGTTTTCTTATGGACTAAGGATGGGGATAAGACTAAGCCGCTATGGTGAGTGGGCTTAACTGTGATTTTATTTTAAAATGAAAATAGTTAGGAATTTATCTTGTGTTTTAAATTTATCTTTTTTGTTGTTAATTTTTTTAAGATTTAACATTAAAAGCTCTGTGCGTTACGACGCGCTAAACAATTAAAACTCGTGTGTTTCAACGTTGTGGTACAATTAAAAAAATATAAGAACTCACAACATGTCGGTTATAAAGAATGAAATACATACATAAAACACTATTATGTCTCAAACGTTATGATAGAAGAATTTTAAAAGTTTTAGTTTTCTAGAAAATACGTTACAACAGACGATTTTTAAAAATAAAATTCAACAAGAAAAATAGAAAAAACATAAACAAAAAGGTAAATTGTAGTACACCACGGGTACGAAACCAAAGTTACTGGCCAACTCAAAAGCATATTCAAACTACCCTTGCTATGTGCACGTTTGTATTCAGTAAACATAATCAAACTCAAATTTATAACATCGAATCAGACCATATTATATTTGATTTGACTCGTTTAAAAAAAAGGGGTGAGCATAATATAACCATGACCGAAAATTAACCGATCACGCCCCGAGCCATAACCGATTTTATCTAAAACCAACTTTAACCGGCGGTTATGGTTAAACTAAGGCATCAACCGACCCATTTGGTTATGGTTAAGTCAAGTCATTAATCGACTTTAACTGAGCCGAACCGATTATTTTATATGTGTTTTTTTAATATTTCTAGGTGTGTGTGTGTGTTTCTTCCTTTTTTTTAAGAAGTTACGATACAAGGATAGAAAGTGGTATAATTTTTTATTGAATAAAAATATTATGAGATACATGTGAGACTAAATATATGGATTTAGATGGTTAATCGATTAATTTGTATGGTTATGATACATATATGGATTTATTATTAACCGAAGTAACGGCTTTGGGTATGAAAATGATCATAATCGCACCACCCTAACAACAATGATGTTGAAATATAGACAAACTTCAAACGTACATGAAAAATCAAAACATATGCTAACTCGAGTATATTTTGAGACGTACATAAAACTAAGCATGAAACAAATTAATTTTCTTTAGTTAACAAAAAAATAATAAGTGAATTAAAGTGACATTTTACAAATTTGAAAGAAAATAAAAGGGATTAAAATACAATGTTGAAACGTGAGAGGTTATAAGTAAATTCTACAAAAGTTGTTAGAAAGTAAAGGGTAAGAAAATGACATGCTTGGAACTTGAGGGAGTTATGATGATGTAAATGCAGGGTAAAAAAACACAGATATGCAGGGTCGTTCCAATAGACTAAGCAACCCATGCAAGGGCTTAGGGCCTTCAAAAATATAGGGCCCCCAATTTTTAGTTTTTTTTATATTTATATGGATTATTGGGCTCTTTTTAGATATTTTGTGGTAAGCTTACGTGAAATTAGAAGCAATAAACAAAGGTGGGACGGAGGCCTAGCCCCAGCTCCAAATAGAATGTGAAATTTTCAAAAGATAAAAGGGGAAAAGTGTAACATTTAGGGTTTTCAAGGAATGCACTGTGTCAAAATTCTAATAAAATAAAGTTCGTTGGGTGCTATTTAATTAATTTTACTTATACATTATAAGACTAGAAATAATTAAGGAGTTAACAAAACGAAACAAAGTGGTATAGTTATAAATATAAAAGTATGTATGTATATCAATTAATAAAAGAAAATGGTGATTTCATATTATGTACACATAAAACTTTGTTAGTATTAAATATAATTATAATATTGATTATATAACCAACATATACATACATACATACATATATAATTATATATAAATATATATAACTTAAACAAACAAAAAGTTGAATAATTATTAATTGTAGAATTAAGTTGTCACACCCCCAAATTCCCACTCGTGGTGTCAGTCCACGTGGGTGTGACGTGGCCAGAATCACAGCTCATGGTCATATAGAACACCTTTATATGAGTTTCAAATACACAGTTTGACATACACTTAGTAAAATAGTATGCAGCGGAAATTAAGTATTAAAGCAGCGGAAAATATAAGTTGTCATGACATGCAGCGGAAAGTAATAAGTTTAAATACAACATTGTCTTAAACAGGGTAAAAGTTAAATCGTTTTCATAGGTTAAACAATATCAGAAATGTATGATGGCCCTAATGCTCGTTCCCTTAATAGTGCATTCCTGAATGTCCATCATCATGTCAAGTTTGAAGAAAAAGTGTCAACACAATGGTTGGTGAGTTCACAGGTTTTGATATATACATATAGTAATAGAAAGCGTGTGTCATGCTGTTTATCAAATGTTAGTACCGAGCCCTAGGCTCCAAGTATCAGTGCGTCACTACCGAACTAGACTTGTTTGTCCTTGCCTCCACTGTGTCTCGTGCACACAGTAAGTTAGGTCAGAGTTTCACGGGTTATGACACTCGGTCAATATTGTGCCCCGTGGGGTTAGTCACACCCAAACGGATCCATTCAAATCTACCACGTTGTTTGTATATTAACGGTAAGAATTTGTGAGGGCTTGTTACGATTACAACACTTAATGTTTGTCTAATAAACCAGCATTCACAGTAAAATGTTTGTACAGTATAATTGTTTGACTCGATGCAACTAGTATTCTCCCCCTGTTTGAAAAGCTTGTAAAAGAGTTAAAGAGGGGCCGTAAACTCACCTTAGTGTAATGAACGAAAGTATGCGTAAGCTCCTCGAGTAGTAAGCGCGTCGGTCACTGGCAACCTATATCGTATACCGTACGTGAGTTTGTGTAAGTGACCGTGCTAGTGTTCGTGTTGGTGCTCGTGTTTGTGTCCAACAACCCTTGGTTGTTCATGTTTGTCCGTGTCGGTCCACAATGACCGTGTTTGCTTGTGTTGGTCCATATTGACCGTGTTTGACCGTGTTTGACCAAAGTTGACCGTGTCAAGTCGACGACCCGTTGGTGAACAGTGTGACAATTGTGAATCGTGTAACAATCGTGTAAGTGCTCGTCGTGTGCAAAACGCGCAAGTCGCGTCTATGGACAACTTACTATTTATAGTAAGTTTCCATTTATGGAAAGTTTCACAAAGCATATCGATTTTATAGTTCTAGCATGCCCATTAGTCCTACGTGATCATGTTAACACATAACACATCATCATACGAAGTCACATAAGTCATTTACATCATTTTTGCACATAAAAGTTTCCTAAAATGGAAAGTTTCCATTTCTAGCATACGTGATATCGGAAACCATCTAACTTAGCATATGTTCATCATAATAACACATAATAAATCACGTAGCAAGCTCTAATCACACAACATGTTCATAAGTCGGTTTTTGTAAAAATAAAGTTACTATAAATAGTAACTTTGTAGCTTTGCATACAAATGACCATTCTAACACTTCTAAACCAATTTTCATACCACCAATCATCATGATATATCATTTAACATTGTTTAAACATACCAACATAATCCCAATCATCATCTAACATTATTTCATCAATAAAAGTTACTAAAAATGGTAACTATGCCAAAATGACTACAATCATCATCAAAATCACATTCTAAGTATTCAAATCATCATGCTAACATCATAATATCAAATCCACTTACATGCATGTTCACCATTTTAACCATTTCACCATTTTTGTGAATAAAAGTTACTAAAAATAGAAAGGTTCATCAAAATCATGTTTTTAATCATCTTAACACATTCTAACCTTGCAAGAACACTTATACATTATCAAGAATCATCCGAACATCAACAAAATCATCTAGAATGCCTTAGATCATACATCCATGCATCTATATCATCATAAATCATCATTTTAAGTACAAAGGCGTATACCCATCATCTTAGATCATCATAAAACACCATTATAACATCATAGATCATCATTTATCATAGAAATATCAACAAACCCAGATTCAAATGGGTGAAAATTCGTGCATGTGAGTCTAGTGAGCTTGCATGTGGGTGTAGGTGATGTGAAAGTGAGTTTTAAGCATAGAGCTACCTTCTAGAGCTTCTTGAACACTAGGATGATGGATGAACAGCTCCTGAATCCCCTGAGATTGCTGGATTCGACAGGGAGAAGGAGACGACAACGATACTTGACCTTCCTTATGGGTTTCAAGCTTCCAAGCCTTCAATCTCTCAAGTTTGGAGCTTCAAATGGGTGTTATTGGATGTTAATGGAGGTTTCAATGTGTTCTGGAACGGATATGGCCGAAAGTTGGCGTGGGGGTTTAAGAGAAATGATGAAGGAATAGTATAGGCATAATTAGTCTTGGATTTATAAGATTTTGTCGCCTGGGCGGCGTCGCGTACCGTGGTCAAGGGCAAAAAGGTGCTTCGCGTAGCGCGAAGTAATTCGGGAGTCAAACCCCCGCGACGCCTGTCACGTACCGCTACAAAGCCTCCTGTTGGGCCATCGCGTACCGCGATGGGCCTCTGAAGAGCCCAATAAGCCTAGTTTAATGGGTTTGATCCGTTCGTCGTCGTTTTCGCATTTCTGAACTACCGTTTGGCTTCGTTTGAACTTCCACGTTCAATGTGTGAGTGTTTGGTGAGGTTTCGAGTGTTGTGTTACATGATGTGCTTATACTTTCACCAACGTTCGTGTGTTTTGACACGTGCGTGCTGTTTCTCGATAATTTCCTGATTTATCTAGTCATGTGCCAGTGTTCGTACTGTCGTGCCACGTGTCACACTAAATTAAACTAATTCTAGTGTCACGTGTACATAAATTATTTAAATAAACATTTAAATAAAATACAATGCTGACCTGGAAATTACGGGGTGTCACTTAAGTATATAACTATTTTACAATAATTAATTAAATTTAGTTAAGATTTAAAATTTATAAAACTTTGACCATAATTAACTTTAAAAATGTTGGGTAAAATATTTAAACTTGTTTTACAAATAAAAAAAACGTTTTATAATAATTATGGCATAAAATGGTAATTTAAATGTAGGTTTTAATACAAAAGGGTCAAATATAAAATAAGGAAGGGCCAATGCGCAATTTTTGAAAAGTGGAATCTTCCCCGACGGCCACCTCGTTTTCGGTCACCCACAAGCCGGAATTCGGCTAATCTCCAGCTAAGCGCCAACAATCACCCAAACCGACCCATTTGACCACCATTTTAACGGGTTTTTGATGCTCCATGAGCCAAAAGAGATTCCAAATGAGAGGGACCATTAATCCGTCATAATAACAGTTGTAAATGCGTCTTTTAATTCTCTTAAATGTGTGCTTTTACTCATCATTAAAATCCACTAATTCGGACTTAATAACCATCACAACCATAGGGTCTTACTTATTCTATCACAAGGTTAAATCTCGTTTGTTACACGGGTTGAAAACTAAAACATTATATGCTTTGTAAAAAAAATTATTTTAAATAAAATTTGTCTATTAAGAAAACTTATTGTTTTTTATAAAACTTATATATTTTTTTTCTAAAAGTATAGACTTAAGATATTTTCTGTTTTTTTAAAATTTTAATTTTTAGAAAAATTTCATATGTTACAAACTTTTCTTGAA
This sequence comes from Mikania micrantha, assembly GCA_009363875.1. Taxonomy (NCBI): domain Eukaryota; kingdom Viridiplantae; phylum Streptophyta; class Magnoliopsida; order Asterales; family Asteraceae; genus Mikania; species Mikania micrantha. The sequence goes on along the minus strand of CM018691.1, from coordinate 32,198,479 downwards.
TTGTGTTTTTTTACTAAAAAGGATTTTATTTTGAATTTATTAAAAACTATTTTTTAATATTAAAAGATATATAATAGTATTAGTCATTAAATTAATAATTATTTAATAAAATAGAGAATTTATTATCATTTAATATGAAGAGAATTAATTGAAAATATATAGAAGTGACACATGTCAATGATCGTCTAATAAATTGACCTGTGACAAAAATTATATTTGTTTATTATAATAGTAAGATTTTGATTAAAACTCCACTCAAAATTCTTTTTGAGATCGACTAGAGCGCTCGAAATCATCCCACGAATATAGGCGACTGAGGAGGAGCTTGAATTTGATCTTTACTTCACCAAATCAGGTATTTCAAGTCCTACTCCAACAATCGCTATACTGATCGAATTGGAATCAAATTCGAATTAGAGTTCATATGAATCCATATTCCAATTGAGAGTTTGGTTAAAGGAATTAAAATGAAACAATCTCAGATATAATCCCTCCCAGCCCAGCAGTTAACACTCTCACCGGCTAGGAGGAGGTCTCTGTGACACCCTGTAAATTCCAGGTCTGACTTTCTTTTAATTAAATGTTTATTTAATTAGCATTTGCATACGTGGCTCTAGAATTAGTTAACTTTAGTGTGACACGTGGCACGACAGTACGAACACTAACGTAAACATGATAATTCAGTTAATTATTGCAACACGCACACACATGTCTAATAAAATACGAACGTTGGTGAACACTTAACAAATCGTGTAACTAAACATTAGTAACATCACGAAACGCCCAACGTTGAACTAGATAAGTTCAAACAAGACCAAACAATGTTCCATAATCGAGAAAACGTCGAAAACGAGCCAAATCATCGAAATTGGTCGAAATTGGGCTCAACCGGGATCCTTCGCGGTACGCTAAGGACCTCGGAGAGAGCCTTGGCGATACGTGAAGGATGGGCAAGGGATTTGAATCCCGAAATCCATTACGATACGCCAAGCCTTCGGGACCCCCTTGGCGGTACGCGACGACACCCACACACCAAATCTTTCTAAAACCAAGACTATCATTGCTATCCTACTCCTTTCCATCATTATCTCTGGCTTAGCGCGCAACCACTCGACCAAAACCTCTGCAAAACACCCTGATTCACTTCTTGGAAGCCATTGAAGGTCATTTTGAAGATCAAGGTTTGAAGATTTAGGCTTGACATCCACCAAGAAGCTTGAAGAAAGGATTGTAGAACTTGGGGACCATCACCACCATCTTGATTCTGCTATACTCATTTGTCCAGAAGCTTGAGAGGCTGATAACATCATCAATCTCACATTCTTGAGCCTCTTGAGGTAATTTCTATGGCCAAAACACACATCTAGCACTCATAAACCCACATGCAACACACTTGAGGGTGCATGCATGAATTTTAAATGTTTAGGATATGGGTTTGTTGATGAAATGAGAAATCTTGATGATCTATGAAGATCTATAATGAGTTTGTTTGATAAAAATGTGATTTGGGTCATGAAACGATGAGATGTTCAACAAATACTTGTATGCATGTATGATCTAAATCATTTTAGATGATCTTGGTCATTGAGAAATGATTTTTGATGATATTCAAGTATATTTGCAAGGTTCAATATGATCTAGATGGTCAAAAATGGGTTATTTGAAGTTCCTGCTATTTATAGTAACTTTTGCAACTCAAATTTTGCTAGATTATAATTAATGTGGAATGAACGTGTTTAGATGATGAGTTATGATATGTTATGGTGATTATTTGAGTTGTGTAAGGTGTTACAATGGATTAGATATTGATTTATGGTCATTTTGGGCCTAGTTACTAAATATAGTAACTTTATTTATGTAAACCTCATTAGAAGAGGTAATATGGATATGCATGAGCTTTGAAATGGTGATATATAATTAAAATGATGGATTTTGATATAATGATGTACTAGATTTGAAGGAATAAGTGTTTTGCTAATGTTTTCATAAATAGAAACTTTTACGGTGAATAATGTGCAAATAGAATGACCTTAGGGTATAATGTGGTTGATTAATGACATGGAGGAATATATGAACAAGTTGTAGGTCGACCCATCGCACCATTGTTGTTACGAGACATGGCGGAGGAAAGGACTAACAAGTCTAGTTCGGTAGAGACGCAACTGACACTTGGAGCCTAGGGCTCGGGAATAACATATGATAAACAGCATGACACGTGACAAACTTTTTACTTATTATTTATGTATATCAAAACCTGTGAACTCACCAACCTACGTGTTGACACTTTTTCTTAAACATGTATTCTCAGGTAACTAGCTGGCATGGAACAGGAATGCATTTCAGGAATGAGCATAGGATTGCTTGCATTCATATCATGTCATTCGAACAAACATTTTTTTTATTTTATGTATAAAACAATGTAGTGTATGACTTTTTACTTCCCGCTGCAGTTCAAACATTTTACATTCCGCTGCATTAACATTTGTATTCCGCTGCAAACTATTTGAACAGTTTGGTTAATTTTGTTGTTACAAACATTCTTTTCAAAAGCATATAGAGTTGTTCTATATGACCATGAGCTGTGATTCCTGTCCACGCCACACCCATGTGGACTGGCACCACATGTGGAAATTAGGGGGTGTGACAGTCTCGGGTTCAAACCCTTTTCCCGACGGGTTTTTGTTTTCAACACATTTTCTTGTATTTTTTTATTTCACTATCTAAATGAGCTCTAAAAATTCTACAAAAATTCTGGAAATTCTAAAATACCATTTCAAACATTCTGTAAAAATTTGGGGATTTTTCAGATTTAATTTATATTGTTTTTTATTTAAATGTTATTTAAATAGATTTAAATATATATAAAATATTAAAACATTTCTAAAAATTCTAAAAAAAATTCAGAAATTATAGTTCAACTATAAAAATATTCTGGAAATTTTTAAATAATTTTTGGCATATTATTTTACAAATTTGCTATTTTATTATTTAAATATAATTTAAAATATATAAATATTATTTATAAAATTAATTTAAAAGGACAGAAAATTATTTCTAAAATTTGAAATTTATTTTATGATAATATAACTAAGAATTTTATTTAAGATATCATATTTTTTTTAAAATCATTTTAAACTTATAAATATTTATAAGTCATTTTCTAAGTATTCTCAATTTATAAATTCAAGTTATTAACAAGATATAAACAAATGTAAATTATTTCTTTATCATAAACCATTACAAAAACATTATTATATTTATTATCATATTTTAAACACTTTTAATTATTTTATCACAAATGTTATAAAACCTTTTCAAACTATTATTTTAAACATAAATTAAAAAGAAATTATATGGATAAACATAAACATATAGTTAGAAGAATCTAAGTTATATTTCTATATACTTAGGTTGATCTTTGATTCATCCCTTCCTAAACATAATCAAGCATTATTCAGAAATTCTATATCAACAACATGTGAGTTCTTCTCATACTTTTCTTTTTTACTTTTGTAAGTTTTGGGAATGTCACATATGTCTTATTTCAACTCAATGTATTCTTAGAGTCAAAACATGATGCAAATTACTTAGTTTGGTATAATGGCCTTAAGTGTTGTGTGACTACTTGAATGATAGAACATGTGATGACTTGGAATTCTTGTATGCATATTCATTATACACAATAGTAGCCTAAGAATGGTTAGATACCTTCTTCGCTTAGACTTTGGTCTTTGTGTTAAAAAGGTGAAATGTGTACATTTGCAAACTTGTAAAATTAACTAACTTGATTAAGGTCTTGCTAACCTTGATTTATAAGTTATGTTATATTACATGTTTGAGGACAATTGTAAAGGACAAAGAACATTGAAAAGGACTTGATTACTTGTACATGATTGAATGACAAATACTTGTGATGACTTGTTATGAATTCTTAAGTTTAGCATGCTTCTAGAATACTTGTAAGAACATAGACTTAGGCTTATTACCATTTAGACTTTGTATTGCATCTCTTTATTTATATATACATATTATAACTTGTATCATTGTATGATTGCTCACAAATTATGCAAATAGTTGACAAATTGTATTTTACATATGTGACAGGTAATTGAAGATGCTAAGACATAAGCTAGGCTTAGAGGACCTAGTTTAATAATTTAAAACAGTTTATGTTATGTTGAACTTTGCTTATGTAATGTTGGATTTGATTTCTATGTTTGAATGTTGAATGGTTGTTTGGATACTTTAATATGGTTGTTTAAATATTTAAACTTTAATAGTAGCCCATGAGCTTTTGAACAATCAAACCTGCGCCCAACATATTGCGCCATTGGTTGGGGTGTGACAAAAAGGAACTTAAGCGGCAATCACCAATCGTCATACCAGTTAGGTTTTCCCGTAATCCCATTTCCCAAATCCACTTTCCGTTTCGATTTTTTATGGTTTTTGATGCTACAGTAAACGATTAGATGATGTCCATTGAGGAACTCAAGTGGAAGACGAGGAGCCAGGACGGTCTATGGAAGACGATGAGTTCGAAGCAGAAGAACTTCACTGCGAATCTCCAATCACTCGTTATTGTCCCGTCGGCTACTGATGTCTGCTCACGGTTAGAATCCGCTACTTCTATAATTTGGTTTCCACTTTCCCCATCGGGCGTCGACTGTTGTTGTCTCCCATCACTTTCCTTTTGTTATCTGACTGCTGCTGTCTGTTACGGTTAGCTTGAAAGTTTTTAATGTTAGTTTGGTAATCAGTATTTTGGTTATTTCCTTATTGAGTAATAAGTAAATGTTATTGTAAAATTCAAATTTACTGTTGATACTTCATACTTGATAACTTAATATTGTCTGTTGATAGTTGATAACATGATACTTGACTGTTGATACTTGATAATATGGTTTCATATTTGTAATATTGAATGTTGATATTTGATTAGTTATCAAGTTCATTGCTAATTATTTTGTCATTGGTAAATTAGTAAATAGTTGATAGACTGATAGTTAAGTTGTTTAGGTGCTTCAGGCTTGTGACCAGTTAAGTGTTTTTGTGTGACCAGTTAAGATGTTTTCAATGTCTAATAGATGTCATAAATATATAAACTTTTAGTTTATAATTGCCGGTCTCAAGCTCGGATAAAATGAGGAGAGCTGTCAACCGTAATTCCGTAACTGTTAGTCAAGGCTAAAGGCCCCTAATTTTATTTTGCTTAGGGACCTCAAATTGATTGAGCCAGCCCTGCTGAAATGGTAAAAAACACACTAGTAAGGATTTGAACTTGTGTTGTTGTGTATTTAGTTGTAGTGACTTAACCACTTGCTTCACCAAATTTGTTGTTTTTGACTCATACAATGTGCGTGTCTATATATATATATATATGAGATGGTTCCATTGTTAACCCTATTTAATTGTGGTAACCCAAATAACTCTCACAAGATCAAGCCAAATCTTTGGTTTTTTTCATGACCTTTATTATACATGTACAAGACTATGTTATTTTATGTGTATGAACTAATTCACGAGCGTACGCGAAATTGCACTAGTGTAAAGTTTTAAATTTTTTAGTAACATTTAAAATTTGTCAAAACTTTACACTAGTGCAATTTCGCGTACGAACGTGAATTATCTCATACACATTAAAGAAATATTCTTGTACATATATAATGAAGGTCATGAAAAAAAACAAAGATTTGGGTTGATCTTGTGAGAGTTATTTGGGTTACCACAATTAAGGAGGGTTATTATATGATCTCAATCCTATATACATATTGCCTAAGAAGGCTAAAAATGATTTTTAAAATCTCTAAAACCGACCCAAACGAACTTTGATTGAACTCATTTCAATGACATTGGAATTGACTCATCGAACCCTACAATATTTGCTTTTTGATTTTAGCTTTAACATCTAGTTTTAGAGTTTGGATTTTAGGACATGTTTTTTTACCTTTTAGGTTTTATCTTTAGGTTTAGATTTTGTTTTTATAATTTTGGTTTTATAATTAGGGTTTATTGTTTATGATATAAGTTTAGGTTTTAGGTAACTACAGGCCTGTTCCAATGACGTAAAAATAAACTCAATCGGAGTTTGTTTGTGTCGATTTTTATTTTCAAAAATCTTTCTTAGCCTTCTTAGGCAAAAAAGATTTTTTAGAGAAACATTCCCCTATACACACACGGGTTAAGTTAAAATAAATAATCATGTTAACCTAAAAAGCCTAAGAAGGATCTTGAGCCATTAGATCATTAATCAATGGCTATGATTAAATTAATTTGTTGGAGGGTATTTTATTAATGACTAATTTTGTTGATTTTCTATCAAGTTTCCACACCTTCTTTAAACATTTACGATGTTATTTTTTTAAAGAAAAAAACCATAAAAACGAGTTTTTATCTTCAAAATTAGTATGATATTGCTATAGAAAAAAAATTTCTTTCTATTTTATTGTGTCTTTTGTGTTTCTGCTCAATGTTGTGTTGTCCTGAACATTTTAAGACGCGATGATGTCGCATAATACATGATGTCAAGCAAGGATGATACAATGACGAGTATGAATAACACAATGATCTTTAAAAAGACACAATTACCAGGAATAAAGACACAATGACGAGTATGCACAATTTTGTATAGATCATTGTGTCTTTTATTTAAGTCAATGTATATTTTGTACATGTCATTGTGTCGTTTGTGTTTCTTCTCAATATTGTGTTTTCATGAACAATTTAAGAAACATTAATGATGCTGCAGAATACATATTGTTAAGCAAGAATGACACAATGACGGGTATGAATAACACAATGATCTTTAAAAAACGACACAATTACGTGTAAAAAAATACACAATGATGAGTATGAACAATTTTGTATAGGTCATTGTGTCTTTTGTATAAGTCATTATGTTTTTTTATACAGGTCGTTGTATATTTTGTACTCATTGTGTCTTTTGTGTTTTTGCTCAATGTTATGTTTTTCTAAACAATTTAAGAAACAAAGATGTTGTAGCATACATATTGTTAAGCAAAAATGACATAATGACGAGCATGGATAAAACAATGATATTTAAAAAAAAAGACACAATTACTTGTAAAAAAGACACAATTACCTGTAAACAAAACATAAAAAGATAATCATACACAACGTTAAAGAAAGACACAATGACGATAATTAAGCTTAATGAGCTGAAAAATTTCATTTTTTTATATCAAAATTATACTCATTTTAAAGATAAAAAAATGCTTGTTTTTATGATATATTTTTTTAAAAAAAAATAATATCGTATATAAAAGTTATGAACATTTATAAAATATGGGAAGAAAGTGAACATTTACAAAATTTTCCATCTTAATTTTGATCTTATAATCTAGAGTTAAATGCCAAAATAGTCCCTGTGTTTATATCGAAAATGCCATTTTAGTCCCTAAATAAAATTTGTTGCCAATTTAGTCCTTGTGTTTTAATTTAGTTGCCAATATAGTCCTTCTAGTTGCCATTTTAGAGACTATATTGGCAATTAAATTTCAAACACAAGGATTAAAATGGCAACAAAAATTTAAACGAAGGACTATATCGGCAACAAAATTAAAAAAACAAGGATTAAAATGGCAACAAATTTTATTTAGGAACTAAAATGGCATTTTTGATATAAACACAGGGACCATTTTGGCATTTAACTCTATAATCTAATAGTAAATAATCCTTCTTAACATTTTTAAGATAACTAACAAATTATTAATCCAGATAAAGATACTTATTACATACATTGATAAAGTATATATACACATATAATTTGAATTCTTAAGTGGAAGAGAAATTGGAATTGTTGTCATGAAATATTAAATTTTATTTAATGACGAAGTTGAATCCAATTATTCAATTATAAAACAAATCAAGTTCGAGCATTTTGCTAATTTTGTAATTTGAAATGAGTAGAGTTGCTCGGTTTATGAACAAATAAGCTCAAGGAGGCCTTTGGTTTGCCCGGATAGGCTTATAAACAACCTACTTTTTGGTTTAGCATGGGCAAAACAACACACTTTTTTGGTGATTTACAATCAAACACCAATAAATTGTGTTATTAACCTTTCATTTGATTTTGTATGTACATACATGATTGGAATAATTGGATCCCTACTAAGATCAAATTATTTATTTATTTATTTGGCAAAGAGCAATTCTTTACATGCTTCCAAGTGCATTATATTTAATAAGATTGAGATTAGAAAATGGTGTGAATAGTCTTAGATTTATGACATGTGTCCCATATGATTTTTATTTATTATGTATAAATAAATAAATAAATATAAATATAATCCATAAGAGAGAGTCAAGAAACAAAAAAACACATATATTCAGTAAAAACACATAAAAATACTAGAGAGGAGCATAGAAACAAAATATTTATCGGCTAGAATAGCGACAAATGTTTGAAGTTATTTTCTTTTTGGTATTAAGATTAAGATAACTAACAAATTATTAATTTCTTTTAAAAAGCCACTCACAAGTGCATTATATTTTGTAATAACATTTATTCATTATTCAAAAAAATCAATAAAAAATGTATATTTCGTTATAAATCACGTAACTTGACAACCGATTTCAAGCAGTAAAATTATTTATAATTTATTCACAAGAAAAGCTTATTTGTCAATTGAAAATGCCAACAAACAATATGAACATCCTGTAGTAACTCGAGACTTATACGGGTCCATAGCAATGTTTTAAGACAGTTTGCTTATGGACTGGCGGAGCTTGTTCAGGTCGAGTCGGGTCGGGTAAGTATATTTTTTTTAAAAACAAACAAAGACATAAATAACTATCATGATGAGTGAAAAAGTTGACTACCTTAAAGAAGATTACAACTCAGCCCGACGACCTTTAAAATTTTTAAATTCATCGATTATGGATTCCGAGTCAAAGTTTTCGGCAATTTCCTTCTCTATGTAAATCACCAAGCTATTCGCAAGATAATCATCTAACATCTTATTGCGAAGACGATTCTTGAATATTTTCATTGTTGAAAACCCCCTCTCTGTTGTTGCAGTTGAAACTGGAAGTATCATAATTAGCCGAATCACTCTATCAACCAAATAGTATGGTTCACGTTTCTTAGTATCAACAAGACTTTTGCATAGATCAGAAATTGTTGATGCACCACTTAATTTGATATTCTTTGACTTCTCAATATTAAAAATTTCAACTCATATCGTAACTGAATCTTCTCTTGATCGCTAAAATCTTGAGGATAATACTTTTCAACAAGAAGACAAACCTCATTCACATTAATCTCTTTTGAAGCTAAACTTGAACTAAGTGATAACAACTCTATCGTTTTCTCGTTAAATCTACAATTCAACTCATGTAGTTGTCTAATGTGGCATTAAACAAATCTACTCGGTAATAATGTCCAAATGTAACATGAAGATCTTTTTTCCGAGGTCGATACTGAGTTGAAGTTTATGGAGCTTCCATATTTGGCAAATCTATTTGAAGTTTCCTACAAAAAAGTTATCACTGCAAAAAAAGAATCTCATCCATTGTTTCTAAAAGTGTTCAGATTATCCTTTGTCGATGAAACTAACTCCATGGCATTAAGAATATCCTAGGATTTCTTTTGTAGTGCTTTAGAAAGATCATTGGTTTTTCCCATTAGTTCCTTCATCAAGTGAAGAATAAACACAAACTCGAATGATTGCAAGTAACCGTAAGCTGTATCAGCATCTCCATGTTGTGAATAAGTAGTATGAGATAAGTCTTCAATAATTCCTTGGAGAACAACTCAAGTAACATCAAACATTTCAATCAAACTATAAGCAGACTTAAAATGGGAACCTGAACATGTATCACCGGGTCTACGTAATGTCCTAACTTGATTAGGTCCTGCTCCCGATTCAATTTCACCCAAATCTAACAACTTTTGAATCTCAACAGCCTTTGCCTTTTGTAACTCATCATGATGCTTACTGGAAGCACAAACAACATTAATAGTAAAAACCAAGTTTGAAAAGAATTGGTGTACTGGAATAATTTTAGTTGAAGCTGATACCAAGGCAAGTTGTAACCTGTGAGCAAAGCAGTGAACATAATATGCATAAGGACAATAATAACGAACAAGTGCTTGTAATCCATTCCATTTTCCTCTCATGTTACTAGCACCATCATAACCTTGACCACGAATTTTTTGAACATCAAACTGATATTGAAGAAGTTGATTCCACAAACTTGTTTTCGATGTTAATGATAAGGTATCCCTAACATGAACAAATATAAAAATCTGTCTCTTACGATCTGTTGTGCATCAAAAAATTTCAAAACTATGGCCATTTTCTCTTTTTTCGACTCATCTCGTGACTTATCAACCAATACACAATAGTATGAATCATCCACTTCACTACGAATATGACATCTAAATTTCTTTGCAATAATATCTAGAATTTATTTTTGAATTTCACTAGAAGTATATTTTGAATTATAAGGAGAATTCTGTAATATAACTTTCGCAACTTCATCATTATAAGAAGCTAAAATTTTTAGCAACTCAAGAAAATTACCCCGATTCTTAGAATTAGTAGATTCATCATGTCCACGTAAGGCACAAGCTTGGTATGTCAACCAACAAACTACATTAATCAAAGTTTTTAATCTTAAACGGTTCTTTAATATTAGTTCTTGACTTTGTTTTTCAAAGACATTTCCAATGTGTGTTGCTTGATTTAGCAAATTTTCACTATAAGTCACAACATTTCTATGTTGAGAAGAATCAATATGGTTCAAGAATGCACAAATTTTCCCATCATTAACTTTTTTTCCAATTGTTAAAACCTTTAATTGTAAATGCATCATATCCACTTCACACATTTGGTTTATCATTGAACAAATAACAAAGAAAACAATATGAAGCATTTGTTGTTGGTGAATACTCTAGCCAACTAGGAAACATCTTGAACCAAACATTTATGAATCTATGTTGCTTTTGATCTTTAGGATACTCTTTAAGATAGATTTGGTATGGTCCTAAATTCAAATAAGCCCGTCTTACTTGTTCCCTTAAGTTAACCGGACGATCAAAAATTTGTATTCGTTTAGCCGGATCTCATTCTAAATTGTTAACAACCACTTCATTACCATTTGGAATATCACGGTTAAGTTTCACTACATTAACAAGATGATCTGACTCACTAGTTGAACATCTTTGACGTTTTTGTTTCTCTTGATGTGCCTTATCACTCTCTTCATCAACAACTTGTTTTTTAAAAAAATGATTCAATAGTTTTCCCTTTCCCCAACTCATACATTAAATTTATACCAATAATTTTGTAAAAAAATTGAAAAAAAATCAAAACCCTAAATGTTTAGATTCACTAACAATTAACAAAGTAACAATAAACAACAATTAAACTACTCAAATACTTAATCAAAGCAAGTAACAACAAGTAGGAAGAGGTGAGAGGCCGAATTCATTATCAGGTTCACAATTCACGCAAGAAGGAAGAAGCTGGAAGGGTGGAAGCAGGGCCCACTACTACAAAAATCACTCTAATGCAACATTTATATTCAAAAAAGGTTACATTAGCTGAAGTTGCTAGATCTAATGCAACTTTTTTGTTACATAATGCAACTTATTTTTTCCTAATGTAACTTTTTTAGATGCAACTTTTTAAAAAAAGTTGCATTATGTAATAAAAATGTTGCATTAAGCTAATGCAACTTCAGCTAATGGACTTCTTTGCAACCTTTTGTGACAAAAAAAGGTTGCGTTAGGCTTATTTTGTAGTAGTGGCCACAGACGGCAGGCCGGGGCCCGGACGGCGCAGGGACGCAGGCGGCAGGAGAAGGCCGGGCGTGCGGTGCGCGATGGGGCCGGTGCTGCTGGTGGCTGGTCGAGAATTGGGCGACGCAAGGGATCAGAACTCAGAAGGCGTTTTGAAACAGTTCACTTATAGGAGAATATTGAACCTATAATCCATTTGTAACTTTTAGATTTTTGTGACACATTTGCCACAAAATGATTTGATTATTTTCAGTGACGTACCTTGAGAAGTTTTGAAGAAGGGGCGGGAGGGACAAAATTTTAAAGGAGGGCCAAAATCAATAGCAAAAACAATACCTATATGTAACCTCTGACAGATTTCAGTAAACGATTCGTTGATAACGGAATCAAAAGGGGCTACGCCCAATTAAGCCCAATGAGGCCCACTAAGAACTCATGCCCAAACTAGGGCCAATCTATAAAGTTAAACCTACATACATTACTTAATAAATTGGTTCTTAATTATTAATGCTTGTGAAAGGAAACATGCAATTAATCGATTGAGATTCGATGATCCGTTAGTGACAAAAATATGATAATTTAGTTCATAACATGACACGTTGATAATACTATTATTATCATTATAAAATTTGTGTCGACAGATGTTACGTTAAACGGTATAAATTAATTAATTCGTTCAAAATACGATTTAACCTGGTACGCTCATTTACTTAGCAGATAAACCCTACGAAGCAAATTAAATATTCAAGAAAGTTCATATTATTTCTAAAGTATTCCAGTGTCTAAATAATAAGCGGAAGAGATAAACGTGACTCGGAGGTACGTTACTCGATCCATACGCAATACGAACTGACTTATGGTATCCCCATTCATTCAAAACCTTAAGTATAAATCTATCTCAAACACTCACGTAAAAATTGTCCAGCCGCATAACACATCAAAAACAAACACATTGTGTGTTTCTCCTCGACACAGCAAGAAAAAGGAAAAAAAAAAAAAAAAAAAGGCGCTGCCCTCCACCTCCTCCTCCACCGGCTCTCATCCTCAGCTCCGGTGACACCCAACCACGGCCACCCACCCTTCCCGACTCACCTCGAGTGCACCTCTCCTCCTACGCACACCTTTCTTTCCTTCACTTGTACCAGCCGTTTCACACACACATACACGTACTTGTGTGTGTTTGCTGTGCGCCTGAAAGACCAGAGCAGTCTCACCTCCGGCGACCTTCTGCAAGTCCAGGTACCCTCGACAACAAGCACGGCGTGGGCATCATCTTGTGGTTGAAAACGGTCGTGGCATCATCTGAACATGAGGAGGATGTTTCCTTTCTACGGCGAAACCCCCGTCAGCCTACGGCTGTGGATTGTGTAGCGCCTGGTCATGGTCGAAGGGTGGTGTCCCTGGCGGCAACAAACCACCTCATGACGCCAGGTAGGGGTGGTAGACGAGTCAGATGAAGATAGGTTCCGGTAATTACGAATGTTAATGTGAGACTTGGCAGATTGTTCTCAATAAACTCGGGATCTATGAATGTGTCTTAATCTTGTTTGTAAACCAGCAGATCTGAAGTTTTGGGTTAGGGACCAGCCAAGGTTGGTGATGATGTGGTAGTGGACAGCTTAGGCAACGATTGTTAGCCGTGGAGACGTCTCTTGGCTGCTAGAGAGCCCGACTAGGGTCCCGGTAACTACCACCAGCGGCTAACTAAACCGGTGAGTTGGTTATCACAGGCCGATCTTACGAAATAGGGGCTGTTCGGGTCATTCCTGACAACCCGAGTCCCGTTCAACGATTAATCGAAGCTGGTCAAATAGTCAACTAAAGTCAGATCTGGTCAACAACGATAACCGAGTGCTTGGAAGCGCTCGCGATGCAAAACCGAGCCCATCGATGAGCTCGGATCCCAAATTGGGTTTTCGGTTCTCAAACTTAGTTCACGTACACGAACCAATCTGGAAGTTATACTCACACGCTAACCTTTTATCATATTTGTCATGTTAAACTCGACTCGTGCGTGTTATAATCTTCCCTCATGAAAACATCAAGTGAAAACGATTAATAAAAATACAAGGTGACAAAGTTTAATGTTTGGTAGACTATAAATATATTCATAATGACGGATCAATTTTACGAATCGGGTGTTCACCGACATTGACAGATTTGGAAATTGTACATTATTTATTAACCAAAAATGTGTCTGCTAAAAGGATTGAGTAACTCTAATCAATTGAGGCTTGAACGCGTAAACAAACTATATGTATCTATATATCACACACTTTCGATTGCTTTAAAAAGAGATTTTACAAACTATTGATTTTGTTAAATATATCACGCAACTTGAAAGATTTTAGTTATATTAAAACCCTAATATTAGCAAACAAGTTTAGTGCACATACTTATAACAAGGTGTATTTGAAAGATATTGAGCATATCGAAAGTATGGGTACATTTAATGACATTGGATATTAGTAAGTGGTCTTAGATAAGCAAACCAATATACACGATTTGCATAAAATGAAACTTCATGAACTATTGAGTTTATTAAATACATTATGTGGGGCAAGATGACGGAATCACTTTTAAACTCAAATATTATCTTTGGTAGAACTTGATGGCTAGAACAAGCATTTTAAATAACAATAATGATTAGACAAATCCAAATGTTTAATATTTAATTATATAAATGAACGAATTTCAAATAATATAAGTTTATGTGGACTAACCGACTACAAAAAATTTAATATAAGTATCAAGTGGCCGTCACTTCAACAACTTAGTTTTAAATTTGTCTTGTACATATATGAATCACCAAACGACAATAATTACTAATAAGTGAGACAAATGCCTATATATTGGATAACGACTTGTATATAATAAATACATTTCGGGATACGATAAACATTGTTACAACGGATTAAACATATATGAGTTAGGACACTTTTAAATAATTTTATTACAAATATGAACTAGCTATTCGACAAAGTCATATATAATAACAAGAATTATCAAGTTTTGATAATTAAGATTATATATGCACATTTAAGCATATCAATTATAAACACATTCGATTAAACAAAAAATTGAGTATTAAAGGATAGATAATAATATTAACCGCAAGTAACATACGTAAACAAAAGTCTTCGCTTAATCAAATTTAACATATGTGAGGACGCGTTAGAATACATGTGACAGTTGTGTCAAGTAGGCACATGAAACAAGATTGTTGGTATTGATTATTGATATACATTTGATTTACAAACAGGAACTTATGTTTCATTTGATTGGGAAATGTTATACTATATGAAACAAACATAGTTAACTAGCACTGATGTGCTGACTATGGTTACTCTGATTTCGGTTATTACAACGCATGGACATGGGTTCCATTGCTATACACACTGTGAGTATTCGTAGCCCCTTTTACTTATTACATATTTTGGGGGAAATACATTCTACAATACTTTGCTTTTCTACTATGATACTTAAAAGGTTTTCATTACTATGTGAAATATGTTAACGCTGGAACATAAGTTAGCCGGATGTAGAATGCATGAGAGTTTGTTATTTTATTGTAAGTCCCTTTTATTTATGCCTAGAAACAACCATTAACTCATGGGTTTGATATATTGGATAGTACTATTTTGGTTGACAACCCATTCACCTATCGGGTGGTCTTGCTAGCTACAGTCACCCAATGATGAGGTCAAACACAGTGAATGAATATTTCTAACTCTATTGTATACTTTGAACTCGGGACGAGTTTGATGATCATGAGAACAAAAACAAGGGCAATCGGTCATAGGTTTGGTTGTGGACTTATGCAGATTGCATCCATTCACACTTATGGCTTAACATATTACATGATAGCATAGCATTATGGGATTGATGATCCTACTTGATTTTTATTGAAACATTTTACTTGTGCCTGGAATGGCCAAACATTATAGGATTGATGATTTTACTAGATTTTGATCTAAACATTTTACTCATGCTTGAAATGGCCAACACACTATGGGATGATGATCCTAATGAGTTTTGATTGAAACTTTTTACTCATGCCTGGATGGCAAATACTATTACTTAAACTGTTTGATTAAACATAAAATCTACGAACTCACCAACTTTTTAGTTAACACTTGTTTTTGCATCTATTTCAGGTACTAATCTAAGGCTAGATATGTACCTTACATTTAAGCAAAAGGACTAGCATTCTCTCACTCAATGAGTTCTTGATATACAGTTTCGTCGCATCTCCCATGTTTCCACCGACGGTGAGGGTGTGACAGATTTGTATCAGAGCCATTGGTTATAGAGAATTAGGTTTCCTTTAGTGACACCTAGACTATAACTATAAACTCTAAATTGTTGGGACTATAAAAACTATAGTAAGATCCAACTTTATGCAAACATATTTTGTTCGGGAGACTGTTTTCCGTAAAGAACAACACATGATTTAATTGATGCTAATAGTTGTCTTAAGAAATGAAAACTTTAAGTTAGCATCACTACACCACCATTTCACTGTTAATTGCTTCTTCATAGATAATGACTCTTAGTTAATAAATCCTTACTAAGGTTATACCACATGTCTTAAAGACATCATAGTAAGGACTCATTTGATTGCACACATTACTTTTGCTATGGCATAGTTTTTCTTATTTCACATCATAGAGTTGATGCACTACTACTTTAGAAACAACTCTGACACAACTTATACAAGTTAAGTTGAGAACATGTCAAGATGTTGTAACATGTTACAAACTTTTATCACCAACACCTACATACTGTATTGGTGAACAGTTGACAGGTGACATTTCAAATGAAACATGGTCTGTAAAACTTGATAAAGTCCATAATGTTGTCGGACCAAGTAGGACGTTTCAGATTTCTAAAATCTCAAAGTTGTACTAACATGAGATCAAACACGATATTTTTGACTGCTGACGGCAGCTCAGTGAAAAGATATGACAAATGGACTGACATGGGGAAATCATTGGATTTACAAGTTGGAAAGATTGAATGAATCAATAACATTATACGTTAAGAAGTGATTGCACGGAGTGTACAACAAACAAACGATAAAACACAAAAACAACGCATTATGACTCATGATGGGAGATTACTAGAGTGATCAAGCAAGATAATTGATAGTTACACTTTGTGTAACATCACTGTACTTTGAGTCGTCCGTACATCCGTACGATTGTACTGTTACGATCTGAGATTTTGTAATTATTAATATTGCACATTACTTGATGATTATCACTGTTACTGGTATACATGTTCATAACATATTATACGCGTAAACCATGGGAAGTTTGGTTGTAACCCAACTAAACAGAACCAGAGAGTTTATTGCAGTTACATTATACTGATTATGGATTATTGGTTGGAATGGATTTGGGATGGAACTGGGAGTTTGTTATGGTATGGTTGCTAAACGTAGTCAAGGACACATGGTCATGGTTTATCGAAATAGCGGTGGGACGGTGTAGGGGAGGTTGCGATCTACCTCTGCATATGCCCTATACATATTCATATTTCGGTCTATCATGGATGTGTCAGTGACTAGGGTTTAGTGGGTTTTGGGTTGGTAATAATAATATTAAAGTTAATAAATAATGAGAATTAATTACGCGAAGTGAGGTTACGAACATTACTTAAACGCGAATGTTGATTCAGAAATATTAACTTAATAATGTATTCGCGTGAGTGACGATTCACACGAATATAATTATTAAGAATAATATTCTGAAACTATATTCCCTAAACTATAAATCAAATCGAAATACGATACGAGCATCGGATTCGCAAAGGTGACGATCTTTACGAATACGTACGCGAGTAACGCGTTTCGACGAGATAATTAAATAATATCTAACGATATTAAGTTAATAAATGAAATATAAAAACGTTTATTAGGAATCACAACTTAAAATGAGTTGAATAAATTAATTTATCAAATAATTGATTTAACGATGATAAAACGAAAACCGTTTTAAGAAACAACAATATTTAAATAAAATCATTTTAATTAAGATAAAACTTAATTATCTTAATGTCCTATGATTTAAATATATTTTACGAGTAAAACCGAACAATTATTAAGTTATCACGATAAAGACGAGACCGAATGCGCGGGAACGGGGTGGACTTAAATGGTGGAAGACTCCACCATTTCCCCACGTTTTCCCAACTCTCTTTCTCTCTCTAAAAACACACACACTTTCTCTCTACCTTCTCTCTAACCTATCTCACTCGTTACCCGACGGATTCAAGTGATCTTTGGCTCTAAACGACCGCGTGAACGAGAGCTGCAAGAGGATACGAAGAAACACGAGTTTTGACCAGAAAATTGAGGTAAATCGGGGTTTTTATTTCTGGATCTTGTTAGAAACTAAATGTATGCATGAATATCAACTTTATACGGGATTAGGGATTTCTGGTTGCCTAGATCGAGTTATTATTGAAATGAGGGAAGTCATAAACGACCTTATAACCACATATTGCGATGATGATGAAATGAGTGCAGGTTAATGAACCTGCATGGGGTTGGCGAACCTTGGCCTTGGGCCGAACCTTAGGCACCAAGGCAGTCGACCGGCGAACCCTGTTGCATCCTTAGCCGAACCCTACCCTTGAACGGAACCTTAGGGACGAACCCTGCATGGGTCACGAACCCTACTTGAATCACCGAACCCTTGTTCTTGCATGATGCCACGAACCCTTGTCTGTTAGAAGTGCTGGCCGAACCATTGATGGGTGACGAACCTTCTTGGCCGAACCCTACCCCATTCTGAGCCGAACCTTTACTTGTGACTCACGAATCATATGGAATGAACCTTATGTAGATTAGCCGAACCTAGGCCCAACAAGGCCATAGGTTCGCTGCCATTATAGGGGAACAAACCCCATTTCGTTGAACTAGGGGAGTAAGGGCAAATAGAAGACATGGTTTCTTATGTGTATATATATACATATATATACACTTGTGCATGCATGGGAAACCTAATTTATCATTTACTGAATAAGAATAAGGTTTTAATATTATGACTTGCATATATTGTAAAAGTTGTAAAAAGAAATTAAGTAACTTCCTAAACTTGAGTAGACTTGTTTTATAACTTGAGTTTAAATGTTTAAACTAATGAGTGTATCATGCATGCACGGGAAACTACAACAACCACTATCTTTTCACTTATTAATATAAAACTCAGTATTTTAGACTTACGTACACGTGATATCTTATTAGAAAAATTTGAACTTGATGTATTCAAACATGGACTAGAATTTAATAACTTGATGTAGGTGGTTAAGGGAATTAATCATGCATGCATGTATACAAAAGTGTACATGGAGTATAAGGTTGATACTTTCATAAGTTGTAAACTTTTGAATTATTTATTAAAGGCCTTCATATATTGAACAATTTAAGCTAATGGGTTCAAAGCATCATTGTAGGTTGAATATTGATAAACCATAGGTGTCACTACCTAACTTAGCAACAAATAAAACTAAGTCAGTAAAGTACCTATGGGTTTAAAGTAAATCAAGATGAACATTCAATACTAATAAAGTGCTTGTATTTATAAACACGACCACATGTTAAATTTACAGATCTTTGAGTTGATTTGAGTTACATACGCGAGCGCGCATAATACGAGAACACATATACTAAGGACTTCAGGTGAGTTCTCATAACCTCCCTTTCTTTAAACTGTTTTGTTTTAAAACTCGGAGGTGAAGCATGTATACCAAATTCAAATATTATTTTGATAACACAAGGCTAATACCTGTTTATCAATATGATATTCACAATATTGAATTATCATTATTTATGGATTATCACTTACATTTATATCTTCGTGTAACATTGTCATTGACTTTGGTCAATAACAAAGATTACATGTATTGTCACTTAGATTATCACAACCCCATGAGTCGTTGCCTTTAACTTCGGTTAATTGCTTTGATCTCATGTATTGTCTCATGGTTAGCTACCACTCCATGGATCTTGTTTTTAACTTAAGTTAATTACATAATGTCCATGTATAGTCACAGATATTATTTGAGAATATTGATGTTGAGATTGGTTGATTGGTTGTGTGGTTGATTATCTATTATTGACTTTGATTATCTATGATTGACTATGACTGATTGGATATGTGATTATGTGTTTGTGTATGTGTTTGATTGTTGAGTTTGGAGATTGGTTGGATTATCTTATGCAGGTATTCTTGTGGATTTTCTCAGAAAATCATAAGCACTTATACTCGTTTTATCTAAACCTTTTATAAAACCATTTTTAAACTTAAACTTTTAAATTCATTTTATAAAACCTTTTAAGTATAAACACTTATGATTACTCACCAACTACTCTGTAGTTGACACTTGATTTTCTTACATGTTTCAGGTAATGAAGCTAAGTAGGTTGAAGAAGATGAACTTCTCACTTTTGGACATCATCATATAGGATCTTGGACTTAGCTAATTAACTAAAATTCTGGCGATTAGAGTTTAGTTAGTTTAGCTAATTCTTTTGTGTAATTGATGTATTTAATTCATGATGAACATGATTTTTGTGTAATTATTTTGGTTGATTGAATGATATATGATGATTTGATTTAGATGCCCACGAGCTTTTGAACAATCTACACATCCCTCGTGGCATCCCGACGTTTCCGCCATCGGTTGGGGTGTTACACTTTGTACTACGTAACTATGAATTATGTTACTTGTGAATTTTGAGAAATCCTATTGTGATGATTAGTGTTTGAACTTAATGATAAGTATGATGTTTCAAGTACCAATGTTGAATCTTTTGAATTGAACAAACACAACCATACATTATGGAAATTAGCCGAATTTAACTATTCACAAAAAAAAAACAAAATTTGTCAATGATGATATAACGATGATGCTTTATAGCCTTCTTTGAGAAGGATATGAGAACACTAATAATGCCAAGACATATTCTGGCAGGTAACTTATTCAATTGATCAGATCAATCTCCTTAAACTCCGACACCTTAGTCATTGATTATGGTAACTATTCCTAAAAGCGTAGACAAACTCATTAATGCTTGAGAATTTTAGATCTCATTGGATAATGGGCATCATATTTCAATTCGAATGATATGAATATATTATGAATCCTATTGGCATGATGCCTTAAAATAATTCATTCCTTTTCAGAGCAGGAGACTCCAATTAATTATCCCTCTTCTAGCAGACAATTCCTTATGCTACACCCCTCTTAACCAAGATAATAAACAAAATTTGATGCCTTCTGTAGAAGGATAACCAATGTTTTCAGAACCGGACCGGATGTTGAACCGGACGTCTTACTGGTTACCGGTCGGACCGGATTCATTAACCGGGCGACATAATAAATATATAAAAAAATATATATAATTATAATCACATTTAAACAAATATAATTACTATTCACACAAACATAATCATTTTTTAAAAAATACAAGTTTAAGTGTAATGTTATATTTTTTTGATTTTGGTTTAAAAAAAAAGAAAAAAAAAACTTGTTTCTCATCACACATAGGTTTACATCTCTTTCCCTTCCTAACTTTTCATCCCACATTGGTGAGAGTACAAAAAAACCTCCATCCCCTCCCTATAAAAAGAAGAGAGGAGGGCACCATTTGTATGAAAAAGTTACCATTTCAACCCCTTGTTTGGTTTTAATGGTTTATTTTCTAGATTTTAGTTTTTTTTTAAAAAAAAATAAAAAAATAAAACCGGTCCGACCAGTGGTCCGGTTCCCGGGCCGACCGGTCACCCGGATGGGCCGGCCGGTTCTCTTCTGGACGGTTCATATGCTTATTTTGGGCCGGTTTGGTGGCCGGTTCCCTGTCCGACTGGTCCGGCCGGCCGGTCCGGTCCTGAAAACACTGAGGATAACTTAATAAGCATTGAGTGCAAATAAATAAATTATTACATAAATTTGTGTGTGCTAGATCGCGTAGACATGTAACCAAATACATGGTATACTTATGTAATATTAAATCCCATTGTAAAACTCTATCTCTTTCCTTATGAAGTTATTGTCAATAGTTAATGTGACACCTCATGTCTTGCTATTGTCATAAGTTAACTTCCTGCTTGAGTACAAGTATTACACTCTTTATCAATCTAATCAATGAGATTAATTCCAATCACGCGGGTTATTTAAGACTTGCATTATCAAAACTCAATTGAAGACAAATTAGTGACATGAGTGTCACAAACCATGCATGACTAGACACAATGCCTATTCTGTACATACCTTGCGATCAATGAACGAATTGTTAAACTCAATCTTGTTTTAGAATTCACAACAAGAGAAATAAGTTCATATTACTTTGGCATACTTCACAAGGAAAAACTAACGAATTTAAAACTATGCAACTATTCTTTTTGTCCTTGGGGCAAGCTGGATCTTAATAGTGTGGCGTCATACCTAGACTTGCAGTCTAGTGCCCACTACACATTGGAAACACTATACCAGACTTTCAATTCAATGACTTGATTGAACAATCGTTTAAGGTTTAGTCACCTTAACACATGATAATGGCAATGATTTACCAATGCTATAAACATACGTTATGATGATTAAAATTTCACACTTCAAACTAAGTGAAGAAATTAAAGTACATTCGGTCAAGGGAAATGCTAATGGTAAGACACCTTAAGCATAATTTATTTCCCGACTTTAAACACACTGCCTTTATTGTCAGACATATACCTATCGTCCTAACATGCAATTAATTTTACAAGGTTGAATTATTGAACAAACTTGGTAACTCTCTAAGATTGTCCTACAACCGACAAGAATGGTAATGAAAATTTCACATAATCCTTGAACACGACATCAATCAATGAACCACGTGAAAATACAAATGGTGTAATTGGTACCGATTACAATACGATGCAAACAAGAAATAATCACATTGACACTAATGTCTTCTTCTTACTTAGTCACTATCGAATTTCGCAAGTATATACTTGCGAAATACTATTCGATTCAAAGTGACTATGAGTGCTACACACACTTTCTTGGGTATTATACAAAGAGTAGTAGTGTCATCTTAATTCAAGTGACATTAATTGAACTACTACAACTCAAGTTAAGACAAATGAATGACTTAATCTTCCTAGTTCTCATATGGCTAGATACGCCAACTACCTTACATGTATTCGATAGTTAGAGAAATCATATTATATTTCATACACGATCTCAAACTCAAAAACCAGGTGACTGTTAAACTCTAATCTAGTCAAGGATGACACATCCATCCTAAAGTTCTCTTCATCTCATACTCTAACTAACATTCTTGTTTTGGTATTCTCTTTCTCAGTGATAGAACAAAAGCTGTCATTGAAAAATATATGATAATGAAATCTATATGATGAGGTTGTTGTTCATCAATCATACCTAGATGATTCACAACACTAAACTCAAACATTGATCGTGCATGTTCAGATGACTACCCTCCTTGAATTAAGTTATTTGGAATCAACATACATTTAAAAACCAGCTCTAATAAATGTTATATTCATGACATTTGCTCCTAGTTATTTGAAAACTAGGGCATAAATTGCAAAGCATAGTTTTATGGAGGGACAAACTTACTATTTTTACGATGAAAAAAATAGAAACCTCTCATAATGTGTTCCCTCCACATTCAATCGGTTATCAACATACTTTCAAGGTTAAAGGTGTGTGACAACGATGGTCATCAACACACTTTGAACTTCTTAAGTCTTTTCTACACTAAGAGTTTGGTTTTTGAACTAAACTGTGTTCAAAAATCATTCTAAAAAATTACTTTGAGAACTCATCACTCGTTGATTTGCTCATAACTGTTTGTGAACCAATGGCAGAGAAATTCACCTTAGACCCCCATAACACCGGTTTTGCCACAAAGCCACCAATCTTGGTTAGGCAACAATATAAAATTTGGTAGAGACAGATGTTACATTTCCTGTCCAATAATCATACATGATGTTGGAAGTCTGTCATGTTTGGACCGCATAAACCAACAGTCCTGGACACGGAGACAGAGACCATGTCCCGAAGGATCCTTGGAATTACACCGAAGAAGACTACGAGAAGTTAGAGCTTGATGCAAAAGCACATGTTCAATTGGTTATGGCCCTTTCAAAATGAAATATACTCTGGTCTTATTCACCATGAGTCTGCTAAAGACTTGTGGGATGCTCTAAAAGAGCAATTCGGTGGTACCGAAGATGTTGTGGCTAATACCAGGGAGATATTAGCTCAACAATACGAAACATTCTCCCAACTAAATAATGAGTCACTGACTTAGCAGTTTGAACGACTCACTTCTCTCTTAAGTGAATTAAAACCAGCTGGTCAAGTGTACCCACTGTCTCTGTTCTGAATCGCTTCTTGACATCTTTGCCTGAAAAATGGGAAACTTATTCCATTGTCATGAGATCTTCTCCAGACTTTGGCAAACTCTCACTTACCCAGATTGGCTAGAAACGAAAACTAACAAAGTCTGGTAAATCAACTGATGAGTACGTTCAAAGGAACACAGCTCTTCTCAATCAATTCCATGGTAAGTTGCTCACCTTTGAGCGAGAGATTGGCTAGAAACAAAAACTAACAAAGTCTGGTAAATAAACTGATGAGTACGTTCAAACTAACACAGCTCTTCTAAATCAACTCCATGTTAAGTTGCTCACCACTGTCTCTGTTTTGAATCGCTTCTTGAGATCTTTGCCTGAAAAATGGGAAACCTATTTCATTGTCATGAGATCTTCTCCAGACTCTGGCAAACTCTCATTTACCCAACTCCATGGTAAGTTGCTCACCTTTGAGCGAGAGATTGGCTAGAAACGAAAACTAACAAAGTCTGGTAAATCAACTGATGAGTACGTTCAAAGGAACATAACTCTTCTCAATCATAACTCTGAAGGGTTATGATGAATACATAGACATAACTACTGGCTTCACTTCTTCTTTTTCTTCTTCTTCTTCTTGTGATGACCACTCTCATATTTCTGATCATTTGTGCTTTATCATGGATGATCTCCATCAAGTTCCAAGTGATGACTTGGAAGAGATGGACATTCTTCACCAACTGGCCCTCTTGAGCATCAGAACGAATAAGTTCTACAAGAGGACCGGAAGGAAATTTTCTGGTATTAATGGGAAAACCAGGTTCGGCCTAAATAAGGCTAAGGTCCAATGCTATAGATGTCATGGAACCGGACACTTTGCCAGGGAATGCAAAAATGCTCCAAACTTTAATTCTTCACCATATGTGACTTTTCCGAACTCACAATCACATACTTCTTCAACACCTTTTTCTTCTTCTTCTTCTTCTTCTTCTTCTTCTTCTTCTTCTTCTTCTTCTTCTTCTTCTTCCTCCTCATCTTTCAGAAGGCACAACAATTCTCAGGAGTCAGCACACATTGTACATACTTCTCCTCATACCAATGTATAATTTGTACAAGCTGCCAATGGTAGCATGTATCAACTCACTCCTGCCCCTCTTCAAATTGTTGCACCATCCCCTTCACAAATAAATGTACCAGGCCCTGCTGTCCAATCCCCTTCTTCTAGTCAACCGGCTGTTTTCACCCAAGAGTACGTAGACTGGAGCAGCCTACCTGAAGATGTCCTCATCACTTCTGAACCAACAGATTTTGCTCTCATGGCTGTTGGTGACGATTCTACTCATTCTGAACAACCTGTTGTAGACACTATTGATGCGCATGTATCTTCTTCTACTCTAGAAAAACTATGTACCGATGAGTGCATAGAGGCTTTTGCAAAAATAAAGAAAGCCAACATGTTGCTTCAACAACAAAATCAGGAGTTGGAGCAACTGCTAGATAATAAAAATTCTGAAGTAGAAAATTTAATAAAAAATAAAGATTGTCAAATCTCTATCCTAAAGACTGAAAAATCCAACCTACAAGCTCTATTTGATTTGCAAAATGAAAAATATGCAGCTTGTAGAGATGAACTGTCTCAGACCAAAGTCAGCTATGACAAGTGGGTTGAATCCTGCAAAGGATTCAAAATGCTTTTAAGTAAGCAAGTTCACAGCAAGTCCAAATTTGGAATCGGGTATAATCACACCTCCAAGAGTGTACCAACCTAGACAGTTTCCTACGTTTGTTTATCCCACTGAAACTAACGTTGAAAAAAATGGAGGAAGCACCCTTTGAAAGTGATCACAACAATAATTCTTTTGAATAAACTAAGATTGCTCCAACCATGAGCTCTACTCAAAGTTCGGAAGGTACAATTCTTCTTGAAACCTCTGATAATCATGTTGCCCGCCTTGCCCATGGTTGACATCAAACTCCCTCTTTCTCATCCTCATCCACCTTATCCAATAATGAAGGCAAATAAGCCTTTCATCCCTAACTATTCCTCTCTATCTCCTGCTTGTCTAAAGTGTTTCAAGTACAATCACACTACTGAAACCTGTTGGACAAAAACTCCTTTGGAGAAAGCTAAAGATAAACTGAATGCTGAAAGATTGAAAGCTGAACATGCTTCTTCATCTAAGGGGAATCTCCCTAATAAGATGAAGAAATCAAAGAAGGCTAATAGATCTTCAGCTAACAGTTCAATAAGATCTAACTCCCATTCATCTCTTCGCTTGTCTTCTCCTCTATCTGCTTCTCCCGAACCATCCATTCTTGGGACACCACCTTCTTATCCCATGGTGACTCCTTCTACCCATTCTCCTGCTGATGTGAACCCTTCTTCCGTAGATTCACAAATCAATATCTTGCATCAGAATCAACAACAGCTGATACTAATGATGCATAAATTGATTAATAATACTCAGCAAAACAAATAAGCATTTCCTCTTTCTTCTAAAAATAAAATAAGACCCATAGTTAACCTATTGCATTTAATCCTCATGTGCAGAGACCTTCTTCAAACCAAAATCATCTATGGTATGTGGACAGTGGAGGCTCTAGGCACATGACAGGATGCAGATTTATCTTAAATAACTTCATTTCAAAGAATGGAGGGTCTGTTTCCTTTGGAAATAATGCAAAGGGTTGGATAGTAGGGTCTGATTCTGTCCCGAGTGGAAAACTGCACTTCAAAGATGTAAGCTTAGTTGAAAATCTCAAGTTTAATCTCTTGAGCTTTTCTCAACTAGCTGACAAGAACTTTAGTTCATTTTTCACCAAGGATAGTTGCAAATTTCTTTCTCCGGAAATAAATTCAAAAATAAAGATCTTAATTGATCAACATACCTTGCTAACGGCGAAAAGAAGTGGAAATGTCTACGTTGTAGACATGACCTGTCACACCCCCAATTTCAACTAACGGACTCACACCGTTTGGGAGCATGACAAACCAGGATCTCAGATCATTAGACATAGCGAAGACCTCTATATGAATTTCAAAACATACGTTGGTCTTTAAAACATAACATTCAGAGTTTACAAAAAGTTGCGGAAGCGTTTCAAATCAAAACCAATAGAGTGTTGATAAGTAAAGCATTACAAATCAAAATACTGAAATATTCAAATTCAAATGATCAAAGTTTATAATGCATGAGACTCTATCTTCCTAGTCCATGCCAGCTGTTACGCGCGCCTTAGCGTCCTGAGAAAACATGCAATTCAAGTCAACACAATGGTTGGTGCATAACACAGGTTTTCAATAATCACAACGTTCAAAACATCAGTTTGAATAATAAGTTGTAGATAACATAATCACAATTGCACAGTCATGATAGCTAGTCATATAAACTATTTACATACGTGTTCGACACCGAAGCTGACTAATTGCCATGCTATAGCATGTTTTCGCCTTGCCACTATTGTCTATCACAACAATAGTAAAAAAAATGTGTTTGGTCAGTCAAACACCTGCGTAGATCCCATCTACCAGGTGAGGTTTGTCAAACCTAATAGATCTATTTCCAACTACCACGCTTTGCATTACAGCAAACTAAACGGTTCGAGGTGTGTAAGGACTTTCAAGTTGATATGTTATCACATAATGTAAACAGATAACTCATGCAAGTGATATGTATCTAAAATAGTTTGTTGCACATGTTTTCTCCCCCAAAACAGTTTAAAATAAGAAAGGGGCCGTGTACGCACCTTTGATAGTAGTAGAATGATCAAGTACGTGTGAACTTGCGTAGAAATCCTCTACGAAGAATCTGTGATTTAAACAATAACCTATTGTTATTCGAATAATCGTTTTGTGCTTAAAATCACATACGTGTCAACACACGTATGTTGAATTTGCTAAAGTTGTGCATACGAAAGTACGCGTGCCACTGAAATCGATTAAATAAAATCATATTTGATTTTATTCAATTAATCGTAATTATACGCGATTTCGTGTTCGGATTAAAATATGAATTTTATCATTTCAACACGTTCGTATTCTCGTTACGGTTCCAACGCAACTTGAACGGATGAAAACGGACTTGAAACGAACAAGTTATGCTCAAAATACAAACTAAACATTAAAACCCAAAAATATGGTTGGGCCGGGACTCGAACCCGCGACCCACAACTCCAACACACAAGCCTCTAACCATTACGCCCGCTAGGGTATCGCGTTAACTCTCTGAAAAACAATTCTTTTAAACCTTCATCCAGCCGAATTCATATCCCATATTATAGCCGAAGCAAATTTCCCTCGATTGACCACCATTTCGAATCCGATTGCACTCATCCACACAAGATTTTCATTCTAACCACTTATGCGTACCTAATGGTGGTTCTAATTCGATCAAAATATAATCAATATGTTCTAATTGATCCCAAATAGGTTCGGTTTTCAACCAAATTCTCATTCAATCCAAAACCTTCTGGTTCACGATTGTAACATCAAATTAACCTAGGCTTTAGTTCAATCGGCTCATTCTGAAACTTTCTATGTAATTCAAT
This sequence comes from Mikania micrantha, assembly GCA_009363875.1. Lineage (NCBI taxonomy): Eukaryota > Viridiplantae > Streptophyta > Magnoliopsida > Asterales > Asteraceae > Mikania > Mikania micrantha. The sequence goes on along the minus strand of CM018691.1, from coordinate 32,169,802 downwards.
TCGATTATTAACCTCTTAACAATCAAAACCCCCAAAACTGTTTTAGTAAGAACCCTAGTTACTAGAGCTCCATCAATTTGCTATCAACAATCGAAATTGTTATAAGAATAACCTTAGTCGGCCTTTTCTGAAACTAACCATATAGTTTAATTTGAATATCAAATCCATTTAATACAAAATCCCCAAAACAGTTTATAAGCTAAACCCTAGAACTCGAATTCCAAACATTCGTTGTTATAAATCAAAATTGGCTTATGTTTAACCTTAATCGGCTATATTAGAAGGTGTTGTAGTGATTACATACCTGATTTGATATCGAATTGATATACTTCGACTTTGAGTTGAATTTCGGTCGAGTCTCAATCGGTTTCTTCAATTCCAAGCTCCTTAGATCGAATTGTTGTGTGAGAAACACTCTAAAGGTACCGATTAACAGTTCTGGAAACTCAATTGAGTGAATTTTTGTCGAATTTATAGGGATTGAATATGCTAGTAACGGTTCTAATAAATTAAATCGCCATTTAGGTTTAATTCAACCTTTATGATTGTAATAACTGATGATAACCGCTTATTATCATCATTAGACGTTTTATGAAGCATTGATTCGACCATTACCTCATATTCCTTTGAAATCCATAACTCCCACTTGTGTACATGAACGAATTTTGACTTTTAGGAGTCAAAATTGTGTGTTTTGACAAATCACTAGTTAATTCTTACAATTCCAAGCGTTCTAGATTTGTTTTGCTTAATTCTTACTTCTATATACTAATCCGGATCAATCACATATTGTTTTCGATTTACAAAGCTACTTTAAAAATCCCTAATTACCACTACATAGGCCAATTAGAACATTGTGGTGTTAAATTAAGCTAATTAGACTTCTCAAATATAATTGGGCCTCACTGGGCCTTCCTGGGCCTACCTTGGCCTTCCCTGGGCCTACTTTGTTTACATTGGGCCTTAATGGGCCTACTTTAACCTTGTTTGGTCTAATTGGGCCTTCCTTGTTTTCCTTGAGCCTAAATTAGTCTTATTGGGCCTACTAGACTTTGTTGGGCCTTCATAGGCTCCATTGAGTCTTACCGGGCCTTCCTTGATTTTGTTGGGCCTTCATTGGTATTATTGGGCCTTGATTGGCCTTGTTGGGCCTGTTGGACCTTCATTGGTCTTATTGGGCCTTGATTGGCCTTGTTGGGCCTGTGATAGCACCAACTCCCGTTAACAAGGTTAGTGTGAAAAGTCGGATTGTCACATCATCCCCTTGTTGAAGGAATTTTCGTCCCGAAAATTAACAAGTGTTTAGAGTAGTTAGGAAACTACTTACGAGTTTAAATCGTACGTGTTAGTGTGATTTGATCATTCTGTGTGCTTGTGTGTACTCACACACAAAGTCTAATGCCTGCAACATCACAACTCAATTGTGATCGTTCAATGTAACTGTTTTGCGTGTTCACTAGTTAATTCACCTAACTGTGACTATTTGTGTTTGATCATACTGTGTTGTGTAACCTCACACATAGTGAGTGTCTGAAACTGTTTGTACTATGTAACCCTGCACATAGCAAAGTGTATATAACTAATCGTGTATGTACTACCATAACATGTAACATATGAAATGTAGCACATAAAACATATAGAATGTAATGTAACACAAATGTTTGTAACAAAATCAATTGAATAAATAAAACGTTTGTGCTTACAGTTTGAAATTTGCAGTGTTGATGTGTGAAAGCATCACGTCATCCCCTTGTTGAAGGAAATTTCGTCCCGAAATTTAACGTGCGCTCTCAGTGTTAGCAGTAACTGTCTTGAATAGATGAGGATATTTCTTCATCATTTGGTCTTCCCGTTCCCATGTGAATTCAGGACCCCGTCTTGAATTCCATCGAACTTTGACTATCGGAATTTTGCTTTGCTTCAATTGTTTGACCTCGCGGTCCATGATTTCTGCTGGTTCTTCAATGAATCGCAGTTGTTCATCTACTTGTATTTCTTCCAACGGTACAATCAATGTCTCGTCAGAAAGACATTTCTTTAAGTTCGACACATGAAACACATCATGAACTCCACTGAGTTCATCCGGTAGTTTGAGTTGATACGCAACCGGACCAATCCTTTTCAGGATCTCAAAAGGTCCTACGTAACGTGGACTAAGCTTCCCACGCTTGCCAAATCGTATTACACCTTTCCAAGGTGATACTTTTAGAAGAACTCGGTCTCCTATTTGAAATTCCAACGGCTTGCGACGTTTGTCTGCATAACTCTTCTGTCGATCTCGAGCCGCTACCATACGGTTCCGAATTTGAACTATTTTCTCTGTCGTCTCGTGCACCAGTTCAGGACCTGTTAATTGACTGTCACCAACTTCAGCCCAGCAAACTGGTGAACGACATTTGCGACCATACAAAGCTTCAAACGGTGCTGCTTGAATACTTGTATGATAACTATTGTTGTAAGAGAATTCTACCAACGGTAAATGATTCTCCCAGCTATCACCAAAGTCAATTACACAAGCTCGTAACATATCCTCGAGCGTTTGAATCGTTCGTTCACTCTGACCATCGGTCTGTGGATGATAAGCGGTACTCATATCCAAGCGAGTCCCCAATGACTTATGAAGAGATTTCCAAAAATTTGAAGTAAACCGGGCATCCCGATCTGATATGATAGAGATTGGCACACCATGCCGTGCTACTACTTCCTTAATGTAAATACGAGTCAGTTTCTCCATCTTATCAGTTTCCTTGATTGCTAAGAAGTGTGCAGATTTCGTTAATCGATCAACAATTACCCATATCGTATCACAACCAGTCGGTGTACGGGGTAACTTAGTGATGAAATCCATCGAAATCTGTTCCCACTTCCACATTGGTATCTCTGGTTGTTGCAGTAAACCAGATGGCTTTTGATATTCAACTTTGACTTTCGAACAAGTCAAACATTTGCTAACGTATTTAGCAATATCAGCTTTCATGTGAGGCCACCAATACAGTGCCTTCAAGTCATGGTACATCTTGTCTGATCCCGGATGGACTGAATATCTGGACTTGTGTGCTTCGTCCATCACGAGTTCCCTTAAACCTCCATATAAAGGTATCCACATTCGATCAATGAAATAACGAATTCCATCAGGTTTAACATTCAATTGTTCTTCCATTCCTCGTAAAGATTCCGGTACTAAGTTTTCCGTTTTCAAGGCCTCAATCTGAGCACTGTGTACCTTGTCAGGTAAGTCGGTATGTATCGTCATCATAAGTGCACGAACCCGTCTTGTTCCCGTTGTATCTTTTCTGCTCAGAGCGTCAGCTACTACATTAGCTTTTCCCGGGTGATATTTAATCGCACACTCATAATCGTTCAACAACTCAACCCATCGTCGTTGTCTCATATTGAGTTCCTTCTGATCAAAGATATGTTGCAAACTCTTATGATCAGTATAAATAGTACACTTAGTTCCATACAAGTAATGCCTCCAAATCTTCAAAGCAAAAACCACTGCTCCTAACTCCAAGTCATGAGTAGTGTAATTCTTTTCGTGCGTTCTTAGTTGTCTGGAAGCATAAGCGATCACTTTATCACGTTGCATCAACACACATCCTAATCCCTGTCCAGATGCGTCACAATACACCGCAAAGTCTTCCGTTCCTTCCGGTAAAGACAGAATCGGTGCGCTGCAAAGCTTCTGTTTCAATAACTGGAATGCAGCTTCCTGTTTATCAGTCCAGTTATACTTTGTTCCCTTGTGCGTCAGAGCTGTAAGTGGTTGAGCGATCTTTGAGAATCCCTCAATGAATCGTCGATAATAACCCGCCAAACCAAGGAATTGTCGTACCTCGGTAGGGGTCTTTGGTGCTTCCCAATTCTTAATCGCTTCAATCTTTGCTGGATCCACATGTATACCCTTTTCATTAACTATATGACCCAAGAACTGTACTTCTCGCATCCAGAAATCACATTTCGAGAACTTAGCGTACAGTTGTTCCTGTTTCAATAACTCTAACAGTAATCGAAGATGTTCAGCATGTTCCTCCTCAGACTTTGAATAGATGAGAATGTCATCAATGAAAACAATGACAAACTTATCCAGATAAGGTTTACAAACACGATTCATGAGATCCATGAATACAGCTGGAGCGTTTGTCAACCCAAATGGCATGACCAAGAACTCGTAATGGCCATAGCGTGTCCTGAATGCAGTCTTCGGAATATCCTCCTCCTGAACTCTTAGTTGATGATAACCCGACCTGAGATCAATCTTCGAGTAGTAACTTGAACCTTGCAATTGATCGAACAGATCGTCAATCCTGGGTAACGGATACCGGTTCTTGATAGTAACCTTATTCAATTCCCGATAATCGATACACATACGAAAAGTCCCGTCCTTCTTCTTTACAAACAATACTGGAGCTCCCCATGGTGAAAAACTAGGTCGTATGAAACCCTTATCCAACAACTCTTGCAATTGTGTGGATAACTCTTGCATTTCTGACGGTGCAAGTCGATAAGGCGCCCTAGCTATCGGTGCTGCATCTGGTGTAAGATCGATTCGGAATTCCACCTGTCTGATAGGCGGTAATCCCGGCAAGTCTTCTGGAAATACCTCCGGAAATTCACAAACTACAGGTATATCTTCAAGCTTCCTCTCAGCTACCGGCTTTTCAGTTATAAGTGCTATAACTGCCGTATGACCTTTCCGCAGACATTTGTGTGCCTTCATACAAGATATGAGACGCAGTGGCGTACTGCTCTTCTCGCCTTGTACATATAATGTCTCTCCCTGCGGAAGAGGTATGCGAACAATCTTTTCATGGCATACAATTTCAGCCTGGTTCTTGGACAACCAGTCCATGCCAATGACTACATCAAAACTGCCTAAGGCAATAGGCATCAAATCAATCTCTAATGTCTGACCCATCAAATCAAGGATACATCCCTTGTAAATGTTTTCTACTACAATCAATTTACCATCAGCTAATTCCACAGTATAGGGACTATCTAAGGCAGTGGGACTAACATTTAGCAACTTAACAAGTGAACTAGATACAAAGCTCCGATCGGCACCGGTGTCGAATAACATAGAGGCATAGTGATTATTTAAGAGGAACGTACCCGTAACAATGTTGGGATCCTCCCGCGCTTGACGTCCTCCGATCACAAACGCCCTGCCTCTAGCACCGTTGTTGTTGTTGTTGTTATTGTTGTTGTTATTGTTGGTGCCATTTCCATTACCGTTGCCATTTCCATTTCCATTACCATTGTTGTCCCCGCCTTTCTTAAGTTGTGGGCAATCTTTCTTGAAATGGCCCATCTTGCCGCACTCAAAACAACCCTTCTGCGCATTGTTCTGATTGTTATTCTGGTTGTTATGGTTGTTCTGCAGTTCCCCGCGACAATCCTTAGCCGCGTGCCCAATCTTGCCACACCTCTGGCACTTAGCTCTGTCACACTGGTTACCCGCATGATGGTAACCACACTTGTTGCACTTGGGGTGCTTACCAATATAACCCCCCGATGATGATGATTGCTGACCACTGTTGGAATTATGATAGGACTTGTTTGAGTCCTGCTTCCTGTTCTGCTGTTGGTTGTTACCCTTGAAGTTGTTATCCCACTTTCTCTTGTGATCTCCTACCTTGGTAGCAGATGTTCGCTTAGGCAGAGTCCCCTGTAACACTGCCTGGTCAGTAAGCTGATGTGCTAGACGAACAGCTTGTTGGATAGTGGTGGGATTTGCTGAAGTAACCAACCCTTGGATCTGAGGCACTAGTCCTCCAATGTACCTTTCGATCCACTTACTGACTGGAGTAGCCATGTGTGGTAGCAGTCTGGCCAGTTCATGCGATCTGGTCGTGTATTCCTCAATATTTGACCCCTCCATCTTGAGGTGCCAATACTCCTCCTCCAACTTCTGCATTTCACTACGAGGACAATACTCCTCTTGTAGCAAGGTTTTGAAGTTGTTCCAGGTCAACGCATTTGCTTCTCCCAACCCCAGAGTCTGAACATTGGAGTTCCACCAAGTCAGTGCTGGACCCTCCAATGTTCCAGTAGCAAATTTCACCTTGCTGTCATCAGGGCAGTTGCACATTTCGAACACAGACTCCGCCTTTTCAATCCATCGAAGAAGTCCTATGGCCCCCTCCGACCCTTTGAAATTGTGTGGTTTGCAGTCCAAAAACATCTTGAACGTGCAAACTTGTGGGTTAATCACTCCCCCAGCTGGACCCTGTGGCCCTGTGTTGTGAGTCTGAGCATACTGTGCGATTGCCTCCGCAACTCTGTTGTTGATTAGCTCATTGAGCTCAGCAACAGTCATATGTACGTTTCCCTCAGCCATTAGTTTCCTATTTATAAGAAGTGTTAGCACAAAGTCAAAATCCAATGTAACATGTGTAAGTAAAACAACAAACACATCATGTAATATAATCAACACAGTTGTTGGAAACAAACAATAATTCTTCCATAAATAGAAACTTTCTTTGAGTACAATACTTTTTGAAATGAAATACAAAATTTCAAACTACTAATGTAGGAACACAACCCGTTCCTAATAAGTTTAAACAAAACAGAAATAAAAGAAAGAGAATCAATCGTCCTCAACAGTGGATTCAGGATCGGACTCAGCAACTGGTGCTGGTTCCTCCTCCTCATCCTCATCTTGTTCCTCATTCTCAACTACCACTAAGTCCTCCAAAGCTTCAATCCTGCCTGCCAAAATCTCCTCTCGGTTCTCTGACTCTTCTAGACGACCAATCATGTTGATCATCTCATCCCGCATGTCATGAACTAGATGGGCAAGTTCATCTTGCCTCTCAATGGCATCCCATAACTCCTGGGATCTCTGTATAAGCTTGTCTTCTGTCTCATCCAAGTCCTCGCGCAACTTGGCGATCTCCTCGGCGTCCGTCCTTCGCCTCTTAGGCTCAGGAGCATCTAGTGCGGGTGGTGGATGTGTAGATGGTCCTGCAGCATAGAGTCCCTGAGTATTCACCCATGGTGCCTCCTCCGGATCTTCATCCGGGTCCTCAGCTGGATCCTCGTCGGGATCCTCGTCTGGATCTGAGTCATCCATCTCATACGGTGGAGGTGATGGAATAGGTGGTGGTGGTGATGATGGTGGTGCCGGAACTATCGGCTCCTCGTCCTCGGAATCATCAATGATAACATAAGGATCTGATGATGAAGCCATGCCTGTTACATAATATCATATGTAAGTGCAGTGCCATGGAATACGTAAGCAAGTCAATTACATAATGTCATATGTAATTTCTAAGCAGTATGTGTAAAAATGTGTGTCTAATGTCTAACAGTCATAGTCTAGGCCTACAAATGCAAACCTAGTTCGCTATAACCAATATCTCTGATACCAATCTGTCACACCCCCAATTTCAACTAACGGACTCACACCGTTTGGGAGCATGACAAACCAGGATCTCAGATCATTAGACATAGCGAAGACCTCTATATGAATTTCAAAACATACGTTGGTCTTTAAAACATAACATTCAGAGTTTACAAAAAGTTGCGGAAGCGTTTCAAATCAAAACCAATATTTACATACGTGTTCGACACCTAGCATGTTTTCGCCTTGCCACTATTGTCTATCACAACAATAGTAAAAAAAATGTGTTTGGTCAGTCAAACACCTGCGTAGATCCCATCTACCAGGTGAGGTTTGTCAAACCTAATAGATCTATTTCCAACTACCACGCTTTGCATCACAGCAAACTAAACGGTTCGAGGTGTGTAAGGACTTTCAAGTTGATATGTTATCACATAATGTAAACAGATAACTCATGCAAGTGATATGTATCTAAAATAGTTTGTTGCACATGTTTTCTCCCCCAAAACAGTTTAAAATAAGAAAGGGGCCGTGTACGCACCTTTGATAGTAATAGAATGATCAAGTACGTGTGAACTTGCGTAGAAATCCTCTACGAAGAATCTGTGATTTAAACAATAACCTATTGTTATTCGAATAATCGTTTTGTGCTTAAAATCACATACGTGTCAACACACGTATGTTGAATTTGCTAAAGTTGTGCATACGAAAGTACGCGTGCCACTGAAATCGATTAAATAAAATCATATTTGATTTTATTCAATTAATCGTAATTATACGCGATTTCGTGTTCGGATTAAAATATGAATTTTATCATTTCAACACGTTCGTATTCTCGTTACGGTTCCAACGCAACTTGAACGGATGAAAACGGACTTGAAACGAACAAGTTATGCTCAAAATACAAACTAAACATTAAAACCCAAAATATGGTTGGGCCGGGACTCGAACCCGCGACCCACAACTCCAACACACAAGCCTCTAACCATTACGCCCGCTAGGGTATCGCGTTAACTCTCTGAAAAACAATTCTTTTAAACCTTCATCCAGCCTAATTCATATCCCATATTATAGCCGAAGCAAATTTCCCTCGATTGACCACCATTTCGAATCCGATTGCACTCATCCACACAAGATTTTCATTCTAACCACTTATGCGTACCTAATGGTGGTTCTAATTCGATCAAAATATAATCAATATGTTCTAATTGATCCCAAATAGGTTCGGTTTTCAACCAAATTCTCATTCAATCCAAAACCTTCTGGTTCACGATTGTAACATCAAATTAACCTAGGCTTTAGTTCAATCGGCTCATTCTGAAACTTTCTATGTAATTCAATTCGATTATTAACCTCTTAACAATCAAAACCCCCAAAACTGTTTTAGTAAGAACCCTAGTTACTAGAGCTCCATCAATTTGCTATCAACAATCGAAATTGTTATAAGAATAACCTTAGTCGGCCTTTTCTGAAACTAACCATATAGTTTAATTTGAATATCAAATCCATTTAATACAAAATCCCCAAAACAGTTTATAAGCTAAACCCTAGAACTCGAATTCCAAACATTCGTTGTTATAAATCAAAATTGGCTTATGTTTAACCTTAATCGGCTATATTAGAAGGTGTTGTAGTGATTACATACCTGGTTTGATATCGAATTGATATACTTCGACTTTGAGTTGAATTTCGGTCGAGTCTCAATCGGTTTCTTCAATTCCAAGCTCCTTAGATCGAATTGTTGTGTGAGAAACACTCTAAAGGTACCGATTAACAGTTCTGGAAACTCAATTGAGTGAATTTTTGTCGAATTTATAGGGATTGAATATGCTAGTAACGGTTCTAATAAATTAAATCGCCATTTAGGTTTAATTCAACCTTTATGATTGTAATAACTGATGATAACCGCTTATTATCATCATTAGACGTTTTATGAAGCATTGATTCGACCATTACCTCATATTCCTTTGAAATCCATAACTCCCACTTGTGTACATGAACGAATTTTGACTTTTAGGAGTCAAAATTGTGTGTTTTGACAAATCACTAGTTAATTCTTACAATTCCAAGCGTTCTAGATTTGTTTTGCTTAATTCTTACTTCTATATACTAATCCGGATCAATCACATATTGTTTTCGATTTACAAAGCTACTTTAAAAATCCCTAATTACCACTACATAGGCCAATTAGAACATTGTGGTGTTAAATTAAGCTAATTAGACTTCTCAAATATAATTGGGCCTCACTGGGCCTTCCTGGGCCTACCTTGGCCTTCCCTGGGCCTACTTTGTTTACATTGGGCCTTAATGGGCCTACTTTAACCTTGTTTGGTCTAATTGGGCCTTCCTTGTTTTCCTTGAGCCTAAATTAGTCTTATTGGGCCTACTAGACTTTGTTGGGCCTTCATAGGCTCCATTGAGTCTTACCGGGCCTTCCTTGATTTTGTTGGGCCTTCATTGGTATTATTGGGCCTTGATTGGCCTTGTTGGGCCTGTTGGACCTTCATTGGTCTTATTGGGCCTTGATTGGCCTTGTTGGGCCTGTGATAGCACCAACTCCCGTTAACAAGGTTAGTGTGAAAAGTCGGATTGTCACATGACCATTGATTCTCAAACATCTTCTCCTACCTGTTTGATAGCCAAAGGATCATCTTCTGAAACTGCCCTCTGGCACAAAAGATTCAGTCATCTTAACCACTAATCTCTTCATAAGCTTTCTACCCTTTTTTTAGTAAGAAGATTTCCTTCCAAAGAATTTGACTTTGAAGGTCAATGTGAATCTTGCTTAAAGGGAAAGCAACATAAAACATCACATAAGTCTATTGAGGAATCCAAAACAACTAACTGTCTCAATTTGCTTCATATGGATCTCTTTGGTCCAGTGAAGGTAGCCAGTTTGGCAAGAAAGAGATATTGTTTAGTTGTTGTGGATGACTACTCAAGATTTTGCTGGACCTTCTTCCTCTTCATCAAAGATGAGACTTCTGATAAAATAATTGCCCTTATCACCCAGACTGAAAGTCAATTTGGTCTTCCTGTCAAGACAATAAGGAGTGATAATGGCACTGAATTCAAGAAACTAGTTCATGATAAGCTCTGCATCTCTAAAGGAATCCTCAGACAATATAGTGTTCCTAGAACTTCTGCCCAAAATGGAGTTGTGGATAGAAAGAATAGGACACTTATTGAAGCTGCAAGAACTATGCTTGCAGACTCAGGATTGCCTTTATCTTTATAGGCTAAGGCAGTAAACACTGCTTGCTATATCTTAAACAGAGTTCATATTGTGAAGAGACATAACAAGACTGCCTATGAAGTCCTTCATAACATAAAGCCTCTCATTTCATTCTTTAAAGTCTTTGGGTGTCCGTGTTTCATTTTAAACACAAAAGACTCTTTATCCAAGTTTGTTGCTAAAGTGGACTTTGGATATTTTGTTGGATACTCTTAGACTTCTAAGGCTTACCGAGCTTTCAATCTCAGGACCAAATTTGTTGAGGAAACTATTGATATCAAATTCAATGAATCTGCATCAACTTCATATTTCCCATCTGCTCCTGATGACCTCTTTGATCTTGAAAGCTTCACCTAAATTTCTTCTACCCCCTCTTCTTCTCCTTCTTCAGAATCATGTCAAACTTCTGAAGATCTCTCCTCTCTTGAGGAGTGTTCTGTATCTAAATTCTTTGCCTCCATTCCTTCTTATCAAATAAATTCTCAAGACTAAGATGAACAAATATCTACTCCTTTATCCCCATCCTTGGATAATGTACCTGTAGATGTTCCTGAAAATGTTCATACTTTCCCACCAGAAAACTCTCCTGGCCCCACTGAAAACTCACCTTCTTCCGATGCTGCCTCTATAAATAACTGTTTGGACATCATTCCCTTCATGAGAAATCATTCTCTAGAACAGATCTTAGGTGATTTAAATAAAGGTGTTCAATCTAGGAGTCAGATTTCAAACTTCTGCCTTCATGCAGCCTTTTTGTCATAAGTTGAACCTTCCAAATATCAAGAAGCTCTTAAAGATAATAATTGCGTAGAGGCTATGCAAGATGAACTATTACAGTTCAAAAGGCAAAATGTTTGGACTCTCTGCCTCTTGCCAACAGGAAAATACCTTATCGGAACTAGATGGGTATTCAGAATTAAAATAGATGACCGAGGCATCGTGATAAAAAATAAAGCCAGATTGGTAGTGTAAGGGTACTGCCAAGAGGAAGGCGTCGATTATGATGAAACCTTTGCTCCCGTGGCCAGATTAGAAGCCATCATACTCTTTCTAACATTTGCTATATCCCATAATATAAAGGTATATCAAATGGATATACAAAGTGCATTCCTGTATGGGACTATAAAGGAGGAAGTCTATGTGTGTCAACCTCCAGGATTTGATGATGTTCATCATCCTGATTGAGTGTACAGACTAGACAAAACACTTTATGGTCTGAAACAGGCACCAAGAGCATAGTATGACACTCTTTCTCAATTTCTTCTTTCTAATAAATTTTCTTGGGGAACCATTGATAAGACCTTGTTCATCAAGAGAGTAGACAAGGAACATTTGCTGGTCCAAATTTATGTAGATGACATCATATTTGGATCAACAAAACCTTCCTTATGTGAAAAATTTTCTAATTTAATGTCTTCTAAGTTTGAAATGAGTGCTTTAAGTGAGCTAAAAACATTTTTAGGACTCCAACGAAAAGGTCAACTTGTCTCAAATAATTTTTGACCATCTAGTACATCACCAGAAAAGTCCCAAGTTTCTACTGTATCCAAGGTTTGTAATGGCCTGTCTCTTTGCTGACCTTAATAATGTTTGTCATATTGCTCCTCTTACTACTATCAAGAGCATTGACAAACAGGTGTTCACTAGATTGAACACTGATGCAAGACAAATGGATGACACTAAGGAAACACCCATCTTTGGTGAACCCACATCCACTTCTTCTTCCACACCTGTACAGGTACCGGCCTAAAGAAAAGCCTCTTCCAAGCCTCTAAACCTAAAAATCCCAAAAAGGCTATTCATGAAGATGAGATCCCTAAACATGTCTCTGCCCCCACTGGGCAATTGGATACATGTGTTCCATCCTCACAGATGAATCAAGCATCTCCACCCCATGTAGCTCCTCATCAATCCTCTCAACAGGATGATGTTGTACTCCAAAGAGAACCCTCTCTAACCACTGAAATGTCACTTGACACTTAGATGGAAGTCCAATCTCCCAAGGACATCTCTGTTTCTTCTCCACTTATAGCCCTTAACTCATCTACCCATGTTCTCCATGAGATTGATTCTGTGTTTGAGCAACTTGGTTCTCCTCCCCCTTCTCCAATAAAGTAACAGCCACATCAAACCTTTGCTCAAACTCATCAATCTCCTACCCATGGAGAAGAGGATGAGATCAGGATGTCCAGTCCATATAGACCTCTTGATCATATATACGGAGCATCCATCTCACATGAGACTCCAATGGGTTCTCATTTGAATGGATCAGGCAATAAGACTCTAAATATGGCAACAACCCATGACATTCTTGAAACTGAGGCTGGAAATCCGGAACCAAGAAAAAGTGGTCCATGACATTCTTGAGATGGACTCAGGTCATGATAAAACTGACTCATTAGTCAGGGATTCGGATGGCATCCGTTAAAGGATGGACGAATCAGATCTTAAAATAAAGGAATTGACGGATTCTGGTGCTCACATTCAGGCTGATGTGACTAAGCTCACTAAGCTAGTCTCAACAGTCTTGAGTAACCAAGTCCTGCAACCCAAATCCATGTTTTTCACCTACTTCCAATGCCCCCACCTTCTCACCTCATGTTTTTCAAGAAGTGTTAAACCCACTTCTTACTACCCATCTTACTACCCTGTTTCAAACCTTTACCCACCAAATCCTCACCACTCAAAAGATCCAACTGGATCTACTGAAAATCTAAGTAGATACCAAAGTCTCCTTCTTACAACATGAAGTTTCTAACCATACCCGATTTCTTGACTCCTTTACTGGGATTGCTCCTCCTTTTCCCTGGTTCAAGGAATAGGCTGATGAAGCCAAAAAGAGGGAGAATGAAAGGCTCTTGTTTGCTGCTCAAGCTGCCAAAAGGGCAGAAGACAAGACTGAGCAAAGGAGGATGAATCAAATAAGATTGAAAAATCAAGACGCACTCCTCAAATCAGCATTGGATCAACAGTTCCAAACTGAAGCTGCTAAGGCTAGCTCAGAGCAGAAGCAAAGGGAAGCCGAAGCTTAAATAAACATCGGAACATCTGGAGCATTCAGAGAACCCAAACCTTCTAAATCAGCTCCCACTGAGCTAATAAAGCCCACAACTACTGCCCCATCTTCTTTTACTTTAACCACTCAGGACATACCAATTCCAACTGGTTCTGTACAATCTGAGCACAATCCCATCCTTCCTAAACATATTTCTCCCACCATATCTATTCCCTCTTCACCCATACACACAAATAAAGAAAGCTCACCCACTTTTTCTCCTAATTCTGCTTCTCAAACCCTCCTAGAACTATGCTCACAAACCTCTCTTCCTACCACTCTCAATGCCTCCAAAATTGGCTAAAAACCAGCACCAATAATCACTCAGTCTTCCTCAAGAAGACAAAAGAGTGTGGTCAGAAAAACCAAAAATCCAATAACATACCTGAGAAACCCTTGCTCAAGAACCCAACTCAGACTTAAATGATGATCAGCCCATTACCTTTCTTATTTCAAGAAAGAGAAGGCTCAAATTGGCTGATGATGATGAGTCTGATCTTCCCAACACCACCACAGCTCCCTCACCAATAAGGTTAGCTGATGCTGAGAAACCACAAACTTCTCCAATAAAGGAATCCTACTCACCTATTATGAATTTCCCTTCTGATGAAGACCTTTCGGAAGATAAAGAATAAAGAAACGGATTAGGAAAACATGATCCTAGCTAGTCTAGAAGCCACTGGTCTCTCAGGAGATGAACTGGTAAAGACCTATCTGGAACAAATTGCCAAATTGGATCAGCAGCAAGATAAAGCCTATCAGGCTAAGAGGGAGCAGCTGATAAGTTTCTGCTAGATGAAGGGAAGTACAAGGTCGAAAACTTTAGCAACTGGGATATTACTAGCCTCAGAAATGAAGCTGAAGCCTTATCCAAAAGAATAAAGGCTAAAGTCAAGAAGAAAAAGACCATTGAGCAGAGGAAAAGAATAAAGCACATCCTCATCCAAAATCAATGGGGACCAAAGAACACAATAACAAGATAGAGAGATGATGTTTTGTTTGATGAATGGTCAAAGTTCAAAAAAGAGAACAAAGATCACCCTAAGCTTTGGAAAGAAGTCACTTCTCCTTCTCCCTCTATAGTGACTAAGCTCAAGGATGCCAACCCAAGGAAAATGCTTGATCATTTGCTAAATGCACCTATGGGAAGCCTAGGTGTTGGGTCTGCAGAATCTCCATCTGCTGTCAAATTCAGACCTTGGGTTGATGTTAATAAGGAAATCCTTCCTGATCTTCTGATGAATTATGAGCCTCATCAGCATGTTGTAGTAAAGAAGGTACTTGATTTAAATGATCAAGTGATAAGGAGAGAAATAATACAATGGCCAGCTGGAGCTCCTCTTCCTTTGGGTCTACCTTCTAAATCCCAGCCTCCTCTGATCAAAAACTCCAGAATAAGACTAAAAAAATGGTTTTATGACTATGTCTATGGCCATTGAAAGATATAATGGCTCAAGAACTTTCTTCTCAAATTGGGATGAGATTCTCACCCTACCAATTGATGATCTGAAGGAACTGCAACACAAGACTCTGGACAATGCTGATACAGAGTATGAAGTTCTGAACTATGTTCGAACTCTTTGGAATAAAAGAGGTCTGGCTTTAAAACAAAAATAAATAGCTTTGGCTTCATCTGTCCAGAGGGAGATTGTTAGAATATAAGGACTGATGAGCAAAACCACTGAATCTAGACAATTGAATAAATCGTGGAATGACGAGCCGCGGATGCTACTCTTCCGATTGAAGAATCGCCAAAAAGAACTGCCGCTGAACTTATCCACCTCAGAAGACACTAGCTGACCATGACATTTTCAGAAGATAACCATTGCATCGGAAGACATCAAATGACTTGGAAGACAATCTCCTATTTCGAAATAACTGATTGTTTAATCAGCTTCTGATGATCATCTTCCGAAAGAATAACCACTGAACATTAGTACAACTACTTCAACCTCGGAAGACCTGAAGACTCCTGAAGACTCCTGAAGACTCTTGTTTCCGTTGTTGTTGACTTTGTATTTGTAGCAGTCTGTTGATTCAAGGTCTGTGATAGTGTCAGCTATTTGTCTTATTATTTCTTGTTTTGTATCTCAGAATGTTTGGGTATTTAAGTCCCAAAATTCTCTGAATAAAATGAATTACTTCCCCCAAAATTCCTTGACCTTTCTATCTGTTCTTTTCTCTCTTTCTAAGCAAGAAAACTAAACAACGAAAATAACCTTGTGCAAAACTTTAGAGGGAGCTAAAACCAAAGCTTTGACTAAGAGTCTAAAGCCTTGTTCCTGGTAAAACAGTTGCTCCTCGAGGTTTCTGTAGTTCAACACAAACTTTGGAAATCAATTCTTGAGGGACCATTCATCCCAACTATTGTTGCTGCAGGTACTGGTGGAGCACCCGTGCCAAAAGATCCATCCTTGTACTTAGATGAGGATTACATAAAGATGGAGACGGACTCTAAGGCACTATGGCTGATGCATGAGGGGTTAGATGATGTGAAGAAGAACAAGAAGGACATGCTAAGGCAGAAGTTTGAGAACTTTTGCCAAGAGAAAAAAGAGAAGATGGCTTCTCAGTATTTGAGGTATGTTCAATTAGTTGATGCGTGCAGGAGTGAAGATGGAGAACCAAGATGTCATCAGGAAGTTTCTAAGATCATGTCCTCATACCTGGAATATATATTCTATTGCTATTCGTAGAACAGAAAATCTTAGAACACTGAAGCTAGGAGAGTTATTTGGTATACTCAGTGCATACCAAATGGAGATTGATGCCCGGGAATCCAAACCTGCATCTGTTCCATCAGGTTCAGCCGCGTTGTATGCTCCTATCCATAATCCTCCCTTTCAAAAGTATCAACCCATCTACCACTTAAACTCCACACCCATTGTCACCTTCACAGAAACCCCAACTCCATCAACCTCTCATTCAAACCCCTTTACAAGCTCAACTCCACTGCTCACCTCAAGCCAGGGAGCATTCATAGCCGAATAGATCAATTATTTTCATCTGTGTCAGGAGGATTTAGATGGAATCCCTGCTGATGACCTCAAAGAAATTGACATCAATTATCAGATGGACATGATTTCATACAGAGCAAAGAAGTTCTATCAGAGAATTGGTAGACATTTTAGGAAGCATAACATGAAAACCGGGTTTGGTCTAGACAAGTCTAAACTCAAATGCTTTAACTGTCAACAGCTGAGGCACTTTGCAAGAGAGTGCAAATCTCCAAGTTCTTAGCCATCAACTTCTGGTCAGCCAAACCACAAAGCATCAATCTCTTCCAACAGTGCAAACGTTGCAGAACATCATGACTTTTCATATTGGAGCTATCAAGCTGAGGATGCATCCATCTCAAATAATGCCTTGATGGCCAATGGCTCCAATCCAACTCTACATTCAAGGTTACAGAAGATATGTGTACCCCTGAATGTTTAGAAAAACTAAATGCTTACAAACGTTTTAATGCTCAAGCCTGTAATGAGCTTGTTAGTAATACTTAGTCAAGTGGTTAAGGCAACTTCTTTGAAGCTGAAAGAATTACAAAGAAAAGATCGAGGAGTTAGAAAAGACTATCTCCAGCCTAAAACATGAAGACACTAATAAGCAGTATCAAATAAACAATCTTTTAGAAAGACTTACAACAGCCAAAACTGAGCTTGTATTGGCTGAGGCTTACAAAGACAAGTTTCTCAATCAAGGTGAGAAGTTTGAGAAACTTCTCAAAATGACTAAGATACCTGAGCTTGTTAAGAAAAAGGGTACCGGTGTGGGCTATAACAAAATGGAACCTCCATCTGCCTATACTCCAATGGTGGAAGTTCGATGCAAACCAAAAACTAGTCTTGTGTATGATGAAATTTTGGACATACACAAGATTACTCAAGAAAATGACTTCTCTGATCTTTGCCCTACTTTCTCAACATGTTCATCTGAGGATGATACTCCCATTTTCTTGGAAAAAGAAAAACATGTTTTGAAAAATAAGAAAAGAAATAAGAAAAACAAGAAAACTTCACCCATTTTTTTCAAAGTTGAATATGTACAAACGGGAAGTACTTCTTCAAATGAATATGTTACTTGTCCTTCTGACAAGTCAAATAGGGCTAGATCAAAAAATAGAGATGCAAGCACCTCTAAAGCTCTGAAAAATCATCCAAACAAAACATCCTGTTGGTACCCCCAAGTCAGAACAATCTGGTTCTGTGAAGAATAGCTCAGCTTCCTCCAAAAGAGAGAAGCTTCAGAAATCAACAAATGTTCAACCAATGTGTCTGATGTGTGGAGACACAAATCATTATGTTGCTGAATGTTACTACAATCCAAGAAGAACACATTCAAGATCACAAGAAAGAGGAAGCCACAAGGCAAGATGGAGCAAATAATCTTTTTCTTCGGAAGAACAATCTGCTTCCAAAAGAAAAAGATCAGTCAAACAGCACAAGAAGCCGTTGGAAGCATGCACTTCTGAAAACATGAGAAGTAAGAGCATAAAATCTTCCAAAGCAAAGAAACATCGGAAGCATATTTCAAGAGTGCTTCTGACAAAAGCAAGAAGTCCCATTCCTTCGGAAGAAGAAAATCAGAAGAAAGGCCCCATTTCAAGACAAAAACCAACTATCGGAAGAGAAAGCAAAAGTTGCTTCCGATGGATGCCAGAAAAAGGAAGTTCTTCCGACCACTCCAAAGGTCCAGAGAGTCTGGAAAAAAATGACTCTACTCAACTTCCTGCTCCATCCGCAAGTTCATCATCTGTTCCACCAAAAATGATGTCAAAGAAAATTACTTATAGTTATGCCAATGAAAAACCCAAGATCACATGGGCTTGGGTTCCCATCAGGAACTAATTCACTTCTGGTCATGTGCAGGGACATCAAGAATTAAAGGCAACTTGTGAATTGTTGACAGTGGCTGTTCCAGGCACATGACAGGCAACAAGACCCACCTACACAAATATGAACCATTCTTTGGAGGGTCTGTTGCATTTGGAAGTGATCAAGTGGGTGGGTATATCACAGGTAGGGGCACAATGACAAATGGCAAGGTAAGCTTTAAGAATGATCATTATGTGAAAGAATTGAACTATAATTTGTTGAGTGTATCACAAGTGTGTGATCAAAAGCATAACATGTTGTTTACTGAGCATGAATGTATTGT
Source organism: Mikania micrantha (assembly GCA_009363875.1). NCBI lineage: Eukaryota > Viridiplantae > Streptophyta > Magnoliopsida > Asterales > Asteraceae > Mikania > Mikania micrantha. The sequence goes on along the minus strand of CM018691.1, from coordinate 32,151,010 downwards.
CCTGAAACCAGGATTTGTTGTTCCAAATGACTAAATTCTACTCAGAGCTCCAGAAGAATCATGTACATGCTGGATATGAGCACAACTACACCACTCAGCAATATAAATTGCGTTGTCTCAGAAGCTTCACTTGATGAATCATCTCTTTGGCATAGTAGACTTTGTCATGTAAACCTGAAGAACATGAATAAACTTGTTAAAAATAACTTAGTTACCGGTTTACCAACAAAAGAATTCATTTGTTTTGATAAATGTGTTGCCTGCCTAAAAGGGAAGCAACACAAATCATCTAATCATGCCAAAGTAGATAAATTCAATAACAACAGTCCTACATCTACTACACATGTACTTGTTTGGCCCTACATGTGCGAAAAGTCTAGGTAGAAAGTCCTACTGCTTGGTAGTCACTAATGACTTTTCAAGATATACCTGGGTATTCTTTTTGGGTACCAAGGATGAAACTGCTGAGATCTTGAAATCATTCATTCTTAGGGTTGAGAGTGAGAATGACCATCATGTAAAAATCATAAGGTCTAATCAAGGAACATAATTCAAAAACCATACTTTAAACTCCTTTTGTGAATCTAAGGGTATTACAAGACAATTCAGTGCTCCTAGGACTCCACAACAAAATGGTGTTGCTGAAAGAAGGAATTGGACACTGATTGAGGCTGCTAGGACCACGTTATCTGATGCCAAGCTTCCAATAACTTTTTGGGCAGAAGCAGTCAACACTGCCTGGTATGTTCAAAATAGAGTATTGGTAGTTAAATCACATGGTATGACTCCTTATGAATTTTGGCATAAGAGAAAACCATTTATTGGGTTTCTTAAATCATTTGGATGTCAATGCACCATCTTGAATACAAAAGATCATCTAGCCAAGTTTGTTGAGAAATTAGCAGAGGGCTACTTTGTTGGGTACTCTTCACATGCTAAGGCATATAGAGTATACATCAAAGATTCTAGGATTATTGAAGAGTCTGCAAATGTTCAGTTTAATGAACGTACTATCAATAAACCTGGAATAGGCCCTGATTGGTTGTTTGATCTTGATAAAATTACATCTGCATTTAATCTTGTGAAAGAGTATGTTCCAGAACTGTAGACAACTACCTGGACTCCACCAGGCACACAAGAGAAGAATACTTTCGTGTTGAATTGCCAATAGCTTCAAGACAAATCTTGGCAGAATCCACTTCAGCACCTCACTCAACCTCACAGACGGAAACCATCATCTCTTCTCAAGCTGTTTCTCCAAGTGATTCCTCTTCTGCTCTACAAAATCAAGAGGATGTTAGCAGCCCTACTGAAGAAGCAACCACTCTGGAAACTTCTCTTCCCAGAGAAAATCAACCCACAACAGTCCAACATCAGAGACTTCAAGATCTACCAGAAATCCAGCTTGAGGTTGTACTTCCAAACCTTGAGCCAAGCAACCTGGATTTGAATTCCCAGCTGGATGTGATCCCAAGAACTCGCATGTATATACTCATCTATCTAGTTGAGAATATCATTGGTAATGTTGAGGAAGGAATAAGAAAAAGAAGCTCCATGCATGAAGCAAACATATGTTTGTTCAACTGCTTTCTATCCCAAATAGAATCGAAGAAAATTGCTGATGCACTAAAAATTATCAGTTGGGTAGAAGCCATGTAGGAGGAACTCCTTCAATTTGAAAGGCAAGGAGTTTGGAAGGTTTGCCCTTTGCCTAAGGGTAAATATACAATTGTAACAAAGTGGGTTTTCAGAAACAAGGAGTATGACAAAGGTGTTGTCATCAAGAACAAGGCAAGGTTAATTGTACAAGGGTACACCCAGGAGGAAGGAATTGACTACGATGAAGTTTTTGCTCCAGTTGTAAGGTTTGAGGCAATCAGAATATTTCTTGCCTTTGCAGCTGCTAAGAACTTCAAGGTTTTTCAAATGGATGTCAAAAGTGCCTTCCTTTATGGAAAGATTAATGAGGAAGTATATGTTTGTCAACCACATGGATTTGAGGATCTAAAGTTTCCTGATCATGTGTGTAAACTTGATGAAGCTCTATATGGGTTGCATCAGGATCCCAAAAAATGGTATGAAACTTTATACTCTTTCATGTTGGCCAACAACTTTAAAAGAGGGACAATTGACAAGACTCCTTTCTTCAAGAAATCCAATCAACATATTATGCTTGTTCAAGTTTATATTGATGATATTATTTTTGGTTCTACTAATGTATCTCTCTGTAAGGACTTTGAATCTGTCACACCTCCAAATTCCCACATGTGGAGTCAGTCCACATGGGTGTGACGTGGCCAGAATCACAGCTCATGGTCATATAGAACAACTCTATATGTGTTTCAAAACACTATGTATGTCATAAACTCAACCAATTAATTCATAAAATAAAGCAGTGGAAAAATTAAGTTACAAGCAGCGGAATGTAAAATGTTTGACATGCAGCGGAAAAGTAAATTGTCAGAACTACATAGTTTGAATACATAAAATAAATTGTTTGTTTTCGAAATAACATAATATGAAATGCACATGCTCCTATGCTCGACCCTTACGTGCATCCTTATCCAGAGGCAGCTAGTTACCTTAGAATACATGTTTAAAAAGAAAGTGTCAACACAAGGTTGGTGAGTTCACAGGTTTTGATATACATACATAATAATTACAAAACGTGTGTCATGCAGTTTATCAAATGTTAGTCCCGAGCCCAAGGCTCCAAGTGTCAGTGCGTCACTACCGAACTAGACTTGTTAGTCCTTGCCTCCGCCATGTCTCGTAAAAACATGGCAAGATAGGTCAAGATTTCACGTGTCCCGACCTCCGGTCAGTATTGTGCCACGTGGGGTTCGTCACACCCAAACAGATCTATTCAAACTCACCTTGTTGTTTGTAATTTAACGGTAAGACTTTGTGAGGGCTTGTTACGATTACAACACATATGTTTGTCTAATAAACCAACATACACAAATATGTTTGTACAGTAATAATGTTTGACTCGATTCAACAAGTATTCTCACCCTATTTGAAAAGTTTGTAAAAGAGTTAAACAGGGGCCGTAAACTCACCTTAGAAATGATCGGAAAATGAATGCGTAAGCTTCAGGTCTTGGTGGCGAATCAGTCACCGGATACCTATATCGTATAGCTTACGTGAGTTCGTGTAAGTGACTGTGTTCGTGTTCGTGCTCAACAACCCTCGGTTGTTATGTTTGTCCGTGTTGGTCCACATTGACCATGCTTTCTCGTGTTTGATTGTGTTTGATCGTGTCAAGTCAACGACCCGTTGGTGAATCGTGTTTCGGTTGTGATTCGTGTAACATTCCTGATTGTGCTCGTTGTGTGCAAAACGCGCAAATCGCTTTCATGGACAACTTACTATTTATAGTAAGTTTCCATTTATAGCAAGTTTTATATGACATATCATTTTTAAGGTTCTAGCATGCTCGTTAATCCTATATGATCATGTTAGCACATAACACATCGTTAAAATCTAACGAATAAGCATGTAAGTCACTTTCGTTCATTAAAGTTTCCTAAAATGGAAAGTTTCTAGTTTGACATTTTTGACATCGAAATCACATAACTTATACATACAATAATCATATCATGTCATGTTAAGTCATTTAGCATGTTCAAACCGTATCTAGCATTACTATGTCGGGTTTTCCCAAAATAAAGTTACTATAAATAGTAACTAGAATAAATCCTCATCACATGATTATTCTAACATTCCTAAACCATTTACATATCACATAACATCATTCTATATCATCAATCATCATCTAAACATACTTATGTCACCAAAATCATCACTTAGCAACATTTAGCTTAGAAAAGTTACCATAAATAGTAACTAGGTCCAATATGACCACAAATCAATCCCAAATCTATTTCCTTTGCATCATAGCATCATATTATCATTCCAATACTATTTCAATTTACATGCATGCTCATATTTCTATCTATATCATCATCTTATACAATAAAAGTTACTATAAATGGAAAGTTCATCAACTAACCATATTTTGACCATTTTTAATGATAACTAAGCATGTAACATATCATCAACAACATCAATAAACATATATGAACATCCAAAATCATCCAACAAGCCATAGGTCATGCATGCATGTCGTTATTTTGATCATCTAAGAACAAATCAAGCATCATACATACCCACATCATCATAGATCGTCATATTTCACCATTTAATCGTCCTAGATCATCATTATTCATAGCAAAATCCTCAAACCCAGATTCAAACCACTAGAATTTCGTGCATGTGTTGGTGTGGTGCATGCATGTGGGTTTTAGACCTTGCATGTGTGTATAGAAGTGTTTTTAAGCAACTAGAGATGTAGAGCTACCTTCTAAAGCCTCAAAAGTACTGAGATGATGGTCAAACAGTAGCTGATGGAGATTGAGAGAGGCTGGAATCGAGCAACACGGCTGGTTTAAACTTGTTGGTGGTCTTGGTGTGCTACTTCTTTGCTTCAAACCTTCAAATCATCTCCCCCAAGCTTTCAAGATGCAAAAATGGCTTCCAGAGGTTCTAAGGGTAGTTTGCAGGTGGAAATGACGAGTATGGAGGGTCTGGAACTCGAGAAGTGAAGTATAGGGTGGCTGGAAATGACTGTGTCTTGGTTTTATAAGATTTTTGCGTGTTAGACTCGTCGCGTATCCCCGAGAGAGTGAAAGTAGATTCTCGGCGTACCGCGATGCTTTTCGGGAATTCAAAATCTTCGCCCCTCCATGGCATACCGCCATGGGCCTCTCCGGGGTCCTTAGTGTACCGTGACGAGTTCCGGAAGAGCCCAATAGGCCCATTTTCAATGGGTTGGCTCGTTTCTCGACGTTTTCACGCTTATGGACTATCGTTCGTCATCATTTGAACTCTCAAGTTCAATGTTTGAGCGTTTCATGAGGTTTCTAGTGTTTGGTTACACGATGTGCTTACGTTCACCAACGTTCGTGTTTTTCTCAGACACGTGTGTGCGTGTTGCGATAATTCACCGAATTATCGTGTTTGTGTCAGTGCTTGTACAGTAATGCCACGTGTCACACTAAATTAAACTAATTTTAGTGCCACGTGTACAATTATCAATTTAATAAACATTTAATTAAAAAAATGCCGACCTAGATTTTACGGGGTGTCACAGAATCACTAATGAAGTCCAAATTTGAAATAACGGGAGAACTCACTTTCTTTCTTGGACTACTAGTGAAACAAACTCCTACAGGGATTTTTATTAACCAATCAAAATATGTCAAGGATATTCTTGAAAGGATTAACTTCACTGACTGCAAAGCTTTGGGCACTCCCATGTCTAAGACAACATCCTTATGCCCTGACCTTGAGGGGGAGGATGTCGATCAACACCAATACAGAGCAATGATTGGCTCTTTGATGTATCTCACAGCAGGCAGGCCTGACATCATGTTTGCAACTTGTTTGTGTGCAAAATTTCAGGCCAATCCCATGAGTTCACACATGTTTGCTGTGAAAAGAATCTTCAGATACCTCAAAGGAGCACCAAGTCTAAGATTATGGTATCCTAGAAATGCAGATTTTCAGTTCATAGCCTACACTGACAGTGATTATGTAGGTTGCAACATCAGCAAGAAATCCACGTCAGGAGGATGTCAATTTCTTGGGTCCAGAATAGTATCATGGCAATGCAAGACGCAGTCCCGTGTTTCTACCTCTACTATAGAGGATGAATACATTGTTGCTTCTAGCTGCTGTGCACAAGTCATCTGCATTCAGAATCAAATGAAAGATTATGGAGTAGAAATGTTCAACACTCATATACAAATTAACAACTCAAATGCAATCTCCATCACCAACAATCTTGTCAAGCATTCCAAGACCAAGCACATTGACATCAGATATCACTTCATCAGAGATTGTGCAGAAAAGAAGTTAATTCATCTAGTCAAAGTTGATACAGAACACAATCTGGCTGATCTCTTCACCAAGGCTTTTGATGAAGGAAGATTCAGGTACCTAATAACAGCCATTGGTATGATCAATTTTAAATAAGTGTATTTATACTAAAGTTTAAATGATCATTCGGAAGATAAACTTAAACTCTCTCCTGAAAGTAACTCACTCATCAGAAGATATTTTTAAGTCTTCAGAAGGGTTATTTAACTCTTACGTCAGAAGCAATCATACTTCGGAAGACATTAATTCTTCTAAAGTACTCATCTTCCGATACATTATCTTTGCCTTCGGAAGCTCAATCTTCTGATTAAACAATAATGCTTGTCTAAGTAATAAATACTCATCAGAAGAAGATGTCTTCCGAAGCACAATTTCATCTGATGAACTTTTCTGAACCTTCAGAAGCAAGTGCTTCTGATGTTATATTTAACATTATTTAAATATGCATCGGAAGTGCCTGTCATTCAAAGAACATCTTCTGGTCTAATGAACTCCTTCCGATAGCAATATCTTCGGAAGCTATTTTCCCCTTCTGAAACTTGTGAGAATCTCAGTGCCCAATAGCTGTATCGGAAGACCTTTTCTGACACTCCGGATCTCAAAATTTAACGTGTCTCCATATTAAATGCTGACATCTGAAGGTATATAAGGTCTCCCGTTCATTCAACTTTCTCTCACCGTTCCATTTTCGAATTGAATTCCTCATTTTTCCTCAAATTAACCCAAAATCTTCTCCAATCGCCATGGAATCCTTTGCGTCTAGTTAAAGAACTATCAGTTGATCATGATGCTGATTTCGCACCAATCGTTTCCTTTCTTAAAAGGAGCATGTATAATTTCGCTCTCACCGTAAAACCTGTGGTGTATGAGTTTCATCACCAACAGTTTTGGTGTTCTTGTTCCATTGCTTCATCTCCCAATGGTAGAACTCTTTTAGCTACCATTGATGCTCATCCCATCTCCATTTCGATGGAGACCATCTGTCGGCATCTTCATCTTAATGATGCCGGGGAAAGGGTCTGATTCACAAGGGATGAGGTAGAAGTGACCTTCAGGTTATTGGGGTACGAAGGTCCTCTTCCTTCAACAACCTATTTGAAGGGTAGAGTGTCCTATAATTATAAGTACCTCAGACATATTTTTCTCCACTGTTTGTCAAATAAAGCTGGTGGTTGGGATCAAGTCCCCTCTGATTTAGCTTCGGCTATTCATGGCTTGATTTCCAATCAACTCTTTAACTTTTCTGCTTTTATTATCAATAACTTGGCTGACAATCTTTCGTCGCCAAAGAAATTCTGTATGTATCCCATGTTTTTGCAACATATTTTCTATAGTGAGTTGGGCTCCTCCCTCTCACTGACTAGGAACATATATAACATTCCCTTGGTTACTGCCAAGGTTTTTGTACAACTGAAGAAGAAGAGTGATCAGTTCTCCGGTACTTTCACTCCTCTTCTTCCTTCTATGGAGCCCTCTGCTCCTGAAGGTGACAACACTTTAGAACCAACAGTTGCTAATCCCACACCTTCCCCTTCTGTTCCTCACCCAATCAAAATCACCTACAAACGCAAGCGAACCCCTGAGCAGCTCTCTACAGCTGTTCAGGCCCCTTCTTCTGAACCCGTCAAGAAAAAGGTGAAAAGAACTGGCAGGGCCCAGTTCTGCCTAAGGTGAAAACCACACCTGCTGTTTCACCATTGGTTCTTCCTTTGGAACCAGTGGCAGCCCCAATCCTGCCTGAAATCCCTCAGTCTATGTCCCCATACATACCTGAGAATATCCAAAGGGATACCCCCATCATTGAGTCTGATTCTGATGAGCAACTCCCTTAGTTCAAGGACTGTCTCCCAGGTCCCTAAGAGAGTATCACTCATCAATGCCCCCCACCCATACTTCTATCCAGGCTCAAGGACCCTCTGCAGTTGCTCTGGATGACCCACTCTCACCCACTACCCAAACATTATTGAGAGTGGTGACAGAGTTACAAGCAAGGTTCCCTGACCTAGAGCCTACAATCTCAGAGGTTGACCGAGGCGCTTAGAAGGGGTCAATACAGTGGAGGCTGCCACTACTGCTAAACTTTCTCAGGTTCCTCAGACCAGTGGTACATGCAATAGGACATCCTCTATGGCAACTCACATTGCTGATGACTTCTTTGAGGCCATCTTCAATGAGAGGAATCCAGGGTGCCAAAAAACCACATCTGGTGGTGGAGGTGCATGAGCTAGGCTCAGGACTCCATCGCCCAATGACTCCACTCTGGTGGATGAGGGCACCAATATACAGGAATTAACGGCCACCATCTCTGCCCTTCAAGCCAGGGTAACCCAACTAGACGCTGAAGTTGCTACTCTGAGGTTGCAGGTCCAAGCCAATGATGCTACCATCTTGGACCTTCAGCGCCGCCCCCAGTCATCCTTCACCCATTCTACCCTGATCCCAGCCAGGTGTCCTCTATTTCCTATGGGGGAGAAGGTACAACCTATGTGATCAAAATCTCCGGCTAAAAGAGAAGGACGAAGATGATCAGGAACCCACTCCATCCCAAACCAAATTGGATAGTGAATGGATGAGTTCCTGGGTACTTAGTTTCATTATTCTAGCTCATCATCCTCCTTTTTCGAAGCTGTAGGGGCTTCCATAGAGACAAAGCAAGAGCTCACAACTAACATCTCTGTGGAACCCAGGTCCCCTGTTGAGATCCAACAGTCCCCCTCTGGGACTAAGTCCCCTTCTAGGACTACAACCAAGGTTACCATGGAGGAACCCATTCAAGCAGCAACTTTCATATCCATGGAACATGTGTCTCCTCATGGGACAATGGCTGCTGAAGACCGCTCCTCCATTCCTGAGTTCTCTAAGGACACTACAAATGAGCCTTCCAAGGTGGTTGGTCAACTGGAGGAGGTAGTGAATGCTAAGGTTAACTCCAAAGTTGCAGCTGCTTCCGAAGGCCCATTCATCTTTGAGGTTACTTCCTCAGAAGAACAATTAGCCGATGAACCAACTGGTGAGGCCACATGATCCATCTCCTCTGGGTCAAACAAGACAGATAAAGGCAAAAGGAAGTTAACCCCATAGGAGGAAGCTGAACAAGAGGAGAGGAGGGTACTGAAGAAGAAGGGCCGACCAGATACTTCCTTGGATGGAGAAATTCTCAGACTTTTTGGGCTCCTCCAAAAGAAGGGCATTTAAAACATTTGTCATTTATGTAAAGTTTACCCCCTTTTTTTAAAACATTTATAACTTTTTTATACTATATTATTTTTTTTTAAAAAATTGCACCATTATACTCGTCTCATTTTTCTCTTTAATTTCGTTATAATCTCGACTAGTTTTTTTTTTAATTTTTTTGATGTCATGTATTTACATCATTGTAACGAGCTTAACGATAGCAAATTAATTATAATTTTTTTTAATAATGGTAAATTACAGTAATGTAACACAAAATGAAATAATTTACAATGACATAATTGACGGTGACGTAACACATTATTTACAATGATGTAATTTTCTCTTTAATTCCCTTTATATTGTTGACTAGTTTTTTTTTTAATTTCTTTTTTCATTTTCCATTATTTACATCGATGTAATGAGCATAAATATAGCACATTATTTTGAATTTTTTTCCTAACAATGATAAATTACAGTGATGTAATATAACACATTATTTTATTTTTCTCTGTAACAATGATAATTACAATGATAAATTACAGTGATGTAATATAACACATTATTTTGATTTTTTTCTCTAACAATGATAATTATAACAATGATAATTATAGTGATGTAATTTATCATTGTTCGAAAAATATTCAAACTAATTTATTGTATTTAGGCTCGTTACAAATTATGGATGGACAAAAAGTCAAAAAAAAACCGAACCGAAACCGAATTAACCGAAAAAACAGGATCGGAACAAAATTAACCGAAAAAACCGAACCTGAGCCGAATGAACCGAAAAAAACCGAAACCGAATTTTACGTCAATGTAAATTACATCACGGTATATTACATCACTGTAATTTATAATTGTTAGAAAAAATTTCAAATAATTTGTTATATTTAAGCTCATTACAATGATGTAAATATAGGGCATCTAAAAAAGTAAAAAAAATTAGGCGAGACTATAACGGAATTAAAGAGAAAAATGAGACGGATATAATGATGCAATTTTTTTTAAATAATATATTATAAAAAGTAATTAATGTTTAAAAAAGAGGGGGGAACAACTTATAAAAGTAAAATGACTATGATGTCATTTTTAATATTTTAATGAGTTATGTAGTTGTAGCAAAAAAAGAGAGTTATTTTTTATACCTTTCCGTGTATATATATATATATATATATCAAATCCATTGTTAACTCAATGTTATTGTGTTAACCGTTTAACTCAATATTAACGGTTGTTCAAAAATGAGATGGAGTAAGATGATGCCATGTGTCAAATTTGTCTTATTATTGAAAAGGGTATTATAGTCAATTGCTTATATACAAAACAAAAATCATATTTAACTTAGTGGTGACAAGTGTAACCTACATTCTCTCACATCCATTATTTTAATTTAAAATAAAAATTTACCCCCTAGTTTTTCAAAGCTTGATAACTTTTTTATAAATTATTATTTTTTTTATAAAAATTATACCAATAAATTTGTTTTATTTTTCTCTTTAATTCAAGTATAGCCTCGTCATTTTTTCTAATATTTCGTAATAACATCAATGTAAGTATCTCGTCATTTTTTTCAGCGTAACGTAATTACATCAATGTAAGTTTCGTCACATTTTTCAACATTTCGTAATTACATCAATGTAAGATTCTTCATTTCTTTTCAACATTATGTAATTACATCAATGTAAGTTTCAACGTTTTTTTTATCATTTTGTAATTATATCAATGTAAGTATCGTTATTTTTTCCGGCCTTTCTACTTTCGTAATTACTTCAACGTAACAAACGTAGTGTAATATTTCTATTTAATCGGTGTTTGTTACATTGATGTAATTATGGACGATGTTACACTACGTTTGTTACGTTGACGTAATTACGAAAGTTAAAAGACTGATGAAAATGATGAGACTTATACTGATGTACTTACCTAATGCAAAAAAAACGTTGAGACTTACATTGATGTAGTTACCTAATGTTGAAAAGAAATGACGAAACTTACATTGATGTAATTACGAAATGCTGAAAAAAATGACGAGACTTACATTGATGAAATTACGTTACGCTGAAAAAAATGATGACACTTACATTGATGTTATTACGAAATATTAAAAAAAATGACGAGACTTACATTGATGTAATTACGTTGCGCTGAAAAAACTGATGATACTTACATTGATGTTATTACGAAATATTAAAAAAATGACGAAACTATACTTGAATTAAAGAGAAAAATAATATAAATTTAATGGTATAATTTTTATTAAAAAATAATAATTTATAAAAAAGTTATCAAGATTTAAAAAATTAGGGGGTAAACTTTTTTTTAAAATTAAAATATAGATGTGAGAGAAGGTGGGTGACACTTGTCACCACCACATTAAATCATATTTTGAAAAAAAAAGAACTTTACCATCTTACCCTTTAGCAATGTAAACCATTGGATCTAAATCTTGATTATTTTATATTAAATCAATGGCAAATATAAGGTTAAACGGTTAACGCATTTATGGTGGGTTATTATAAGATGTGTATCCTATATATATATATGGGATGGTTCGAATGTAAACCTTACTTATTGCGTTAATCGAATAACTACATCTTATTACTTTGGGGCTCACATTAAAGTAAATATAAAGGTTTAGGTTTTTTATTCTTTTTTATTAATATAAGTGGGCCCTACGTTAATTAAAAAACAAAAAACATACGCCTTTACATTTACTTTAATGTGAGCCACAAAGTAATAAGATTTAGTTATTCGGTTAACGCGATAAACATGAGTTAACATTTGATTATCTCCACAGATATATATATATATATGCCCTAATTGGCTGAAACCTTGTATTTCAAATAAAAGGTTATGGATCAAATTCAACAAAGAAGTAGATTATTAGGATGGTTTAGAAATAGAATCAAAGTAAATTTGCTCTTCACATTCTGGGTAAACATAGATTGGAACCACATTAACCCAAATTCAATATGCTATATAAATCATTTCTACAAATTGCCTTCAACATATTCGAAGTATAGAACCCCAAACTAGAACAGTTTAACTAATTATTATCTCTCAGATTGGTTTTAGAACCAACATCGGATCCTGAGCTGAGTAGCGACACTGTATACAAAATACAGGCTATTTGTTCCGTTGTAAAATAATATTACATTCACAAAATAATAAAAAACAAAGCATACACAACATATACATCTAGCAATGTTGAGAACTAAATTGCTAGATATTTATGATTCACTTTGTGAGTTTAACTGTCACACCCCCACCCCTCGTCACCTCATGTATAATGATGTCACTGAACTGGTTGCGGAAGCATAGTGGTGATGTCTCAGAGGTGAGGGGTGACTTACTTGAACCGATATCATAAGCACACAGATCAACTTAAATTAATTACATTACAAGGATGTCGCAATCATAATTACATTATATCTAAGTTTGTTTAATTACAATATTAATTATTCAAGTGCAAATGTCCCAAAAGTGCATCCTCACCGGCTATTAATGTTTACCTGCAAAAATGTTTGAGTTTGAAACGTCAGCACAAAGCTGGTGAGTTCGACAGTTCAATTTAAAACAATATGATATGATAAGCATGTTATCAAAAGTTCAGTTCCGGATAACCATGGGACCCGTATCTAGTTCCTTTCGGACGTCAAGTTCAGTTCTCAAGATATTACCCGTCGGTACATATCTTAGTGCCTCATTATCTTAATGTCTATCATACCATTAAGAAGTTCATGAAACAGATAACAAACATTCACACAAGGGGAGATGCAATCCTCCCAGCGAATGGGGTGTCAACCAATAGTACTATCAATGTTTTCTGTTCGGCCACACATGGGTTCACTAGATACAGTTCAAGAATGAGGACTTTTAGTTCCATGATAGAGTTCAGTTCTACAGGCAAAATCCCATGAAATCCCACAAAAGTCACATGAAATCACACAGATATCATTGATGCATATCATATGTTCAGACAACAGTTTACAGAGTTACCCCGATGTTTATAAAATAGTAAAGAGGAAAAGGGGTTGTACGAAACTCACCTGATGATATATAGGTAGCAAAATATCTCAAAGCTAACAACAAGGAGATGATTCTGCATTTAATTATATTTAATAAGTTATTTATGTTCTAGTTTACTGATTAGATCTTTCTGAACGTTCAATGTCAAAGACATTGCTTAGTAAGTCATCAAACCGTTATTAAATATTTAATTGCTTAATTTAGTATTATATCATACAATGTATGATAATGTAGGAACCTACATTGCATTAGATTCCCAATATAAGGTTGATGACACTCTTGATTAATCAGAATAACCTCGGATTAACCAAATAGTTAATGTTGTTGATTATGATACTATATCAGTTTCTAGATAATTTAATGGCTTAGGAATGATAAATCCTTGTTAGTGATTACCCAATTATCATGAAATATCACAATGTAGCATCTAAGTAGGTGTAATAACCAAGTTTAACATACTAATCTGACTGTTATCATAAACATCAGATAATCGTTTCAATGAGTATGTTAATGATTGTGATTAGTTTGAAACACTTGGATTTAACCTTGCATTTCAAAGATTAATCCAACTAATCACCTACATTGTTATAATCAAATGGATTAAACCATTATAATCATGGGTATAGTTTCATGCAAATCGGGCATTACAACGGATCAAAACAAGGATTTAACCGTTAAAACTTCGTGTTCTTTGTTTATAATCAATCCTAGCCATCATCTAGGCAATAATCAACAATCCTAACTATGTCATTACTTTCAAAATCAAGATCTAATCAATCAAAATCAAACTAGAAGGTTTAAACGGATCATTACCTAATCAGACGGATATCTGCGGCTAAAACAACGATCAGAACTTGTAGAGATGATTCCTGGTGCAATCCTTGCGTTCAGAGGGCTTCAGATATGAATTTAGATGGTGAAAGTGTGTGTGTTTTCGCCTGAGATTGAAGCAGAAGCGAGAAGAAGAATAAAATTTAAATCTTGCATGAAATCTGATGAAGTAGATCAGATTGTTGCACCGCCACACTCGTCGCGTACCGCGACGAGGTGCTAAAAAATGCTTCGTGTACCGCGACGATTTCCGGAGGAATCTTAGATTTTTTACAATCATCGCGTACCGCGGAGGATTCTCAACCCCTCCATCGCGTACCGCGATGAGTCCAGTCGACCAACACTTAGTAATTTGTTTCTTCGTTTTTCGATTCCGGGCAATCCAGGACTCCGTTTTGTGCACGGTTTTCGCCCACTTTCATCATTTCTCGCCTACTATCAATCTGTAACAATTACAAGTATTAGAACAACGTGGATTTCTAGAACGATCAAATGTGCCCACGTCATTAATGACGTAATTCTCGTATGCAACTGTCACAGTCTCTTCCTGTTAGAGAAATTTCGTCCCGAAATTTAGTGAAGACTTACATTATGACAATCGTTTTTGAGAATAGATGTGGATACTTTGATTTCATTTGATCTTCACGTTCCCAAGTATACTCGGGTCCACGTTTCGAGTTCCAACGTACTTTAACGATTGGTATGCGACTACGTTTTAACACTTTCGTTTCTCGATCCATTACCTCTACTGGTTCTTCACTGAACTGAAGTTTTTCATCAATATGAATCTCTTCTAAAGGTACGATCAATGATTCATCAATCAGGCACTTCTTCAGATTAGATACATGAAAGACATCGTGAATGTTACTGAGTTCAAGAGGTAATTCAAGTCTGTAGGCTACTGATCCAATTCGTTCAAGAATTTTGAATGGCCCTACAAATCTTGGTGAAAGTTTACCTCTCTTCCCAAATCTGAAAATGCCTTTCCTAGGTGAAACTTTCAACATTACCCGATCACCTACTTGGAATTCGAGTGGTCTATGGCGATTATCAGCATAACTCTTTTGACTATCGAGAGCAGCTTTAATTCGTTTCTGAATGAGTGCGATCTTGTCAGTTGTTTCCTGAATGAATTCTGGGCCTATGATTTGGCTTTCACCTACCTCTGACCAACAGATAGGTGATCTACACTTGTGTCCATAAAGTGCTTCAAACGAAGCGCATTGAATACTGGTATGGTAGCTGTTATTGTACGAGAATTCAACAAGTGGAAGATGAATATCCCAGCTACCTCCGAAATCAATCACACAGCTTCTGAGCATGTCTTCAAGAGTTTGATTCGTTCGTTCAGTCTGCCCGTCTGTTTGTGGATGATAAGCTGTGCTCATATTGATTTGTGTTCCCAGAGCATTCTGAAGAGTTTGCCAAAATCGTGACATGAATCGACTATCTCTGTCAGAAATGATAGAGATCGGTACTCCATGTCGAGACACAATCTCATTAACATAGAGTTTAGCGATTCGATCCATAGAATAATCCTCTCGGATGGGTAAGAAATGTGCAAATTTCGTAAGGCGATCAACGATAACCCATATAGAGTCATGGTTACGTGATGTTCTGGGTAATTTAGTGATAAAATCTATAGAGATCTGATCCTATTTCCACATGGGAATCTCAGGTTGTTGTAATAACCCAGAAGGTCGTTGATGTTCAGCCTTAACTTTGAGACATGTTAAACATCGATCCACGTATTCAGCTATTTGTTTCTTCATTCCAGGCCACCGGTAAAAGTCTTTAAGATCTTTATACATTTTATCAGCACCTGGATGAATAGAATACCTGGATTTGTGCGCCTCATCCAAGATAATTGTTCTAGAGTTACCGAATAAAGAAATCCACATTCGGTTTTTGAAATACAACAATCCGTCATCCTTGGTATCCAGTTTCTTATCTAATCCCCTCAGTCCCTCAGCAGAATAGTTCGTGGCTTGTAAAGCTTGTTGCTGAGCGTCTTTAATTTGGGGAATTAGACTAGTTTGAATAGTCATACCTAACGCTTTCACACGTAAAGGTTTGACTCGTTCTTTGCGACTTAAGGCATCGGCTACGACATTCGCTTTACCTGGATGATAACGAATTTCACAGTCATAGTCGTTTAAAAGTTCAACCCATCGCCTCTGTCGCATGTTCAACATTTTCTGATCCAAAATGTGTTGGAGGCTTTTGTGATCAGTGTATATAATACACTTAGTTCCATATAGATAATGTCTCCAAATCTTGAGTGCAAACACCACTGCACCAAGTTCTAGATCATGTGTGGTATAGTTCTTCTCGTGTATCTTCAGTTGTCGAGAAGCGTAAGCAATTACCTTATCCTTCTGCATTAGAACACACCCAAGACCTTGACGAGAAGCATCACAGTATACTGTGAAATTATCATTACCTTCCGGTAATGCCAAGATAGGTGCGTTGCAGAGTTTGTGTTTCAACAGTTGGAATGCCTCCTCCTGTTGGGAATCCCATATAAAAGGTTGATTCTTTTGGGTCAATGTGGTGAGTGGCAAGGCTATCTTTGAAAAGTTCTTGATAAACCGGCGATAATAACCTGCCAACCCAAGAATTGGCGTATTTCAGTCGGGGTTCGTGGTGTCTCCCACTGTTTCACCGCTTGAATCTTACTGGGATACACTTGAATACCGTTTTCGTTTACAACATGCCCGAGAAATTGAACTTCTCGTAACCAAAACTCACACTTGGAAAATTTGGCATATAATTTCTCATGTGCCAAAAGTTCTAAAATTAATTTCAAGTGTTGAGCATGTTCTTGTTGGTTTCGTGAATAAATGAGAATATCATCAATAAACACAATCACAAACTTATCCAGATAAGGTCTACATACTCGATTCATCAGATCCATGAAAACTGCTGCTGCATTGGTTAAACCAAACGACATTACTAAAAATTCGTAATGTCCGTGTCGGGTTCGGAAAGCAGTTTTAGGTACGTCATCATCATGAATACGCAACTGATGATATCCAGATCTTAAATCGATTTTTGAAAAATATGTAGCACCTTGCAATTGATCAAACAGGTCATCGATACGAGGTAGTGGATAACGGTTCTTGATTGTCAGTTTATTGAGTTCTCGGTAGTCAATACACATCCTGAATGAACCATCCTTCTTTTTCACAAAAAGAATTGGTGCTCCCCAGGGTGAGAAACTAGGTCTGATAAAACCTTTGTCTGCCAGTTCTTGCAATTGACCTGAAAGTTCTTGCATTTCTGATGGTGCAAGCCGATACGGGGCTTTAGCAACAGGTGCTGCACCTGGAATCAAGTCAATACGAAATTCAAGCTGTCTCACTGGGGGTAATCCTGATATGTCCTCAGGAAATACTTCAGGAAAATCCTTGACTACTGGAATGTCTGTGATATGTTTGGGTAGAGAATTGTGCTCAGTCACGTGTGCCAGGAAAGCATAACAGCCTTTCCTTAAGAATTTTTGAGCTCGCATACAAGATATGATACCAAGTTTCCTACCGGCTCGTTCTCCTTGAACTATCAGTGTATTATCGTTAAGTAATGGAATACGGATCATCTTATTTTGACACAGAACTTCCGCTTGGTTATCAGAAAGCCAGTCCATACCGACAACGACATCAAAACTCCCAAGCTCAATAGGAAGTAAATCAATATTAAAAAGATGATCATTCAGATTCAAGGAACATCCTTGAATGACACTGTTAGTTTTGATTAACTTGCCATTAGCAAGTTCAATGACATAGGGAGTTTCTAGATCTACCACAGGCAATGAAATCAATGATGCAAATTCAGGAGAGATAAAGCTCTTATCTGCTCCTGTGTCAAACAGAACTGATGCGTATAGATTATTAAGAAGAAACATACCAGTGACAATGTTCGCATCATGCCTTGCTTCAGTCGCACCAATCTGAAAAGCTCTCCCCTAGCTTCAGTTCCCGGATTGGTGTTATTGTTTGGACAGTTTCGCATGAGATGGTCAGGGCTTCCACATTTGTAGCATGACCGGTTGGTTTGAGTGGTTTGTCGTGGTTCTTGGTTTAGTGTTTGAGCAGGAAAGTTACAATATTTAGCATAATGTCCAACTCGGTTACAGTTCAGACAAACAAGACATGGTCCCGTGTGATGGAGTGGACACTTCTTGCATTTGGGCGCCTGCCCAGTATAAGCTTTCCTCTCAGGAATAGCAGCACCATAGTTTTTCATAGTTGGCTTGCTCTGGGTGATCTCAGCCGGAGCCTTCGCCTTGGTTTTGCCAAACCACTTTCGTTTGGTACCTTTCGACACATTCGAGGTACCGACATCACTACGGCTGTGAGCCGTCTGAGTTTTCAAAGACAGAGTACCACTCCTTACCGCCTCATCGGTAAGCTTAGTGGTCAAAAGGATTTCACGTTTAAGAGTCGTTGGTTCAGCTGCAGTTACCATTCCCCGAATCTACTTCTCGATCAATGCAGCCTCTGTAGGAAACATCTCGGGAAGTAAGCAAGTAAGTTCGTGGAAACGATGGGTATATGCTAAACAATCAGCCCCAATCATCGAGTGATTCCAGAATTCCTCCTGGAGTTTTTTGTCACACCCCGAGCCGGCGGGGTTGGATCGGAGTCCCCGTCGGGCGGAAGGTTCCCGGGGCGCGATATCGTGGATGATAATCGTGTTGATCAGATTGTTTACATAGCATTAATGTTAAGAATAACTAAAGTACAATCAAGCGTTAACTAGGATTACAAAGTTAAATTACAATGTCAATGTTCAGTAATTTAACTCGGTAAACCAACAAAAGAATCAATTGATTTCTATCTTGTAACTCTACAAGACTTCCAAAAGTGATTCGTATAAATAACAAAAGTGTGCTTCCAAAAGTCAACTAGGTCCTCTATCTGGGCAGCCTAGTATGCAATCCTGAGCTTTCGCTTATACCTGTGCATCACCTGAGAAAGCATGTAAGAAAACAAAGTCAACCCAATGGTTGGTGAGTTCATGTAGTTTATAAGTTTAAATAGCTTTAACAAAACTCCTTTCGGTAAAATCTTAATCTTATTAACTCCACATGTAATATCCCGATCGGTATGCTTATATATAGGGCATACCCCTGAGTCGAGCCTACAACCCGCCCAGACGCCATCCCACCACATACTAATCCGCATACGACACTGTTGTTAATAATAATTAAGCATTTTACCTACCCTTCAATCTCGTTTCCCTATCATAGTTTAAGCATTTTGTTTGTAAGTTTACCCATAGCATCCGTGAGTTTAGCTTGAGAGTCACCGGAACAGACAACTGAACGCCCGAAGGAATCCAGTATCAATCCATACCAGCACTGGGTGTAATTAGTAACTTAGGGGGAGATAGAGGATTCCGATGATGACACAAAGTCAACTAAAGATCACCAATATCGTCCTGGTTACTGATCACGTGTGTAAATAGTTTTGGGAAACACTGCATGGCAAGCACTGAGAGGCCATCAGTCCGTTTCCTCGTTTCAGACCATGAAGGACACCCTATGGCAAGCACTGAGAGACAATTGTAGATGCTTTCTAGTCCCGACTGTGAAGAACACATGAAGGCAAGCACTGAGAGACCAACTATTGTTCTTCAAGTCCCGACTAGGAAGAACACATGAAGGCAAGCACTGAGAGACCAACTATTGTTCTTCCATAGCCAATAGTTTTAGCATACAAGTTTATAGCATTCAAAGTTTCCAGCATTTACGTAACTTGTGCACAAGTACTAGCTTCACAACCGGTAAGGCAAGCACTGAGAGGCCAGACCGTTGTTTTAGCATGGCAATCATATAGCATTCAAGAGTTTATAGTATCCATAGCTTCAAGTATTCAATATGTATGTATGTGTGTATGTATGTATGTATGTATTTAGCATCCTCATAGTATCATAGCATCATTAGCATGTAGCATCAATCCTTAGCATTTCCCGTTGTTTTAGCTTATAGCATTAGTATTAGCATAGCATTATTAGCATTTAGTGTTAACATTAGTATCTAGCATAAACCCATAGCATTAGCATGTAGCATAATCCTGTAGCATTAGCATTTAGCACAACCCTTAGCATTTACATTTAGCATAACCCGTAGCATTAGCATTTAGCATAACTCGTAGCATTAGTTTGTAGCATAACCCCGTAGCATTCGCATTTACAATAGCATCATCAGATAGTAAATACCCTTAGCACTTGGTATTAACACATAGCTTTAGTTTTAGCAAATTAGCTTATGCCTTTAGCACTTGGCATAATCATGTAGCATTAGTATTAATAGTGAACTTATGCCTTTAGCACTTGGCATAATCATGTAGCATTAACATTTGTCTATAAGAATCGTATAAAAGCATTTTGTTAGATTTAAAACATTTGTTTTAAAATGTATAACATGCTTCTCAGTCCCGGTTTACAAATCAAAATAGTTTAAAAAGGGACAATGAACTCACCCTGTAGTTGTGGTAGTTGACTTAACCTAAACAAGAATGCACGCGCGCTCTTTGTTGAAATTCGTTGTTGTATTCACGATCCTGTATTGATTTCACATTGTTTGCAACTTGTAAGTATAAGTTTGTAGAGATTCGTGTGCGTGTATGTGTTAGCCACAAGCTTTGGCTAACACTCAAAAGGCTTGGTCATAGTTCGGCCTTGATTCAATGGATGTAGTTTATACTATCACTTAACCTCATTTAGTTAAGTTTAGTACATATTGTTGTGGCTTAGTGTTCACTTGAAATGGTTTGTCACATAACTATTATGAACTATGTCATGTTGTAGTAGTTGAAGTTTCTACAAATTCTAAGTATAAAATTACATTTTATCCTTTAAACTTAGCATTTGTTTATTGAAATCCCTTGCTTCATCATTGTTTCATGGTTCTTTCACCATCCTTATAGTATTTATTTACTTATTCTTGCATGTTATCCATAATGGTTGATTTAGCGTGTTTGTTTACAAAATATCCATGTGGGTCAAACCATTGAGTGTGGGCCGAATCAAGGTGGTCTCGTGAAAGTGTTGGGCCTAAGGAAGACTTATGGGCCTTATAAGCATTTGTGGGTCAAAACAAAAATGTTGAGCTAGGTTAGTCACATGAATCAATCAATTGGGCCAAGTTGGTATGTGGGCCAATTAGATGGGTTACGTGAATGGACTTGGGCTGAAATGCTCTTGGGCCAAAACAGATTAGTTGGGCAGCATGGCTGGGCCAAAAGAGGGCTGTTGGGCCAACTGTTGGGCTAGTTAGTTGTAGTTGGGCCGAATTAGTCTCTGGCCCCTCTATTGGGCCTGAACTACAGTGGCCGAAAGAAATGATGTTGGGCCAAGGAAACTTCTGTTGGGCCTAGTTAATGATGTTTAGACCACATAAGTTACTGGGCCTACATGAGGACATATGCGCAGATCCAAAGGCCTTGGCCTCTTTTGGGCCGAATTTACTGTGTTTGGGCCTAGTACAGCTCCTGGGCCGAACCAGTGAACCTCTTAAGATAACCTTGGGCTTGGATGTAGAACGAATGGGCCTGAGTAGTTTGTTGGGCCAGGGTAGGTTATTAACTGGTTCTTTGGCCGCATTAATCTTGTTAGGGTGCATGGAGTATGTCGACAGAATAAGGGTGGTGCTGAATAATATGGCTGCCAGGTAAGGGCCGAATGGGTGTCATAGGCCGACTTGATTTCGAGTTAATCTAGCCTCATTACCTCGTTTTCAGGTGGTTTTAGCTCTAGATCAGCTGTACTTTCAGATAAAGAGGATCAAGATCTTCATTGAGGCTCAAGAACCACTTGATTTCATCAAGAAATGAGAAAGTTGTGTGGATTTGAAGTTCAAAAATGAGGGTGTGAGTTAAAAACCGGATTTAGGGTTTTGAGAGAGAGATGGAGATGAGAAAATGAATTATTTGAACTCATTTAGGGTATTTATACCCCGAGTGAGTTCGGATTCGTTTTTGTTGCTCGATTCGCGTTTTCGTTACGTTTCCGAAACGTAACGCGCGCGTTTTTCGTAGGTTTAAATAGAAAGAGTTTATTTTAACGATTTAAATGTTATTTATTTCTAAAAATTATTTTAAGTATCGTTTAATTAATTTATTTGTCGAATTTCCTTAATTTACGCGTTTATTTAATTTGTTCGCGATTTATTAAAACAGTTTCGTTTAATTTCCTTTATGATGAGTTTCAAAATTGTAAAATAGGAAATATTTTATTTCCTGAAATTTATGATCGTTCGTATCGTTCATCGATTTCGTTTTCGTTTCGTCAGAACGCGTCACCATCGCGCGTATTCGTTTTCGAACGAACACGACGATGGTTTTGCTTTCCGACTTTTGTTTTCTACTTTTCAGTCATTATTCTAGAACATTAAACTTTCAGATTTATTCGTACAGATCGTCACCTCTACGAATAATTCGTCGGTTTAACATACTGTAACAACAACTGTTATAGTTTTGTTTTATTTATCCTCGCATACGTTTACACATAATAGCACCTCAATAAGCGTTTGTATCACCGTTCAATGTTGTCTAATGTGTTTCTGACTGTTAAACTGTTAAGTTTAATCAGATTACAGAAACAATAGCATAATAGTTTACTGTTAGGCATTACATAGTTGATAGTATATCAATAGTTTGCATAGTTTGTACCTGAGTTACTGTGTGTTTACTGTTCAGCTCACTGTTTCGGCGACGTTTCCGGCACAGATGTTACAGTCTCCCCTTGTTAGAGAAATTTCGTCCCAAAATTTAAGCATTGCTATCGGGTACGGCTTCCTCTGCGAACAGTTGGGGATACTTGAGCTTCATGCTATCTTCGCGTTCCCAAGTAAATTCGGGTCCGCGCTTTTAGTTCCAACGAACCTTGATGATCGGGATACGGCTTCGCTTTAGTTTCTTAACTTTGCGATCCATAATCTCCAAAGGTTCTTCCGCAAAACGTAAGTGTTCATCCAATTGAATTTCTTCAACCGGTATGATAAGAGTTTCATCAGCAAGGCACTTCTTCAAGTTTGAGACGTGAAACACGTCGTGTACACCACTAAGTTTATCTGGTAATCTTAGTTTATACTCCACAGGACCAATACGTTCAACAATCTCGAACGGTCCCACGTACCGTGGCGTTAGTTTACCTTTCTTTGCAAAACGAACTACACCTTTCCATGGGGATACCTTTAGCATAACACGGTCTCCCACTTGGAATTCCAACGGCTTGCACCGTTTATCGGCATAGCTCTTTTGTCGGCTTCGAGTTGCTTGTAGCCTTTGTTGTATCTGAGCAATCTTGTCTGTAGTTTCCTGAATAAGTTCTGGCCCTGTAATTCGATTATCCCCCACTTCTGACCAACAGATCGGTGACCGACATTTCCGACCATAAAGAGCCTCGAATGGGGCACAACCGATGCTGCTGTGATAACTGTTGTTGTAGGAGAACTCGATTAGTGGCAAATGAGAGTCCCAATTACCACCGAAGTCTAAAACACAAGTTCTTAACATGTCCTCTAGGGTTTGTATAGTACGTTCGCTTTGACCATCCATTTGTGGATGATAAGCTGTACTCAAGTTTAATTGCGTCCCCAGAGATTTCTGCAATGATTGCCAGAACCTTGATGTGAATCTGCTATCACGATCTGAAATGATAGACAATGGCACACCATGGCGTACCACTATCTCGTTGATGTAGAGTTTTGCTAGCTTATCCATCGTGTATGTTTCTCGCATAGGCAAGAAATGAGCAGACTTGGTTAATCCATCAACGATAACCCAAATAGTGTCATGTCCACTGGAAGTGCGAGGTAGCTTAGTAATAAAGTCCATCGCTATCTGTTCCCACTTCCAAAGTGGAATTTCAGGCTGTTCCAGTAAACCAGACGGTTTCTGGTGTTCCGCCTTCACTTTAGCACACGTAAGGCATCGACCAACGTACTCGGCTATGTCTTTCTTCATGCCCAGCCACCAATAATATGCACGTAAGTCTTGATACATCTTATCAGCACCGGGATGCACAGAGTACTTGGTCTTGTGTGCTTCATAAAAAATAAGCTTCCTTAACTCGTCTACTGCAGGAATCCAGATACGATCCTTAAAGTAAACAAGTCCATCAGGTTTTGTTTCCAAATGTTTCTCCACTCCACAATCTAAGTCTTTCTTCAAGTTTCCTTGTTCAATCGCCTCTTGTTGAGCTTGCATAATGTGGTCGTGTAAGTTTGTCTGCACATTCATTCCCATTGCTCTGACGCGCAAGGGTTTGACCCGTTCCTTCCGGCTCAACGCATCAGCAACTACGTTTGCCTTGACCGGATGGTACTTGATTACACTGTCATAGTCATTCAGAAGCTCAACCCAACGTCGCTGCCGCATATTGAGTTCCTTCTGATCAAATATGTGTTGCAGACTTTTGTGATCTGTAAATATGGTACACTTAGTCCCATACAAGTAATGCCTCCAGATCTTTAGTGCAAATATCACAGCTCCCAGTTCTAGATCATGAGCAGTATAGTTCTTCTCATGAATCTTCAGTTGTCTCGAAGCATAGGCAATAACTTTGTCTCGCTGCATAAGTACACAGCCAAGTCCCTGATGGGATGCATCATAATACACAACAAAGTCATCACAACCATCTGGGAGGGATAAGATCGAAGCATCACATAGCTTTTGCTTCAAAGTCTGGAAGGCTTCTTCTTGCTTTTGTTCCCAAACAAACGACTCGCTTTTCTGTGTTAGCTTTGTGAGTGGCAGAGCTATCTTAGAAAAATTCGAGATGACCCTTTTGTAATAGCCTGCCAAGCCTAGAAAAGAACGTATCTCCGTAGGTGTCTTCGGAGTGTCCCAATCTTTTATTGCCTCGATCTTGGCAGGATCAACGTGTATTCCTTCACTGTTAACAACGTGGCCTAGGAATTGAACCTCTTTTAACCAAAATTCACATTTAGAGAATTGGAGCTATTCTTCCTTTAACAGCTCCAAGATCGTTCTGAGATGTTGTTCATGTTCCGTTTTGCTCTTGGAATAGATCAATATGTCATCAATAAAGACAATAACAAATTGATCTAAATACGACTTACACACACGGTTCATGAGATCCATGAAAACCGCGGGTGCATTCGTCAAACCAAAAGGCATCACCATAAACTCGTAATGCCCGTATCTGGTACGAAACGCCGTCTTCGGTATGTCTTCGTCCTGCACTCTGAGTTGATGGTATCCTGAACGCAAATCGATCTTTGAAAAATATTGGGCTCCTTGCAACTGATCAAACAAATCATCAATCCTCGGCAGTGGATACCGATTCTTGATGGTTAATTTGTTTAGCTCTCGGTAGTCTATACACATACGAAAGGATCCATCCTTCTTCTTTACGAACAAAACCGGAGCTCCCCAAGGTGAATAGCTCGGTCGGATGAACCTTTATCAAGTAGTTCCTGTAACTGGTTAGATAATTCTTGCATCTCCGAGGGTGCTAACCTGTAAGGAGACTTGGCAACAGGTGTTGCTCCAGGAATCAGATCAATACGAAACTCTACCAGCCGCACCGGTGGCAAACCAGGTAGATCTACAGGAAGCACTTCAGGGTATTCCTTTACTATCGGAAAGTATTGAATCGTTTTCTTGTCTTTTTGTTTCTACACCACGTGAGCCAAGAAAGCTATACATCTCTTTTGTAGACACCTACGCGCTTTTATGCATGATATGATCTTTACGTTTCTCTTCGCTTGATCCCCACGAACTTCCAATACACGGTCATTCGTCACCGAAATCCGAAGTAGCTTTTCAGAACAGATGACTTCAACTCTATTGAGTGATAGCCAATCCATTCCCACGATGATGTCGAAACTGCCCAACTCCATCGGCAACAAGTCGATGGTAAATGTGTGATCTGTGAGTGTAAGTGGGCAGTTCCTAAGTATAGTGCTAACTGTAATTTGTTTTCCGTTTGCTACTTCGATGATATAAGGGGAGTCTAAAGTTTCCTCAGTAAGGTTAAGTTGGCGTGCAAAGTCAGACGAAATAAAACTCTGATCTGCACCAATGTCAAATAAAATAGATGCATAAGAATCATGTATAAGAAATGTACCAGTGACCACGTTAGGGTCTTGGCGTCCTGCATTAGCTCCAATCACAAACGCCCTTCCCCGTGGTGCTCGGGCTCCCTGTTGTACTCGCTTTGGGCACTCTCTGGAGAAATGGCCTAATTCTCCACAGTTATAGCATCCCCTGTTGTTGTTGTTGAAATTTCCAGGTCTTGGTGGTGGAGGTAGTGCTACAGCAGCATTGTTTGCAGCTTGGGTTGCCGGAGCACGGCATTGTTTAGCTCGGTGACCTAGTCGGCCACAGTTGTTGCATTTCCTGCATTGTGCCGTAGCAGGATGATGAAATTTGCACCGTGCACACTGAGGGTGCAATCCCACATAGTTCTTGGGTGCAACTTGAGCAGGTGCTGCAGTAACTTGTTGCAGTGGAGTGGCCATCGCATAGTTCCTGACGACCTTTTGCTTTTTCTTTTGATGATACTCAGGCTTCTTTGTTGTCTTACTTTGGCTTTTCCCGAGTCATCTTTCAAAACTCCTGACTTCACCATCACTCCAGTAAGTTTAGCTGAAAGAGAGATAGCTGACTCTAGTGTAGCAGGATATGCAGCCAGCACGATGCTTTGAATACAAGAGCGTAATCCTGCTACATACCGATCAATCAGCTTTTCCAGTGTCGGCACCATCTCTGGCACCAAAGCTACTAATTCATGGTAGCGTGTGGTGAAAGTCATGTGGTCGGCTCCCTTCATCACGTGATTCGAGAGCTCAATCTCCAGCTGTTGCAGTTCATGTTTCGGACAAAACTCATTCCTCAGAAGAAGCTTAAATTCTGCCCAGGGCATTGCCATTGCCTCATCTCTTCCCTTAGTTCTTATCTGAGCATTCCACCATGCCAATGCTCGCTTGTTAAATGACCCGGCTGCATAGCGAACCTTGTGGTGTTCTGGACAACTGCTAATGTCCAAGGTATTCTACATCTTCTCAAGCCATTGGATAAGTCCAACAGCTCCTTCAGCACCGGTGAAGCTTGGGGGTTTGCATCCTACAAAGGACTTGTAGGAGCAGTCTGAGGTATGGCTAGTGTTTCCACTATCTTCTCCAGTAGTATGGCCAGAAGTGTTGCCATGGCCGTGAATCCTGTTTATCATCTCTGGGATGACATCTTTCAGCTGGCTTGTCAGTTGGGTACTCAGCAGGGTCGCCAAGGCGATAGTAGCAGGATCTATCATCTAAACATTGCTTGAGCCTAGTGGTGGAGAGTGTGGAGGAGGCGGAGGAGGAGGAGGTGGCGGTGGTGAATCTGGTGGTGTCGGAGTAGATGAGTGAGGTGCAGAGACTTGCGAGGTCGGTTGTCTTCTAGGCGGCATTCTGATCATAACCAAAAGAATATTGGTTAGTGCAGTGATCGAATGCAGAAGACACAATGCAGCATATAACCTATGTTCTCTACATGAGGTCCCTAAGTTATAGTCTAGGCCAAACCATTTAAGTAAATGACCTATTATTCTCTATAACCTTGAGCTCTGATACCAATATGTCACACCCCGAGCCGGCGGGGTTGGATCGGAGTCCCCGTCGGGCGGAAGGTTCTCGGGGCGCGATATCGTGGATGATAATCATGTTGATCAGATTGTTTACATAGCATCAATGTTAAGAATAACTAAAGCACAATCAAGCATTAACTAGGATTACAAAGTTAAATTACAATGTCAATGTTCAGTAATTTAACTCGGTAAACCTAACAAAAGAATCAATTGATTTCTATCTTGTAACTCTACAAGACTTCCAAAAGTGATTCGTATAAATAACAAAAGTGTGCTTCCAAAAGTCAACTAGGTCCTCTATCTGGGCAGCCTAGTATGCAATCCTGAGCTTTCGCTTATACATGTGCATCACCTGAGAAAGCATGTAAGAAAACAAAGTCAACCCAATGGTTGGTGAGTTCATGTAGTTTATAAGTTTAAATAGCTTTAACAAAACTCCCTTCGGTAAAATCTTAATATTATTAACTCCACATGTAATATCCCAATCGGTATGCTTATATATAGGGCATACCCCTGAGTCGAGCCTACAACCCGCCCAGACGCCATCCCACCACATACTAATCCGCATACGACACTGTTGTTAATAATAATTAAGCATTTTACCTACCCTTCAATCTCGTTTCCCCATCATAGTTTAAGCATTTTGTTTGTAAGTTTACCCATAGCATCCGTGAGTTTAGCTTGAGAGTCACCGGAACAGACAACTGAACGCCCGAAGGAATCCAGTATCAATCCATACCAGCACTGGGTGTAATTAGTAACTTAGGGGGAGATA
The DNA here is from genome assembly GCA_009363875.1 of Mikania micrantha. NCBI lineage: Eukaryota > Viridiplantae > Streptophyta > Magnoliopsida > Asterales > Asteraceae > Mikania > Mikania micrantha. The sequence continues at coordinate 32,122,659 of CM018691.1, read as the reverse complement.
GAGGATTCCCATGATGACACAAAGTCAACTAAAGATCACCAATATCGTCCTGGTTACTGATCACGTGTGTAAATAGTTTTGAGAAACACTGCATGGCAAGCACTGAGAGGCCATCAGTCCGTTTCCTCGTTTCAGACCATGAAGGACACCCTATGGCAAGCACTGAGAGACCATAGTAGATGCCTTCTAGTCCTGACTGTGAAGAACACATGAAGGCAAGCACTGAGAGACCAACTATTGTTCTTCAAGTCCCGACTAGGAAGAACACATGAAGGCAAACACTGAGAGACCAACTATTGTTCTTCCATAGCCAATAGTTTTAGCATACAAGTTTATAGCATTCAAAGTTTCCAGCATTTACGTAACTTGTGCACAAGTACTAGCTTCACAACCGGTAAGGCAAGCACTGAGAGGCCAGACCGTTGTTTTAGCATGGCAATCATATAGCATTCAAGAGTTTATAGTATCCATAGCTTCAAGTATTCAATATGTATGTATGTGTGTATGTATGTATGTATGTATGTATTTAGCATCCTCATAGTATCATAGCATCATTAGCATGTAGCATCAATCCTTAGCATTTCCCGTTGTTTTAGCTTATAGCATTAGTATTAGCATAGCATTATTAGCATTTAGTGTTAACATTAGTATCTAGCATAAACCCATAGCATTAGCATGTAGCATAATCCTGTAGCATTAGCATTTAGCACAACCCTTAGCATTTACATTTAGCATAACCCGTAGCATTAGCATTTAGCATAACTCGTAGCATTAGTTTGTAGCATAACCCCGTAGCATTCGCATTTACAATAGCATCATCAGATAGTAAATACCCTTAGCACTTGGTATTAACACATAGCTTTAGTTTTAGCAAATTAGCTTATGCCTTTAGCACTTGGCATAATCATGTAGCATTAGTATTAATAGTGAACTTATGCCTTTAGCACTTGGCATAATCATGTAGCATTAACATTTGTCTATAAGAATCGTATAAAAGCATTTTGTTAGATTTAAAACATTTATTTTAAAATGTATAACATGCTTCTCAGTCCCGGTTTACAAATCAAAATAGTTTAAAAAGGGACAATGAACTCACCCTGTAGTTGTGGTAGTTGACTTAACCTAAACAAGAATGCACGCGCGCTCTTTGTTGAAATTCGTTGTTGTATTCACGATCCTGTATTGATTTCACATTGTTTGCAACTTGTAAGTATAAGTTTGTAGAGATTCGTGCGCGTGTATGTGTTAGCCACAAGCTTTGGCTAACACTCAAAAGGCTTGGTCATAGTTCGGCCTTGATTCAATGGATGTAGTTTATACTATCACTTAACCTCATTTAGTTAAGTTTAGTACATATTGTTGTGGCTTAGTGTTCACTTGAAATGGTTTGTCACATAACTATTATGAACTATGTCATGTTGTAGTAGTTGAAGTTTCTACAAATTCTAAGTATAAAATTACATTTTACCCTTTAAACTTAGCATTTGTTTATTGAAATCCCTTGCTTCATCATTGTTTCATGGTTCTTTCACCATCCTTATAGTATTTATTTACTTATTCTTGCATGTTATCCATAATGGTTGATTTAGCGTGTTTGTTTACAAAATATCCATGTGGGTCAAACCATTGAGTGTGGGCCGAATCAAGGTGGTCTCGTGAAAGTGTTGGGCCTAAGGAAGACTTATGGGCCTTATAAGCATTTGTGGGTCAAAACAAAAATGTTGAGCTAGGTTAGTCACATGAATCAATCAATTGGGCCAAGTTGGTATGTGGGCCAATTAGATGGGTTACGTGAATGGACTTGGGCCGAAATGCTCCTGGGCCAAAACAGATTAGTTGGGCCGCATGGCTGGGCCAAAAGAGGGCTGTTGGGCCAACTGTTGGGCTAGTTAGTTGTAGTTGGGCCGAATTAATCTCTGGGCCCCTCTATTGGGCCTGAACTACAGTGGCCGAAAGAAATGATGTTGGGCCAAGGAAACTTCTGTTGGGCCTAGTTAATGATGTTTAGACCACATAAGTTACTGGGCCTACATGAGAACATATGCGCAGATCCAAAGGCCTGGGCCTCTTTTGGGCTGAATTTACTGTGTTTGGGCCTAGTACAGCTCCTGGGCCGAACCAGTGAACCTAATAAGATAACCTTGGGCCTGGATGTAGAACGAATGGGCCTGAGTAGTTTGTTGGGCCAGGGTAGGTTATTAACTGGTTCTTTGGCCGCATTAATCTTGTTAGGGTGCATGGAGTATGTCGACAGAATAAGGGTGGTGCTGAATAATATGGCTGCCGAATGAAGGTAAGGGCCGAATGGGTGTCATAGGCCGGCTGTGGTGGCTACGGCGAATGAGGCAGTGGCGAAGGAGGGTGATTCGGCGAATGGAGAGGGGTTCATTCGGCTGTGATTCGGCCGTAGCTTCCTTCGGCGGTCACATAGCCCTTCGGCCGAAAGTGCTCTTTCGCCGAGCTGGTTGGGGGTCGGCCAAGGATGTTCAAACCAGTGGTATTTGAGTATGGTGGTTGAGTTCCATGGTGGTAGTACACAGAAATCAAATTTCGAGAGGTAAGGGTTGATGGAACCAAGGCTAGGACCGGTTAACACTCTTGGGTCGCACACATGGGTGAAAACCCTAATTTTTCGAGTTAATCTAGCCTCATTACCTCGTTTTCAGGTGGTTTTAGCTCTAGATCAGCTGTACTTTCAGATAAAGAGGATCAAGATCTTCATTGAGGCTCAAGAACCACTTGATTTCATCAAGAAATGAGAAAGTTGTGTGGATTTGAAGTTCAAAAATGAGGGTGTGAGTTAAAAACCGGATTTAGGGTTTTGAGAGAGAGATGGAGATGAGAAAATGAATTATTTGAACTCATTTAGGGTATTTATACCCCGAGTGAGTTCGGATTCGTTTTTGTTGCTCGATTCGCGTTTTCGTTACGTTTCCGAAACGTAACGCGCGCGTTTTTCGTAGGTTTAAATAGAAAGAGTTTATTTTAACGATTTAAATGTTATTTATTTCTAAAAATTATTTTAAGTATCGTTTAATTAATTTATTTGTCGAATTTCCTTAATTTACGCGTTTATTTAATTTGTTCGCGATTTATTAAAACAGTTTCGTTTAATTTCCTTTATGATGAGTTTCAAAATTGTAAAATAGGAAATATTTTATTTCCTTAAATTTATGATCGTTCGTATCGTTCATCGATTTCGTTTTCGTTTCGTCAGAACGCGTCACCATCACACGACGATGGTTTTGCTTTCCGACTTTTGTTTTCTACTTTTCAGTCATTATTCTAGAACATTAAACTTTCAGATTTATTCGTACAGATCGTCACCTCTACGAATAATTCGTCGGTTTAACATACTGTAACAACAACTGTTATAGTTTTGTTTTATTTATCCTCGCATACGTTTACACATAATAGCACCTCAATAAGCGTTTGTATCACCGTTCAATGTTGTCTAATGTGTTTCTGACTGTTAAACTGTTAAGTTTAATCAGATTACAGAAACAATAGCATAATAGTTTACTGTTAGGCATTACCTAGTTGATAGTATATCAATAGTTTGCATAGTTTGTACCTGAGTTACTGTGTGTTTACTGTTCAGCTCACTGTTCCGGCGATGTTTCCGGCACAGATGTTACGTTTTTGAATCTCAGTGAGTGGGCAGTACTCTGATCTAATCAGAGTTTTGAAATCATTCCAGCCCATCGAGTCAACTGTGGCTGAACCCAAAGTCTTGGCCTGAGTATTCCACCAAGTTAGAGCCGACTCTTTTAACGAACAAGCAGCATAAGACACCTTATGCTCCGCCAAACATTGACTGATTTTGAGTTTCGTTTCCATTTCCTCGATCCACCTTAAAAGACCAGCCGCTCCTTCCTTGCCTGTAAAAGTAGGAGGGTTGCAAGAAGCAAAGTACTTATATATACACCCTTGCTGTGGTGGATCAGGAACAGTTGTTTTCGTGGTTATTGCACCGGTGGTAGTATGAGTTTCGGCGTGACCACCAGTAGCATTATGTTCAGCATGATCATGGTTCCCACCAGAACCTGCGGTGATATGTGGTTGGTGTTGTGTCAGAACACCACAAGCAGATAGTTGTTCACGTACAATTCGCGCTATCATAGCTTCATTTGTTTCAGATCCACTTGTACCAGCAGGTGGAACAATGCTTGCTCCAGGGTTCACTGGTGGAGCAGTATTTGTTTCCAAGTTCCCAGGTGGAACCACGTTCACTTCCGGATTAACATGCGGATCCGGATTCGATTCAACATTCACAGGTGGGATTTGATTTTGTTCAGGGTTTGTAATGTTCCGAGCAGCTTTCTTAGCTGGTCAACCTCTTTTAGGAGCCATTAATCTGCTCACAAGCAGACAAACTCAGGTCAGTTTAAGAACATCAAAATATAACCCGTTCTATCACATAAATACAATCACATTCAGTTACACTGAAAATTTGCATTGAAATGTGATATAAGAATACAGTATAACTACAAAATTTTAGTCCAGACATGTTCTCATTACACACAGATCACACAAATGTTCGTAGTTATACTTAGTCTTGTTATTTCAAAAACATGTTAGAGTCTTACCCAGCTCATTGCATTGCAACACATGTTTTTAGAGATATGTTCATACAGGACTAGGATATGTTCTCACACAAGTTCTCTGATATGTTCTCAGTTCATGCACTAAGTTCTAATACACACAATAGATATGTTCCCGTTTAGATATGTTTTCGTACAGTATGGCTCTCGTACTGTACTTTAGTTACAGATATGTTCATAATTAGATACATTCTTAATTCAGACATGTTCTCGTACAGTATGGCTCTCGTACTGTACTTTAGTTACAGATATGTTCACAATTAGATACGTTCTCAATTCAGACATGTTCTTGTACAGTATGGCTCTCGTACTGTACTTTAGTTACAGATATGTTCACAATTAGATACGTTCTTAATTCAGACATGTTCTCGTACAGTATGGCTCTCGTACTGTACTTTAGTTACAGATATGTTCACAATTAGATACGTTCTTAATTCAGACATGTTCTCGTACAGTATGGCTCTCGTACTGTACTTTAGTTACAGATATGTTCACAATTAGATACGTTCTCAATTCAGACATGTTCTCGTACAGTATGGCTCTCGTAATGTACTTTAGTTACAGATATGTTCACAATTAGATACGTTCTTATTTCAGACATGTTCTCGTACAGTATGGCTCTCGTACTGTACTTTAGTTACAGATATGTTCACAATTAGATACGTTCTTAATTCAGACATGTTCTTGTACAGTATGGCTCTCGTACTGTACTTTAGTTACAGATATGTTCACAATTAGATACGTTCTTAATTCAGACATGTTCTCATACAGTATGGCTCTCGTACTGTACTTTAGTTACAGATATGTTCACAATTAGATACGTTCACATTTAGACATGTTCTCGTACAGTAAGGCTCTCGTACTGTACTTTAGTTACAGATATATTCGCATACAGTATTGCTCCCGTACTGTATTTCAGCGAAATATATATTTTAGTTCGACATGTTCTCATATTGATACGTTCGTATACAGTTATGTTCTCACACAGAAAAATTAATTATAGTTCACACATCACACACATAGTTCATTATACAGACAGATATACAAAACACCCATGTTATTACACTATCATAATTTTATAATTCATAACGTTTTAATACAAGAACTATCAGAAGAGATACATCAGTACTAACTACCGGGGATCCATTTCACAATCAAAACTTCCCATCCACATCACACACTAACAACCTATTCGTCTGTACATAAAATATCCCAAAAAGAACTGCATAAACATACTTATCGTAAAAAGTACGATAAGCAGGAAAACAACATGGCTACTGCCGCCATAATCACGCCCAAAACTATCATCTTAGTCTCGAAACTGGCCATCCCAAGCCAAATCAGAAACTCTCTCACCTTCACCACTACTGTCCTCAACAACTCAACCTGCTGCCAAAAGGTAGAAATAATCCTCCGCACCCACGTCCTACGCAACCGCTCCTCAACCGAAGTCCTCCACGCCTGTGTGTCTACCTCTAATGTGTTCACTCGATCTATAATGGTCAAGTGAGAAGTCAAAATCTCTAAAACAGTGCTACGGGTATCGTCTATCATAGCACTTTGCTGCTGTATATCCTGACGCATCCCTTGCGGATCCTGAGTGACCTGCTGTAGCTGGGCTCTCCACTCAGCTTGATGGGAGGATTCTCCCACCTCATGTATAGTCTGTGGCTCATCTCGGGGAGCCATCTGATGTCTGGGGGGTAAGCCCGTGGTCTTGCGGGCTTGACCCCGCATCCATCGTAATCCATCCCATGTGGGGACTCTCTGTGGAGAGGAGTCCTGTCTCCTCGGCTGAAGTATGAACCAAAGGTGAATGAGGGGGACTAGGTAGAATGGGGGCTGCTGATGGTAATACTGGTGATGGTGGTGGTGGTGGAGTAACAGGTCTGGGGGATGGTGTACATGGCCCGGCAGGGGTCGCCTGAGAGGCTGCTGATGAAGCCTCGCTAGGATCTGAGTCTAACCCTGCACTAGAGCTAGGGGTGTCATCCAACCTCAAATAAGGAAACCTCTGGTAAATATACTGCTCGGCTGGATCGGCCATCGCTGTACAATCAAAATTTCTAATCAGTATCATGAAGTAAATATTAAATAAAAATATTTAATATGAGCATGATATGATGCTTCTTCCTATCTCAGAACAACAATGCGTCTTTATAGTTATTGAGGTTCTGCTTGAATTAAAGTAAACTAGAATGCACACGTGTTGCAAATTTCAATTATGCTGGCCACTCATAACTGGAATTTGTACCACCTGATTATCCTGGCTTAATTCAAAACAAGTTTTGTTCAGTATTAATGTTCTGTGCGCTCTGTGTCACTATTCGAGCCTATGGTTATAGTCTAGGTCTCTAAGTCAACCTAAATTCTCTATAACATGTGGCTCTGATACCACCCTGTCACACCCCCACCCCTCGTCACCTCATGTATAATGATGTCACTGAACTGGTTGCGGAAGCATAGTGGTGATGTCTCAGAGGTGAGGGGTGACTTACTTGAACCGATATCATAAGCACACATATCAACTTAAATTAATTACATTACAAGGATGTCGCAATCATAATTACATTATATCTAAGTTTGTTTAATTACAATATTAATTATTCAAGTGCAAATGTCCCAAAAGTGCATCCTCACCGGCTATTACTGTTTACCTGCAAAAATGTTTGAGTTTGAAACGTCAGCACAAAGCTGGTGAGTTTGACAGTTCAATTTAAAACAATATGATATGATAAGCATGTTCTCAAAAGTTCAGTTCCGGATAACCATGGGACCCGTATCTAGTTCCTTTCGGACGTCAAGTTCAGTTCTCAAGATATTACCCGTCGGTACATATCTTAGTGCCTCATTATCTTAATGTCTATCATACCATTAAGAAGTTCATGAAACAGATAACAAACATTCACACAAGGGGAGATGCAATCCTCCTAGCGAATGGGGTGTCAACAAATAGTACTATCAATGTTTTCTGTTCGGCCACACATGGGTTCACTAGATACAGTTCAAGAATGAGGACTTTTAGTTCCATGATAGAGTTCAGTTCTACAGGCAAAATCCCATGAAATCCCACAAAAGTCACATGAAATCACACAGATATCATTGATGCATATCATATGTTCAGACAACAGTTTACAGAGTTACCCCGATGTTTATAAAATAGTAAAGAGGAAAAGGGATTGTACGAAACTCACCTGATGATATATAGGTAGCAAAATATCTCGAAGCTAACAATAAGGAGATGATTCTGCATTTAATTATGTTTAATAAGTTATTTATGTTCTAGTTTACTAATTAGATCTTTCTGAACGTTCAATGTCAAAGACATTGCTTAGTAAGTCATCAAACTGTTATTAAATATTTAATTGCTTAATTTAGTATTATATCATACAATGTATGATAATGTAGGAACCTACATTGCATTAGATTCCCAATATAAGGTTGATGACACTCTTGATTAATCAGAATAACCTCGGATTAACCAAATAGTTAATGTTGTTGATTATGATACTGTATCAGTTTCTAGATAATTTAATGGCTTAGGAATGATAAATCCTTGTTAGTGATTACCCAATTATCATGAAATATCACAATGTAGCATCTAAGTAGGTGTAATAACCAAGTTTAACATACTAATCTGACTGTTATCATAAACATCAGATAATCGTTCCAATGAGTATGTTAATGATTGTGATTTGTTTGAAACACTTGGATTTAACCTTGCATTTCAAGGATTAATCCAACTAATCACCTACATTGTTATAATCAAATGGATTAAACCATTATAATCATGGGTATAGTTTCATGCAAATCGGGCATTACAACGGATCAAAACAAGGATTTAACCGTTAAAACTTCGTGTTCTTTGTTTATAATCAATCCTAGCCATCATCTAGGCAATAATCAACAATCCTAACTATGTCATTACGTTCAAAATCAAGATCTAATCAATCAAAATCAAACTAGAAGGTTTAAACGGATCATTACCTAATCAGACGGATATCTGCGGCTAAAACAACGATCAGAACTTGTAGAGATGATTCCTGGTGCGATCCTTGCGTTCAGAGGGCTTCAGATATGAATTTAGATGGTGAAAGTGTGTGTGTTTTCGCCTAAGATTGAAGCAGAAGCGAGAAGAAGAATAAAATTTAAATCTTGCATGAAATCTGATGAAGTAGATCAGATTGTTGCACCGCCACACTCGTCGCGTACCGCGACGAGGTGCTCAAAAATGCTTCGCGTACCGCGACGATTTCCGGAGGAATCTTAGATATTTTACAATCATCGTGTACCGCGGAGGATTCTCAACCCCTCCATCGCGTACCGCGATGAGTCCAGTCGACCAACACTTAGTAATTTTTTTCTTCGTTTTTCGATTCCGGGCAATCCAGGACTCCGTTTTGTGCACGGTTTTCGCCCACTTTCATCATTTCTCGCCTACTATCAATCTGTAACAATTACAAGTATTAGAACAACGTGGATTTCTAGAACGATCAAATGTGCCCACGTCATTAATGACGTAATTCTCGTATGCAACTGCCACATTAACTAATAGGTTCCTTGTACATTGTAAAAATGTCCGCTCTGTGAATGTGAATTCCTTCTAAAACAATAAATTAAGCTTTACTCCTTAGGTCATAAAACCAAACCATAAAAAACTTTACGTTTTCGAATTATTATTATTATTTGAATAATATTATTTATCTATTTAAGAATATTTTTTATTAATATTATTTAGTTAGTATTATTCATATATTAATATTAGGTAAATATTATTATTAAATCTAAAAAGTTTGTGAAGTATTTACGATCAAAATGATGTAAACGATACAAATACTTGATAATGCACCAACAAGTTAAATGTTTGTGAATAAGTCACAAAATTTATGTGACTGCTTGAGTTCGAAATTCATATAAACGTTTGCTATAACATAAGAACATGTTGAATTAACAAACATTCATGATCAAATTAATATAACATAAGAGAGTGTTAAAGCATATGAACATTAAAAATAGGGGAGTGAAGAGAAGGTTCTAAAAATAAAAATAAAAATACAGAGTTCAGGATTGAAAATAAAACTTTTGAATTAAATCACCATTTTTCATCTAAAACTTTCAAAAAAAATTTTCCTATTTTTTGAAGCGGTTTGATTGAAAAATGACATTAATTGTGGCTGCTATTTTCCTTTTTTCCGATTATTTGCAGCGGTGCAGGCATAAATACATGAGTTGTACCACACGCATGAAAAAACGTACCGAAATGAAATTTCTCCACACAAACAAATTCTTCTTTTTATACCACTATATATAGTAGTCAAGAATAATTATAAAGTGAGGACATCATTATAGCATTGGATGCTTTGTCGTATTCAATCTTAAAGAGAGGTGTATAATCATAAGAATTTGTTGTTGATGTTTCCATTAAACCGCTTCTATTTTTCTTGGCAACGAGTCTAGCTCCAAAACCACTACATTTGCCTTCTGTAATTTCAAAAGAGAGAGCTTTGTATGTTTGATTCCACCTAGCAGTGTCCCTTAATAAATCAAATGAAACATACCACACCAATGTATACCATTTACCATCACTCTCCTCCCAAACCAGATCATCTTCAAAACTAACACCACTCAAAGCTTGCTTCACAATTATCTTAAAATCGTCTCCTAAGAACATGACATAATCGAGAACTACACAAATTAAGAAGCCAGAAAAATAATCTTGCCAATTCTCTGGAAGTTGCAATGTATATCTTCTCACTTTAAGGAGAGGCGGTGTAAACCCCATCGGAATCTTGAAACCAGGAGGTAGGAGAATCATTGACCCATTTTTGATCGCATCTCCCTAATTTATTAGCATAAATCATTACTTTCCAATTACAACTATTACTCACTCCTATACGTAACATATAATAATCCTCATTAATTGAGGTAACCCATTAACCTGACAAAAAAACGCTCAAATCACAAAAAAAAATTCATGTTTTTTTATGCAAAAATAGGGGGGGCTCCTTTTTTAAGCGTTCACTATTTCACAAGCGTTAAAAAGTTAAACGAAATGTAAGTTTGCGTTACACTACGACACTTATATATATCTTCGCAGTGTAACGCAAACTTACATTTCGTTTAACTTTTTGATCATGCATGTTAAATGAAGGTCCGCGATTTTCATATAACGTTAACATGGTTTGTGATTATACATTTTGTCCTTGATTATGTGTGTTAAAATATGGTTTGTGATTGTTATATAATGTGGTCCGTAATTATTGATCAGTGATTATCCTTGTGGTCCTTGATTATAAGTGGTAAATGTCAGTCTGTAATTTTATGAATCACTACCAGTAATTGTGTGTGTATATATATAGGTTTGGGTTTGTGTAAAAAAATGTCTCCTAAAAAGTGTAAAATTTATGCGGAGTTTTAAATTTTAGCTATGTTCCAAAAAAGAAATAAAAACAAGGAAATCATGTCCCATATTTAGAACACCATGTAATTTTTCACTTTCATTTTCATGTGTGTGAGCACGAAATGCATAATTGATTGATATTTAGAATGAGAGAGACATGCATGCATACCTCAAGCATTGATTGTAGTAATCTCTCGCCGCCATTTACGATGTTGGTTGTGCGTGGTATCCAATGTTTTGCATTTAGAAAAACCAAACTTGATGGGAGATCCGGCAATTCAATAAGGTTATCGCAGCGAGATAGGTTGAGGACTTTGAGACAAGTAAGTTGTGAGATGCTGAAATCTAAATGTGAAAAATCATTAGAGCCTAGATCTAGCTCTTTTAATTTGGATAACTCACCAATACCAGAGGGGATTTCTCCATTTTTCAAATCGCATAGACGTATTTTTAGAGTCTTGAGGTTTCTCATGTGGACAACTGTTGGAAACATTCTAAGCTTACGACAATTGAAGATTTTTAGGTATTCAAGACTTGTGTGACTTCCAATTGAAGGGTGAATCTCCTCTAAATAATAACATGAATTGAGTGTTAGCTTTTGAAGTTGTGGAAGTCCATGAAAATCTGGCGTGCTTTGTAGATCCATACTTTCAAGGTGAAGCACTTTCAAATGTGGTAGATGCTATAGACAAATTAATATAAGTGGTTATGAGAATTAGTATAATTTGATTGGCTTGTTATATAATTAGTAGTAAATGAGATAAAGTACAAATTAATATAAGTGGTTATGTTTGTCATCCAAAACAAATATATGTACCTTACAGCCCTTCCAAAGCTCTTTTTGCTTACCAAATTCCAATTTTAGAAAACAGAGCTCTATTGGATGAAAACTGTCTGAAAAAATAGTAGGCCGTCCATCACCTTTGACATCTTTGATAAAATTCACGTCAATCCACCTTAGTTTCTTCATGCTTGACATAATTTCGCAAATGCGTGATGAAATATCATTCTTATCACGACCATGATATCTTAATGCTTCAGTCTCGTAATTTTCCTACGGTAAAAAAGGAAACAATATGCATGAAAACAATAATGTATATTTTAAAAAGCATAACCTTTACCATTGTTGCATCCCCAAAACACATTTCTTCCATGTCTTCACGTTTCCAAACTCTGCTACGTTTTCTAGGATCATTAGGATGTTCCCCTCTAACAATGTAGTGTCCCATTTCCTGAACTAGATCATGCATATCTAACACATTAACACCCCATTTGTTCACTATAGTTATGAGAGCTTTTTGTCTTAATACTTTTATCTCTATCTCAGGGTGATAACCTGCACAAGCTTCAAACATCTCCATTGCATAATCTGGACTTTCAAATCTCCAAAAACATGCAATATCCAAGAATAAATCTTTTTGATCATCTTCAAGTCCATCAAAACTAAGTTTGAGGATATCCATGACCGTACGATCTGGTTTTTCTTTCAACTTGTCCAAGGCACTCATCCACTCATTCTTATTTTTGTCGCAAAGAAAAGAACCTATAACTTTAAGCGCCAATGGAAGCCCAGAAGCATAAGAAATCACACTTTTAGAAAGTGTTTCATAATCTTCTACAGGGTCTTCTTCATTATATGCATGTATTTTAAAGACTTGAACAGCTTCATCATCTGTTAATAATCTAATAGAATATACATGGTATACCTTATGGGCTCTTAGCAAATGTTGATCTCTAGTTGTGATTATTATTCTGCTCCCACTACCAAACCAGTTATGTTTTCCGGCTAACGCCTCTAATTGGTCAAGTTTATCAACATCATCGAGAATTACCAACACTTTTCTACGACTTGACATATTTTTTATCATGTTTTTTCCTACCACAACACTAGAAATTTCCTCTTTAACATTAAAAAGAGCAGATAACATATTCTTTTGCAATTTAGTTAAGTCATGTTTGCATGCTCTCTCTCTAATATTCTCCACAATGCAATGATTTTGAAAATCTTGACTGATTTTCATATAAAGAGAAGTCGCAAGAGTAGTCTTACCACCACCCCCAACTCCCCATATTCCAACCATGCGCACACCAACAGAGTTAACGTCTAATAATAACTCCAATTCCTGGTGGCGTGTCCTCATTCCAACAAGATCTTCATCGACGCATGAATTTAACAAGAACAATCTATCCAAAACTGCATTAACAACCTTTTCGATGAATGGTGATTCATGCCTGCATATTGGATAAATATTATATATATCAACATCCAAACAAGTCGGTTTGAGGTGTTTTACTTTCTAGTATTTGATCTTAATTATGTTTGTGATTAAACTAGCCTTCTTTGTGGTGCACGCATATTATGTATATATGCGTGGGTTATCGGGGAACAAAATTAAATTTGTAGTAGTTTTAATGTTATTATTTTACTTAGCTTTTGTAAAAATAACATTGAAATGGTTGGGTTGATTCCTATGATAGTCCGTTAATCAGGCCTCATGAGACAGAGGTCTTATTGGAAACATCTATATTCCTACGAGTTAGAAGTAATATGGTCTATTTCTCGCCCTCCTGAGACTCTACTTAGCTTTGCTAATAATGGGATATACTTAGTACGATGATGATAATATATTTATGATTAATGAGTAGGTTAGTCTATAAATATAATAGCAAGTTAGGGTTAATTTTGGTGACTTAGAGAGAGATTATAATAGATTTTTTAAGTTATATATTTTCTGACCGTTGTAATAAAATTTCTTGGAGAGTTATTTTAGTTAACCTATTTGTTGTGTAATATAGATCAGGTTGGCACTTGACTTTTAAGTATACATATACTACAGATGTGGGGCTAGCGGTTGGCACACAATATAAAATAATAATGATAATATATTTTTTTACTAAGAATTTGTCTACATAGCCAAGCTAGCTTAGACAAAAATGTGGCTTGATTCGTTTATACAATTTGTACAATGAATGCGTTAATTATCACAGAAAACTTATCTTTATACTAATAGATAAAAATAAAATGGGACACATGTTACTATTCTAGACAATCTTCACAATAAGTTTCCCCACTTTCTCTCCTATTAAATATTAAATGTGCTTTTATACATTAGATATCAAGTAACTAATAATAAATTTAATTTTTTCGTAATCAAAAAATATATATTAAATATGTCAAGAACAGACTGTTAATATATCAAATAACATGAAATTTCAAAATGACATAAGTTGATTAGCATCGTTCAAGACAAATAAAAGAAGATCAATTAACAAAATGGTTTAAAAAAAACGATTGTACTTGTTACTAAGTTGATTAGCATTGTTCAAGACAAATAAAAGAAAATCAATTATTAACAAAATGGTTTAAAAAAACGACTGTACTTGTTACTAAAATCAAAGATAAAAAAAAGAAACAAATCTCAAGAACGGATATTAAATTTCAAAAGGAATGAAAAAAGAAACAAATTTTCTTTACTTTAAATGTATATAAATGAGTATTTATAATCGGGTACACGGGACGGGTAAACGGATATATTTAATCGGGTAATCGGGCCGATAAACGGGTATATGAACAAATCTCATGCTCGTCTCATGCCCGTGAGAATTTTAAAATTTAATCTCATGTCCAACCCAATACCCATTGGGTTTTGGAATACACGTCCCATATGTAGCAGATTTTAGGTAAACCCATCGAATGCGGGTTTTTTTTTTGCCATATCTATGTATGACATTTAAATTATATTAATTTTAAAACATAGAGTTTTTACAAAAACCAAATTATTCTAAAATGTGAAATATTCAAAAAAAAAGTTTTCAAAACTAAATGTTTAAAAAAGCAGACTTTAAAAAAATTAGTGTTTAAATAAATGATATTATTATTTTATTATTTTGATCATATTTATATTTAAAAATCACCTTACATTTTTAAATTTTTAATTGTTAACTATTTATTATTATTTTTTATTCAGCATGTGTAATACACATGATATTAATCAAGTAATATATATATATATAGGGGATGGTTCCATTGTTAACCCTCTCTTATATCGTTACCCCGTGTCAACCCGCCATTTTTTGCCCGAATCTTTGTTTTTTTTCATGGTTTTTGTTATACATAAATATGGGGGTTTCTTTTTTGTGTTTTTGCTAATTCATCACCGTTTAGAAATTATTTACAAGTGTAAGTTACTTACATTACACTATGTATAACAAAAACCATGAAAAAAAAACAAAGATTCTGGCAAAAAATGCCGGGTTAACACGGGTTAATGATATAAGGGAGGGTTAACATTTGAACCTCTCCCTATATATATAGCATGTAATTGAGTTATAAAAATAATTAATTTAACTATACATACATATGTGCGTAGATACTTTAAGTTAAAAAAAAATACCCATTGGCAGTGTTCTTGAGCTCCCATCCAGAGATGTTACTCACATCAATAAGTGTTTTTCTCCATTTTTCAACTTTGGTGTCATTCCTTGCCTCTTTCTCTTGTTTGACAAATGCTTCTCCAAATTCACCTGTCTGTTTTCTCACTTCTGTGGGTTCCACGTCATAAAAAATAGGTAGAACAATTAAATTTCTCTCTTTGTTACATTTCATAATATGTGTAAGTTCGTCCAAACACCATGAAGAGTCTGCATAGTTTTTGGAGAATATTATGATAGCAATTCTTGATTCTTCAATGGCCTCGATCAGGGATTGATTGATGATTTCACCTCGTGAAAGTGTAGTATCGTCTTTGTAAACATGGATTGGGAGTTTTGTAAGAGTGGAATGCAAATGATCTACAAACGTCTTGCGGGTGTCTTTACCTCTAAAACTAAGAAATACATCGTATTTACACGACTGGGAAGAAGAAGAAGGTGCAGAGTGAAAAGATGGTGAGGAAGGTGCCATTTGATGTGTTTGGAATTTGTATAATGAATGGAAACCTATTGATATGAAGATTTATATATGTGGTGTACATGTTTTGTTTGCTTAGTCAAATGAGTTGATTACAAGGAGATAAATGATGTTATTTCCAACAACATCACATGATAACAAAGAACTTTCCCTCCGTCTTTTTCATTATATAAATAATAAATACAATTTTTATATATATAGGGGTGTTCGCGATTCGGTTTTTACGGTTTTAAGTGGAAAAGTAACCGAATCATTAACAACGGTTTTTGAATAATGAAAACCAAAACCGAACCGTTCAAAATAAAAGCCAAACCGTTATGGTTTAGCGAATAAATCAAAATCGAATCAAAAACAAAATCGAATCAAAACAAACATTTATACGCACAGATTCGGTTTTGGTTTATGGTTTGAGATTTTGATATCTTTAAAAACAAAATCGAATCAAAACAAACATTTATAGTTCAACATAGACTATTTACACAAAGTCCATATGTATTTTTTTAAATAGCGAATAAATCAAGAACTAAATGTGTGCATACGCACAGATATAAACATCTATATATATATAGGGAGAGGTTCAAATGTTAACCCTCCATTATATCGTTAATCCGTGTTAACCCGGAATTTTTTCCCGAATATTTGTTTTTTTTTCATTGTTTTTGTTATATATATATATAGGGGGTTTCTTTTTTGTTTTTTTGCTAATTCATCACCATTTAGAAGTTATTTACAAGTGTAAGTAAATGTAAGTACTTACGCTTACATCACATATCTAATGTAAGTAAGCGTAAGTATTTACCTTACTTACACTTGTAAATAACCTCTAAACGGTGATGAATTAGCAAAAACATAAAAAAGAAACTCCCCTATTTATGTATAATAAAAACCATAAAAAAAAACAAAGATTCGGGCAAAAACGCAAAAAATGCTATGGTTAAGGGTATCGCAATAAGGGAGGGTTAACATTTGAACATCTCTCCATATATATATATATATGCATGCATGCACACACATATATGGTCCGGTCCGGTTTTTTCTACGACCGGTTTTTTATGAAAACCATAAACCAAATCATTTATTTCAGTTTTAAACTTTTGAAACTGACCGACCAAATATTAAAAAATCAACCGTAAATTTTTAGTCAATTTTGATTCCAAATTTAAAGATTAACATGTATGATAGTTATAACCAATGAACTACCTACCAGTGTCTTTGTTATTGTTTATGTTCAGTCGCATTGCTCGAGCACCCCTAGTTTGTTAAAATGGCTATTGGGTGAGTAATTTGGAGATGGTGCCGTCCCTCATATTTTTTTCTTGGGTTATTGGATTTAAATATTCCTGTCACTACAAACTTTCAAAACATTTTCCATTGGCACTCCAAAACATAATTTTTTTATGACGTTGCATCTGTTTTGGAGTGCCCATGAAAAATGTTTTAAACGTTAGGAGTGTGAGTAAACATTTTCTCAGTTGAGAGTATTGTCGCCAAGAAGTCAAAGTTGGAAGTATTCAATCCAATAACCATTTTTTGTTTTAGGTATACATATCATTTCTTAGTAATTTTGACACCATCTCAAAAGAAATTTGTTTGATTTAACGTGTGTGTGCCTTAATAAATGATAAAGCATGAATCAAAAGTCATTGGAGAAATTATTGATGCAATTTTGGATATATTGCTCCCTATAAATATATAATAAATCTCCAATACAAAAATTCTTTTTGTTTGTATGTTTAAGTTAGTTTTGATCATCAGGTACAAGAATTATATAACAAGCCAAAAAAATAAAAATAAAAATAAAAATAAAAGTGGGTCGTGAAAAGAATCTTTGAGCTACTAGATAAGTTAAATATTTTTATACAACTTATTGCAAAAGATGTAACTTATTAGATCATACTAACTCTATAAAATCTAATATTAACAGGATTAAATTAGTACAACTGACTAATTTTCATATGAGAGGTCTTTGGTTCGAATATCTGTCATGACAGAGCAGTGAGTTATTCCTTGGGTTTCTTTAGGCTCGGCTCGGCTCGTTTAAATTTTAATTATTTAATTTATTTACTTTAATTACTAATTTAATTAGTAATGATGGAGGACCAAACTAAATGTGATTAACAAAATCTCCTAGCAGACCGTTGTAAGTTACTATAAATAAATGATGAATAATGAAGGGGGTATCATAAATGACGGTGGGAGATTACTACAATAATGAAAGTCTTTCTATATGTGTTATTAATATGAAATACCTAACCTCAAAGAAAACGAAGTGGGATAATTAATGAATTGATCGATTGAAGAACGAACACGCTAGAAGTCTCAAGTTCATTCTTTATTGAAGTTGATTCTTCTTAGAGGTTACTGACCCAATTGTTTGCGGTCATGCTTTACGTGTTCCCCTGGTTAGTCGGGCATTGAGGGATATGAAGGTTTATCACGTAAGTAGGTTCTGACGATTAAAAAAAATTGAAATACCTAAGCTTCGTGTGTATATGAGAGAGATCAAATGAGAACGTCTATATATTAAACAACTCTGATAACTTATAAGATGTCAATCAAAACTATTCATTTATCTAAATTGCAATATTGTTAAAATATAACATTGTTATATGAATTGGGCTGAGTAAATTTACATGTATAAGTTCTTAACATTACACATATGTACACAACTTGTTCAAAGTTAGAAAGCAAAGTGGAAACAAAAATTATTTAACTACAGACATAAATCATTTAATATCTCACAATTATATCATTTTCATGATATATAATGATTTTGATTGTGTGTGTTCTCGTAATATAAAGAGTTAAGAGTTCTTATTATACATGTGTTGTGTAATCTAGCATGGGTGTCTATACTATTAATGGTAAATAAAATCAAATGAATTTATGCAAATTAATTACGGAAAGCCTATAGAAACAGCTCTTAGAGGGAGTAGATGCACACACTCTTTGGAAAACTGGACTGGACCGGTCGAACCATCCGGTGGGTGAACCGGTCCGGTTAGGGGGCTCTAGGCCGTTTTGGATGAACTGGTGGTTGAACATGTTTTTTCTACTTGTTTTTATTTTATATATATATATATATATATATATAATGTTTATAAAATCATCCGGTTCTTAAATCCGGTCTGACCAATTTAACCGGTCGGACCTCTGACCGGTAAGGAGACCGGTTCAATGTCCGTCCGACCGGTAAGGAGACCGGTTCAATGTCCGATCCGGTTCTGAAAACATTGGATATACATTACAACTTTGTGAGAGTTGGTATAATTGAGTTATGCGGTTTCCTTGAATTTAAAAAAAAAAAAAAAAAAACTATTGCATATATTGAAAAATTATTTTGTGCTGATAATTTTTTTTTCACATAAATGGTGTCAATTCCATTGCTAGTGGTGATTTATATGAGAGATAGAACGAAAATAGAGGCGTCGGGTGGTGCATGTTTTAAAAATAAATTAAAAATGGAGTTGTCACTAGCAGTAGTGATTTGTGGTATCTGCTGGTGGTGATCTAGAAGAATACATAAACATTTTTAATTCATTATTAAAACAAGTACCAACGAACACTCCTACATTCATTCTTTTTCTCTTCTAAATCGCGGAGTTGACATCATTGTGTAAAAAAGGATTCACAACACCATTTGATTAATTTTTAAATATAAGCCCTATTTCTAAAAGAAATTCAGTTTCTTTATGTGCGTTGTTTGCCTAAATTACCAAGAATGTTTGAAGGAGATAATGTTTTAAATACGGGCCCATCACTCATGACAAGACCAACGACTTTTCTAATGGCATTAAAACTCATTTGCAGAGTTTAAACGAAGGCTTGTTAGACATGGCCCTACCATGTGCAATGTTCGCCTCATCAATAGTCGATTTAGACCCCTCTGGACCATCACTCATGACAAGAGCAATGACTTTTCTAATGGCATTAACACTCATTTGCAGAGTTTAAAAGAAGGAACGTTTATTCACACACCCAGTTTTTTAAATTTAACACCTTCACCGGCCCTGTACTCGTCGTATAGGTCTTTAAACGCGTTCAACAGAAGCACTCACCTATTTGTCATGCAAACTGTACGTGGTGTATAGTATTATACTCATCTTATAGTATTATTCCATAAACTGATAGAGAGAGTATGTAGGTTCGTTCGATTTAAAAAGAGGTCGTGGGTGGGTATGTTATTAATTTTGAATATCTAGTGATCTTTTAATCAATTACAGCTCAATCAACGAGTACGATTGTTAGCTGTAATTGACGCGTTTTCGTTGTTTTTTAGGAATTTCTTAGAAGGTTAGATTCATGGTTAGACTAAGGAACACGGTACCATTTGAATTTCTTAGAAGGTTAGATTCTGGCCCTTCTAGTTTATTACGTTTATTATTTTATGCAAAAGGTTTATAAAACTTTTTGTTATGTATTATTAAGTAAATGTTTTTATAACACTTTAAAAGTTTTATAAATTTCCATCCATATATTATTATTATATGAGATAATTTCATAAATAGATTAATTTTAAAATATTTTAGCATATTATTATTACTATTATTATGCATGTATACATAAATACACATCATAAATCTTATAAAACTTTTAATTAAATGTTTTATCCAGATTATGCCAGGGTAGTCTTCCGGGTATGCCTCGAGCTTTTCTGCTATTTTTTCTCAATACCATTCAACCTGACATGCATGCTAAAACAAGTCAGCTTTCGCTGGTGAGTTCTAAGTTAATCTTTCTATAAACATAAAATCTTTATTATTCATAAAAACGTTAGCATTCACTGTTGACCAAAGTCAACAGTCTCAAAACTTTATAGAACATAGCATACATGTCATCATAACATAAAAGCATTTCATACTATACATAAAACTTTAGCCTTTGTCGCCGCCCGAAGTTAACAGGCTTATGCAGCACAAGACGCTTTAACTATCATCCCGCAGCTGATAACTCATGCATGTATAAGATTTCTTTAACACTATCAACGCGCAGCTGATAACTCAAGCATGCCTAAGATTTCTTTAACTGAACTGGCGACACACAGTCGACAGGCCTGTTCTTTCACAGGACTTCTGTCTGTTCTTTCACAGGACTTCTTAAACCATCAACCGAAATTGACGGCTCATACCGGTACAAGACATCTTAACATACATCATAACCTGGTTTAAATGTGAGGGTCAAAAATAATATATTTTAATATTCACGAGCTTATATCTTGTTCATACATTATCGTATAAGGGTCCGGCTTATATTAATGTGATCGTAATTACTTCAGGATTGTTCATAAAAATTTCGAACCCAAACGGTCAAACAAATTTTTACACGTTATTAATAGGCTTTATGACGTGTCCATACCTTACCAGATATTTTTATCGTTTATATCCTTTTGATCATAATTACTTTACGAACGTTTATATAAATTTTGGACATAAACGGTTACCGAAAGTTCGTACGTTTATTATTAGGTTGCTAAATTTTCGGGTGTTACAAATCTACCCTCTTTACAATAGGTTTCGTCCTCGAAACCTGTTACATCTCAAACAAATGTGGGTAGAGTCGTTTCATCTCGTCTTCAGTCTTCCCTGTAGCCTCCGGTTGTTTTCGGTGTTTCCATTAAACCGTAATTTATCTGCTTGTCTTGTTATGCACTTGTCTTTCTTTCCTGTTAACAATTTCCACAGGTTCTTCCATGTAGCTTAACATTTCATCTACTTCAATATCGTTTAATGGTACATATCCTACATTATCCGCTAGACATTTTCTTAAGTGTGACACGTGGAATGTCAGATGAATTTCACTCAACTTATCGAGAGGATTTAATCGATAGGCTATCCTATCGACTCGTACCATTACTCAAAAGAGTCAAATAAACTCAACTTCGTTTTCTTCTTTTTCTGAATCTACTAATTCCTCCTCATAGTGAAACCTTAAACAATACCTGATCACCCTTCTTGATTCTATTGGTATTCGCCTTTTGTCAGCGTATGACTTTTGTCGATCCTGTGCAGCTTTCATTCGTGCTTTAACTAGTTAAAACTTTTCAATTAATCTTACTATTACTACTAATGGTAAATGATCCTTTAAAGGAACATGTGCCTGCTCGTCTGCCAGACACTTCCTAATCATCATACAACCACTACTACCAAGCATAACCATGGGCTTAGGCTAGCACAAGGCTCCATAACCGTTGATCTGACCCGCCTAAGCGTTCTGCAGATCCATAATTACCCAGTAACAAGTACTGGAGCAATCATACTTACCCAATACGAATATGGAAGCAACGTCATATTTACCCCATAACAAGCATGGGAGCAACCATCCTATAACATGATATATTAGCACTATATCATCATTCATCATAACATCATGCATTATCCTAATAACATGGGATTACTCATAACATGCTTTGCTAGTATCATATCATCATAACATCCTAGCATCATACCCTGTCATGCTAGCAACATATCATCATGGCATCGTGAACACATTATGCTAGCATATAACCATCATAGCATCATACTTTCATCCTAGCAGCCTAGGATTTCATCCTAACACCTATAATTGTCATCATGCCATGTTATCATACAATTCATCATCATAACTTACTAACATGCATTCATCATACTTAACATACTTTCATGCATAAATCATGCTACCACCTAAACGTGTATACATAGTCATGGCATATCATCCTTCGTTCATCAGCATCATAAACACAAAACAACATAAACATAAACATAACCATAAGCATGCTTTAATCACACATTGAAGATCATATGGTAACAAGTCGTCTTCCCTTTTATGTCATACTTTAGCTATAACAGGTAGCTTATTATGACACTTAATCCTTGCGCCCCTACCTTTTCCTAACTTGTATGCTACAACATGTCATATTTTGTAGCTACAACATACGTTATTCTTTAATTTGAGGCTTGTACTAAAATCCTTCCACTTAGTCTCTACAAACAGTTATCTCTCTTGGCATTAAACCATTTATAGTGCACTCGTTGGAAAATTGGTCCTTAATAAATTTTCTTAGTATAACTTAAATACATATCTTAACACATAAGGTTGTCAATACACAAGGCCAACCAAATTTTTCATTACATGCAACAGACCAACCCAAGTCTTGGGGTTGTTGCAAGATTTCATTAGTCACCTTATATTAATAACCTTCTTGTTTCCCTCAATAAGAAGGCTTCATCATTTGCCTTATTAAGAGGACTTCATCATCTTCCCTTGTTAAGAAGACTTTATCATTGGCCTCCACAAGCGCTACGTCATTCGATCCACCTTATGGATGACAATCTTATCATAAAGCTTTCTTTTGTTAACATACGTAGGCACCCTATCACATAACAATACCATGAGTTTTCTTATACATAAGACAGTGGTAATTATCCTTTATCATTAAACTTGTATTAATACAAAGTTTCTTAAATAATTTCTTGCAACAAATGCAAGACTTCCTTAACACCTGTAACCGTATTAAATCCACATCTTATAATCTATACTTTAAGCTCTATACATGTTCTATGCCTGTTCAACATCTATTATCTCGTGAAGACAACATAGTTCATTAAACGATAAAAATGTTGCAACACTTACGTATCCTCTTCTAACTTAAATAACTTCCAATTAGAGTTATTATAATCATTTCTAACATCTTTAGCATACCAGTTCTTAGTCTGATCTATCTCCATGTCACTACTTGTCAAAAGCGTATCATATCATTTCAACCTCTTATGCCCTTCAACTTTCTTGAAGGTTTAACATTTCTTTTCATTCGCATTTGACATGAGACTCACTCTATACATTGCATTCACTTATACCTAATGCTAAGCATGCATTCGTTTATCATTGCTTACTAATCTCTAATCACACCTTTGTCACACATATTCGTATAGTCGACTTTTCTATCTCACTTTCACATTTAGTAAACACAGGTTCCATTCTCAATTCCCACTGTCAACATGTGTTCCTCAACCTAGTGAGACATTGTCAGTATTTATGATACTAACAAAATATTATTATTCGTAATACAGGGAATAATCTCATCAAATCTAGGTAAAATTTTTTAACTCACATTAATCAAGAATGTACCTGTCACCACATCAGGGTCTTTGTCTACCTGATCTTTCGTCATGGTAAAGGCATGAGCTTTTGCCTTGTGCTTCTCAACCCCCTTGCTACCTTCAGGTTTGGTAGATTCATTAATCTTTGTCTTTGGTTTTAAGCAATTCTTGCTGATGAATCCACCACAATTATAACATTGGTGCACGCTTGAACAATTATACGAGAAATGTCCAGATTGTCCACAACGGTAGCACAAGGTAGTCCCAAGACGACATTTTCCCCAATGTTTCTTTCCGCACTTAATACATGTTTCAACTTCTTCTACCTTAAGCCTCTTCATAAAGAGTCCCGGTTTATCATCTCCGTTTCTTTTTAATCCAGATGACCACTTTTGCTTCGACTCTTCCTTGGTGCTCTCCTTAGTCCCTTCAGGCTTGTCTTTCAAAGTATCCTTCAGTGCCTTTGCAATCAAGGCTGGTAACTTTTCCTCCATGATTTTGCAGACCTCATCAGAAATAGCCTTCGCTACCCTAGGCTCTAGAGTAAGCTCGTCTTCATTCTCCGGTTGCTCGTTGTGCTCGTGGTCATCTTCGTTGACGAGTTCTTCATTCTCGATACGTGGTTCTTCATGTTCCTGTGGTTGCTTACGTAGTATACCCTTTTGTTCCGCCATCTAACTACCTACAGGATGCAACAATTGGTGAGTCAGTACAGGATCAGTTTAGCACGAAATAAGCTTTGTAAATCGTTAATGACGTTGATCAGGTGTTATTAACCATTTACCCAACTCATAGGCTCTAAACGTTTCCCATCCCGTCACCCCAACGTGCATGACTCTAACAACCTTTCTAACCTAACACCTACGTCTTAACTCATACATAACATTCAGCTCGTGGCATCAAACTACCCTTGACTGGCATTCTTATCATTCTGTCCCATTTTCAGTTTAAGTCCAGTCATTAAGGATGACCGGATCTCTCAAACTATGGCTCTGATACCAACTTGTGAGGCCCCGAATCCCGGGAGTCCCCTCAGTTGGTAAACATCAAACTCATAGTCATTAAACCAAACTTACATTACTATGGCAGCGGAATTTCAGGTGATTACATAAAACATGGCATACATATTATACAAACGTTAAACATAGCCCACACTCTATGGTTTTATACATAGCCAGTTTATGCCAGATTATGCCAGGGTAGTCTTCCGGGTATGCCTCGAGCTTTTCTGCTATTCTTTCTCAATACCATTCAACCTGACATGCATGCTAAAACAAGTAAGCTTTCGCTGGTGAGTTCTAAGTTAATCTTTCTATAAACATAAAATCTTTATTATTCATAAAAACGTTAGCATTCACTGTTGACCAAAGTCAACAGTCTCAAAACTTTATAGAACATAACATACATGTCATCATAACATAAATGCATTTCATACTATACATAAAACTTTAGCCTTTGCCGCCGCCCGAAGTTAACAGGCTTATGCAGCACAAGACGCTTTAACTATCATCCCGCAGCTGATAACTCATACATGTATAAGATTTCTTTAACACTATCAACGCGCAGCTGATAACTCAAGCATGCCTAAGATTTCTTTAACTGAACTGGCGACACACAGTCGACAGGCCTGTTCTTTCACAGGACTTCTTAAACCATCAACCGAAATTGACGGCTCATACCGGTACAAGACTTCTTAATATACATCATAACCTGGTTTAAATCATTTAAACCATCATACGCATAAGCGGCTCCTTTCACCGCAGTGCGCATGTTTTGCCCAACCGCAGCCGGGGCTTTCATAACACATTTCCTGCTCGACCCCGGTCGATGTCTTTCAAAAATCATTTTCTTCTCAACCGCAATTGAGTCTTAAAACATTCTTTACATAAAAACATTCTTATTTAAAAACATACTTTACCTGAAAACATACTTTACCTGAAAACATATTTTAAAACATATTTTACCTGATCATAATCAGGTTGCAATCACTTTCATACAATAATAATCAGGTTGCAATCACTTTCATACAATAATTTTATATCATGAAACATTCTTTACTTTATCATACTCTTTTATCTGACCGTAGTCAGGTAAAACAATCATTTACATAAAATAACTTTATAAAATGCATATCAGCCCAAAATGATAAAACATTTAAAATAGGGCTATGATAACTCACAATCATTTCAAAGGTATTTATCATGCATGCACATCAGCCCTAAAACGTTAAAACAGTAAAAGAGGGCTCATAGAACTCACCTGATCTACGCTTCTATCGTACAATTTTGGCTCCTCAATTCTTATCTTACGTAACCGTCAATTTCCTAATAACATCAGTACCCTAATGGGATTACTTAACGTATCTTTATATTTTCAGGTATTGACTCGAGTCTTTAATTGGACATCATGACGGCTTATGCTTTTCGGTTTTCTTAAAAATATTTGGGCAGTATTTCGGCTTATAAAACTTTATTTTAGAGTTTTAAATTGGACAAAACCTCGTCTTATAAATATATAATTTTATAAAATATTTGGGCAGCATCTCTGCATACTCCGTGTTTTACAAAAATATCGAAAATAGCCTCCACGCATAATATTAGTGAGGTTTAAAACAAACAATATCTCGACCATACTAATTAAATAATTATTTTAAAATAAGAGTATAATATGTGGTTATCTCAAAGTAGCTCGTACCAATGCTCGCTTAACAATCTTTGAACGAAATTCTAGTAACTACCGTACCCGCTCAAGGATTTTAGGAGGGTATTTTGACAGAGTTTTGATACTTAAGAGAAATGAATATTTGATCGTCGAACTACATCTATTTATAGATGTAAATTTCCTTCGTCATTAAGAAAGAATATATATATATATATATATATATATATATATATATATATATGGTAAAATTCAACGTATTTAAATTTCGACATATGTTTAATTGATTATTTTATTATTATTTTATTATTATTATTATTATTATTATTATATTATAATTAATTTAGCTTAAATCTTGTTTTTACTTATAACTTTTTGCATCTGATGTTTTAAAAACTTTCGAATATGCCGTTGAAATCTACTAATTATTCTCTACATTTCTACCCAAGTTTCGTTGAAAACGGAGTAGGGTCAAAAATAATATATTTTAATATTCACGAGCTTATATCTTGTTCATACTTTATCGTATAAGGGTCCGGCTTATATTAATGTGATCGTAATTACTTCAGGATTGTTCATAAAAATTTCGAACCCAAACGATCACAGAAATTTTTACACGTTATTAATAGGCTTTATGACGTGTCCATACCTTACCAGATATTTTTATCGTTTATATCCTTTTGATCATAATTACTTTACGAACGTTTATATAAATTTTGGACATAAACGGTTACCGAAAGTTCACACGTTTATTATTAGGTTGCTAAATTTTCGGGTGTTACACATACACACACATAGGATCATGAACAAATAATAACACACCTTAATTGCAGCAACCCGAATAACTCTAACAAGATCAATCCAAATCGATCTTTGGTTTAATTTTTTTATTTCTTTATTATATATGTATAAGACTATGTTGTTTTATGTGTTTGTGCAATTTCATCACCGTTTAAGATCTTACGTCAGTGTAGGTTGTTGTAACAACAAATAAATATTTACAGTAAAACACAAACTTACGCTTGGTTTAATCACGAACGGTGATGAATTTGCACAAACACATAAAAAAAACATAGTATTGTCCAAGGAACATATTCTTGCATATACACATAATGGATTGGATACTTTACCTTAGTATAGTTAGTATTTTATGAAGAGTCTTCATGGGATGGTAGAGATTTATCCCATATCACTAAGTTAAAGACAAATTTAAGGTATCTTAGTTTTGTAAAAGGGAGACGCAATATAAATCAT
This sequence comes from Mikania micrantha, assembly GCA_009363875.1. Taxonomy (NCBI): domain Eukaryota; kingdom Viridiplantae; phylum Streptophyta; class Magnoliopsida; order Asterales; family Asteraceae; genus Mikania; species Mikania micrantha. The sequence goes on along the minus strand of CM018691.1, from coordinate 32,094,759 downwards.
CTATCACACGCTAAATTTTTAGTTAGTTTTGGTTCTAAATTTGAAGCTTAATTAACATGTTTGTATGTTTGAACTAGTTTTGATCATCTGGGTAGAAGAAATATATAACATGCCATAAAAATAAAAATGAAATAAAATTAAAATGGGTCCTGAAAAGAATCTTTTAGCTACTAGATAAGTTAAATACTTTTATACAATTTATCGGGATAAAACTTATTAGATCATACCAACTCTGATAAAATCTTAACTTAACAATTGTGCATCTACCACATTTGAAAGATCTTCACCTCTGCAACATGTATAAGCTACTAATTACTCGGCTCAAAGTCCTCAAAGCGTATTCTATCCGGGCAATATGCTTATTGAATTGGCTGATCTCCCATCAAGTTTAGCTATTCTCCAAACATACCAAATGGGTTTAAAGTCCAGCGACACACTCTTGATTAATTTCCATGTGGAAGGTCTTTGGTTCGAATATCTGTCACAACAAAGCAGTGGGTTTTTCCTTCGGGTTTTCTTCGGGGTGATCTCGGGTTCAAGCCTAATATGGAGTATCAAACAATTGAGACAATTGAAATGCAATCACAAAAGGAGTGTAACTTTAGCAATGATGGTAGACCAAATAAAACGTGATTAAAAAAAAGCTCCCACCAGCATATGTGTTCATTTTCGGATATCCGAAGCCATTAAAAAAAAATTTAAAAATATATTTCGGATATCCGAATATTCGAAAATTATCCGGATATCCGAAAAAAAATTCGGATATCCGAAAAAAAGTATCCGAATATCCGAAATTTTCGGTTTCGGTTTTAGGAGTAAGAGAACTCCTATATTTATCGGTTAGTCGGTTTGTTCAGTTTTTCGGTTCGGTTTTTCTGTTCGGTTCGGTTTTTCGGTTCGGTCTTTTATAATATGAAAACCGAAACCGAACCGAAAATTTCGGTTTCAGTTTTTTTTCGGTTCGGTTTCTTTCGATTATTCGTTCGGTTCAGTTTTTTCGGTTTTTTGCTCACCCTTATCCGAAAAAATATCCGAAAAAAAACTATTACGGATATTGGATATCCGAGCTATCCGAAAATTTTCAAAACAGGTATCCAAATTCGAATCCGAATTCCGGATATCCGAACTTCCGGATATTTCGAATTCGAATTTTCGGATATTTCGGATTCAGATTCGGATATTTTTGAACACCCCACCCATCAGACCGTAGTAAGTTACTTGCAATCGTCAGAGATTGTCCCAAAAATGGTGAATGATGGAAGAGGGCATCATAAATGATGGTGGATTACTACAATCAATGCTTGATGAGTTGATGGAAGTCTTTCTATATATGTGTATCTAAATATGAAATACCTAACCTCAAAGAAAAAAAGTGGTGTAATAATTTGAGTGTAAAAATAAAATAAAATGGTGAACGTCATCATTAGGCGTCTCTTACCGACCGGTCTCATGAATAATTTGATTGTAGGAGAAACAAATTGGAAGTTTCAAGTTCAGTCTCCTATTAAGGCTGATTTTCCTTTGAGGCTACTGACCCAATTGCTTGAGGTCACGTTTTACGTGTTCTCTTGTTTGGAAGGGCATTGAGGGATATGGAAGTTTATCACATAAGTAGGTTCTAACGTTTATAAAAAATTGAAATACCTAAGCTTCGTGTGTATATGAGACAGATCAAATGAGAATGTCTATATATTAAACAACTAACTTATATATGTCGATTAAAGTTATTCATTTATCTAAAATACTAGCAATGTTGTTAAAATAAAACATTGTTATATACTTATATGAATTGGGTTGTGTAACTTTACATGTACAAGTTCTTAACATTACACATATATGTACACAACTTGTTAGGAGTAATTTAGAAAGCAGAGAGGAAACAACTATTAATTAACTAGAGACATAAATCATTTAATATATCACAATTATATCATTTTCATAACATATAATGATTTTCTCATGAGTTCTCATAATTCTTATTATAGATGAATGTAATCTGGCGTGCGTGACTATACTATTAATGGTAAATAGAATCAATGAATATACGCAAATTAATTATGGAAAGCCTATTGAAAACATCTCTTATACATTACAACTTTTGAGAGTTGGTATGATTGAGTTACATGGTTTATTTGATTTTTTATTTTAAATAAATGGTGCCAACTTCATTTCTTCTGGTAAGTTATAGGAGAGAGATAGAAGAATATAAGGGTGACGGGTGATAAATGCTTTAAAAATGAATTAAAAATGGAGTTGTCTCTAGCAGTAGTGATTTGGGGTATCCCCTCCACTGCTAGTGATGATTTAGAAAAAAACCTCAAACATTTTTAATTCATTTTTAGAGCATGTACCAACCCATAGTGTAACCTTCCTGAAATTTATAATAAATAATTATATTAATTAAATAATATATGACGTCATTTGAAATTCGTATTTATAAGTTTTGATGCATATGAACAATTACGAAAAAAAACAAATTAAGCATGATACATAGATACATATACATACATATATATATGTAGATGTGTGAGAGAACAAATATAAACATCATTAATATACATACATATATGAGGGAAGGTTCCCCTAAAAAGTCTATTTTGCCTAAGAAGGCTAAGAAGGATTTTGAAAAACTCGAAAACCGACCCAAGCAAATTCCGATTGAATTCATTTTTGCATCATTGGAATCGTCTTGTCGACCCTAAAACCTAAACCTTAAATTATAAACAATAAACCCTAATACTAAAACCAAAACTTTAAAAACAAACCCTAAATCTAAATATCAAACATAAAAGCTAAAAATCAAGCCCTATAATCTAAATTTTGAAACTAGTTGTTAAAGGTAAAACTTAAAAGCTAATATTGTAGGATTCGATGAGACGGTTCCAACGCAATCAAAATGAGTTCAATCGGAGTTCGTTTGGGTCGGTTTTTGAGGTTTTGAAAATCCTTTTTAGGCTTCTTAGGCAAAATGGACTTTTTATTTGATCTTTCCCCTATATATATGTATATGATTTAAATATGAACATGTAATTATTTAAAATTACACAAGTTAAAGATATAATAACAAAAACATATATTTAAAGATATTTATAAAATTATAATAAGTTTTATAAGAGTTAGAAAGTTATTTATAAATAACTAACTTAAACAAATAAATAAAATATAAATTCCAATAAGAAAATAAAAAAAAAATTAACAAAAAGGAATTAGGAACTTTAACTTTAATCATATAAATTTTTATTAACTTTAAATAAATAATATAAATAATTATGTTTAAATTTCATAATGTTAATATAACACTAAAATAATGCTTGTTAAAAAACATAACCACTTTATAGTAGTTATGGAGTTCAACTAAAATTATAACAAATTAAAACAAAGATAAATAAGGTTTAATAAAAGTTTAGGGGTATTTCCTGCCAAAAAAAAAAAACAAAACAAAAACAAAAGTGTTATTACAAAGAAAAAGAGAGGGACCATTCTTGACATAATCACATTTTTGCCTCCTTCTTCACCCACATTCCCAGCCGGATAATCCATGACCCACATCTCCAACCCGTTTTTGAATTTGATCCATCCTACGCGATTACAGCTAGCTAGAACCAATTTAGGCAAGTTTTTAAGTGATTAAATCGTTTCCAATCAACACTTAAACGAATAAATCACGAATCAAAAGGAAATCATTAACAAAAATACACACCAAAAACGCTTTAATCATACTCGGTTAAAACAAGTATATAAATGAAATTAATTGACCACACAAACACATTGGAACATTTCGAAGGTTTCTGTAAACGAAAAACATACACATAATCACTCTAAATCACGAATCAAGACCCTACATCGCTCGGCTTGCTCGTTCTTTCCTCTCTCAATCGAAACTCACTCAAACACAAACTAAGGTAAGTGATTTTCATCTCATTTGAATCGGTTTTCAATATTGAATGAAAGCTCCATTGTCGGGATAGCAATCGGGGGCTTACACGATCGAATTTGAACGGGATTAGGGCTCAATCGTTATGATCTGAATCGGGGAAAAGCTTTTTAACTTATGTTAAATAGTATATGGAACCAAATTGGTCGCTGATTTCGCTCCAGATTAACTGGTTTATGCGTTCGAGTTTGAGGATATAGGTCAAGGGTTCGAATATGGGTCCAGGCCTGTTAACCGGGTTTGGGCCTAATTTTTTTTTTAATAATTATTTATTTTAAACTTCACCCTTAATTAATAAAAATCTTAATATTGGGATTTTGTTCAATTAACTCAGAATATTTAAAAAAATAAATAGATATTATTATTTAACCTAGTTTTGAGTAAATTATATTTATTTTATAACATTTTTAACAATATTAGAAGGTTATTTGGTGATAAAATTTTATAAATTTCTTTCATAATATTTTCATAAGATATTACTTAAACTAAACTTTATTTAAATTTTAGAGTGATAATATTTTATAAATTTAAACCATTTAAGTAAATATTTTATAAATTACCTTTAGTAACTTATATTATACAAATATTACTTTTTTTATAAACTACAACTTTATTATTATACATTTCATAAACATGTATGTTTGCATTTTCTAACGTTCAAATAAATTTTAATCATTTAATATATTCCTAACTTATTAATTAAATTAGTTTGTTCATAATAACAATAATATATATATATATATATATACGTTATATAAATTATTATTTGCACACATTATTAATAAGTTTCTTTGAAAGATTATTTAGTATCATTTGAAAACTTAAAATGATAAAACAAGTGTTGCAAAATTTTGGTTAAACATAAAAAGAACTTGATTTCAAAACTTTTAAATTTTATTTTATGTAACCTAAGCAAAACTAAACATATAAAACATTATTACTATTTTCATTTAAACAAATAAACCATAATGAATTTAGAGTTTTAGCAAATCAAAACAAATTGAAAATTGTTGACCCATTTAGAACTTATAAACATATAGTTGTGTTAATATTATTCCAAATGAATTATATAGGTGAACATTGAACTTTTTACGCATAATGTGAACTATCATTTGACAACTATTGTGCAAGTCTATCTCATCTATCAAAGTGAGTCTTCATAGCCCCTCTTTTTGGGTTAAACATGTTATTTTTGAACTTATTTGAACTTCTAAACATTTTTCATGTGAACTTAGCTAATGGCTTTATCGTTTGTGAACTTTAGTTAAGGATATGTATTGATCACACACATTTAGTGACTATGATAGATCTATTAGACCGACCATCCCACCGTTGTTTGATTTACCCTTCGGGGGAGGCCCGCGGTGATAGTTTACTATTTAAGCATTTTAGAGATGCTAAACATAGGTCAAACATCATTTGTTAACATTTGTTGATATGCTTTACTTGCTAGTTCATTTTAACTATGTTCATTATGCTTTGTGTTCACATATGACATCATTTATAATATTTTAATTAAACATATTTTGGTGTGAGTATTCAAACCTATGATAACCCACCAACTCTTTGTAGTTGATACTTGATTTTAAACATGTTTCAGGTGGAAATACAGTTAGTTATATTAAGCTTGAATTTGATGTTAATTATGTTCGATGCTTTGAATTCATATGATGTAATAGTTAGGGTTTGGAATTTAAAGCAATGTATTAAATGTTGAAATTAATGAGGAATTAAAGTTTGATTTATTTACATCTACATACCTTGTGCTATGAACAATCTACACTTCGTGCCGCCCCGATGTTTCCGCCATCGGTCAGGGTGTTACAGATTGGTATCAGAGCCTGGGTTATAGAGAATTAAGTTATTTAAACTAGATGACCTAGACTATAACCATAGGATGCCTTTGTTTGAAATCATAGTTCATGAACTATTATTTGGACTCTATAGTTGTCATGTTAGGCCAAGAACTGTTACACATAGCCTTACATTCCTTCTGTCTCCTCTAAATCATCACCATTTGTGTAAAAAAAAAAAGAATTCTCTGCACCCACCCCTTGTGATTAATTTTTAAATATAAGGCCCATTTATAAAAAAAATTCGATTTCATTATGTGCGTTGCTTTCCTAAATTACCATGAAAGTTTGGAGGAGATCAGGGCTGTAATCGAGCCGAGCCGAGCCAGGCCAAGCTCGAGCTCGAGACAGTTCGAGCCGAGCCAAGCCAGCTCGTTAATTTTTTCGAGTCAAAAAATCGAGCTCGAGCTCGAATAGAAAATCGAGCCTCGAGCCGAGCCACGAGCCAGCTCGGTTTTTTTTTTTTACCTCTTCCTCCTCCACTTTACATGCATACATATAAAATCTAATATTTATATATACATATATATACACACACACACATACATACATACATACATACACATACATATATATTATACATAATATATATAAATTTATGTATAAGATATTAAATATCTATAAATATATATGTATGTATATATATGTATATACATATATTTATATGTTATGTGTAATATAACATATGTGTGTGTATAATTTAATATATATATATATATATATATATATATATATAAATGTTAAAAATCGAGCCGAGCCACGAGCCGAGCCAACGAGTCGAGCCACGAGCCGAGCTCGAGCCGAGCCAACCCTAGCTCGGGCTCGGCTCGTTTTTATTGAGCTTTTTTCGAGCCGAGCCGTTTTCGAGCCGAGCCGAGCTTTTTCGAGCTTTTTTCGAGCAAGCTTCGAGCCGAGCCTCGAGCCGCGAGCTTTTTGAACAGCCCTAGAGGAGATAAAGTTTTAAATATGGGTCCATCATTCATGACAAGAGCAACGACTTTTCTAATGACATTAATACTCGTTTGCAAAGTTTTCATTCCTTTTTTTTAATGATTTTACGCGTTTTAAAACTTTGACCATTTAGAGATAGAAGATAAACTCATTCATAATTAGCAAAGAAAAAAAATGCAAACAACATTTTGCTTAAAGATTAATCTCTGTGTAGTCACAAACATGTTATTTACTCTGTAAATAGTTTCATAAGCTCTTCAAGAGTCAACTTCTCAAAATAGAAAACATATATGAAATTACAATCTTAAATGTTAAGATGAAAGTAAGAAATTTGGTATGTCAAGAAATGTAATTACTTCCTCCATTATATTAATAGGAAAAACAATTTTGGTCATTTAAGCAAGATGCTAATTTTTATCATCATAATTGATAAGAGTCTGAACTTTATAAAATTATCTATTTTTCTTTATTTTTTGAACGGTGGAGGGTCTCGCCATGCTACCTTTAGTTATCCCGACGGTTGATAACTAATATCGATTACTCGATCGCCGACCATGAGACCATAGCCCCTTTATGCGCTGAACCCCGTGGAATAAGTAAACTCTCGCCCCTCATTTGTTCAAGATCCGAGATTATGCTCAAGATTCCTCCCTTCATATGGAATTTATTAAAGTGTCACAAGTAAGATTTGAACCCTAGTTTTTAAGAAGAAAAAGCCAAATCTTAACCAATAGGCTAACTTTGCTGGATAATTATATATTTTCTAATTTGGATATTTGAGAAACTTGTAGGAGTTACACAAACTTCCTACCTCAATATTATTTCTTACTGACATTACTTTTAGAACGTATATTATCTCAAAAAATCAATGCACAATTGATAAATCCTCATTTAATATATATATATATTTTCAATTAACATGTATAATACAAGGGTGACTAACCTAGTTTTTTTAAATAAGCCCTATTTCAACAACTACAAGTCCTGCTCCTGCTCTCTTATTTGAACTCTTTTATAAAAAAAAATTTTACTCTCTAAAATCATTTCTAAACCCTCTCATTTCAAAAACAACCTCAATTTCAACTCTAAACCCTCTCATTTCAAAAACAACCTCAATTTCAACTTGTTGAACGATCCAAAAACCATCCAAATGTGTTTGTTTCAAATGGAACAACACCCGAAGAACTCAATGTCGAAGAACGATAGATTATGAAAAAATTGAGATCGAAAATATTAGACAAATATCGTAAATTTTTCTTTTATTTAGTTTGCATTATAACATTTTTATTTTTATGTGACTCGTTTAATTTAATTTTAATGTTTTATTTATTATTCATTTTATTTATTAATTTACAACTAAAAAAATAATAATTAAAATTATATAATGGTGATGGCGTGGCATAATGGGAAATGTTTTTCAGTGAGATGACCACTATGGTGTTTAAAGGTTTTCAATAGGGGATGACGTGACAGAAAATTATAATAAGGAATGATTTCAATAGGATGATCACTACACATAATCTATAGTCAAGTAGGTGTGTTTAAGGAATGGGTGTTTTGATTTTTGTTTTGAAACTGATTATCTTGACTTAAAGTATAAATAATTATGTTTTTAGAAGCAAATAATAACATCCTTTACTGGCTATTGTGTGTTTGGTACACGCGATTAATGCAGTTGCTCATGAACTCATGCTGTAACAACTTAAAATTTTAGAAGGTCCATTGCGAAATTTAATAGCAGGTAGCAATTTGTATTACGAATCAAATTATTTGAATTCAACATTAATTTACTTAAAAATCTTAAATGAACATTAGAAGTTATATGTGTTACATTGGGCAGGTGACCTTCCGAGGAAATTGCAAAGAAGAGCCAGGAAATGGTTATCTTGGAGAGAAAAAATGAGAGGAAGCCATTGTTGGAGGTAAATAAAGAGGAATTTGAAGAAAATGAGAAGCAAAGCAATGTTAAGAAAAAGCTTATAGATGCAATTTAAATATACAAAAAATAAAATATTTCAGGTTTTGATTACATGTTGGGGCCTAGGGATGTTCAAAAATCTGAAAACCGAACCGTATCCAAAACCCGAATAAACCGATCCGAATTAAATATTCGGATATCGGATATACAAAATCATGTTTATTAGGATCGAATATCCGAATTCAATCCGAATAAACCCTATTTATTCGGGTTGTTCGAATGAAAAAATAAGTTTATTCGGGTTTTTCGGGTTACTCTGATAGATTCGGATCTGATTAACAAATTTTGAATTCGGGTCGGGTTTCAGATAAGAATAAGTCGATCCGAATAACTCGTTATCCGATCCGATGAACACCACTATTGGGGCCGGATTTGCATGATACAAAATGAAAATATACACATCAGTTATTGAACCTCATTTCACCTCTTTGACTTTGGTTGAATTGGTAAATCTAACAGAACCTCTTTGACTTTGGATGCAATTAATAAAAGTAACAAATTGACCTTGAAGATAACTATAGACAAAAGTAGGGGTGCTGAATGGGTCAGATAGTCAGGTTGTGGGTTCAACCTAACCCAAACCTGAAAAATTTTACACCAATCGGAACCCGACCTAACCCGACAATCAGGTCAGACCAACCAACCCAAACCCGACTCAAATTTTTATGGACCCAAACCTGACACGTTTGACCTGAAATGTATATTTACTTTTCATATTTTACTCTAAAATCATAAATCACAATCAAAATATATTATATAATCAAAAAAAAGTAACCAAAATACATCATATTGTTAAATACATTAGTTTTCAAAATACAATAAAAGCATTTTTCAATCAAAATATGTTATTTTTCAATCTTGTTCATAATCCATTTAAGTTTTTATCGTATTAATAATTAACGTCTTCAATGATATCATTTATTATTTTTGTTGGTAATACTATAATCAAAATATAAATATATTAAAATTCAACATTAAATACCATGATAACATTATATATGTTTTTTTTCTAAATAAAATGGGTCGACCCGCCAACCTGATGGGTTGACCCGAACCTGACCCATTTATATAATCAGATTGACGGTTTCTACCTGAAATGACCCGAACCTGTTTAGCCAAAACCCTAACCCAAAAAAATCGTGTTAGGTTCGTGTCATGTTCTTAGGTCATGTCGAAAATTTATGCCCCTGGACAAAAGCAAGTAAAAAAGGTAACCAATAAATGCAATGATATGAACATGTTTGTGACACATAACCAATTGTGTTTATAGGTAAGAATAATGCATGTAAATTATATTTAGGAGTACCTTAAACTTATAATTAGAAACTTGTATTCAAGATTATGAAGCTCTTCAAAGCATATATCCTACTGCACAAAATTCTCAGCCCCATAAAGGAAATTAAATAGTGTATGAAGTTGCTGCAAGAGAAAGAAAAATTAATGCAAAATATCAAAGGAAATGAATTAGAAGTATTGAAGAATCTCACTGTTAAAAAGATGATTGCATAACATTTGTCATAAACCTCACAACCTAACTTCAATAGCAACACTAACTTCACCCAAGCATTAGTCGTGGTTTGCAAACCTTGAGCTTACACCTTTGCAATTTCTTGTAAAGTTCTCCTTTGGGAGCATATTCCAAAATCAGATGGACTCTTTTCTACATAGATTTGGTGTTTCTATTTTATAAACTAATAGCGAATCATATGCACGGAAAAATAGGTTCTTACCGGGCACCTTTTGCAAGTGCATCAGATGTAGGTTGTGACCAGCCACACTCATTGTATAGCTCAGTAGTCCATTTATAAAATTCAGCAACTTCACCTCATATGCTTAATTCCACGGCTAAAGCAGCATCACATTCCACAGCAACTTCAATAACCCTTGCTCCAATAAGTTACGATCGCAATTTAAAACGTTAAATACTGCAAAAAACTTCAATCATAGAATCCGTTAAAATGCAAAATTCATTTAGATATTTTTTATATAATGTTTTATTTTTGTTCTCTTATTACTTATTTCAGCCCTGTATAATTATTTTGGTATATTTGAGCACATAACATTAGACATGGTAGAACTAATAGACATGTATATTTACAAAGGGGCACATAAACATATCTATTCATAAAAGATGAACACAATCAATTATTACCTCAACAAAATTAGGTAAAAGCCTGTTATTCTTGAATTTATAATTGGTAATTTATTTTTTTTCATATATATAATATCACTTTTTCCTAGATAATTCTTGATAGGAATATTTTTGAGTATGTTAACAACTTTTTCTTTATTTCTGGTGGAATTTTCTTGCTTCTTATTTGTTTCTAATGATGATCTATAAATATAGGGCTTCTTCTTAGTTTCAGAATGAATATATTTATATGATAAACGATCATATCCTAGGTTTTTTGAAAATTTTCTTCTTTATTTTAGCAAAATTGATCATTATAACTAAACTCAATAATAACAAAGTTTTAGCCCAACTAATTAAGAGTCTAGGCAAAGAAGATCAATTGATCATATCTAAAACAAAGGATTAATTTATAACATAAAACATATTGTCAAAAGGATTAATTTATAACATGAAACAACAATCACTTAAGACCACTATATCCTTGTTTATGTTTCTTTTTGTTGCATTTGGATAGTTTTCTTCACACAACACCCCCTCACTTTCTCCTTTGGGTTATACGTTTTTTTGATAAAATTTATTTGTTTACCTGGGTAAGGTGTTAGAGATGAACCTGGTAATAGTGTTTGTGTATGCAAAGTTGTTAGACAGTATATAAATGTATGTATTTAAATGCTTGTTAAAAAATTATAAAACTAAATTTAACTTGAAAAAAGAAATATCAACACCTGAAGACCATTTCAGGTTGAGCAACATCTTTTGTGGTTTCCTTGGTTTTGGTAGAGTATTTGGAAGCCATTAATAGCAGACAAAGGACCTTTGCTTCTGTCCAAATACGTCACCATCCTCCAACTCAAAGAACAATGGCTCAAACAACAACAATCTTCAATACCCAAACCTAATCATTAGGAATTCGAATACAACTATCAAAATCCCAAAAGAATCAATTCATCCAAGAAGAAATCAGCCTCCGATCATGAATAAACTCAAACCTAACGTCACCCCACATGATTCTGCTTCTAACTGCGTTCATCGTAGAACAAATCATCAACTCAAACCCGATACTAAAGTTGCAGATTATCGTCAAAACATAGAGAAGCAGAAGCATCAATTAACGATTAAAAACAATTTCAGAAATTATAACCCTAACCAAATTCAAACCGAACCGGAGAAGAAAAAACTTTGTCAGGTTGATTCTGTTCCTGTGAAATAAATAAACATGAGCAATGTGAGCCACAAAAGATGGTGTTCTGAACCTGCAAAAACTCCATTTGTGGTGAAGAAAAAAGCCATCGTATCCAGGTCAGAAAGGGGAATCTGCATCAAATTGGCATCTGCATCTGGTAAATACTCTTTGTGACTGCTATTAATATGTTACTGGTTGATGAATCCAATATTCATTTAATTGTGTCAAAGTGGTCTCTCTGGTTTTAGGGTCTCAATAGGAGAATGGTTTGAATTTTGAAATGGAGGGAGGGGTTTGAATTTGAAACGATAGGAGTTCTGCTTCATGCTTCATGAGTTGTACATAATCTGTTATAATTTGCACATTTCTTAAATTTGAGACATTATATTTTCTCTCTCAAATCTCTATTATATAATAGTAAGTGTGTAATATAAGGGAAGGTTCCCCTAAAAAGTCTATTTTGCCTAAAAAGGCTAAGAAGGATTTTAAAAACTTGAAAACCGACTCAAACAAACCCCGATTGAATTAATTTTTACATCATTGGAACCGGTTTGTCGAACCCTAAAACCCAAACCTTAAATCGTAAACAATAAACCCTAATACTAAAACCAAAACTTTAAAAACTAATCTTTAACATAAAGATACAACTTAAAAGCTAAAAACAAAGCTCTAAAACCCAAAATCTAAATCTAGTTGTTAAAACGAAAACTTAAAATCTAATATTGTAGGGTTCGATGAGACGGTTCCAATGCCATCGAAATGAGTTCAATCGGAGTTCGTTTGGGTCGGGTTTGGAGATTTTAAAAATCCTTCTTAGCCTTCTTAGGCAAAATATATTTTTTATTTGATCTTTCCCCGTGTAATATATATATACATATAGGGCTTAGAATTTTTAATAACTTACTAAAGGTGTACTAACCCTATATATATATATACTAGATTAGTTACCCGTGTAGTACACGGATTGTTTAATAAAAATGATATAAATCTCAAATTTGTATACAATTTTAACAAGGGGTAATTATATGAAAACATAACCAAGTTCCAATTTTGTTTCAGCCAAGTTACTCAAACTTTGTTTAGTTTCAATTAGATAACTTAAGTTTATTTTAAGTTTAAATCCTAGATATATGACCCATATAACTTGTAACCATAAATTTTTTATATTTGTATTGTATGATGACATAGAAATAACATTAAATTTGAAAAACATCTCAAAATTTTTTAAAAATTGCAAAATTTAAAAAATTTGGGAACATTTTTAAAAAATTATAAAAATATTTTGTTGATTATAAAAAACACAAAACACCGATTCCTTTAACTAAAAATTAACCTTTCGGCTAAAAATTAACACTACGGACGAAAAAAAAGTCCGTCACTGCCAAAATACATTTAAACGAACCAAAATTACCTGCTATTTAGGTTTTTATCTACTATTAGAACATAAATCAAAGTTAAGTTATCTAATTGAAACAAAACAAATGCACTATACAAAAGATTTGTTAGTTGTGGAAGTTTTGAATTGTTTGAATAGAGTATTGGTTTAACAGCGTAAAAACGTTAACTGGAAAAAAGTTGCATTCTTTTTCAGGTAGTGTAATTTCTTGGGTAAGAAAACACATATCTTAAGTCGTCTTCAAATGCTATATTTATTCTTTATGACACATTTTATATGCAACGGTGAGATATTCATCACTGATTCACTATTATATTGTTTTCTTTTCAAAATTATTTTTTTTAGATAATATTGTGAGACAAAAGGTGATTATTTGGAACATTTTCAAACACTATGTTAGATATGTAAAAGTTACATAAGATCTTATTGAAATTTAGTCTCATGATCATTGTTATTATTTGCAAGTAAGTGGGTTCATATTCATACCTCTAATAGAGTCACCTAATTACCTACATATTTTACTGAAACAAATGCTAAATATACCAATGCTCACCTATTGGCCTTTCACTTTTTTTCCTGTCGAGATGGAGCTATGGTGAGTTTCTCTCTTAAAAAATGAAGGACAATAACATAAAGAACGCTGAAAATAATAAAATTAGTAGTCACTAATTACGTACACGATTAAGGGGTGGTTAAAAATGAAGGGCAATAACCTACAGAATGTTGAAAATAATGAAATTAGTAGTCACTAATTATGTACACGATTAAGGGGTGGCTCTCTGAAGACGTAATCATATTAAAAAGTATAGTGTACACTTTGACCAAATTCAATAATCAAAACTACTTTTAACATATTTAAACAAATAATCAGTTTATGAAATAAACATTTTGTCGAAAAAAAAGAGGATTACTTATAGATTAAAAGATGGAGCAAACAACCACAAAACACTATTTTTTTTATTGTCTTTATTTCCTTCTGCTCCAAAGCTTATACTTGCTTTTAATAAAAAAATGTCTGTAAACCATTAAATTAGCATAAACGTGCAGGTTCATTTGTATATTGGCCATAAACATTTTTTCAATTATACATATTAGGTTTTGGGCTGGGAAAAAACAAAAGAATGTTGCATTTACCTTGCAAATGAGATTGTGTTTTCAATTTAAAGGAGAACCATATGAGGTTTGAAGTAAACCCTAGAAAGTTTTTGCATCTAATACTTACTGTAAGTTAAGCTCTTCTACTTATCACTATAGTGTTCTGGTACTTGTTCATGAGAAAGCCTCAATTAACCTTCAAACATCAAATTAAAATTCTCAAAATAATACAAAGATTCAGTTGGTAATCAATGAAATTTCGAATTTGTGGAATTGGGTAAGTCTGAGATAGAACTACTTACCATTTTATTACAGATTTCAATGGGGCCATGGCTGCTTCTTTAGCACTTGAATTCCTTGAACACCATTGGTCTCAAATTCTCCATCATCGATGCTTCTTTAGTGTGTTCCCCGTATTCTTGGAGAAAAGGATGTAAACCAGAGGGTTTTTGCGAAGGTTTTTAAAGATTAAAATAGGGTTTTAGCCTAGGGTATTTGAAGATCAGATTCTTGGCCGGATTTGTTGGGGCGTTGTTGCAGGTAACGAAGGAATGAAAGAAAAACCGACGGATTGTAGTTTTGGAGCTCGGAATCGGCGGAGGAGGAAGCGAATTTTGAGAGAATGGATCTAGGTTTTTTTTGGGGAAACTGGAAAGAGACAGAAGAAGTTTGAGGAGAAGTGAACTTGAGAAACTTGGGCGGGAAAAATTTGAGGAGAAGATACCATGTATTGACACATGGCATGAAATGTTAGTCATTTATTAAAGGATATAGATGAAGTAATGAGAGTGGGATTTTTAGTTAGTAGAGAACTCCAGGACCAGGTGGTGGAAGTAAGAAGATACAATGATCGGATCATGATGCTGAGGATGGTGATAGGGAAGGAGGCGATTGCAATAGTGAGTGCCTACGCACCACATGTTGGGTTGGGAGAGAATGAAAGGAGAGAGTTTTGGGATGGCATGGATGAAGTAATGAGAAACATCCCAAGAGATGAGAAGGTCTGTATTGGAGGAGACTTCAATGGACACATTGGGAAGAAGGAAGACGGGTTCCCCACAGCACATGGGGGTTTCGGTTTTGGATCATGGAACGAGAGTGGGATCACTCTTTTAGAGTTTGCGGTGGCTCATGACCTGGGCATCATAAACTCTTTTTTTAAGAAGAGAGACTCACATTTGATAACGTTCAGCAGTGGAGGACGAGACACCCAGATTGACTACCTCATGATGAGAAGAAATGATTGTGGCAGGTGGTGGGACTGCAAGGTATTTCCTGGAGAAACGGTGGTGTCACAACATAAACTCTTGGCAATGGATATTCTTATGCGGAAGAGGCTAGTGGATGGGAAGAAGAAGAACCCTCAGATTAAGTGGGGTGCCCTCAAGGGAGACAAGGTAGAGGTGTTCAGCAACAAGGTTCTAGAAGGGAGACATATCAGTATATGCGAAGACACAAATCAATCATGGGATGAAATGGCCAAAAAGGTGACTAGAGCGGCAAAGGAGACACTTGGGATGACAACAGGTAACAAAAACGACCAGAAGGAATCGTGGTGGTGGAATGAAGAGGTGCAGCTCAAGGTTAGAGAAAAGCAACAAAGGTTCAGGGAGTTTGCCAGTTGTACGGAAATCACAGAGAGGGCACGACTGAAGACAAAGTACAAAGAGGCCAAGTGTGAGGCGAAGAAGACGGTTTCAGAAGCAAAAACCAAAGCTTACAAAGAGATGTATAATCGCCTAGAAACTAAAGAGGGAGAACATGCCATGTTCAAGATTGCAAAGGCTAGGGAGAGAAAGAGGCAGGACCTGGGAGTAGTGAAATTCATAAAGGGTGAGGATGGGCATGTTTTAGTTAAAGAGAATGAAATTAAAGACAGATGGCAGACATATTTCCACGACCTTTTCAACAAGAGCAACTATCTAGAACAAGATGGAGGGAACACCACGAACACAGGAACAACTCGAAACAACTGTTACTGTAGACGTATCACCAAAGAAGAGGTTCTTACAACTCTTAAGAGGATGGGAAGGAGAAAAGCGGTGGGACCTGACGATATTCCCATTGAGGTATGGAGATGTTTGGGGGACGAAGGATTAGGGTGGTTGACATTGTTGTTCAACACTATACTTAAAACTAGTAAAATGCCAAACCAGTGGAGAAGTAGTATTTTAATTCCCCTATACAAGAACAAGGGAGACGCCCAGTGCTGCGAAAACTACAGGGGGATCAAGTTGTTAAGTCATACTATGAAACTCTGGGAAAGGGTGATCGAGACAAGATTGAGAAGAGAAACCCAAGTTACAGCAAATCAATTTGGATTTATGCCAGGAAGATCGACAACGGAGGCGATACACATTTTGCGGCGATTAATGGAGAAATATAGGGAGAAGAGAAAGGACTTGCATATGGTATTCATCGATCTTGAGAAGGCGTACGACAACGTACCACGACAGGTGATTTGGGATAGCTTGAAGAGTAGAGGTATATTGAGGTCATCAAAGATACCTACGCAACGGCTAAAACTAGTGTCAGAGCACCGGTGGGAGATACAGACTTCTTCCCAGTGGAGGTGGGACTACACCAAGGATCGGCATTAAGCCCCTTCCTTTTTGCGGTTATTCTGGATGAATTGTCGAGGTATATCCAGGCTCATATCCCTTGGTGTATGCTTTTCGCGGATGACATTGTCTTAGTGGCCGAAACAAAAAAGGAGCTAAATGTCCGTTTAGAAGAGTGGCGAAACGCTTTAGAGCAAAGAGGCTTGCGCATAAGTAGGACAAAAACGAAGTACCTACATTGCCAGTTTAGCGGGGCAAACGTGGAAGAGGAAGATGATCACGTGACTATTGGAGGTCAAGAGGTGCCAAGGACGACAAAGTTCAAGTACATAGGATCGTTTATACAAGGCGATGGGGACATTGACAATGACATAGCTCATCGGGTCAAGGCAGGCTGGAAAAAGTGGAGAGCAGCAACGAGCATCATATGCGACAAGAAGTTTCCAGAAAAACTCAAAGGTAAATTTTATAGAGTGGCGATTAGGCCAGCAATGATGTACGGCAAAGATTGTTGGCCGATTAAGAAGAACCAAGCAAGAAAGCTGGAGACAACAGAAATGAGGATGCTGAGATGGATGTGCGGCCACACAAGGCTTGATCGGATAAGGAACGAAGTCTTCCGGGAAAGATTACAGGTGGCAAACATCTCGGACAAGGTCAGGGAAGGAAGATTGAGATGGTTTGGGCATGTGAGGAGAAGAAGCCAGTCGGCACCTGTTCGAAAAGTAGAACTTCTCACCGTGGAGGGGAAAAGGGGAAGGGGTAGACCGAGGTTGACATGGGATGAGCAGATTCGCCAGGATTTGACAGAGTTACACCTCTCGGAGGACATGATCTATGACAGGAGTACGTGGAGGCGAAGAATAAAGGTGCAAGATACATAGAGCCTTTCCTAGGGGTCGTGGGTTGTTGCTATGTCTTTGCTATTTTTGGGATATATGATTTGAGTTTTATGTGTTATATGCATGCTTGCGGGTTGGGGTTTTTTAGCCTTTCCTAGGGGTCGTGGGTTGTTGCTATATCTTTGCTGCTTTTGGGATATATGATATGAGTTTATATGTGTTTTATGCATGCTTGCGGGATGGGCGTTTTTAGCGTTAGTTGGGTAATGTGGTTTGTGTGTTTGTTTGTGTAGTTTATTTTCCGCTTGTTTTTGTCTGCTTGCTTTAATGTCATAATGGGTTATGGGTTTGGTTGCTATGTTGGTTGGTTATGGGTTGGCTCGATAACTTATGTGGTTAGTGCTTACCTGCTTATCTGTTTACGTTTAAAACGTTAGTGCTTCTGCTCTTCGCTTTTGCTTTTGGGTACATATTTTAAAAAAAAAAAAATTCCGGATCTCTGAGCCGGGGGACTCTTTCGAAGCAGCCTCTCTATTCTACTTGTAGATAGGGGTAAGGTGTGTCTTTATCTTTCCTTACCCAGACCCCACTTTAAGTGGGATTTTTACTGGGTACGCTTGTTGTTGTTGTTTATTAAAGGATATAGATATAGGGGAGGGATATTCTACAAAGCCTATAAACCTTAAAAAGGGTAGGAAGTAAATCCAACCATAGATCATGGCGTTTGACGGTTCAGATCTGGCGGTGGCATTTTTGTAATTATTTTGGTGTTTCGGACGCGCGCATTCGATAAAACAAGGGCAAAAAAGTCATTTGGCGTTTTTTAAAACCGAACGAAAACACCGGAACATTAGTATTGTTCCGTAAATCACGTGAAAAACCTAAATATTTTCCAGATTTAACACCATCGTTAAACAAAAAAATGGATTCAGTCGATCGCTACTATGTAAAATACAAACGTATGTTCTTCGTTTTTCATAAATTTGTTGTTGAATCATCTGGCGTTTATACTTTCTGAGTTATTTTTTCCGTTATTTACAGGTATTCGGGATCGAAAATCAACTAAAGTCGAAATCAATAACGACATTGAAGGTACTGAAGGAAGTAAGGTGTTTTCTCATCGAAGAGGTACATGATAATGTCATGCATGGCGTTTTATTTGTTGTGTATTGTGATTGTTGAAATGTTATGTAAAAACATCACATGGTGTTTATGTTAATGTATTTTAGTTACAATTTTTTTGTTTCATATAAATTGTAAAAAATAATTGGTACTTGAATGTATTGTACACTTACATGTATTTATACTTGTAATTTTGTAATGAAATTATTGTAGTATTTTTCTTCTGTGTATTTTGTTATTGGTGTTTATCAACATGTTTATGGTGTTTTTCTTATTGCGTGTTATACTCATATGTTCTACTGTTGTATTAGTGTGTTTTTTAAAAAAAATGTTTAATTTTTTTGAATATGCTAATGTATCTACAACATATTATGGTGTTTTATCATTGATATAGTGTTCAATGTTTCATTAACTTACCTGCTTTATAATTATGTTAGTTATTGTCTTTTTTATGGTGTTTTCTACTTTTTCATACATCAGTTAGAAAAAGTGAACGAATAGCAATCAAAACATCCTTCAGTAAATTCACAAACACCAAGTTTACTCCAGTTATACTTGACCTGCCTGACTCTTCAACAACAAAACCCTGTCCAGGCTCAATAATGAAAGGAAAATCAGTTATCGATGACCATGATTCTGATTTTGTTTCATCAGATGATGATAAAACACTACATCAGAGGAGGCTGATGATTCTTAAAAAAAAGGCCCATAAAAAAACAGAAAATAGATATTCCGGTGCCTGACCCATTAAATAAAGGAAAATCAGTAGTAGAACATGCTTCTGATTTTGTTTCATCAGACGATGAACTAACACTACAACATCGGAGTCTATTAATCCGACAAAAAAAGGGTCCATAAAAAAACAAAAACAAGCAACGCCCATCCCCAAGTCCAAAACAGTTCACACGTCGGCTGTCCATACAAACAGTACAGAACAACCATACTACAAATTTGATGGTAGAAAAATACTTCAGAGAATCTCACTTGCAAACCTGGTAAATTGGTTTGCAACATTCAATGAACAACAAAGAAAAGTTGTTGAAAGCATTGGTTTTGCTAGTGTGTTGAACTTGAAGGTAGATTGTATACCTACATCATTGGCGTTTTGGTTGGTGCAAAATTACAATGATCAAACCAGTACACTTACACTTCCTAGTCGTGTTATTCACATAACACCAGAGTTAGTTAATGAGGTGATGCGGATTCCAATTGGTCCCATTGCTGTTAATGAAAAAAGATCATCTGATAAAGATGTTGTTGCTGAATGGAGAAGTCAGTTCAGAAACACCGCATGGATCAAACTAAATATATCAAATTTCATTACACATCGTTTAATCCATGTATCATTAACATCACAATTAAAAAACACCAACAAACATCACAAAAAAAACAACATTTTCTAAATCAAAACGCCATTACCCCTTAATCGTACACAAATTCGCAAAAAAACATATCAAAAAACAGTGAATAAAATTCGAATCAATACTCAATACATATTCGCAAAAAAAAAAAAATACCTTCTGCATCATTTCTATTCGAATTATTCAAATTATCATTGAAATTCGCTTGATCCATCGATCTTCTGTCTTTTTCGTAATGATTTTTTGTTCGAAAATTAATAAAACTGCAAAAAACATAAACAACCACCGATGTTGTGTTCTTAGTCTTCTTAATTACGATTAGGTTTTGAATTGAAATTAAAAATGGAATGATTGTTAATTCCAGATCTGATGCGAAGATGGTTACGATTGTGTTTTATGGTTACGATTGTGTTTTTTGAAATTACCCGCTAATGGTCGAAATTACGTAAATGTCCTTTTTTAATAATTTTAATCTTTGTCACGTGTCACTCTATTAAACCTTCCTACACTTTTTATGGTTTTGTTCATTTGTATTCTAACCCTATACTATATATATATATATATATATATATATATATATATATATATATATATATATATAGTATACGGTTAGGCTAAAAAGGATTAAAACCTTAAAAAGTGTAGGAACAAATCTTAGCCATTAATTTTTAAGATGAATGGTTGTAAGGGTGCCACCTCATTTGATAGAATTAAGGGGGAATTTAAGTGGTTGGAGGAGTATAATGGGTATTGTAGCCATTGTTGACTTTTTAACAACTTCCCCCTACTTTTTTTAAACGTTTATAACTTTTTTGTACGTCATTATTTTTTTAAAAAATTACACCATAAA
Source organism: Mikania micrantha (assembly GCA_009363875.1). Lineage (NCBI taxonomy): Eukaryota > Viridiplantae > Streptophyta > Magnoliopsida > Asterales > Asteraceae > Mikania > Mikania micrantha. Next base: position 32,073,499 of record CM018691.1, on the reverse strand, counting down.
ATCCAGCATTTTTTTATCTTTTCAACGAGTATAATATTGTTATATAAAAAAAGACCTAAATTGGTGTATATGAATCTTGCGTTTTATGGTGTTTTTTATAAATACATGAAACTGAACATTTTATGGTGTTTTTCACTGAATAAACAAAAAGGATAACAATCGTTTATGGTGACTTTTTTTATGTTTTTCGTATGTTCATGAAACTAAGCATTTCATATTGTTTTCGAAAGTTCATAATACTGAACATTTTATGGTGTTTTTTTCCTCTAAATAAACAAAAAGGGTAAAATATTCGAAAACACCATTTACAAACTTAAGTGTTTATGGTGTTTTTAGTTTACACAAACTCCATAAACTGCCCGGGTCAGTTTCAAAAATATTCGAACACCATAAAATGTTAACACCATAAACACAATAAAATAACTTGAAAAAACACCATAAAACGTGAACACTATAAATACAATAAAACATCTCGAAAAAACACCATAAAACTAAGTTAAAAACACAATATACACACTTTAAGTGTTTACGGTGTTTTTAGTTTTTTAAAATCACCATAAAATGCCCTGTTTTAGTTTCATTAATACTCGAACACCATAAAATATTAACACAATAATATATCTCGAAAAATACCATAAAACGTGAACACCATAAAACGTACAGATGCGTCTTAAAAAAACACCATAAAAGTCTAGTTTGAATAATATTCGAAAAAAACGTCATAAAACTTAAGACGCTATTTTAATATTTTTTTAAATATATTTATATTATACTCATTAGAAAGATAAAAAAAACACTTGATTTTATGGTGTAATTTTTTTTAGAAAATATTAACGTATACAAAATTTATGAACGTTTAAAAAAATGAGAGAAACTTGCATCTGACTTGCATGTGTAGGTTCATTTTTTGTTTTGACATGTTTACCCTTTGCCTCCTTATCCACGTGTCAACATTTTGTGGCTTCCTATACTTTTAAAGCTTTTGTCACTTTGTAGAATATCCCTCCCCTATATATATATACTAGCATAGTACCCGCGCAATGCAGCGGTAAAATACAACACATAAGTTGGGTGATTTTAAAAATTTGTATGGTTTGTTTTTTAGCCATAACCATTACAAAAACATTTTTTTTAATTTAGTAGTTAACTAAAAGTGAGTTTAACTCCTAACATAAAGGTCAAATGGACCAAAAATGCTAAGAATTGATTCAATTGTTTTCAGATGTTTTTTCTTTTATAATAATTTCATCTCACTTAAAATCTTAAAGACCATCAATATGGAATAAAGTGGAAAGAAAAACAAAACATTTATGTTAAAATTAAAAAATTGTACATTGTGATATAAGAGTTGTAAAACTCTTAATTTTAAGAGATTTAGTTAAATTACTAATTTGTCCTTCTAATATACATTATATATATGTATATATGTGACACCCCCACCTCTCATCACATGTTGATGATGTCATTGAGAAGATTGCGGAAGTATAGTGGTGATGTCTCGGAGATGAGGTGTGACTTACTTGATCCGATATCACGCCACACAGATTAATTTAAGGTAAATACATTACCAAGGGTTTCGTAATTACAATCAACATTACATCTAAGTTTATTACACAATCTGATTTATTTAATTACAAATATATGAAGTGCATCCTCACCTGGTGGTCGCTGTCTTCCTGCAAAAGTTTAAGTTTAAAATGTCAGCACAAAGTTGGTGAGGTCGTAAAGTTCAAGTTCAACGATATGATATGATATGTACGTTCTCAAAAAAATCAGTTCAAGATAACCACGGGACTCGTATCTAGTTCCTTTCTAACTGTTCTGTTTTATAAAGATGCTACCCGTCGTTACATATTGTCTTAATGTTTATCACTAAATTAAGAAGTTCTGGAAACAGATAACACACATTTACACCAAGGGGAGTTGCAAGCTCCCGGCAAATGGGTTGTCAGCCGATAGTACTATCATTGTTTTCTGTTCGGCCCCACATGGGTTCACTAGATATAGTTCAAGAGATGAGTGTAATCCCTAGGGTTTTTCACGTCAAATTTTTTTTAATCGTGTTTGAATTAGAATAAAATCAAGTTATGTGTGTTCATTTAAAACATTAGTATTCGTATATGAGTTCAATAAACAAAGTTGATTAAAATTATTAAACAACTTATTGTATATGTTACAAAACGTTTATAAATCAATTAGATTTATTTTATAACAAATAATATATATATATATATATATATATATATGATATTAAACAAAATGTTTCAAAATAAATTCATTTTATATAAATCTATGTGTAATGCATGTTTTTATTATAATTCAAATAAGAATTATTATACAAGATAATAATAATAATAATAATAATAATAATAATAATAATAATAATAATAATAATAATAATAATAATAATAATAATAATAACAAATAGTAATTAGGTACTCATAAAATTTTTATAAATAATACAAAGAGTTAAAATGATTTTATAAACTAAAAGGGTTGAAAATGGAGTTTTATAAAATTCTTTTGTGAGTGTAAAGAAGATCAGGGGCTGAATTGCAAAACACTCAAACTTTGTTCCTCCTTCTTCACCCATCAGCCGACCCAACCCTTACCCGACCTGTTTTCGCGACCCAACACCCGTAACAGTCCTTTAACGAGGTTTAGAACCAAAATAGGAATGGATTTATGAAGGATTTTCATAGGAGATTCGTATCAAACCATTAATTACACGAAATCATTACGAATCGTGAGGATTTGGTCCTCATAATACCGAACAAACAACCCAAAATAAAATTCAAATCAAACCCTTATAAAAGCTGAATCAATCACGTCCTACACCTTCATCCGAACCCTAACAAACTTTCTGAACATCACGAATCGATTCCCAAGAGCTCTGAAGTCGGATTTGAAGACCCAAGGCCGGCCGAACCTGCGTTCTACTCGAGCACCATCGATTTCTCACCATTCTAGGTTGGTAAATACACCCCTCTACTCGGTTTTATCAGTAGATCAATAGCCCCATCTTTTTCAAATCGATTAATTCTTGTATAGAACGAATTTGGATGAAAACTGAAACTAGGGTTCTTAAACTTTTGGGGTTATTTCATAGAACTGCATAAGACCAATTTGGATTCGGACTAAGCAACGATTACATGTCTCGGTCGAGTGGTAAACTATGCCCCTTGGACGCCCGAGACCCGGGTTCGATACCCGCTGGAGACATCCGGATTCGGTTTTGCCATTTTGTAGCCTTTTTCCATCCTAATTCTTTATAAAAACAAATACTATAAATCTTAAAAATAATTTTTAATATTCTGTAATAAGAAATTAATTACAGTAAAATGTTAAAATTATTTTTACACTTATTTTAAACTTAAGCTAAGCTAAAACTTTAGTTAATCTTTTATCATTCTTTTAAAAAGAATACTAAAATAATTTTTGTAAAATACATATATGTATTTATATATTTAGTTTATTAAAAATTAATCTTTTATTATTATTATTTCTTTTAAATAAAATAATTTATAAAAATACATATATGTCTATTTTCATCTTTATGATTAAATTCTAAATCAATTTTGTTCAAACAAATTTTATAACTTTAAATGGTTGTTTAATGTAACTAAGAATTTATTTATTTATTTATATACTTTTAAAACTATTAAACAAAGCAAACTATCATTTTATAAACAAAGAAATATTTCAAAAAAAAATAAATAAAAAGGCTTTTTGATTTTATACTAAATTTTTTATAAACATACAAATTCCTATTTAATTTAAACAACAAAAGGATGGAAATTAGGATATTCAAATGATTATTCAAAAACAATAAAGATATTTATTTGATGATTCAAAATCAAATAAATAAATGACTATTCAAAATCAATTAGAATATTTATTTATTTGATGATTCAAAATCAAATAAATAAATAATTATTCAAAATCAATTAGGATATTTATTTGTTTGATTATTCAAAGTCAAATAAATGAATTATTCAAATTCAATTAGGATATTTATTTATTTGACAAATAAATAAATAAATAATCCTAAATGAAAACCATTCAAACTTAGACATATCAATTAGGACTTCCATAGTATGCCATAGAAACTAGGATGCCAAAACTTGAACTCTAAGTACATAGACTAAGAAATTCTATTGCCTTTAGGTTAAGGTGTGCAAGCACAACTTCTTAAATCCTAGGCAACGATTCAAGTGACAAAGTTAGGACATCAAGTGAGTAATTATATACTCCCTCTTTTACATTTTGTACTTTTGGGATGTTACATATGCTGTATTCAAAATTTAAGTATTCTAGAGTCAAAATCTATATATGCAATGCCTTTAGTCTATGTGGTTTGAATCTTTGCTATGTATTACTACTTGCTTTGCGATCTCATGTTATTCTATGTTATTCTATGTTATTCGATACCGAGTAGCCTAAGGTGTGTTAGATACCACATTCTCTTTGACTTAGGTCAAATGTGCTAAAAGGGCGAAAAGTACAATCATGGGCAGACTTGTGAAAATACATAGCTTTGTGCTTTGTATTGGAACGAGTTTGGAGACGATATAAACTATTGCAGACTTGTACATATACTAAGCTTTTTAGCTAAGTATTGATACGAGTTTGGAGACGAGATATTCTATAAACTTAATTGCAAACTAGTAGGATATGCATGCTAGAGTTTAAACTTTGTAGTCTAATTGAATTGCATCAGTTTTCTATGTATACTATATAAACTGTATGGGTTACTCACCAACTATACAAATAGTTGACAAAATATTTATTTTGCATATGTAACTGGTTAAATGGATGCTTTGACGAAGACATAGGATAGGTTTCATGTTAGTAGACCTAGTTAATTCTTTAAAACAATGTTTAGAATTTCAATTGTAATAGTTTGTTTATTCAATTCTTGTAATGTAACTTGAGTGTAATAAATGAAATGTTTGTATTGTTAATAACGAATGCTTTAATTATTCAAACATATTAATAGCACCATGAGCTAATGAACAGTCAAACTCGCGCCCCGACGCATTCCGCCGTCGGTCGGGGTGTGACAATGAGGACTTTTGATATTGTGATAAAGATATTAACGGCAAAATCCCATGAAATCAGACAAAAGTCACATGAAATCACACAGATAACAATGATGCATATCATATGTTCAGAAAAAGATTTACAGAATTACCCCGGTGTTTATAAAACATTAAAGATAAAGGGGTTGTATGAAACTCACCTGATAACTTACAAGTAGCAGAATGTCACATAACTACTAGTAATAGAGTGATTCTGCATTTATTTATGTTTAATGAGTTATTTATGTCTTAAGTTACTGATTAGATCTTTCTGAACGTCCAATGTCAAAGACATTGTCTTAACAGTCATCAAACTTAGGTTAAGTATTTAATTAGTTAATTTAATGTTATATCATACAATGTATGATAATGTAGGAACCTACACTGAATTAGGTTCCTAATACCAGATTGATGACACACTTGATTAATCAGAATAATCTCGGATTAACCAAATAATTAATGTTGCTGATTATAATGCTAAAACAGTTTCTAGACAGATTAATGGCTTAGGAATGATCAATCCTTGTTATTGATTACCCAAATATCATGAATTATCACAATGTAGCATTAAAATAGGTTTAATAACCATGTTTAACATACTAATCTGACTGTTATCATAAACATCATATAATCATTCCAATGAGTATGTTAATGATTGTGATTAGTTTGAAACACATGGATTTAACCTTGCATTTCAAAGATTAATCAAACTAATCACCTACATTGTTACAATCAAATGGTTATGGTTTCATGAAAACCGGGCATTACAACGGATCAAACCAAGGATTTACCCGTTAAGACATCGTGTTCTTCGTTTAAAATCAATCATAGCCATCATCTAGGCAATAATCAATAACCCTAACTATATAATTACGTTTAAAATCAAGATCTAATCAACCATTGTCAAGCTAGAAGGTTAAAACAACCATTACCTTATCAGACGGAGTTTTGACCACAAAATCACGATCAGATCTTGCAAACACAATCCCTGGTACGATCTACAAGTACAGAGGGCTTCAAATATGAGTTTTGAGGCTCCAACTTTCGTATGATATGCTTCTGGGACGAGTAAGTTCGAGAAAATGGATGAAAACTTCGTTTACATGCAATCTGATTAAGTTAACCAATTTTTTCCACCGTCTCGCCCCTAGCGTACCGCCTAGCGTGGCTAGATGGGGCTTGGCATATCGCAACGCGTCACGGAATCTCAGATATTTTTCTGCGTCCGCGCGTATCGCCTGGCATGACCAATTGGCTCTAGGCGTAACGCGAGACACCAAAATTCTCAAATTTTTGGATTTTTCTTCGTTTCGCGATTCCGGACAATCCGTAACTCCGTTTCGCGCACGGTTTTCGCCTACGTTCCTCATTTCTTGCATACTATCAACCTGTAATAATTACAATAGCTAAATCAATGTGGATTTCAAGCACGACCAAATGTGCTCACATCCTTCATGACGTAATTCTCGAATGCAATTGTCACTATATATATATATATAATTGTGTAAATAAGTGGTTCATATCTTAATGTTATTCTTTATTACTTATACATAATTGTTTGTTACATTGATGCGATTCTTTTGAATAATTTTAGTTTTTTTTATTTAATTCAATGTAACACATTTATTTACACAACTGAAATTTACTACACTAGTGAATTTTTGTTACGTTGATGTAATTACGAACATTTAAAAAAATTAAGCATGAGAATGTTTGTGACATTGGTATTTATGTTGGGTTTTTTTTGTTACGTTGATGTAAACATTAAAAAAACACCGGTTATAAACTGTTAACTAAGCATTTGAATGTTAGTTTGTATCTATTTCTTTTTATGAAACATTATTTACTTTCTCAAATAATACAAAAATAAAAAGTTATGTAGAGGTCATAACTTGTTTGGAAATAAAAATATACACTAGAACAGTGATACAAAGGTAAACAATATCGGCAAAGGGGGAATAATCAAAGTAATATAACTATTATCGATAGTCATTAATCATATAAAAAAGGTGAGGATATCATTATAGCATCAGATGCTTTGTCGTATTCAATATTGATGCCCGGTGTATAATCATAAGAATAGGAGGTTCTTTTTTTGTGTTTTTGCTAATTTATCACCTTTTAGTATCTTACGTTAGTGTAAGTGGCGTAAAAATAAATATAACTTGCAATGAAACGTAAACTTACACTTGGTTTAACTTCTAAACGCTTGTAAATTAGCAAAAAATAAAAAAAAGAATCCCCTATTTATGTAAAAATATGAAAAAAATTTTCAAAGATTTGAGCGAATTTTGCTAGTTTTAATAGGTTACCTCAACTAAGGTGGGTTAACAATGGATCATTGCCCTATTTGTGTGCGCGCGTGCGTGAAAAACATAATTAATCGATATTCAAATTGAGAGAGACAGACACACATTCCTCAAGCATTGATTGTAGTAATCTCTCGCCCCCATTTAGGATGTTGGTTTCATTAAGGAGACATGAGATAACCATTTACAATTTCTATGACAATTTCCATTGGTTGTGAGTGACTTGCAATAGCTTGCATTTAGAATAACTAAACTTGATGGGAGATTCGGCAATGAAATAAGGTTATCGCATAAAGATAGTTTGAGGACTTTGAGACCGGTAAGTTGTGAGATTGTGAAATCTAAAAGTGAAAAATCATTACAACTTAGATCTAGCTCTTTTAACTTGGATAACTCACCAATACCGAGGGGATTTCTCCATCTTCCAAACTGCATTCATTTATTTTTAGAGTGTTGAGGCAATTATTAGTATGATTTAATTTTTTTTTTGGACGGCGACGATCCTACATAACACGTATGTTGTCTTAACAGGGCCCACCGGGCAGAGGTAAGACGCGGTCACACCAGATGCGCGGGAACCCCGTGGAATAGGTAAACCCTCGCCCCCCATTGGCCCAGAACCCGAGATTAAGCTTAAGATTCTTTCTCTCATCTAGATGTCCTTTAAATTGCCTCTGGCAAGACTCGAACCCATGACCTCTCGGTCACAAGGTGAAGCCCTAACCAGTAGGCTAGATTTGCAGGACTAGTATGATTTAATAATTTACATCTTCTGGCTCACTAATCAGATCAAATACATAAAAAAATAGCACAACTTTGATTGGCTTGTTATATAATTTTTTTTTTCTCTCAAGATGACAAAAACCAATTCAAACAAGAAAAAAAGCAACGGCATGTTTGTTATTCAAACAAATATCTTCTAGCCCAGATATTTGTACACCACCCTCATTATCCATACATCAAGCCTCACATATACGTTCGTATAGGCCCTATACGGCCGTATAACATTTTTCTGTCAGAAGATGTCATGTGGTTGTCTGGTTGACATTTTTATACGGCCGTATAGGCATTATACGGACGTATAGTTTGATTTTTTTAATCAATTTTAAAATTACTTTTTTATACGTTTTTACTACGATTATATATAGTATGCCTATTTTTGCAAATTTAATTAATTGTACGTTTTCTTGCATATTTTGTTATATGTAAACTAGTAAGTTTATAATTGTTTAATTATATAAACTATTAAGTAACCACAAACATAAATATACAACCATGTCAAAACCACATAAATGACAAATAACTAAACAAGAAATATTTAAGTAATACACAATCATATAACACATAGAAATGCACATATATATACACATAACAAAAGTTATACATCAACAAAAGATAATATAAATAAAAACTAAGCATCACCACCACCAACATCACCACCACCAACATCATCATCAGGGTACTGTCGAGGCTGTGGTAGTAGTGGAATCTGAACTCCTAAATGCGTGGCAACTGCTATCAAAACAGCAGACTGCCATGCAGCCAAATCCTAGAGACAGTCTAATCGTCGAGACTGATCCCGAAGTACTAGATCTCTAAAAACGAGTTGGACGACCTCGTGGAGGTGGCTGTAACGACACACATGCAGGTGCGGCACGCACCTCTCCCTGACCATGTGGCTGCGATTGTGGCCCAGGCGGAGGCAACTGCTGAGGAACCCAAGGAACGCCTCGCTGCAAACAAAAACGAAAGTCGATGTAACATTCCTGCAGTTATTAATAAAAAAAATTAATTAATAACTAATTTTTGACGTCATTCGAAATTTTCATTTGCGAATCATATATGAGAGAATGAATTTAAAACCTTTTTAAAATACATATGTAAGTATGTATATGTATGTAATTAGTTAAAGTTTCACAAGCTAAAAAAAATATAATATATATACTTTAATAAAAGATATTTGTAAATATATAATATGTTTTATAATATTTAGAAATTAATTGTAAATACATAAATTTAACAAATAAATGAATTTTTATCATAAAATATTAGTAAACATCACAACATTGTATTTAATAAATAAAACATCTATTAAAACTTTATATACTTTAATAATAATTAGATTTCATAAGCTTTAAACAAATATTTCAAATGACTTTGGTTAATTATATAGAATTTAAAATATCATAAAAATATAACTAACTTGGTTATATTGGTTTTATAGAGTTTAAATAAATTAAACCAAATTAAAAATCATGGTTTTATAAAGTTAAGGGGATAATTTTGTCAGATTTGAAACTATCCTTAAAAGAACAAACTATGAGGGATTAAAATTGCCAAGTTCCTAATCTACTCGTCCCCTCTACCCAGCACCCTCTGCGCCCGACCCAAATACCCGCATCACGACCCGATTTCTTTTCCCGCCTATATCACGCGGAATACAACTCAGCTTCTTCTAATTTGGCAAGGTTTTAGAAGTGTTAATCATCCTCAATCATCCATTTCAAGAATTAATTACATATCAATCTCAAACCATTACCAAAAATTCTAACAAAAAAACGCGTTAATTGAAATGGTTCATAACGAGTATAAAAGCTGAATTAAAACAATCATAATACTCCTACAATCACTACGTACGTGTCTGCAAGATTAAAATCCATTCACAAACACTGATTGTCGCGGATCACACCCAAAAGCTTCCTGGCTCGCTCGTCTCATGTTCTTCAGTCGAAACCTATTCGAACGTACCTAAAGGTTAGATTTTCTTATACTATCATACTTGTTTTCAACCTAAATTGAAAGCCCCATGGTTGGTTTAGCAATCGAGAGCTTAATCGGAAGAATTTTGATCTAGAAAGGATTAGGGTTTTTCGGTTTTGTATGAACTGATTAGGGAATGATTCAAACTAGGTTATATTTATTTCAAACGAGAAAATGTGGCCATGGCCATAGATTAACCGGTTATCGTACTTGGTTTCCTTCTTGTGGTCGCGGGTTCGAGACCCCTGCTCAGTCGGTTTAACCGGTTTTGGCCTAAATTTTTAAATCTTTTTAAATAAAACTCCTTTTTAAATTCTAATTTCACAGAAAATATTTTTTAATTAAAATACTGTGATTTTGATAAAAATACACACATTCTGTTAAGAAAAAAATTATTATTATTATTATTTTCTTTTATTTATATATATAAATATCCTAATAAGTAGATAAATAAAAAAAAGGAGACAATTCCCATTTATTAACTATACAACTAGTTTAATATTTTTATACCTTATAAAAATTATTTTTACATCGAAATAAATTTTAAAAAACTTTATTTAAAGTTCTATAAATTACAATCTCATTTTATTTTAAATAAAAATAAATAAATAAATACAACATATGTTACATATAAAAGTACATTTTTTAAGAAATTTTGATAAACAAAAATGTTATATCTTAATAAAAACATTCTTACATATTTATAAAATATTTGGTATTTCATAACATTCAAGTAAGTTTATCTAAAGTTTTAAAACTTGTAATTTTGTATGTTAAGTTAATAAATCCTTTCAAACAGTTACTATTTTTGGTTAGACACAAATTATTATTATTATTATTTTTCTTTTTACATAAGAATTTAAACATTTTAAAACATCATTACTATTTTCATTTAATAAATAAATCATATTGAATTTTAATTTTATGCAATTCAAAACAGTTCGACCTCTTCGATCTATTTAAACTTTTAAAGAATCCATAGAAACCATATTGTATAACATTATGCCAAATGAAACATTCAGGTGAACTTTGAATTTGTTGGACATACTTGTGAACTATAACTTGATATACATCACAGTGGCTATTCACACACGTCGAGGTGAGTCTTCATAGCCCCTCTTTTACTTGTTTTGAACTTAAAGGGGCTGGAGTTGGTGGAGGGGAAAACCGATCTTTCAAGGGGCAAGGGAGTGGAAAGAAGGTGGAGGTACCCAAACCAAAGGGTAGGGCCTTTCAAATCACTGCGGAGGAAGCCAAAGTCACACCTGATGTGGTGACAGGTACTTTCTTCATCAATACCTTGCCTGCTTACGTTTTATTTGATTCGGGGGCTAGTAGATCATTTGTGTCTACTAATTTTATACACTATTCGTCTTTTGTTGTTGAGAAATTGTCGGTGCCTCTAGAAATAGAGATAACGGATTCTAAATGCTTTCTAGTTTGTGATGTTTATCGAAAATGTAAACTAACAATTGATGGGGAGGATTTTGATATTGATTTGATACCTATGGTATTGGGGGAGTTCGATGTGGTGGTTGGGATGGATTGGCTTTCGGCTTACTGGGCCAGCATTGTGTGCAAACATAAGATAATTCAATTGATGTCTCCTAGCGGACATGAGGTGTGTATTCGTGGGGAGAAACGTGGTGGCATGATCTTATGTTCCATAACCGAAGCTATGAAATATTTGAACAATGGTGGACGATCGTTTCTTGCTTATGTAGTGGATTCGGAGAAAGGAGTGAAGATGATAGAAGACATTCCTATAGTTCGTGATTTTTCAGATGTCTTTCCGGATGAATTACTGGGAGTACCTCCCGAAAGAGATGTGGAGTTCCGAATTGACTTAGTGCCCGGGGCTAAACCCATTGCTAAGGCTCCATATCGTTTGGCGCCATCTGAATTGCAAGAGATGATGAATCAATTGCAAGAACTTCTTGACCGGGGTTTTATTCGTCCAAGCATCTCACCTTGGGGTGCACCGGTGTTATTTGTCAAGAAGAAAGACGGGAGCTTTAGAATGTGTATAGATTATCGGGAGTTGAATAAAGTCACGGTGAAGAATAGGTATCCATTACCTAGGATTGACGACCTCTTTGACCAATTACAAGGTGCTTCATGGTTTTCTAAGATCGACCTTCGATCGGGATACCATCAGTTGAAGGTTAGAGAGGAAGACATTCCAAAGACGGCCTTTCGTACGAGGTACGGGCATTACGCGTTTCTTGTGATGTCCTTTGGGTTAACTAACGCACCGGCGGCGTTCATGGACTTGATGAATCGGGTTTGTCGTCCTATGTTAGATAGGTCAGTCATTGTGTTTATTGATGACATACTTATCTATTCCAAGAATGAAGCTGATCACGCATGCCATTTGCGTGAAGTTCTTGAAACACTTCGTAAGGAGAAATTGTATGCCAAATTTTCAAAATGTGACTTTTGGTTACGTGAAGTCCAATTCTTGGGGCATGTGGTGAATGCTAATGGTATACAAGTTGATCCTTCTAAAATTCAGACGGTTATGAAATGGAGTCCACCCAAGACTCCAACTGAGGTTAGAAGTTTTCTTGGTTTAGCCGGTTATTACAGGAGGTTTATTCAAGACTTTGCCAAGATTGCTTCATCTTTGACAAAGCTTACGAAGAAGAATACTAAGTTTGTATGGGGTGACGATCAAGAAAAGGCGTTTCAAGAGTTAAAGACAAGACTAACACAAGCACCGGTGTTAACATTACCGGATGGACCCGATGATCTTGTGGTCTATTCCGATGCTTCATATGTTGGTCTTGGTTGTGTTCTGATGCAAAGAGGGAAGGTTATTGCTTATGCTTCACGACAGTTGAAGGTTCATAAGGTTAACTATCCCGTTCATGACTTGGAGCTTGCGGCGGTTGTTTTTGCATTAAAGATATGGCGTCATTATCTTTATGGGGTGAAATGTACTATTTATACCGACCACAAGAGTTTGAAGTATTTCTTCACACAGAAGGAATTGAATATGAGGCAGAGACGTTGGATGGAGTTACTCAAAGACTACGACTGCGAAATCCTCTATCATCCGGGGAAAGCAAATGTAGTGGTAGACGCTTTGAGTAGAAAGGAAGAACCTTTACCCATTCGGGTAAAGGCAATGAAAATTGTGGTAACTTCGGATCCGGTGAATCAAATTAAAGCTGCTCAAACGGAAGCTTTAAAGGAAGAGAATTGGAAGCGTGATAGAATTAAGGGATTAGCTCATCAGTTGGATGAGGACAGTCGGGGTTTAAAGACAAGATGGGGTCGGGTGTGGATACCTCCCACTTGTCCTTTAAAGACGGCTTTATTGGATGAATCTCATAAATCGAGATATTCGATTCACCCGGGGGGCACGAAGATGTATCGTGACTTGCGGGTTAACTATTGGTGGCCGGGGATGAAACAAGATATTGTCAAGTATGTCGAAAAATGCTTGACTTGTGCTCAAGTTAAGGCGGAGCATCAAAAGCCGTATGGCAAATTGCAACCGTTGGAGATTCCGATGTGGAAATGGGAGCACATTACGATGGACCTAATCACAAAGCTTCCTAAGACTAGGAACGATTATGATACAATATGGGTCATCGTAGATCGGTTATCAAAGAGTGCTCACTTTATACCGATCAAGGAGACGTATTCTTCCAAGAAAATGGCTGAAATTTATGTTAAGGAGGTGGTGGCCCGACACGGGGTACCGGTGACTATTGTGTCTGATCGTGACACTCGGTTCACTTCTCATTTTTGGAAGAACTTTCAGGAGGAATTGGGTACGAAATTACTGTTGAGCACAGCGTATCACCCTCAAACGGATGGTCAAAGTGAAAGGACCATTCAAACTCTTGAGGACATGTTACGTGCGTGTATCATTGACTTCGGGGGAAGTTGGGATGATTATTTACCTTTGGCGGAGTTTTCTTACAATAACAGTTATCATTCCAGTCTTGGGATGCCTCCTTTTGAGGTTTTGTATGGGAGAAAATGTAGAACTCCCGTGTGTTGGGGAGAAGTGGGGCCAAGGGAACTCGCTAGCAAAAAGGTAGTAAAGGTGACAAACGAACGGATCGATCAGATACGAGCTCATTTAAAGGCGGCACAAGACCGTCAGAAATCGTATGCGGATAAACGGAGGAGGCCGATCGAATTCCAAGTGGGAGACTTTGTGTTGTTAAAGGTTTCTCCTTGGAAGGGTGTGATTCGTTTTCGAAAGCGGGGGAAACTTAGTCCACGGTTTATTGGACCATTCAAGATTATAGCTCGGATTGGCGAGGTTGCCTATCGCTTAGAGCTACCGGAGGAGTTGAGTGGGATTCACAATACATTCCACGTATCTTATTTGCGAAAGTGCTTGGCGGATGAATCGGCTTATGTGCCATTGGAGGATTTGGTGATTGATGATAAACTCAATTATATTGAGAAACTGGTGGCTATCTTGGATAGAAAAGTCAAGAAACTTCGGAATAAGACGATTAACCAAGTAATGGTGCAATGGAAGAACAGGCGGGGTTCGGATGCTACGTGGGAGTCAGAGGATGAAATGCGGAAATTTTATCCTTTTCTTTTTGAGGTGTAATGAGGTTTCGGGGACGAAACCTTTATAAGGAGGGGAGAATTTGTAACAACCCATTTTGGAAAACATTATAAATAAAACTTATTGGTGGATGATTGTGTTTATTTTTATTAAAGGGTGTTTTATAAGATTTAATAATCTTAATTATATATTTTTTTGGTTGGTGTTTAAATAAATATATTGTATTGGGTGTTAACTTACTTAATTAAGTTAGAAATAAGCTAGTTAGACTAACTAGAACTTGAGGGGTTGAAACTGTCAATAGCAGAAACTTAAATTAAATGGTGGGTTAAGTTGTTGACTTGGTCAAATCTGGTCATAAGACCATTGTTTTTGCTGGAAACGTGAACCAAGGAAGGGAGGAGGAGAAAACTCAAGAAACTTCAAAGTTTGTCAAATTGGAGCTTGAGTTTTGGTGCAATCTTGCATGCAATCAAGGATTTAAGTTATTCTTGCATCATACAACCTCTAGGTAAGTGATTTTTGGGTGTTTTTGATGGGATTTTTGTGGGTCTCCATGGGGGTTGTGGGTTTGATGGGTAAAACTCTCAAATTTGGTGTTTTGAGAGTGTCAAATGTTGTTATTGATGTTGATAATCAAGTAGGAACAACTTTTGATTGTTTCTCCTTCATAATTGATATGTTATGATGATGGGGGATTGGGGTTTTCATGGAGTTTATGAATATGGTGTTTAAAGTTAGTGTTTAAGAGTGGGGATTTGATGATTATCACTATATTGCTGTAGTTTGTGGTTAAAGTGATGAAATTGGCCATTTATAAACAAAATAATGGAGTTACATAGGTGTGTTAATGATGAATGATCATTAGCACATGAACTTATGCATACAAGGTGTTTGATGAAATGCCAAGTAGGGTATTTAACTTAAAATTGGTTTAAAACCAATGGTGATATGAATTATGTGGGTGTATAACATCAACAATGGTGAATTGATATGGTTAAGGGTCAATTGGAAGCAAATTAGATTGAAAATGGTGACATTGGGGGTGAATGGGTGTATTTTGACTAGTTGTAGTCAAACTTTATATTAAACCTATTAGTTGTGATAATAGGAATTGATAGTGAAGGTGGGGGTGGAACCAAACGACCCGGGAAGGAAATTATTATAGAGGATAGCTCGTTGGATCAAGGTAAGTCACCTAAATCTTCTACTTATTATGTGTAAAGGTGTGTACATGTATGAATGTTGTAGAAGATTTGACTTTATGGTGGATAGGTGAACTAGTACTTGTTGTTAGACAATGGTAAGCAATAGGTGATATATGTTGCTTGATTATTGTAAACATGGTGTTTCAATACTAGTCCATGATTGATTTGGTGTTTAATTGTATATGTGTTGAATGATTTGAATTAGTTCACAAGGTGTGTGAATTGTAATTGAAATCAACTCAAATTGGTGTTTTAAATCACAAGTGGTGTGATCATGACATTGGATTATTCACATGGTGTGTGAATGTCCTTTGTTGGGTGTAATCAAGTTAATAAAACACAAGTGGTGTGGTTTACTTAACTTGAGAAATCTTGTGGAATAAGATTTCAATGGAGTTTTGGGTGCAAACGACCCGTTAGTAAATCGTTTGATATTATAACTATGATGGTCATAAATTGGTGAATTATGGTGTTCAATATGATTATATGGTGTTATATAATGTTTATGGGGGTATTGGAATGGTCGGAATCAAGTGGAATGGGTCGAGATGGCGTAAAACAGAAAAATTGGTCGTTCAGGTGGTGCTGGAGTATCATACGCCAGTGGATACGCCTATGGATACGCCAACCACACAAATTTTCTGTGATACGCCCCAGATACGCCCAACCCATACGCCCAGTGTAGAATTTGACCAAAATTGACTTTTTGGGTCATGTAAGCTCGTGTGGGCGGGCATGGTGATCTTACTTAGTTCTAATGAACTAATGGTGACTTAATTAACATGTTTTCAGGTGAACGGAAGGGTTAACAGCGGTCGTGATCGGATTGCCTTGCAAGGATTCGGATCAAACACGTTTTGGGTTATTTCTTTGTTGGTGTTAAACAAAGGTTTTTGGTGATAACTCAAATGTAATTTTTGTTATTGAATGTTTAATTAACATCAATTATTTTGTAAAGTCGTATGTAAATGGGATGTTATGGTGTTAATTACAATTGTCGGTTTGAAAAATCTGGGACCTAAACTTTGATGTCGTTTAAAAACACGTGTCATACGTGTGGGAGTTTTGGGGCTTACACTTTTGAACTTATATTAACTTTTAAACATTTTCATGTGAACTTAGCTAATGACTTTATAGTTTGTGAATTTTAGTTAAGGATAGGCATAAATCACTTACATTTAGTGACTATGATAGATATATTGGATTGACCATCCCGCCAATGTTTGATTTACCCTTTTGGGGAAGCCCGTGGTGATAATTTGCTAGCTTGAGCATTGTTTGTAGTGCTAAACATTGGTCAAACATCATTTGTTAACATTAGTTGATCTGCTTTACTTGCTAGTTCATTTTTAACTATGTTCATTATGCTTTGTGTTCCCATATGACATTATTTATAACATTTTTGTAAAGCATATTTTGTATTCAAACCTATGAAACTCACCAACTATTCGTAGTTAACACTTGATTTTAAGCATGTTTCAGGTGGAAATGACAAGTTAGTTGTATTAACGAGCTTGGATTATTTTACATTTAATTTGTATTTAATGCATTAGAATTGAAATGGTGTAACCGTTAGGGTTTGAGC
Organism: Mikania micrantha; assembly: GCA_009363875.1. Classification (NCBI taxonomy): domain Eukaryota; kingdom Viridiplantae; phylum Streptophyta; class Magnoliopsida; order Asterales; family Asteraceae; genus Mikania; species Mikania micrantha. The sequence continues at coordinate 32,056,013 of CM018691.1, read as the reverse complement.
ATTTAAAGCAATGTAATAGATGTTTGAGTTTAATGTTTGAGTTATTTACAACTTTATACCTTGTGCTATGAACCATCTACACTTCGTGCAGCCCCGATGTTTCCGCCATCGGTCGGGGTGTTACAATCGACTCCTGGGATGTCAGCAGTATACACATCGCACTCAGCGTAGCATGACCGATCCTCTCAGGATGGTAACGTGCCGTCATGGACGCCTCCACATCAGCTCCAAAAACTCCTAAAAGCCGCGCAATATGGGTGACGTAGCCACCCGTGTAAATATGGCCTCCTGGCCTCTTACATTCGTAGGAAGCGAAAGTATCGGCCATACACCATGCCAGGTTGCAACTGGTAGATGCATGAATAGAGTGTGAAGAAAACAAATCTGTATGGGTTCACCAATCCTAACTCTGGTGATGCCCGACGATAGTATAGGCAAGCATCCTGTGAATGTATTTGTGAAGAGGGTCACACATGGTGCTAACCTTGGCTTTACCAAGCCAGGGTGTATCGCTGATGAGTGGCCACACGACACAATAACGTCAACAAAATCCTCTTGGAGACCTATCGATACAGATCGGTGTCTATATCCTGCTTAGTGTACAATCCTAGCAAAACTCCAAAACGACGATGAGCGTCCGTCCGTGTGGAAAACTGCAAAAACGAGTGCGAATCATGGATCTCGGGTAAGTCAGCATCAGATCCTGACAAACTCAATGGTGTGGGGCTACGTCTGCATCGTCTGGAGCTCGAGCGTGTGAAGTACCTGTCATAGACTGGAAAAAAATAATAAATTTATACGGTCGTATAGGCCTTATACGGGCGTATAAATTCTTACAAAGATGAACATTGATAAACTCTACGGCTGTATAACAATTAAACGGCCGTATAGTTGCAAAAATATTTTAAACATCTACAACCGTATAGGACCTATACGAGCATATAGGTCTAACTAAACAACCTGATAGGGCAATTCAGTTAAACCTATGCGGCCAGTTTAACTACTATATGGTCATATAATTTTGCAAAATTCAAACTTGTCAATTTTTAATCCAATCTAATCAATATGTAATCGAAATAACTGAAACTACAATGTATTTGGCTTGGTGTGCGTACCTATTGCGAAGAAAATCGAACAAAAACCGATATGGGCTCTTGAGTGATTTGCAGAGAATATCCAGGAGGATTTTTTGTGGTATATGGGCTAAATGAGGCTTATACGCCCGTTTTATATGATCTATACGGCCGTATAGGCCTTATACGGGTGTATAATTTTTAAAATTTTTTTTTGTTTTATGTTATTTTTCAAAATTTTAAACTAATTCGTCATTGCATTAAATTTTAAATATTTAACAAAAGGTAACGATTAAAACGAACATTATATCATACGAAATTTAATCTAAAAAGATGTGTTGTACAGGCTGACTAGATATTGTTAAATTGTTATACAGTTGTATACGGTTCATGTAAATGGACTCCCAAGCTGCGTTGTAAGTTCCAAAATGTTTGCAGTAATAGCAAACTGTTGGAATTGGATAATCCCCCGTTAGTTGTATCATGATATAGTGGTCTCCATTAACATGACATATTGTAACGACCCGATGTGGAAGATTAGTAATTGGATGGATCCATAATGGAAAGAATGTTGTGCTGTGTCGTTCGTCAAGTGATATGGATTGAACGATTACGTTAAACTTCTTTGCAATTAGTATACCTGTTTCTGGCATCAACATCCAGTGCTCTAATGGAGCAAATCCGTTTACTCCAATTTAAGGAATGAAGTAAATTAGCAAACCTTTGGTTTCTGAATCTCGATGCATAATATGTTTGGTTATGAATAAGTTCTTCTAAAAGTTGTTTTCTGATAAACAGCCAATGATTTTCACCATAACCAAGACTATGTGCCACAGACCGAAATCCACAGTTTCCATGAGGTATAACATTTTCAATATGTGAAATATAATAATGAAAATTTAATGGAATTTGTGGCATATAGCCATATAGTGGCAGAATTTCGGTGTTGAACTAGTACCAATTGTTTGATCGTTCGGGTCTGGCAATGTTGATGCGATTGAATTGCTACCTTTAAACGCATCTTGAGAGACTACAAACTATGTTGTGCGATTTCTGGCTCCCCGCGTTGACTGAGCCCTTGCGAGTTCGTAAACGAGCTATGTCATGTCAGTTCATAATCTCTTTTGTTGTTTCTTCTTTAATGTTGGACAACCAAGTGTATTTTTTTGAACAATCGGCTCTTGATGGGTTGATTTTGGATTTTCAAAAAAAGTTATCTTCTGCCACCAATTCTTTTTTACCTTTGTCGGCTGCATCTTAAATTCATTTGCAAATTTGTCTACCTCAACATCGTAATCAATTTGATCACTTTCTTCGATGTACGCCGGTGAAAAATCAAGTTTTCTCCAAAACACATCTATTGATTTAGGTTGAATAATATGACGTGTAAGCAAATAATTATGCAACATGCACGCACATGGTAAGCCACTACTTCTTTGAAATGGACATCCGCACTTGGTTTTTTATCTACATTTGATATTTGTAATTTTGTCACCGTCGTTGTAATTAGATAGTAATGTATGGAGAGTGATATGACTCAAAAAATTTTTCGGTAAAATTATAATTGGGTAGTCATCGTTTTTTTCCTATTTAATACGGGGTTGCCGTCGCAATGCGCGGGTAAACCCCTAGTTACTATATATACATTTAACAAACGAGCGAGTGAATATTAATAATAATTAAATAAGAATTATTATATAATATTTATATTAATTAAATATTAATAATCATTTCTAGATGTAGCAAGTCAAAGTGCAGCTTGGGATCATTGAGGAAACATTTGTGTGGCAAAAAATAATTTAATTAATTAATTAATAATAATTATATAATATTAGCTTTATTTAAAGTGTGTGGATATTGATACACCGGTGTATAGATAAGAACACTTTTTGTATTTTTTTTAATATTAAAAAATATGTATGAGTAAAAGTTATGTAAATGTAATATGATTGATTTGATTTGAGTATGGTGTATAAAAGAGGAGAGTGGTGTATGAATATTAAGACCTTATTTAAGTAACAATAACAATCAAATAATGGTCCTAATATTCATACACCACCCTCCTATTTTATATAAAATACTCAAATCAAATCAATAACATCATACTAACATAATTTTTACTTATACATATTTTTTTTAATATTTTTTAATATTAAAAAATACAAAAAATATTGTTATCTATACACCGGTGTACTAATATCCATACCCTTAAATAATAATAACAGTTATTTATATATATTTTTTGTTCAAAAAATAAAAACACTTAGTAAGAACAATTATTAGATTCATTGTTTTATGTCGGATTAATGGCTGTTATGGTTGGTTTTTTCGTCTATATTTTGACATTTGTGTTGTTGTAACCGCCATCATGATTGAATACACATATCCGCAAGACGGGTTTTTAACATTGTGCATTTATATTTAGGTTCTTATTCCATTTGATTGACATTTGCTTTTTACGACGATATGATCGGATACTCATATTTAAAAAGTTGTACGACTTAATGTTTTTTTTACATAATTCTAATTGGGTATATACATTACTTTTTTTCTGCTCAATACGGGGTCACCGCCGCAACGCGTGGGGTAAACCCTAGTATATATACAAAGAGCAAACGTAATGATTGTTTATGAATAGTGAAATTAATTAAATAAAAATAATGATTAGAAGTTAATAAACTTTCCAGGTCACACTGTATAAGGCACACTTTATGTCATTTTTATTTTTATTATATTATCAAATGTTTATAGATGAACAATAATATTATTTTAATAAATTATAGTTACTAATGTATTTTGTTTCATTTGTTGGCCTCATGTTTTCCGTACGTTGATGATAGATTATATAACCAAACACAACCTTTTTTTGTTTGTGTGACAAACACATCTACTATTAGTACATTTTACGGTTTTATATCAGAATAACAATCGTTATATGTTCTTATATCTTCATTTTGTATACGAGATCATGTCTTCGTTATAATATAGCAACCATAGCGGAATTCCCGCCGCAACACGCTGGGAAACCCTCTAGTGACATATATATTACTACTATCTATACATTTTTGAACTTAGTGAACAGTAATAATATTTTAATAATAATAATAATATAAAAATACATTATTATTATTCTAATAAAAATATAATGTTAATAATAATATTATAATAATAATATAATAATATGATAATATTAAAATAATAATATAATATTAACAACATTAATTATAATAATATAATATTAATAATATCATGATAATAATAATAATAATAATAATAATAATATAATATCAGTAATATAATAATATTAAAATATTATATTATTATTATTATTATTATAAAAATATTATAAAATTATAAATATATTATAATATTAATATAAAATGGTAATAATATTTTAATAATAGTAATAATATAATAATATTAAAATATATTATTAACTAAATGGTCGCATAATTCTGCACTTTATTTGTATCATTTATATCATTTTGTTCGTAAAGACTTTTTTAAGCAAGTTCTTTATTCATAGTTTATGATATTCTTTTGACACGTTTTTACGATATGATTTTTAACTACAATTTATGTTTTACAATAAGGTAACGATTTTTAATCTGATTCGAGTTTTGATATTTGAGATTTTTGATCCAATTAAATGAGGGTTTACCGCCCCAATGCGGCGAGTAAAACCCTGGACACTTTACCTGTATATTAAAATAATGAATAGTATATTTCTATTTATTTTCACCCTGGCCACCGGTTGTAGGTACAATTTTAGGTGCTTCGGATACAAGATGATTATGCGGTGGTTTTAGGTTCTCTCGTACGCTTCCCCTCTCTCATGCTATTTTCGCCGGAGCATCGGCTGATCCTTATACACAACCCTTTTAAAAAACCTCTCTCTATTGAAGAAGGGAGAATCGATGATTGTAGTTTTGGGGATGCAGCGGTCTCTCTCTCTTGCTCATCTCTTTCTGTCCGTTTCACGCGATGACGGACATCTACGCTCTGTTTCCGAGTTCACTTAAGGGGAGAAAAGAAGAGAACTGGAAGGAAAACATAAACATGTTTGTGTTCCCGAGTTTCATTTAACGAAGGAAGGGAAATGAAAATAACAAATTGTGTGTTCCCGAGTTTTATTTAACGAGGGAAAGGGAGGGAAATGAGAGGAAAACTAGGCAAAATTATTTAACTTTTCTTTCCTTCCGTTTTGGAAGGAAATGAAAGGAAAGAATTCCTTTCTTCTCATTCCCTTTCTTCTCGTTTCTTTTCCTTTCGTTTCTCTTTTTAACAAACTCGGGAACATAGCGCTAGGGTTCTAACGAGATTTTATGTTGTCCCTTCCTCCTTTATTTTCTTCTAATCTATCATGGGGTATTATTGCAGCACCAGTGCCAGCAAGATGAATCAACAGAAAGATGATGGGATTCATGTTGCTGGAATTTTGTAGTGAAGGTTGTCTTTTGCTTCTGAATCATCGGTGTAATGGAGTTAGATTTTAGGCATACAAGCATGCACTGTTGGGGTTTCGTTTCAATTCATGTGAGCAAAAACCACAGTTTTCTTTCTTTTTTTTCACCTGGTATATTGACTTGAATTTGTTGCAATTGGTTTAGAGTGCTAGACAAAATTGACCATAACTCTGTTTTTTTGTTAGATTAGGCTAATTTAATGAAGTCTATATATTCTTGACTATTAACAGTGGTGTTTGGATGTGGATTTAAACTGTATATTAACTTGAAGTTATCATAAAGAAGTTTTAGTATTTGCAAATATCAATCACGCCTATGCTTATCACATTACTTAGGGTTAAAACAATCAGAATTATTTATCTACTTGTATAATTAAGTGATTCAGGTTATTCTATTTGAAAGTCACTGTTAAAACACCTGTTACAGGGAGGATAATAAAGTAATCGCGTGATGAGTTGTTAATATTGTGAGTTTGAAGGTGGGAAAAATGATGAAGGTTGGTATATTACTTCTATTGGTAATTAGTTGCATTCTATGCAGCAATGTAGTTTGTAATTTTATATCATGTGTTCTCAAAAGTTATTTACTTATTGACTCTCTTTCTTGTAGGTTACAGATGTTGATGCTATTGATTTTGCTCCACTACTTTGTTTTTCATTGGCCTTAAATTTTAGTATGGTTAATTATATAAACATTACGTTTTAAAGAGTTGGAATAGTTGCCACCCATGATATTTTTTACATTTTTTTATTGACTTTTGATTCTAAACATTTGAAGCTTTTTTCAAAATCTTTTCCTCCAGGACTTTAGTTGAAGTTTCTCAGATGGACACATATCTAAGTTGTTCGAAAATGATATGCTAAGTTGCTTCTCTAACAAACACTCTTACGTCCTGATTTTGTTTTAAGTAAGACATTTGTTGCTATGTATTTGATTATGTATACATGATTTGTTTTTGTAATTTTTTTGTTTCTTTTTAGTTTCGTCGCCTTAGAATGTTTTGGTATTCTAGTCATTTGTACTCAATCCATCTGTTAGAAGGAATTCATTTGAAATCAGTTTGAATATGTAGGTTTTATATGCATATGCTAAACTCATTTCCTGGATACATATCTAGATGAAAATCAAGTTATCCTGAATTACTTTTTCTTATAAGTTTATATATTTATAGTGATGTTATATATCCTTTTTTTATGTTTCTGTTTTTAGTTATGGATACAAGAGCTCTTTTTTTAGTTTTTTGGGTTTTGATATTATCAACTCAAAATGTGCAGGTTATATAGCTATTTGTACTCAATCCATTTGTTGGATATATCTTGCTCCAAATCCAAATAAGTACAAAAGTGCAGGTGTTACATGTAAATCATAATATCTTAATTTACTTTCTATTTTTTAATTAATTTATTTTACAAAAAGGATGAAATAAAAATAGAGATTGCGTTTAATGTCACACTTAGATTGATCATCAATTGATGAAAAGCTTTAGTTGCATATAGATTTGTAGGTTGCGAAAAATTGTACTATTTTTTAAAACTATGCTATTTTTGGGTTATGTGCACATATTTTTTTTTCTATCATCTTTATTCTTATCGTCAACAAATTAGGACATTTGATCAATAGTTTTGTACTTTTGTGTTTTCATGGTTTGATGTGAATGATCTCTCTGACCAGTTTTTTTTTATCTTTTCAATTGTTGATGTGCTGATAAGGTTTGTTGATCACGAGATGACTTCAAAAACCGAATTAAATGATTTCAGTTGGCCATAAACTTATGCAGGTTAACATGGTGGACAATGTCGTTTGCAAAATGGTGTGCAGATTCAATATTATATTTGATATATTTTTTTAATTAATGTATATAGTTGATTTATTTGGTGCAATCATTATGTATGCAGGTAATCTCAGAGAATATTATCTATGATACTAGGAAACTACAAGAGAAGTGAAAGCTGGTACATTGCTTTTTGCTTTTTTTCATCGTGGATTTGTAATGTATATATCATGTGGGATGTTAGCTTCCTGAGTTGAGATGTTTTCTGCATCCAAATTGGCAGTCTTACTATGCACTTCCGTTGTATTTACTGCTGTAGTATAATATAATACACACTGGTATTTTATAGCTTCTTTTTCTTTCCTCCTACCTTATTAAACATTTTCTTACAGTAATGTTATCTGCAAAGTGATTTCATTTTCTCTTACCCATAACGAATGCAAATGTTAACAGAGTTATCCATGTTAGCTTTCCTTTCCACAAAATATAATAAGTTTTGTTCCAAGTCACTTTGTATGAGTTAGAGAGTGACTATTGTTGTTTGGCATGAGTTTCCTGCCGCAACGCGCGGTGGGTAACCCCTAGTTATATATTATATATTAAAAAACCAAAGTTTAGGAATATGAAACTTAGTTTTCCTTATTTATACGAAGGCCCCTCTGATATTTTTATGTTCTTATCCGTGTGATATCTTCAGTTTTTTTTGATAAAATCTGCCCCATACCATCCACCATGCTTCGTTACTATTTTTACTCTACCTGGCAACCTTACTATTTGATTTGTGTCTGCTATCTACTTCTATCTTCTTGATTGGAGCAAGGAGATGATGGTTTATAGGGTTTTGATTCTTGACCCTTACGACTACAGGAGAAGGTAACGGACGGTTGGAGGTGGTGTATGAAGTTTATGTAGGCGATGGGAGGACAAAGCCATCGCGCTATCGGATCCGACAATGACAGTTTTTTTTTCTTATACGATCAATTTTTATGCCATCTAATTTCCCAAATTCAGCATTTACCTTTTCCGGGTTCATGAACAAAACCTAAGTATCATACACATCCATCTACTGTCCATTCTTTTTTTCCCCTTTGTTTTCGTCTCTTCAGCTCTTTCAAAAATTCTTTAGTAACAAAATTAGACTGTTACAAATAATTCATGTGAATTACTTTGTTTGCATAATAAGCATGTGATTTTACAGGTTTTTTGCTCACAAAAATCAAGAATGTTTTTCCGAACTTTGATTCAAGTCTAAAGCAATATGAGTATCTTCTGTCTCATCTTTATCTGGGTATCATTCTTTAAAATTATTCAGAGATCTTGCCAAAAAGGGTAAAGTTTTTTTCTTGATTTGTTATTATGTTACATTAAAATGATAATCTTTTTGTAGAAATTCATTTGAATCTATCCATAAGAAGAATATTTACGAGACACCGTGAATTCATTGTTTGAGTTCTTCTTGATTTCTTTAATACTTTCAAGAATTAAACCATTTTTTTTTATCTTGAAACCAAAAGCTACTATTTTTGTTCGTATGTATCATCAAATATTGATATTTTTCTGTTGTTATTCGCTTTGTTGAAAAATTTCAAGGTTTAGGTTTCCCTTTTTCATATATTATCAAGATTTCGTGTTAAATAACTTTAGTTTAAGTAATAATAATTTTATTTATTTTAAGAAAAATGTATCAAGAATTATGAATATCTTCATAAGCCTGAGAACTAATGTTGTTATGATAATCAATAGTTTTGATTATTATATAGTTCTTGAATAGGAACTAGGAAGATTCGAAAGCAGATGGCTACACTAGGGCATATTGGGTTTGCAACAACCCTTAATGTCATAACACCTTTGATTTTTGGTAGCTTGCATAGGGCAAACTGTAGCTCAAGCTATCTATGGGTGTTACCTAAGCTATGTATGTTTTTTATTTATTTCTTCTGCCTGAATTATACTTTAAAACATTAGTAACCAGGTATAGTTATCCCTATGTTACAATTTAATTATTAATCTATTTAATATATTTCAATTAAGAACGAACATATGATTATAGAAAAACTTATTTCTTTAATTAAGTGTTATAGATCAAAAAAAAAAAAAACAAATTACTAATATTTGTTATTGGACTTAACTCCATGTGATTGATGTGCATATGTTCTTTATGCAGACATTGATACAACAAGACCAAAACCAACGAAGCCACATCTTGAATCAAAATTGTCCACTTCTCCAAAACTGTCTTTTAGGTTTGCAACCGACAACTGATGAACATAGGATACTACAGGAAACCATCTAGCAACCAAAATCAAGAAACCATTGATAAAGAGCAACAAAAACACATGAAATCGTATGTTTTCTGATAGATGCGTTCGAACACAATTTACAGACATCGGGGTTGGGTTTATATAACCCTAATGACAGTTACACATTTGCTATTTGACACAACATACCCCTAAACTATCTATGTGTACACAATAGACACTAAAAACATTTCTTTTGACCCGTTAACATTCAAACTTGGGTAAACAATTACTTAGGCTAACATTCACCCCCCTAATTGTTAACCCATGTTTGAATCTTCTTCTTGGATCTTCATTTGTTCTTGTCTTCAAATCTTCTATGCTTGTGCTGCCATACTCTCTTCTTCTTTGCTTTCCGAATCCAATGCAAAATTAAGAATTCAAACGTGTTTTATACTAAGCAATCTTCTTTGGTCCTCTTGACCCATTTTGCTATCAAATATGGCTGCATAATCCTTCACGGATCTGCCACGGCTTTCAACCAGCGCCGACACACTCTGCGCGAGACCCACATGGTCCCTCGTGGTTCTCCTGAACCCATTCTGGCCCCTAAAATCAACTCCTGAACAAAATTGTTCGAGGCCAGGCAAGAGAAGTCACAAAACCTTCTACTTCTGTGTCTTCTTCTGTGATCGTGAAGAGCAGCAATATTCAATAAAAATGAAAGAAAAACTCTAATTTGTTGATGCCGTGATATAGCCAATGAATATGGTTTTCGGTTCCAATTGTTTTGACTGTGGGTGTTCAAGACGAGCAAACCAATTTGAAAAATGATTCCAGGTGATGCAATTTGATGGATCGCATGACAGAAATTTTTTATGTGTAAGTGTGGAAATAGGAAACACAGGCAAACTTCAAATATTGGACTTCACGTTCTGCCCCTATTTTTCGACCATAAAATATTCCCGTCGTGCTGCAATAATAATCGAAAATCTGCAACAATGAAATTTGGTTCGCCAAAATCAAAGATGAAACAACCCTTTGTTCCTTTCTTTGATCGCCCAAACAATAATCAGATTTCAACTGATTCTTTGATCATCGACTGTAGATTCGTTATAACAATCAGGCGAACGAACTTCTGAATACTGATTCACGAAACCGAATGAAGGCATTTGATTTCTTGATTATGGAATGTAACAATGATTTCTTTAATCGATTCCCTCGATTCTTCAATACGATCAATCACCGATCGATTCTTACAGCCCCAAAAGCGTTCTGCTCTGATACCAATTGATGAACATAGGATACTGCAGGAAACCATCTAGCAACCAAAATAAAGAAACCATTGATAAAGAACAACAAAAACACATGAAATCGTATGTTTTATGATAGATGTGTTCGAACACAATTTACAGACATCGGGGTTGGGTTTATATAACCCTAATGACAGTTACACATTTGCTATTTGACACAACATACCCCTAAACTATCTATGTGTACACAATAGACACTAAAAACATACTTTACACTAATGACTCTTTTGACCCGTTAACATTAAAACTTGGGTAAACAATTACTTAGGCTAACAACAACATCTTGGTATATATGTATTTGCTTATGTTATTTAGAGGTTTCATTTGTTGATGAGGTATATCAAAGGAACCTCAACATTAATTTGTTTATCCATCAGGATGGCAATTAATGAGGAAATACAAGGAAGCAAGATTTGATTTTTTTGGGTGCTTTGAGCCATGATCAAATTATTAATTGATGTGTTGTAAAACACATCTGTTTTTCTATTTGTTTTTGTTTCGTTTCTGTACAGTTTTATTCAGTTTTAGAGTCGATTTAAGCTGGTGCTTCACATTTATGTAATTTGATGTTCGCAGGTAATAAACATATATATTTGGTGATAAAGTACAAAGAAACGAGCTCACGGTTGGATAAGGACGGACCCGGAAACAAGAGAAGAAGAAAACTGAATTCTGAAATCTGTCGCGCTACGCGACAACAATGTGAAACCCTGTCGCGCTACGCTAGAGATGGAAAAGACAAAAATGCCCTCTGAAATCTCTCGAGCTACGCGACGGATTTTGGTGAATCTGTCGTGATACGCCACAGACTTAAAATCGCAGAAAATCAGTTTTAAGCCAAAAAGTCGAAAACCCTAGGGGGATACGTTTTTGAACGGCTGGAGGAGACGAGAAGCTCGAGGAAAAGCTATTCTAAGGTGAATCAAACATTGGGAAAGCATTGGATTGAAGATTGAAGGCCTAGGATCAAGGAATTCGGGTGTTCTTCATTCGGTTTTCTTTGTTTCTTTGTTTTCTTTGATTTCCATGTTTCTCTTTGGCTTTAATCAGATTATGGATTGTATTCATATGATGTTTCTTGGCTAAACCTTTAGAACTACCTAGGTTTTGATGATTGCACATGTTTAACATTGGTTTTTATTGGTTTTGAATTATGTTTATGTGATGAACTCATGATGTAACAAATTTGGATTGGATTATTGGATGTTTATGTGTGTCTATGATTGTTTATGGATTGATGATTTACTCCTTGTGTGCCTTGGTGAATGTCTTTCATGTAATAGGTGCATGCTAGGTCAATTACTGTGTGTTTTTGATTATTGGATGGTTTACTACGTACGAGTTCATCATAGGAGTTATTATCTTGATATAGATATATTAGATGTGCAACCAATCTTGATAGCCGTGAGGTGAGAGATTGTCGGTTTGTCTAGGGTGTTAGATTTACTAGTTTAGAAGCTTTGTGAGAAGATCTTTCTAGTTCATTTTATATCTTTGTTTACCGAATCCAATAGGAAAACCCAAGTTATCCCTAGCATTTAAGAAAATTGTGACTTTCACGCTGTGAGGTAGATTGTTCAACAGTTACTTCTTAGGTGTTTTGAGATTATCGTGCCATGAGGTAGATTGTCTAGCGGATACATTTTGAGTATAATTGGATGACCTGTGAGGGAAATCCATTTAACCGGTGGTTTCACAACTTTTAGGACTCTTAGTTGACAATCCTTGAGAAGGGTCGAGGGTGCTTTAGGTTTCCTTTGAGTTTAGTATTTTAAGATCCCGGTATCACATAGTTTCTATTACTGATAGATTCTTTGTTGAGCATGTGTAGGATTCATGCCTAGGTAGTGTTTTGTCTTCGTCTGATCTTTGTTTCTATCTTCAGTCACTTTTGTGTCTTGTCTTTAGTCTTCATTTAAGTTATTCTTAGTTTTGTTAGAAAACCCCCCTTCCTTAATATTATTTTATTTAAGTACAAATTTTGTATAGATAAGTCCTAGAGTCTAGTTAGTACAGTCTGTAGAAGTCTGTGGGTTCGATATCCGGACTTACTTTTGTCTTGCTGCATACGATAGGTAGACTTGCCTGTCGGTAGCTTAGGTTTTAGAGAGTCTAGATTTATTACTTTGTGTCTAGTTTATAGTCGGTTTTTAGTTAGTTTTAGAGCTAAGCTCCGTCGACATCAAGTTTTTGGCGCCGTTGCCGGGGACTTCTTAGTCGATTGTGCTTACTAGTTCTTGTTCTTATCTGTGCATATTTGTGTTTATTTTGTTTTCAATTTTATTTTATTTTATTTTGTTTTATTTCTTTTTGATTGTTTTTTTTGTTTATTTTTATTTATTTGCAGGTTTGGTAGTGTATGCCACACCTACGTTCACACGGACCGCCACTTGAGCTTTCTTTGCCAACAAGGAGCGATTCGCGGGACTTCTCTGAAGGGTCTACGAGCGAGGTAAGTGTTTCTACTCCCATTTCTGCAGATTTTTCTGAGCACACACCACCATCTTCTTCTAGTTCTTCCACTCATTCCAGTCCGAAGTTACATTTTGTTCCACCAATGGCTGAGCGTCGGACCGTTCACCAGCAGGCCACTGCGGGATTCACGGGGCTTAATAACCCCATTTTACTGCCACCTATCCCGAATGAAAATTCATGGCAGATTCCTTCATATATCATGAACGCTATTAATAATGCTCAATTCAGCGGTCGTGATGATGAAGATGCACCCGCACACCTTGCTAAGCTCACTCGTATCTGTGGTACCTTTAATCTTCAAGGGGCCACTAATGATGTGATTTTTCTACAGCTTTTTCCCTTTTCTTTGTCGGGGCGAGCAGCCACTTGGCTCGACTCTCATCCTCCAGGCACTTTCACTACTTGGGTTAGCCTTCGGGATGCTTTTCTTAAAAAGTACTTCCCACCTGCTAAGGCAGCCCGCCTAAGAGATGAGATTCATTCATTCCGAATGGCCCCTGATGAGCCTTACTATCTTGCTTGGGAGAGGTTTCAAAATCTTTTAAGTCGATGTTCCCAGCATGGTTTGTCTGAATGGGCCCTTGTAGAGAAATTCTACAATGGGCACACATATGAGACTCGTGCCATATTTGACACTTCTGCAGGAGGCCACCTCATGGGTAAGAGGGATGTGGCCGAATGCAATGATATTTTTGAGAGCTTCGCTCAGGCCGAGTATGAGCAGCGGTCTTCAAGTAGGAATTCCACTCCTATTGCTAGTTCCTCCTCTTCCACAAGAGGAGTTCACCACGTTAATGTGGACACTAGTGTTGCTGCTGCTCTTGAGTCTTTAGCTAGGGATGTTAAGGATTTGAAGATGAGAGTTGATAGGTGTGAGATCTGCAGAGGTGGTCATGCCACTTCTGAGTGTTTGGTGAGCCAGGAGCAGGCTAATTTTGTAGGCGGGCAGGGTCGGTTTGGACAGTCTTATAACCCCGGTTGGGGAAATTCTCAGAACCAAACTTATAGATCTTCAGGCAATCCTCCTGGTTTCCATCATAGTTATCCTCATAACCAGGGGCAGGGACAGCCGAGTGGTAGTTCTGGTAGCACTTCAGGTGCTGGTGGTGGTTTGGGTAGGATAGAGGAATTGTTGACTCAGTTAGTGGCTAAGGATGCCACTACACAGAAGATCCTACATGAGCATGATGTTCTCCTCAAGAACCAGCAATCTGCGTTCTTGGATTTACAGCGAACGGTTGGTGACATAGCCAAACGGTTGGATGAACGGCCCCAGGGTCAGTTCCCGGGTCAGCCCCAAACTAACCCAAACGCCCATGTAAAGGCGGTCACTACTCGTTCTGGAGGAGGTAGAGGAGAGGTGTTCATGCCACCCGTGTTGGTTGAAGTTGAGGAGAGTGAGAGAGTGGTTCCACCGGTTGATGAAGTTGAGGAAGAACCGGTGGATGAAGAAATTGAGATGGAAACTCCTGGGAGGGTGCAATCGAGGCTAGTCCCAGCAAGTACCGCACCTAACAGTGAGTCTCCCGTTGAGAAGCCGGTAGTTGGTAAGCCGGTCATGTTTAAGCCCACATCGGAGATTGATCTTACCCGTGTTCCTTATCCGGCACGCTTGATTAATCAAAAGCATGCTAAGGAATACGGGCACTTTCTTGACATGTTTAGACAACTCAAGATCAATCTCCCTTTTATCGAAGCCCTTCAGCATATTCCAAAGTATGTGAAGTTTTTAAAGGAGTTGCTGAAAGGTAAAGACCATTTAGGAGAGGTCGCCAACGTACCATTGAGTGCGGGTTGTTCTGCGGTGATTTTAAACAAGCTTCCCGAAAAGCTTGCAGATCCGGGAATGTTTACTATCCCGTGCTTATTTGGAGATGATGTGAGGAGGTATGCTCTGGCGGACTCAGGGGCTAGCATTAATCTGATGCCATATTCTTTATATGAGAAGCTAGCCCTTGGTGATTTGTCCTCCACACGCATGACCTTGTCGTTGGCGGATCGGTCGGTGAAGTGTCCACGGGGAATCTTGAAGAATGTGTTAGTAAAGGTGGATAGGCTTGTGTTCCCCGTGGATTTTGTGGTGATGGATATGGAGGCGGACACGAAGGTTCCCATTATTCTTGGGCGGCCATTTTTGCGCACCGCGAAGGCTATTTTGGATGTGTATGAAGGTAAACTCACTCTTGGAGTGGGTGATGAGAGTGTTTGCTTAAAGATAGCGAATTTTATGAGGGCCGGTGGTGAGTTGGTTCATCAAATTGATGGTGTGAATTTGATGAGTGGTGATGAAAGTGTAGATGAAGTTATGGGAGGAGGACCATGGGATGTAGGTGATCGTGGTCATGAGTTAATTGCAAGGGAGGAGGTTTCCCTTGATTCTCCCAGTTGAGATGAGTTTGAGTAAGCTCTTGGGTTAAACTCCCAAGTGTATAGTTTGTAGATTTTAGTTTTTCGTGTGTTCATTTTCGTTTGTTTGTTTTCGTTTTTGTGTGTTTTAATGAGTTTTGCAGGTTTTTAATTAATTTGATGCCATAAAGATGAATTGGAGTCACCAGGTATGTATTTCTTGGCTTTAGAAGGGTTTTGGATGGTTGGGAATGATTTGGGGTGAAAATTTTGGCTAAGGCATGAAAATGCCAGAAACTCTCTGGAAAAATGACCCCGTCGCGTCACGCGACACCCACTGGGCCATCTGTCGCGCTACGCGAGAGAATATGGTCAACACGCGGGTCAAACTTTTGTCGCGTATCGCGACGGCCGTTCGAAAATCTGTCGCGGTACGCGACTAGGCCATAAATGTTTTAAAATGTTTAAAACCCCTAGTTTTCAAACTTTTACCCCCAATTCCCTTTCATACATCGTGTTCACTACCATAGAAGGTTCTCTAAATTCATTTTTGTTGCATTGAATTGATGTTTTTCAAATTTTAATTAGTTCTTAATTTTCTTTGTTTCATTTGTGCTTTTCTTTGTTACTCTTAGTTAACTGGTAAGGTCGGTTTGTGGTTGGACTTAATCATGGATATCATTATATTGTTTTGGACGGGTTGATGCTTGTTTGATCTTTGTCTTTGTGTAGATCTTATGTGTATGTTTGTAGCCTGCGGAGGAAAAGTGGTAAATTGTGGAGCTACGTGGAAAGATTGGCACTCGACAGTTTTTCTTCAACCAGCTAAGTCATTTTCAATTTTTAGTTCTTAATTTTTAGTTTTTCTTTTTGGTTTTCCTTTTTCTCTACATTGGGGACAATGTAAAGTTTAAGTATGGGGATGGGAAACTTAGTTTAATTTTGTTTTAGTAGGTAGTTTTTGTTTTTTATTTTTAGTTTGCTTAAGTTCTTGAGTCAAAATTTTTAAAAATTTTTATTTTTATTTCTGTTTTTACATCTTTATCTTAGATTTTCTTTGTCCTTGTTTAAGTTGTTTGCAAAAGTGTGATGGGAAATGATAGAAAAGTTAGGTTTTGTGGTTTCTTTCATTGTTGACTTGTTGGTTTGGGTTTTACGCTTTGGTTATGGGATGTGTAAGTAGGCTCAACTGATTGTATTTATCCCGTAGGATTGGTAAAATCTTAATTAAATGCATCATTTTCATGGGAAACATCTTGGGGATTTGAAATTAATGAAACTGTTTTCTAGTCAGAAAGAAGTCTTTGCGTAATAACTGATTAGAGTTTTGAAAATCTGATTTTTGTTTGGCACTTAAGCACTCTTTTTATGAGAATAAATCCGAGTCTTATGGCGCCTCCATTTCACCAAATAAGCTGTGTAAAAAGAAAAAATGAAATAAAAGAAGTTGGAAAAAAAACTTATGTGTCACACGCCGGGTTGCAGCCTGGTTGAAACACCACTAAGTTAAATTCAATGGATTGAAAAATAAAAGAAAAATGCTCACGCTTTCATCTGCTTCAATTATAAAAATCTGATTTGAGAAATTTCTTGTTTGTTTATATGTAAGGATGACTTGAAAGCTAGAATCCAGGATTGATTTGATTTTAAATTTCCTAAGTGTGGGTCTGATGAAATGAAATGTAGAACATGAACATAATGGACCATGACTAAGGGACTTGAATAATCAGTTTGGGTTTAATAGGATAATAATACTTGCAATCTTTTCCAAAGCATTTAATTTTGAATTAATGAGTCTAATTGTGTGGAAATCATTTTATCTAACTATGATCCCAGATTTTTGCACAAGTCTTTTTCAGGGACGAAAAAGAGATAAGTGTGGGGATGTGATGTGTTGTAAAACACATCTGTTTTTCTATTTGTTTTTGTTTCGTTTATGTACAGTTTTATTCAGTTTTAGAGTCGATTTAAGCTGGTGCTTCACATTTATGTAATTTGATGTTCGCAGGTAATAAACATATATATTTGGTGATAAAGTACAAAGAAACGAGCTCACGGTTGGATAAGGACGGACCCGGAAACAAGAGAAGAAGAAAACTGAATTCTGAAATCTGTCGCGCTACGCGACAACAATGTGAAACCCTGTCGCGCTACGCTAGAGATGGAAAAGACAAAAATGCCCTCTGAAATCTCTCGAGCTACGCGACGGATTTTGGTGAATCTGTCGTGATACGCCACAGACTTAAAATCGCAGAAAATCAGTTTTAAGCCAAAAAGTCGAAAACCCTAGGGGGATACGTTTTTGAACGGCTGGAGGAGACGAGAAGCTCGAGGAAAAGCTATTCTAAGGTGAATCAAACATTGGGAAAGCATTGGATTGAAGATTGAAGGCCTAGGATCAAGGAATTCGGGTGTTCTTCATTCGGTTTTCTTTGTTTCTTTGTTTTCTTTGATTTCCATGTTTCTCTTTGGCTTTAATCAGATTATGGATTGTATTCATATGATGTTTCTTGGCTAAACCTTTAGAACTACCTAGGTTTTGATGATTGCACATGTTTAACATTGGTTTTTATTGGTTTTGAATTATGTTTATGTGATGAACTCATGATGTAACAAATTTGGATTGGATTATTGGATGTTTATGTGTGTCTATGATTGTTTATGGATTGATGATTTACTCCTTGTGTGCCTTGGTGAATGTCTTTCATGTAATAGGTGCATGCTAGGTCAATTACTGTGTGTTTTTGATTATTGGATGGTTTACTGCGTACGAGTTCACCATAGGAGTTATTATCTTGATATAGATATATTAGATGTGCAACCAATCTTGATAGCCGTGAGGTGAGAGATTGTCGGTTTGTCTAGGGTGTTAGATTTATTAGTTTAGAAGCTTTGTGAGAAGATCTTTCTAGTTCATTTTATATCTTTGTTTACCGAATCCAATAGGAAAACCCAAGTTATCCCTAGCATTTAAGAAAATTGTGACTTTCACGCTGTGAGGTAGATTGTTCAACAGTTACTTCTTAGGTGTTTTGAGATTATCGTGCCATGAGGTAGATTGTCTAGCGGATACATTTTGAGTATAATTGGATGACCTGTGAGGGAAATCCATTTAACCGGTGGTTTCACAACTTTTAGGACTCTTAGTTGACAATCCTTGAGAAGGGTCGAGGGTGCTTTAGGTTTCCTTTGAGTTTAGTATTTTAAGATCCCGGTATCACATAGTTTCTATTACTGATAGATTCTTTGTTGAGCATGTGTAGGATTCATGCCTAGGTAGTGTTTTGTCTTCGTCTGATCTTTGTTTCTATCTTCAGTCACTTTTGTGTCTTGTCTTTAGTCTTCATTTAAGTTATTCTTAGTTTTGTTAGAAAACCCCCCTTCCTTAATATTATTTTATTTAAGTACAAATTTTGTATAGATAAGTCCTAGAGTCTAGTTAGTACAGTCTGTAGAAGTCTGTGGGTTCGATATCCGGACTTACTTTTGTCTTGCTGCATACGATAGGTAGACTTGCCTGTCGGTAGCTTAGGTTTTAGAGAGTCTAGATTTATTACTTTGTGTCTAGTTTATAGTCGGTTTTTAGTTAGTTTTAGAGCTAAGCTCCGTCGACATCATTAATATTTACAAATTCAAGCTTAATTGATTGAAGTAATATTTGAATTAATTATATACTAGGTGGCCACTTGGTGTGGTTATCTGTTGCTATATATTTAGTCTATCGTTAAAGCACTTACCATATAGGTTCAAATCATGTGGATTTTTGATCTAATTTGTTGTCCTTTTAGAATAGTTTCTTCTTTATTCAAGAAGGTTTGAAACTCATATATATTTGAGTCCAAGCTCTTTTCATGAAAACTACAAATAAGTAGTCATTCTCTCTAAATTAAACAATTAGCGTTGGAATGAAAAATAATGATTTTCGTAGCCTAGAGTTCCGAAGCTCCTAATCTTTTGCATAATGTTGTTTACTTATTGACTAATAAGATGTGTTGTTGTTTCTGTCAGTGTCGGCATTCTATGTGATTAGCATGCATTTATGTACACACAGACAATTGTATATTGGTAGAAATTTGTTTCAGTGGTATGTATTGAAAATTTCTTTATAAGCAATACAATGACAAAATAGTTAGGAGCTTCATATCCTTTCTTAAACGATACAAACATTCACTTTCTTGATGCATTTAGAGTGGTATTTATTTGCCTTCGTGAAGAACACATGTGTGACGTCCGGTGTTTTTACGAACGAAAATTCGTAATGGTTAGTGTACTAAAGTTGATTTATTTAATGCGTTAATAATTTAATAATGTTGTTAAAAGTCTAGCACAGAGTGTTGTTTAAATGCATGGATTTGGATTTGGTGAATTTTTGAGATTTCGGTACCGTTCGGCGGTGTTTAAACGACGTTGGTGACGACTTGATTAACGAATTTAGTAGATATGCTTGGTTTAGCATAAAATGATAAATCATAAATGGATAAATAAAATTAATGTTGGATCGGGTTGTTTACTCTAAATAACACTTCACAAGTATTTCTTTCTTACAATCTAACAGATGCGGAATATCTGTTAGAAGGATCTCTCAAACACTCAATGATAAGCTAATAATCTTCGAATAATAGTAAGAACACAAGTATAAATTTCAAGCTCAAAGATATATTTCTCTCAAAGTTGTTCAAGTGTTACAACCAGCAAGCACACATAAACAGGCTTACAATGAGAGGTTATATAGCAAATGCTACAACCGTATACTCTTAGGAATACAAGTTGGGTATACTAGACAATACATAAAGTAAAGCTTATTCTAGTATCTAAAGTGTCTTAACAGGCTAAGCCACTTAATTACAATCATTACTAAAATAGACATTGACTTTACAAAAGACTAGCTAAATACAAAGTGCATTTAATGTTGTTGATCTTCAAGGCTTCAGATTATCTTTTGCATTTAATGCTGTTGAGTAGAAGTAAGGTGTTGTGTCTGACTCTCGGTATGTTATCTTTGTTGTTCTCAGACCAGCATGTCTGTTGTCAGCACCTTTATGTACCATAAAAGGTAATCAGCTACAGTCTTTTGTCATAGTGTACTCTTCGGAAGTCTTTGTCTTAGGAAGATGTTGAGGAGAATCTTCGGAAGCCTTTGTGGAGGAATCATCAAGAAATCATCCAGAGGAGATGGTCCTGTAGCCTCACCAGCCAGTTCATTGGCAAATAGCTCCTCTGTGGAGGAATCATCAAGGATGACTGAGCCTTTGGAAGCAGCTGCAGCTTCGGAGTTAACCTTATCATTCACTGCCTCCTCCAATTGACCAACCAACTTAGGTGATTCCTTAGCAACATCCACAGAGTGCTCAGGAATGGAGGAGAGGTCTTCAGCAGCCTTTGCCCCAGAAGAGGACACATGTTCCATGGAGATAGGTTGGTGTTCTTGAGTGGGTTCCTCCATGGCAACCTGAGCTGCAGTCTCAGAAGGAGACTTAGTCCCAACAAGGGACTGAGGCTCCATAGAGATATCTGTTGTGAGCTCTTGCTCAATCTCTATGGCAGCCTCACCATTATCAGAAGAAGAAGAGGAACTAGTAGAATGATGAAAATAAGTGCCTAAGAATTCATCTCATTCATTAGTCAAGGTGACTATGGATGGGTTGACTTCTTGTGCAACTTCCTCTTCTCTTGCTTCTGATCCTGACCCTGCTACAGATGGTACCTTCTCCCCCTTTTTGGTAGCATCAGGGGAGAGAAAAATAGTGGAAGCAGGATCAGGATAGAAGGGTGTGAGAATGACTAGGGGGCGCCTTTTGAGGTCCAAGATTGTTGCCTCATTGGCTTGGACCTCCAGCCGCAGGGTAGCAACCTCAGCTTCCAGGTGAGCTACCCTGGCTTGGAGAGATGAAATGGTGGCCGTTAATTCCTGATATGTGGTGCCCTCATCCACCTGAGTGGAGTCATTGGGCGATGGAGTCCTGAGCCTAGCTCCTGCACCTCCATCACCAGTTGTGGTTTCTTGGCACCCTGGGTTCCCCTCATTGAGAAGGGCTTCAAAGAAGTCCTCCCCAGTGTGAGTTGCCGCAGATGACGTCCTATTGCGTGTACCACTGTCCTGAAGAACCTGAGAAGGTTCAGCAGTAGTGGCAGCCTCATCAGCATTGACCCCTTTTACACTCCTGGGGTCAACCTCTGAAATAGTAGGCTCTGGGTCAGGAAACCTTGCTTGTAGCTGTGTCACCACTCTCATTAAAGTTTGTGTAGTGGGAGAGAGTGGTTCCTCCACAGCCAAAGCAGAAGTCCCTTGAGCCTGGGTAAGAGAATGGGTGGGGGGCATTTCTGGGTGATATGAACCTGAGGACTGGGAGACAGTCTCTGATCTAGTGGAGTTGCTTCATTAGAATCAGACTCAATGATGGGGGCATCCCTTTGGATATTCTCAGGTATGTATGGTGACATACTCTGAGGGCTTTCAGGCTGGTTAAGGGCAGCCACAGGTTCCAAAGGGAGAACCTGTGGAGTAACAACTGGTGTGGCCTTCACCTTAGGTGGAACTGTGCCCTTGGCAGTTCTCTTCACCTTTTTCTTCATGGGTTCAGAAGAAGGGGCCTGAACAGCTGTAGAGAGCTGTTCAGGGGTTCGGCGGCGTTTGTAAGTGATTTTTATGGGATGAGGAACGGAGGTGGAAGGTGTGGGTTCAGCATCTGTGGGAGCAACAGAGCTGTCATCTTCTGGAGTAGGTAACTCCATAGAAGGAAGAAGATGAGTGAAGTTCCCAGAGAATTGGGCACTCTTCTTCTTCAACTGAACAAAAACCTTGGCAGTAACCAAGGGAATATTATAAATGTTCCCAGAGAGTGAGAGAGATGAGCCCAACTCACTGTAGAAAATGTGTTGTAGGAATCTGGGATACATGCAAAACTTCTTTGGCGATGAAAGATTATCAGGTAAGTTATTGAAAATGAAAGCAGAAAAATTAAACAGTTGGTTAGAGACCAATCCATGAATAGCCGAGGCTAAATCTGAGGGAACTTGATCCCAACCTCCTGTCTTATTGGACAGACAATGCAAAAACAAATGTATGAGGTACTTATAATTATAGGACACTCTACCCTTCAAATAAGTTGTTGAAGGGAGAGGACCTTCGTACCCCATGGACCTAAAGGTCAATGCTACCTCATCCTTTGTGAATGAGACCCTTCCCCCGGCATCACTGAGTTGAAGATGCCGACAGATGGTCTCCACAGTGATAGCAATAGGATGAACATCAATGGTAGCATGAAGAGTTCTACCATTGGAAGAAGAAGCAACAGAACAGGAACGCCAAAAACTGCTGGTGATGAGTCTCATACACCACAGGTTTGACGGTTAACGCAAATTGATACCTGCTCCTTTGAAGAAAGGAGATGATCAGAGCAAAGTCAGCGTCATTGTCTGAAGACAGTTCCACTGCTAAGTTGTGAGCAGGTCTGAAGGCAAGAGATTCCATGGCGAAGGATTTTAGGTTTAATTTTGGAGAGAAAAGGGAAAATCAATTCGAAATGAAACGGTGAGAGAAAGTGGACGAGTGGGAGAGCCTTTTATACCTTCGGATGTCAGCATTTAATATAGAAGCACATTAAATTTTGAGATTCGGATGTCAGAAAAAGGTCTTCCAAGAATGGCTGCTTTAATGTTCAAAATTCTCTAAGGGCAGAGTTGCTTCCGAGGGGATTAGTCATCGGAAGTAGTTCATAGGACCAAAAGTGTTCTTCGGAAGATACTTACTTCCGAAGCATATATATCATTGGAAGTGTTTCTTCTGACGGTTTAGAAAAATTTATAAGAAAAATTGTTCTTCGGAAGACATCTTCTTCGGAAGAGTAAGAGCAGAAGATAGAGCTTCCGAAGATATAATCGGAAGGATAATACTTCAGAAGGGAATTTATCTTCTGAAGTGTGACTGCTTTCGACATAAAGAAGGAAGAATGCTTCTGAAGACTTAAACTATCTTCTGAAGAGTAATTACTCATCAGAAGATAAGTTAAGTTTATCTTTCAAAAAATTATTCATTCCTTCTTAATTCATTTATTCAAAGTTAATCATGCTAATGACTGTTATTAAATACCTGAATCTTCTTTCATCAAATGCCTTGGTGAAAAGATCAGCCAAATTATGTTCTGTATCAACTTTGACTATATGAATCAGCTTCTTCTCTACACAATCTCTGATGAAATGATACCTGATATCAATGTGCTTGGTCTTTGAATGCTTGACAGGATTGTTGGTAATGGAGATTGCACTTGAATTGTCTATCTGTATAGGAGTGTTGAACAGCTCTACTCCATAATCCTTCATCTGATTCTGAATCCAAATAATTTGTGCACAGCAACTAGAAGCAGCTATGTATTTTGCCTTTGCAGTAGAGGTAGAAACACATGATTGTTTCTTGCATTGCCAAGACACAATTCAGGATCCAAGAAATTGACATCCTCCTAATGTGGATTTCTTGCTAATGTTGCAACCCCCATAATCACTGTCAGTATAAGCCATGAACTGAAAGTCTTCATTTCTAGGATACCACAAACCTAGACCTGGTGCTCCTTTGAGGTATCTAAAGATTCTCTTCACATCAAGCATGTGTGAAACCTTGGGATTGGCCTGAAATCTTGCACACAGGCAAGTTGCAAACATTATATCAGGCCTGCTTGCTGTGAGATACATCAATGAGCCTAACATTGCTATGTATTGATGGTGATCAACATCCTCCCCCTCAAGGTCAGGGCTAAGAGATGTTGTCTTGGACATTGGAGTACCTAGAGCTTTGCAATCAGTAAGCTTGAATCTTTCAAGAATATCCTTGACATATTTTGATTGACTAATGAAAATTCCTGTAGGAGTTTGTTTCACTTGTAGTCCAAGAAAGAAAGTAAGTTCACCCATTGAGCTCATTTCAAACTTGGACTTCATCAATGATTCAAAGTCCTTGCAGAGAGATTCATTAGTAGAACCAAAGATAATGTCATCAACATAGATCTATACTAGCATGATATGTTGATTGGACTTCTTGAAGAAGAGAGTTTTGTCAATTGTTCCTCTCTTGAAGTTGTTAGCCAACAGAAAGGAAGATAAGGTTTCATACCATTTTCTGGGAGCTTGATGTAGCCCATACAGAGCCTTATCAAGCTTACAGACATGATTAGGAAAGTTTGGATCTTCAAATCCAGGAGGCTGACAAACATACACCTCTTCATCAATCCTTCCATACAGAAAGACACTTTTCATATCCATTTGAAAAACTTTGAAGTTCTTGGCAGCTGCAAAAGCTAGAAATATTCTGATTGCTTCAATTCTTGCAACTGGAGCAAAAACTTCATCATAATCTATGCCTTCTTCCTGAGTGTATCCTTGAACCACCAACCTTACCTTGTTCTTGATGACAACACCTTTGTCATCCTTCTTTTTTCTGAATACCCATTTTATTCAAATGGCATATTTTCCATTAGGTAAAGGGCAAATCTTCCAAACTCCCTGCCTTTCAAACTGAAGAAGCTTCTCCTGCATGGCTTCTACCCAACTGTTTTCTTTCGGTGCCTCAACAACTTTCTTTGGTTCTATTTGGGATAGGAAGTAAGAAAACAAACATATGTTTGCTTCATTCATAGAGCTTCTTGTTCTTACTCCTTCTTCAACATTTCCAATAATGTTCTCAACTAGATGAGTGTTATGGATGCGAGTTCTTGGAATTACATCCAGCTGAGAAGCCAAATCCAGATTGCTTGACTCAAGGTTAGGAAGTACCACCTCTAGCTGGATTTCTGGCAGATCTTGTGGTCTTTGAGATTGGACTGTTGTGGGATCACTTTCTCTGGGAGAAGAGGTTACCAGAGTGTTTGTTTCAGCTGAGGGACTCACATCTTCTTCTTGACTTATTGGAACTGAAGTAGAGTCACTCAAAGGAACAGCATGAGATGTGTTCACTGTCTCAGACAATGTGACATCATTATGTGCTGAAGTTGATTCTGCCAAGATTTGTCTTGAAGGTATTGGCAGTTCAACACGAAAATCTTCTTCTCTGGTGTACTTGGAGGAGTCTATGGTAGTTTCCTATGAAGCTGGAACATACTCTTTCACAAGATTAAATGCAGATGTAAAGCTATCAAGATCAAACAACCAATCAGGGCCAGTTCCAGGCTTATTGATAGTATGTTCATTGAACTGAACATTTGCAGACTCTTCAATAATTCTGGAAGCTTTGATGTATGCTCTATATGCTTTTGCATGTGAAGAGTACCCAACAAAGTAGCCCTCTGCTGATTTCTCAACAAACTTGGCTAAATGATCTTTAGTATTCAAGATGGTGCACTGACATCCAAATGGTTTGAGAAATCCAATGAATGGCTTTCTCTTATGCCAAATTTCATAAGGAGTCATACCATGTGTCTTAACTACCAATACTCTATTTTGGACATAACAGGCAGTATTGACTGCTTCTGACCAAAAAGTTATTGGAAGTTTGGCATCTGACAACATGGTTCTTGCAGCCTCAATTAGTGTCCTATTCCTTCTCTCAGCAACACCATTTTGTTGTGGAGTCCTAGGAGCACTAAATTGTCTTGTGATACCTTTAGATTAACAAAAAGAATTTAAAACATGATTCTTGAATTATGTTCCTTGATCTGATCTGATTATTATTACATGGTGGTCACTTTCATTCTCTACCCTAAGAATGAATGAAATTAGGGTCTCAGCAGTTTCATCCTTGGTACTGAAGAAAAATACCCAGGTGTACCGAAAAAAATCATCAGTAACCACCAAGCAATATGACTTTCTACCAAGACTTTTAACACTTGTGGGGCCAAACAAGTCCATGTGGAGTAAATGCAGAACTGTTGTGATTGAATTTATCTCTTTGGCATGGTGAGATGTTTTGTGCTGCTTAGCATGGTGAGATGTTTTGTGCTGCTTACCTTTTAAGCATGCAACACATTTATCAACACAGATGAATTCCTTTGTTGGTAAACCAGTTATTAAGTTATTTTTGACAAGTTTATTCATATTTTTAAGGTTTACATGACAAAGTCTCCTATGCCAAAGAGATGATTCATCAAGTGAAGCTTTTGAGACAAAGAAATTTATATTACTAAGTGGTGAAGTTGTGCTCATGTCTAGCATGTACATGTTGTTTCTTCTTGGAGCCCTGAGCAGGATCTGATCATTTGGGACTACAAATCCTGGCTTCAGAACAATGCATTCATGCTCAGTAAACAACATGTTGTGCTTTTGATCACACACATGTGATACACTCAGTAAATTGTAATTTAGTTCTTTTACAAAATGCACATTCTCAAAGCTTACCTTTCCATTTATGATTGTGCCCCTACTTATGATATAACCTCCCACTAGATCACTTTCAAATGCAACAGACCCTCCAAAGTATGGTTCATATTTGTGCAGTTGAGTCTTGTTGCCTGTCATGTGCCTGGAACATCCACTGTCAACTATCCACAAGTTGCTCTTTGATTCCTGCTGTCCCTACACATGACCAGAAGTGAATTAGTTCCTGATGGGAACCCAAGCCCATGTGGTCTTGGGTCTTTCATTAGCATCATTGTAAGTAAATTTCTTTGACATCATCTTAGGTGTAACAGATGATGAGTTTGTTGGTGAGACAGGTGATTGAACAGATGGTTCAGCTATTTTCCTTCTTCTTCCATATTTGCTTGACTTTTGAGGTTGTTGGAAGAGTTTGTTTCTTTTGATGGTCATCGGAAGCTCCTTTACCATTTCCTTCCGATGACTTGAAAGTGGGATTTTTCTTCTGATGGTTTTCTTTTGATGTTCTTCTTCCAAAGGTAGGAAATTTCTTTAGTCTGTCATAAGCTCTTTTTGCATGAGCTTCCGATGCTTTCTTTCCATCGGAAGCCTTCTTTGTATGAGCTTCCAATGTTCTTTTTCCTTCGGAATCTTTCTTGATTTGTTTCTTCCTATTATCAGAAGTACTTGCTTCCGATACCTTCTTGACTGAGTTTCTTCCTTGTTCTTCCGAAGAAACAGATGACTTGCTCCAGCATTTCTTTCTTCCTCTTCCTTGTGTTTCTAAGGAAATTCTGCTTCTTGGATTATAGAAGCAATCAGCAGCAAAATGACTCTTCTCACCACACATCAGACACATAGTCTGATTGTAGAAAGATTGTTGATGCTGGTCTTTGTTGAAGAAGGTTGAGCTTTGGTTCACAGAAGTTGATTGTTTGGGTGTTCCAACAGGCTTGCTTGCTGGATGATTTACCTGTTTTCCTGAAAAATTGGCTTTTCTCTCCTTTCATCTACCCCTTTTGGACTCGTCAGATGGACAAGTAACATAGTCATCTAAGGAGGTACTCTCAGTTTGTATGTTTTTAGCTTTGACAAAAACTGATGAATGTTTCTTAGTTTTCTTATTTCTTTTCTTAATTTTCAAAGCTGGTTTTTATATTTCTATATTAATGGGAGTATCATCCTCATCTGAGCATGTTGAGTTACTTGGGTTCAGATCAGAGAGATCATCATTTTGAGCCACTTTGTGTATGTCCAACTCATCATCATACACAAGGTAAGTTACTGGTTTACACTTAATCTCCACCATAGTAGTGTAAGCAGATGGAGTCTCCACCCGATTATAACCCAAAACAGCCCCCATTTTCCTTACCAATTCAGCTGTGTCACTTATTTTGAAAAGTTTTTCATACTTTTCACCTTGGTTCAAAAATTTGTCTCTGTAAGACTCAGCCAATATAAGTTCTGTCTTGGAAGTGGTTAGTCATCTACAGGAATGCCATCTAAGTGTTCCTGGCACAAGTGAAAGTAGTTGGTTTCCTTAGCCAAGGCTCTGATACCACTTGTTGGATCGGGTTGTTTACTCTAAACAACACTTGATAAGTATTTCTTTCTTACAATCTAACAGATGCGGAAGGTCTGTTAGAAGGTTCTCTCAAACACTCAATGGTAAACAAATAATCTTTGAATAACAGTAAATACACAAGAACAAATTCAAGCTCAAAGATATATTTCTCTCAAAGTATTGCAAGTGTTACAATCAGACAAGCACACTATACTAGTTTACAATGAGAGGTTATATAGCCAAGGCTACAACCGTATACTCGTAGGAATACAAGTTGGGTATACTAGACAATACATAAAGTAAAGCTTATTCTAGTATGTAAAGTGTCTTAACAGGCTAAGACACTTAATTACAATGATTACAAATATAGACATTGACTTTACAAAGACTAGTTAAATACAAAAGGCATTTAATGTTGTTGATCTTCAATGCTTCAGATAATCTTTTGCATTTAATGCAGCTGAGGGGAAGTAAGGTGTTGTGTCTGACTCTCGGTATGTTATCTTTGTTGTTCTCAGACCAACATGTCTGTTGTCAGCACCTTTTGTACTATAAAACTAATCAGCTACAGTCTTTGTCAGAGGATTAACCTCGGAAGTCTTTGTCTTTGTCATTGTCTTTGGAGGCTGCAGAAGAGAATCTTTGGAAGCTTTTATTCTTCAGAAGCTTTATGTCTTCGGAAGCTCTGAAGCTTTAAAACTGTTAAGTGTTGGCCTTCCGAAGTGGTTTGTCTTTTACAGCCTTCAGTAGGAGTGAGGTACCCTTCGGAAGCATTGTTGCTTCCAAAGAGGAACTCCTTCCTTTCGAAGGTTGTTTGTCTTTCTAGTCTCTGGTACTTAGACAAAATTGAAGTTTGGTAAGCATCAGCCTTTATTAGTTGTGACAGTTGTATACGAGAATTACGTCATCAATGATGTGAGCACATTTGATCGTTCTAGAAATCCACGTTTATTTAATGATTTCAATTGTTAAAGATTGATAGTATGCGAGAAATGATGAACGTGGGCGAAAACCGTGCACAAAACGGAGTCCTGGATTGCCCGGAATCGAAAAACGAAGAAAATTTTCTATGTGTTGATAGATTGGACTCGCCGCGGTACGCGGAGGTGGGTTTGAGAGTCCTCCGTGGTACGCGATGCATGTAAAATATCTAAGATTCATCTGTATTTCTTCGCGGTACGCGAAGCCTTTTTGGGCACCTCATCGCGGTACGCGACGAGTGTGGCGGTGAAATGATCTGATCTTCTTTATCAGATTTTCATGCAAAATTGATTTTTCTTATCAACTCGAACGCAGACGCTCAAACACTCACACCAGACAAATTTTTATCATTCAGACACTATTTTGGAGCTGCCAAAGTTTACAGATCGTACCAGGAATCATTTCTACAAGCTCTGATCGTTGTTTTAACCACAGATATCCGTCAGATTAGGTAATGATCCGTTTTAACCTTCTAGTTTGTTATTGATTGATTAGATCTTGATTTTGAACGTAATGATATAGTTAGGATTGTTGATTATTGCCTAGATGATGGCTAGGATTGATTATAAACAAAGAACACGAAGTTTTAACGGTTAAATCCTTGTTTTGATCCGTTGTAATGCCCGGTTTGCATGAAATCATACCCATGATTATAATGGTTTAACCCATTTGATTATAACAATGTAGGTAATTAGTGGGATTAATCCTTGAAATGCAAGGTTAAATCCAAGTGTTTCAAACTAATCACAATCATTAACATACTCATTGGAACGATTATCTGATGTTTATAATAACAGTAAGATAACTATGTTAATCATGGTTATTACACCTATTTTGATACTACATTGTGATATTTCATGATATTTGGGTAATCAATAACAAGGATTGATCATTCTTAAGCCATTAAATTATCTAGAAATTGCCACAATATCATAATCAACAACATCAACTATTTGGTTAATCCGAGATTATTCTGATTAATCAAAAGTGTCATCAACTTTGTATTAGGAATCTAATGCAATGTAGGTTCCTACATTATCATACATTGTATGATATGGTAATAAAATAACTAATTAAAATACTTAATATCAGTTGATGACTGTTAAAGCAATGTCTTTGACATTGAACGTTCAGAAAGATCTAATCAGTAAACTAGAACATAAATAACTCATTAAATATAAATATTACAAGGTGAGTTTCATACAACGCCTTTTATTTGTAATCTTTATAAACATCGGGGAACACTGCTGTGAAACTTTTCTGAACATATGATATGCATCACTGTTATCTGTGTGATTTCTTGTGACTTTTGGGTGATTTCATGGGATTTTGCCGTTAGTATCTCTATCACAGTATCAAAAAGTCCTCATCTTTTAAACTGTATCTAGTGAACCCATGTTGGGCCAAACAGGAATCATTGATAGTACTATTGGCTGACAACCCATTTGCTGGGAGGATTGCATCTCCCCTTGTGTGAATGTTTGGTACCTGTTTCCATAACAACTTCTTAATGTTAGTGATAGACATTAAGATAATGAGGCATTAAGATATTTACCGACAGGTAGTATCTTCGTGAACGAACAACTGTCCGAAAGGAACTAGATACGGGTCCCATGGTTATCATGAACTGAACTTTTGAGAACGTACTTATCATATCATATTGTTTTAAATTGAACTGTCGAACTCACCAGCTTTGTGCTGACGTTTTCAAATCAAACCTTTTTGCATGTAGACAGTGACTCCGGGGAGAATGCACTTCACAAACTTGTAGTTAAATAAGTTAACATGGTAATGTAAATTGTAATAACGAACCCTGTAATGTATTTATTTTAAGTTAATCTGTGTGCTTGTGATATCGGATCAAGTAAGTCACACCTCACCTCAGAGACATCACCACTATGCTTCCGCGACCCTTTCAGTGACATCATCAATAGGTGACGAGAGGTGGGGGTGTGACAGGGTGGTATCAGAGCCACAGGTTATAGAGAATTTGGTTGACTTAGAGACCTAGACTATAACCATAGGCTCGAATAGTAACACAGAGAGCACCGAACATAACAAATGAACAAAACTTGTTTTGAATGAAGCCAGAATAATCAGGTGGTACGAATTCCAGTTATGAGTGGCCAGCATAACTGAAATTTGCAACACGTGTGCGTTCTAGTTTAATTTAATTCAAGCAGAACATTAATAACTATCTGGACGAATAGTTGTTTTAAGATAGGAAGAAGCATCATATCGTGTTCATATTAAATATTGTCATTTAATATTTACTTCATGATACTGCTTAGAAATTTTTATTGTACAGCAATGGCCGACCAAACCGAACAGTATATCTACCAGAGATTTCCTTATCTGAGGTTGGACGACACTCCGAGCTCCAGCATAGGAGCAGACTCGGACCCTAGTGACGTTTCATCTGCAGCCTCACAGGAGACCCCTGCTTGACCTCATACACCATCATCCCCCAGACCTGTTACTCCACCACCACCACCATCACCAGTACCACCACCAGCATCCCCCATTGTACCCAGTCCTCCTCATTCACCCTTGGTTCAGGTTTCTGCTGAGAGGAGACAGAGCTCCTCTCCAAGGAGAGTCCCTGCATGGGACGGATTACGACGGATGCGGGGACAAGCCCGCAAGACCACGGGGCTACCCCTTAGACATCAGATGGCTCCCCGAGATGAGCCCCAGACTATCCATGAGGTGGGAGAATCCTCCCACCAAGCAGAGCTGCGAGCATAGATGCAGTAGGTCTCTCAAGACCTGTAGGGCCTTAGGCAGGACCTTCACCAGCATCAGACTGCCTTGGAGGATACTCGTACCACGGTACTTGAGATTCTCACTTGTCACCTGACCTTCTGGAGCGGGTGAATCTTATGGATACGGATGCCCAGACTTGGAGGACGACCGTAGAGGGACGTTTGAGTAGGACATGGATGCATGTGTTAGTTGCTGCAGTTTGGCAGCAAGTTGCAGTCTGGAGGGAGAGACTGCAAGGCTGGATTTGGATGCTTGGCGCACTGAGCACTGAGGCTAGACTTTTATGTTTAGCTATAGTATTGGCTACTATAGGTATTATACTAGCCGGCTTGCCGTATTTCTTACAGGTAAGTGTGATCGAGCATCATCTATTTTGGGACTTATCATTGTATATACCATAGACGGATATGTGGTTTTTTGTATGAACGTTGTAGTAACACTCGGTTGTATCAAAACTTTCTAATAGTGCTAATAAACGGTTGTTTTGTGTATTTGATTGTGTAATGTGTTATATATGTTGTGTGTGACTGGTATATTAATATCAAATTCATATGATCAGCAACTAGAGACTAAAAACAATTCCAAGTAAGAACATATCAACATGAGAACATATCTATTGCCAGTATGGCAATGTATCATATCACTGTGAGAACATACAAATGTGAGAGCAATTCCGTGTGAGAACATTTCAATTTTCTGTGTGACAACATTTCAAAGTCCTGTGTGGCATCATATCAAAGTCTTGTGTGGCAACATTTCAATTGTCTGTGTTACAACATTTCAAAGTCCTGTGTGGCATCATATCAAAGTCCTGTGTGGCACCATTTCAATTGTCTGTGTGACAACATTTCAAAGTCCTGTGTGGCATGATATCAAAGTCCTGTGTGGCAACATTTCAATTGTTTGTGTGACAACATTTCAAAGTACTGTGTGGCATCATATCAAAGTCCTGTGTGGCAACGTTTCAATTGTCTGTGTGACAACATTTCAAAGTCCTGTGTGGCATCATGTCAAAGTCCTGTGTGGCAACATTTCAATTGTTTGTGTGACAACATTTCAAAGTCCTGTGTGGCATCATTTCAAAGTCATGTGTGGCATCATATCAAAGTCCTATGTGGCAACATTTCAATTGTCTGTGTGACAACATTTCAATGTCCTGTGTGGCAACATTTCAAAGTCCTGTGTGGCATCATATCAAAGTCCTGTGTGGCAACATTTCAATGTCCTGTGTGGCATCATATCAAAGTCCTGTGTGGCAACATTTCAAGGTCCTGTGTAATATTTTAACATGTTGTTAAATTATCAGGACTGAGTATAACTACGGATATCTGTGTGATCTGTGTGTATGGAGAACATATCGTGACTAAATTCATGTAGTTATACTGTATTCTTTATATTCACATTTCAATATAAATTTTCAGTGTAACTGAATATGATTGAATTTATGTGATAGAACGGGTTATATCTTTAATGTTCTTAAACTGACCTGAGTTTGTCTGCTTGTGAGCAGAATAATGGCTCCTAAACGAGGTCGACCAGCTAAGAAAGTTGTCCAGAACATTACCAACCCTGAACAGAATCAAATTCCACCTCTGAATATTGAATCAAATCCGGATCCGCATGTTAATCTGGAAGCGAACGTGGTTCCACCTCGGAACTTGGAAACAAATACTGCTCCACCAGTGAACTCTGGAGCAGGCATTGTTCCACCTGCTGGTACAAGTGGATCTGAAACAAATGAAGCAATGATAGCACGAATTGTGCGTGAACAACTATCTGCTTGTGGTGTGCTGACACAACACCAACCACATATCACCGCAGGTTCTGGTAGAGACCACGATCATGCTGAACATAATGCTACTGGTGGTCACATCGAAACTCATACCACCACCGGTACAACTACAATTATTCCTGATCCACCTCGACAGGGATGTACTTATAAGTATTTTGCTTCCTGTAACCCTCCTACTTTTACTGGCAAGGAAAGAGCGGCTGGTCTTCTAAGGTGGATTGAGGAGATGGAAACCAAACTCAAAATCAGCCAGTGTTTGGAGGAGCATAAGGTGTCTTATGCTGCCTGTTCTCTGAAAGACTCAGCTTTGACCTGGTGTAATACCCAGGCCAAGACTTTGGGTTCAGCCACAGTTGACTCGATGGGCTGGAATGATTTCAAAACTCTGATTAGATCAGAGTACTGCCCAATTGCCGAAATTCAAAAATTCCAGGAGGAATTCTGGAATCACTCTATGATCGGTGCTGATTGTTTGGCTTACACCGATAGGTTTCACGAACTTACTTGTTTACTTCCCGATATGTTTCCTACAAAAGCAACTTTAATCGAGAAGTACATTAAGGGTTTGATTCCCCAGATTCAGGGAATGGTGACTGCTGCTGAACCCACAACTCTGAAACATACAATTCTGTTGACCACAAAGCTTACCAATGAGGCGGTAAGGAGTGGTACTTTGTCTTTGAAACCTCAGACGGCTTACAGCCGTAGTGATGTCGGTACCTCTAATGTGTCAAAAGGTACTAAATGAAAGTGGTTTGGCAAAACCAAGGCGAAAGCTCCGGCTGAGATCACCCAGAGTAAGCCAACTGTGAAAAACTATGGTGCTGCTATTCCTGAGAGGAAAACTTATAGCGGGCAGGCTCCCAAATGCAATAAATGTTCATTTCATCACACAGGACCGTGTCCTGTTTGTGCCAACTGTAATCGAGTTGGACATTTCACCAAATATTGCAATTTTCCTGCTCAACCACAAAATCAAGCACCACGACAAACCACTCAAACAAACCGGTCATGCTACAAATGTGGAAGCCCTGACCATCTCATACGAAACTGTCCAAACAATAACACCAATCCAGGAACTGAAGCTAGAGGGAGAGCTTTTCAGATTGGTGTGATCGAGGCGAGACATGATGCAAATATTGTCACTGGTACGTTTTTTCTTGATAATCATTACGCATCTGTTCTCTTTGATACAGGAGCAGATAAGAGCTTTATCTCTCCCGAATTCGCATCATTAATTTCGTTGCCTACGGTAGATCTAGAAACTCATTATGTCATTGAACTTGCTAATGGCAAGTTAATCAAAACTAACAGCGTGATTCAAGGATGTTCTTTGAATTTGAATGATCATCTTTTTAATATCAATTTACTTCCTATTGAGCTTGGGAGCTTTGATGTCGTTGTTGGTATGGATTGGCTTTCTGATAACCAAGCGGAAGTTTTCTGTCAAAACAAGATGATACGTATTCCATTACCTAACGGTAATACACTGGTAGTTCAAGGAGAACGAGCTAGTAGAAAACTTGGTATCATATCTTGTATGCGAGCTCAGAAATTCTTAAGGAAAGGCTGTTATGCTTTCCTGGCACATGTGATTGAGCACAATTCTTCACCCAAACAAATCACAGATATCTTAGTAGTCAAGGATTTTCCTAAAGTTTTTCCTGGGGATATATCAAGATTACCCACAATGAGACATGTTGAATTTCATATTGACTTGATCCCAGGCGCTGCACCAGTTGCTAAAGCCCCGTATCGGCTTGCGCCATCAGAAATGCAAGAACTTTCAGGTCAATTGCAAGAACTATTAGACAAAGGTTTTATCAGACCTAGTTTCTCACCCTGGGGAGCACCTATTCTTTTTGAGAAAAAGAAGGATGGTTCATTCAGGATGTGTATTGACTACAAGGAACTCAATAAACTGACAATCAAGAACCGTTATCCACTACCTCGTATCGATGATCTATTTGATAAACTACAAGGTGCTACTTATTTTTCAAAAATCGATTTAAGATCTGGATATCATCAGTTACGTATTCATGATGATGACATTCCAAAAACTGCTTTCAGAACTCGATACGGGCATTATGAATTTCTAGTGATGACGTTTGGTTTAACCAATGCACTTGTAGTTTTCATGGATCTGATGAATCGAGTATGTAGACCTTATCTGGATAAATTTGTGATTGTGTTTATTGATGATATTCTTATTTATTCTCGTAATCAACAAGAACATGCTCAACACTTGAAACTAATCTTAGAACTTTTGGCACATGAGAAATTATATGCCAAATTTTCCAAGTGTGAATTTTGGTTACGAGAAGTTCAATTTCTCGGGCATGTTGTAAACGAGAACGGTATTCAAGTGGATCCCAGTAAGATTCAAGCGGTGAAACAATGGGAAACACCACGAACCCCGACTGAAATACGAGTCAAACCTTTACGTGTGAAAGCGTTAGGAATGACTATTCAAACCAGTCTAATTCCCCAAATTAAAGAGGCTCAGCAACAAACTTTACAAGCAACGAACTATTCTGCTGAGGGACTGAGGGGATTAGATAAGAAACTGGATACCAAGACTGATGGAGTGCTGTATTTCAAAAGCCGAATGTGGATTCCTTTATTCGGTAACTCTCGAACAATTATCTTGGATGAGGCACACAAATCCAGGTATTCTATTCATTCAGGTGCTGATAAAATGTATAAAGATCTCAAAGACTTTTACTGGTGGCCTGGAATGAAGAAATACATAGCTGAATACGTGGATCGATGTCTAACATGTCTCAAAGTTAAGGCTGAACATCAACGACCTTCTGGGTTATTACAACAACCTGAGATTCCCATGTGGAAATGGGATCAGATCTCTATGGATTTCATCACTAAATTACCCAGAACATCACGTAATCATGACTCTATATGGGTTATCGTTGATCGCCTTACAAAATCTGCGCATTTCTTACCCATCCGAGAAGATTATCCTATGGATCGACTCGCTAAACTCTATGTTAATGAGATTGTATCTCGACACGGAGTACCCATCTCTATCATTTCTGACAGAGATAGTCGATTTATGTCACGATTTTGGCAAACTCTTCAAAAAGCTCTGGGCACACAAATCAATATGAGCACAGCTTATCACCTACAAACCGACGGGCAGACTGAACGAACGAATCAAACTCTTGAAGACATGCTCAGAAGCTGTGTGATTGATTTTGGAGGTAGCTGAGATATTCATCTTCCACTTGTCGAATTCTCATACAATAACAGCTACCATACCAGTATTCAATGCGCTCCATTCGAAGCACTTTATGGACGCAAATGTAGATCACCTATCTGTTGGTCAGAGGTAGGTGAGAATCAAATCATAGGCCCAGGATTCATTCAGGAAACAACTGATAAGATCGCACTCATTCAGGAATGAATTAAAGCTGCTCGCGATCGTTAAAAGAGTTATGCTGATAATCGCCGTAGACCACTCGAATTCCAAGTAGGTGATCGGGTAATGTTGAAAGTTTCACCTTGGAAAGGCATTTTCAGATTCGGGAAGAGATGTAAACTTTCACCAAGATTTGTAGGACCATTCAAAATTCTTGAACGAATCGGATCAGTAGCCTACAGACTTGAATTACCTCTTGAACTTAGTAACATTCACGATGTCTTTCATGTATCTAATCTGAAGAAATGCCTAACTGATGAATCATTGATCGTACCTCTCGAAGAAATTCATATTGACGAAAAACTTCAGTTCAGTGAAGAACCAGTAGAGGTAATGGATCGAGAAATGAAAGTGTTGAAACGTAGCCGAATACCAATTGTTAAAGTGCGATGGAACTTGCAACGTGGACCTGAATATACTTGGGAACGTGAAGATCAAATGAAATCAAAATATCCACATCTATTCTCATAAACGATTGTCATAATGTAAGTCTTCACTAAATTTCGGGACGAAATTTCTCTAACAGGAGGAGACTGTGACAGTTGCATACGAGAATTACGTCATCAACGATGTGAGCACATTTGATCGTTCTAGAAATCCACGTTGATTTAATGATTTCAATTGTTACAGATTGATAGTATGCGAGAAATGATAAACGTGGGCGAAAACCGTGCACAAAACGGAGTCCTGGATTGCCCGGAATCGAAAAACGAAGAAAAATTTCTAGGTGTTGATTGATTGGACTCGCCGCGGTACGCGGAGGTGGGTTTGAGAGTCCTCCGCGATACGCGATGCATGTAAAATATCTAAGATTCCTCCGGATTTCTTCGCTGTACGCGAAACCTTTTTGGGCACCTCGTCGCGGTACTCGAAACCTTTTTGGGCACCTCGTCGCGGTACGCGACGAGTGTGGCGGTGGAATGATCTGATCTTCTTTATCAGATTTTCATGCAAAATTGATTTTTCTTATCAACTCGAACGCAGACGCTCAAACACTCACACCAGATGAATTTTTAGTATTCAAACACTATTTTGGAGCTGCCAAAGTTTACAGATCGTACCAGGAATCATTTCTACAAGCTCTGATCGTTGTTTTAACCGCAGATATCCGTCAGATTAGGTAATGATCCGTTTTAACCTTCTAGTTTGTTATATGATTGATTAGATCTTGATTTTGAACGTAATGATATAGTTATGATTGTTGATTATTGCCTAGATGATGTCTAGGATTGATTATAAACAAAGAACACGAAGTTTTAACGGTTAAATCCTTGTTTTGATCCGTTGTAATGCCCGGTTTGCATGAAATCATACCCATGATTATAATGGTTTAACCCATTTGATTATAACAATGTAGGTGATTAGTGGGATTAATCCTTGAAATGCAAGGTTAAATCCAAGTGTTTCAAACTAATCACAATCATTAACATACTCATTGGAACGATTATCTGATGTTTATGATTACCGTCAGATTAGTATGTTAAACATGGTTATTACACCTATTTTGATACTACATTGTGATATTTCATGATATTTGGGTAATCAATAACAAGGTTTGATCATTCTTAAGTCATTAAATTATCTAGAAATTGTCACAATATCATAATCAACAACATCAACTATTTAATTAATCCGAGATTATTCTGATTAATCAAAAGTGTCATCAACTTTGTATTAGGAATCTAATGCAATGTAGGTTCCTACATTATCATACATTGTATGATATGATAATAAAATAACTAATTAAAATACTTAATATCAGTTGATGACTGTTAAAGCAATGTCTTTGACATTGAACGTTCAGAAAGATCTAATCAGTAAACTAGAACATAAATAACTCATTAAATATAAATAAATGTAGAATCACTTCTTTATTATCAGTTTTGAGATATTCTGCTACCACTATATTACAAGGTGAGTTTCATACAACCCCTTTTATTTGTAATCTTTATAAACATCGGGGAACACTGCTGTGAAACTTTTCTGAACATATGATATGCATCACTGTTATCTGTGTGATTTCATGTGACTTTTGCGTGATTTCATGGGATTTTGCCGTTAGTATCTCTATCACAGTATCAAAAAGTCCTCATCTTTTGAACGGTATCTAGTGAACCCATGTGGGGCCGAACAGGAATCATTGATAGTACTATTGGCTGACAACCCATTTGCTGGGAGGATTGCATCTCCTCTTGTGTGAATGTTTGGTACATGTTTCCATAACAACTTCTTAATGTTAGTGATAGACATTAAGATAATGAGGCATTAAGATATTTACCGACGGGTAGTATCTTCGTGAACGAACAACTGTCCGAAAGGAACTAGGTACGGGTCCCCTGGTTATCATGAACTGAACTTTTGAGAACGTACTTATCATATCATATTGTTTTAAATTGAATTGTCGAACTCACCAGCTTTGTGCTGACGTTTTCAAATCAAACCTTTTTGCAAGTAGACAGTGACTCCGGGGAGAATGCACTTCACAAACTTGTAGTTAAATAAGTTAACATGGTAATGTAAATTGTAATAACGAACCCTGTAATGTATTTATTTTAAGTTAATATGTGTGCTTGTGATATCGGATCAAGTCACACCTCACCTCAGAGACATCACCACTATGTTTCCGCAACCCTTTCAGTGACATCATCAACAGGTAACGAGACGTGGGGGCGTGACATTAGTCTTTACACAATTGTTTTTTATAGACGATTGTATGTTGACTGTTGGCTGCTTCTTAATACTTTGTTGTAGGTTTAATGTGAGATCAAAAGGTTTGTTGTACAATTTTGTCTTGCTTAATATATATTGATTTCCATCTGCATTAACAAATTTGTTGTAGTTTGTTAGTTTTGAATAGTTATTGTATTTGGTGTGATAGTAGTTGGAAATCAAGGTTTGGTTATCCAAAATTAAGAAATCTAACACTTAACTTAAGACCTTAGTAATTACAATATGTTGCTTTATGGTTTTCATTTTGCTTAGTATGTACTGATGTTTTCATTTGGGTTTTCTCATGCAATTTTTTTTCTGATTCCATGGTTGTAGAATTCGCTAGGCTAGTCGAGCGGCGAGGGCCTAGGGATTAATTGGCACTAGGCGGATTTAAATTTTTATATGTAATTTTACAAATATATATTATATACACACATCAATATCAAAATTTAATATAATACTTCAAATAATTTAAAAAGTAAACTTAAATATACTAAATAAAGTACTTCAAAGTGCAAACTAAAATACCGATTTCAAAGTTTAGAGATGAATTTCGATGTTAACTGGCTGGATTCGATGTTTCAGATACATATAAGGATTTTTGGTTGAGAAATGTTTAAATAATCATGAAATTGGTCTCTTTTTACCCGGAAAAAGTCAAAACAGTCAAAAAAAAAAAAACTGACTAGGCCGCCTAGCGCATAGGTATCGCCTAGGCCGATTTTTACAACAGTGTCTGATTCCGTGCCATGTTTTTGGCGAGACCATCTGTGTTTGCAGCCATTTTAGGATCTGAGTCTGGGATTTCAATACATTAACTTAACGATCCGGCACCCGCAACGTGTCTCCCTACAGAGATTAGTAGATACCCATCGACCTGTTAAAAACAAATTCGACCAAAGGTCTTTGACACTTTGTCCATACTTGCACGTACAACTCAAACAAAAACTAAACTTTTACTAAAAAAAGCAACAAAGCCTCAAAGAAACTTTTTTTTTTTGCGTAGACTATAATTTTACATTAATTGTGTGATCAATATAGGAAGTCAAACTAAAAAAAAAGTTTGATTAAGTTGATACTAAACATGATGTTAATCTACATTATGTTAGTTTAGAGGTTAGATGTGAGTAAATTAAATATTGTCTTGTTTTACATGTAACATGACAACCCATTTCAAGCAATAAAATTATTTATAATTTATTCTCAAGAAAAGTTTATTTGTCAATTGAAAATGTCTACAAACAATATGAACATCCTGTAGTAACTCAAGACTTATACTGGTCCATAGGTCCATAACCATGTTTTAGACAGTTTACTTATGCTTGCTTTTAGCAAGAACGTATTAAAAAGGTGTTTGGAACGGTTCACTTATAGGAGAACACTGAAACTATAATAGATTTCTAACTTTTAGATTTTTGTGACACATTTGGTTTGATTATTTTCAGGACGTACCTTGAGGAGTTTTGAAAAAGGGGAGGGAGGGGACACCAATCATAAAGGAGTGACAAAATCAACAGCAAAAACAATATCTATAAAAATTTTTACTCTATTGACTGATAAATTAACACTACTGTTAGAGGTGGCAAATTTTACCATGTCAAAAGAAATGGGTTTGTTTCGGTAAACAATTATAGTATAATGGATTGAAATGGGTAATATCATAATATTGAATGAGTTGAGATGGGTAGCAGTTAAACACAATGCGGGTCAAGACGGGTAACCAAAAAAGTATGTAAATGTAAAGGATTCAAACATTTAAGAATGATTAATAACATATTTGATGAGAAAATCACTAAAAGTTATCCAAATGGACTCTTTGTTTACTTATAACACATATAAAGTTAAATTAAATTGATGTTTTTCAAGAACAATCAATTTAGACCCGAACTGATTTTGCTTAAAACCCGTTCTGACCCGCACCAATCGTGACCCGAACCCGTTCTGACCCGTTACCCAACCCGACCCAACCCGCCTATTTTGCCAGGCATAACTACTGCTTAGGTAGTAACTACTTTCCGTGAAAGGGGTTTTGGTTGTTGAGAAAGCGTTGGTTAATCGTTGAAATGAGCTCGTTTTCATTAGTAACAAATTTGTTGACAAAAGTGCATGAAAAAATATTAGGACATAAAATGAGCTCATTTCACTTGGGTAAATCACATTAATCTTCTCTTAACACCCAGTTACATACCCAATTCAAATTAGATACAAATATTGCATCCCTATCCCGGGCCAACCCAATGGACTTATGAATCTAGACCTCTGCGTAGGAACCTCAATTTTTATAAGGCCCTATAAAAATTTCAATTGGGCTTATATATTAGAGAATTGATGGGCTGCTAGTTCGTGGGTTTGAAACTCAAAAAGAAAATCCAAAAGCAAAAAGGGAGTTTGATGTTCCTGTTCGGCTATTCCGAATCACGATTCACCAAGTGGCGAAATCTGGTCATTAAGTTGATGGGAATTAGGGCATCGCGTCTCTTCGAGTTCTTCCATTGTTGAATTCGAAGCGCCATGGAAAACATCAAGCCATTCACTCGTCACTCTCAGCTGCCATCTTCACTCTCATCGCCATCGTCTGTATGAGTTCTTCCACTGCAGTCGTTAGTCGGATAGTCAGATTCTATTTAGTATTTGCTAAACTGCGTGAGTATTTGCTAAAGGTTCTAAATTCTATTTAGTATGTGCTAAACTGCTAATTGCTTGTATTTTCTAAAGGTTCTTAATTCTATTTGCTAAACTTCTAATCCCTATTTGCTAAAGTTCAGAAAACCCTATTTGCTTATTGATTCATTTAGGTTTTAGTGTTTTACTTGATTGACTGTTGATGGTTTAAGTTACTTAGGTCTTGTTTTATTATTTTACTTGGTTGACTTATTATGTCAAATAGAAATAGAATATACAAATCTAGATACTTAAAAAGAAAAAGGAAATTATAACTAGATGTTATAGTTGAAAACAGAAAAAAGGGTCATTGCTAAAATATGTTATGGTTACAAAAAAAATTGCGAATAATAAACTACAAAATGCAGATAATGAACAACAAAATATAGGTAATAAACAACAAAATGTAAATAATGAACATAACTATTAGGTATTAAGGAGAAGGATTTTAAACAGGGGCACCCCTGAGAAATTGGGTGCCCAGGACGAGTCGGGGAAAAAAAGGCCCCTAACGCATTTAAAGCTCCTGACCAAGCGGGGGTCAAGAGGGCAGCGCCCCTGGCGGGGTCCAAGGGGCAGAGCCCCTGGTGGCGGTCCCGCTAGCCAGTCAGCGGGCGGGGGTCAAGGGGGCAGCGCCCCCTTGTGGGGTTGCCCCGAAACCTAAACGAAATGTCATAAGTTAATTTGTTCGGGATTAACTTCCATATTTTACCTAAACATGTGAAATAAGGGTAAAAAAACTCAGTAAATGGACCCAAAATTTGAACTAAATTAATAAACCTAAATCAGTCATTCA
Organism: Mikania micrantha; assembly: GCA_009363875.1. Taxonomy (NCBI): domain Eukaryota; kingdom Viridiplantae; phylum Streptophyta; class Magnoliopsida; order Asterales; family Asteraceae; genus Mikania; species Mikania micrantha. Next base: position 32,012,347 of record CM018691.1, on the reverse strand, counting down.
ATAATCAGTAAACTGTAAATCCATGGGCCCAATTTCTTGAGATTTTGAATTTCAATTTCTTATTGAACGTGAGCGTCCATGGAGCCGTTTAGGATAAAGGGCTTTTGAGAAATGAAATGGGCCCAATTTTTTTGGGTATTTTAGTGGGTCAAGCTTCTATCCAATTATGAACTAGTAGTTTCTTTCTTTTTATTTTAAAAATACAATAATATATATATATATATATATAAATACATATATAAAGAAGTTTTAGAAATTTATAAATTGTATTTGTAATTATAAAATGTATTTATATACAATTGATTACGTAATTCATCATAAATATATTTAACTGAGTTATTTGTTACTCAAACCCGTGTAATACTCGGGTTTATAATCTAGTATATATATAAATACATATATAAAAATGTGCCCCTCGAAAAATTGGGCCCGGGACGAAGATCGGGTTTGCCCCTCCCCCGGGCCGCCCCTGATTTTAAACATAACCATTAGGTATTAAGATGTGAGAAAAAGATGAGAATTTTAAACATAATTATTAGGTATTAAGGTGTGAGAAAAGGGCCCTGGATTTTGTTTATGTTCTTATGCATGCTTTTTATATATAAAAAGGAAACCGTTTCCCCTTAAAAAAAGTTTCCCATTTACAAAGAAGAACGATCATTAAAAGTAGCATTATCATTTATTAATTGTTATGTGTCGTTAAAACTAACCTAATCATTTATTATTTTTTATTTATTATTTATTATATGTCTTAAGCGGTCGTTCTTATATTTTTAGATATCAATAAATAAATAACAACCATTTATT